>JANBPO010001371.1:0-1200000 GCA_024336825.1 Amorphophallus titanum | reverse complement strand
TTTGGGTTACTCACGATGGGTGCGTACGTGATTTTCGATGTTCACGTTAGTGACCCCCCACTAGACGTAGCTTTCTTGCACACGCGTGGGAGTGGTGGAGAGCGTTACCCAAGAGAAATGATTTTTAGGCTGGTTATCGTACGACCCCTCCGCGTAGCCTGAGTTCGGACTTTGGGGAAGAACCAGCTAGAGGATCTGGCCTACGACGTATGGTCTATGCGTGAGCACATGGCTGGGGGCGTAGGACCCGCGTTGACTAGTGCGACCCCAGCTAATCCTCGTTCTGTGTTCCTGGTTACTATACGGTGTCTCAGTCTCTGCCTGGGACGTCGTAGGGAGACACATGAGGCTGTGGACTAAGTCGTCAGTGGACGCATCCGATCTTACTTCTAGTGGGCAGGTACTCCCATCACTTGACGTGAGTTGTCGTGACTCAAGGTTCCGTTTCTTGCCCGCGAGACGAGATTTTACGTGTAGTTTCTGGGTGTTTTTTCAAAGTTGAGGTATAGGATTTTCAGTGAGCGTCACTGAGGGTTTTCCTAACCGACGTAGAGCTCACGACGGTGAGGTCGTGACTGTGTTTCTGGATCACGTGGTTTTGGTGTGGGCCTTCGTGTGTGAGCACAGGCCTCCACGACAGAGGTGCCGTGGCGTTTCCTAGTAGCATGGCTAGGGCAGTTGGTAGTTTAGTGGTCCCCCGACCGAGGGATTAGGGTGTTGGTTTCTGTTCCGGTAGGAGTAGTTGTAGAGCCGTGATTTTATCAGTTGTCGTATTTTGGGGATTCGTGTACGGCCGCGCTTTCTGTCGTTGTTGTTGTAGTCGCTCCTGCTGTTGTTGTTGTTCCTGCTGTTGCTACTTTCCATACCGCCGTATTTTCGGTTGGGATTTTACGGGACCCCTACTGAGCCAATGATAGGAGGGTCACCCCTAGTTTTCAGGTACTGTGATTCTTCCTCGAGATTTGAGGGTGCTACGTGGAGGTTCTTAGTTGTCAGCTCGTCAGGCCGAGTGTTCACTCGGCATTGGGTACGTTTTCCTTCCTTAGACTGTATTCTTGTTGGACCATACTCTGTTGTAGTTAGATTGTTTATTTCTGTTAATTGTTGAATTATCCTGCTTTATTTCTTACTTCTATGTACACCACACTTAGTCTTCAGCCCTTCTGAGCCTTCCGACTCGTGGGCGACGGTTCAGGATTCGAATGGTATCGAATTATTTACGATATCTGGATCTTGGGTCGCTACAAAGTAGTTGCTTCAACTTGCCCATATCCCAAACGAAGATTGGTGTTTGGAATTATACCGTTGAGGGAAAAAAAAAGAAAAAAAAAAGCACATGCACACCTCTAACACCCAATGTTCACTAGTATGCTTGATGAAAAGGTCAAGTGACTCCCTATCTCCCACTGAGTAATACGTTGTGCAACACTTCGATTAATTAGACATCAGGTGTTACATGTGCAACACTTAATTTTTTTTTGATTTTTTTAATGACCCTCATGTCAAGTTCGCTTGGTGTGACGGCCACATCATCAGGTGACGTAACGTGAGGGCCACGCACAAATAAAACTCCAACAGTGAAAATGAATCATTTTCACTATTCATAGGGGATAATTTTTTATGTGGCTCTCACACCACGTCACTTGATGACGTGACTGGAACATTAAGATGTGTCGGCATTGATAATATAGAATGTCACTTTGGTGGCGAAGTCACCCATGACAAGTTTCACCTCGACCCGACTGAGTCCTTCTTCGGAGTCTTGGTTAAACCCCGAGATTTTGACGGCGCTGACTTTTTGCAAATAAGGCGCCAAGTAGAGGGACTTGAACGTCTTCAGGGGCATGATGTTCGCTGCCGCACCTGCATCGATCAAGATTCGATTCACCTTATGGCCATTGATCGTCCCTTTCATGTATAGGGGGCGGTTATGATAAGGGGAGGCCAGTAGCATGTCCTTGTCGGAGAAAATAATATTGGCCGCAAGAGCTTCATATGCTTGGGCCTGCAGTTCCACTACATGGGTTTCATAGGCCTCGGGATCCTGAAGCATTTTGAAAAGAGCTTCTCTCAGGTCATTACTCTAAGCAATAGCCTCCCATATGGTGACATTAGTCGGGAATCGCTTCATGTGTTGAGTGATTTTGAGGTCCGCCCTAGCGCGGATCTTGTCAAATGGGGGAATGACTTCTTCTAGGGTCCTCGGAGCTCCATGTGGTTTCTCCCACTTGAAAGGTCGCTCCCTTTCATCTTCCACGCTAGCTCCCTCTTGAAAAAGTGGTGCCAGAGACTCTTCCGCAGGAAGCTGAGATTCATCTGGATCGGGCTGACTCGAGGGTCCTTCTCTTTCGCCAGCATTGGCTGAAGGGCCCGCCTGCTCCAGGGTTGGAGCTAACGAGGGAACGTTGACTGGGATTTGTTCCTCATCAGAAGAATGAACTATGAAGGGGATGCCACCTGGCCTTCGGGCCTCTGCACTAGGACCTGCATTCTCTGAGGATGCAATTATAGAGGGGATGCCCCGCACCTATGGTGCCGGGATGGGGCCCAGCTACTCTCCTCTAAATATTATAACTCGGTCGAGGGTTAAAGGGCTTTCTCGCCCTCGTCCTGGACCGCGGCCTCGACGATTCCTTGCCGACCGGCATTGGTATGTTGCCACAAGGGCATTGTCCTCTTCAACGGAGGCATTTATATTGTCAGAAGGCGGGATAGCCACCATGTTACATGACAGTTCCTGCATTGCTTGTTCAAGGGCCTCGACGGTGAGCTCCTCGTCTTTGTAGAACAGTGAGAGCTCTTCTGGAATTGGGATTCTTTCGCCCTCTTCGAGACGATGCAAGGTCTCCCGGAGCCAGCCAAGGAGCCGGGCTTTCTGCCCAAACCTTTCCCAAGGGATATATTTGTCGAGTGTGACCACCCTAGTTGGGCAAGGAGGCACATATTCTTCTAGCTGGTCTATGAGCTTTTGCAACCTTTGCACGGGAGTAAACTCTTTGGAGGCTCCCATGGCGGCTGCCTGCTCAGCTTGTTTTTTCAATCTTCTCTTTAGATTCTTCTTTCGATTCCTTTCCTGTTTCTTGAGGCGAGCAACCTCTTCTGATGAAGGGAAAGGTGGCTTCGCAAGGCGAAGTGACTTGTCCCCGGGACCTTGTCTTTCACCTTGAGTTGGTCGCTTGACATTTTGGAACCTGCGACCCTTTCTTGGAGCGACGTAGGTCCACTCCCCTTCAGCGGGCTGTGTTTGAAAAGTGGCATTGATTGCCTGGGAACTATTTCCGATGGCAATTCTTGAAATTCCGGCTGGCCGGAGTGAAAACCCAGGGGGCTTTGCAGTGTCGCTGACTTTGTTTCAGTCGTTGGCTTGAACCCCGGGAGTTCTGGAGATTCTCTAGGGGGAATAGACCTCGTTGGCCTGTCACAGGGTTGAACCTTGGGTTCAGGCTGCGCGACCTTGATTTTGCCCTTATCTTTCGACTGCGGGTGTCTAGCGGCAGCCTCTCGTGGTGGCCCGACTTGGTAGAGGACTTGGAGGCTCCACCAGGGATCGAGCCCCGAAGACCTTGGGCGATAGGCCTGCCATGCTTAGCCTCGCCTTTAAGGCTTGGCTTAGGATCTCCCCCTGCGGGCTTCTTTAAGCAAGCCTGCGAAGGAGTCTGCTTAGCTGATGGTTGTTGGGGCCGACTCTGCTGCTCCTGTCGGAGGATCCTCTCAGTAGCCTCGCACAGTCGGCGTCTTGTCATGGAAATACCTTGGGTATCAATTTCCCCCCTTTGAATAAGGGTCTGAATGCAGTCTTGGACCTCCAGGCATTCTCCAGTTGGATGGGACACCCGCGCCATTTCTTAAAGGTTTTAGAAATAAAATGGGCATTTACACAATATTACTTCTTTGGGGGTTAAATAGTAATAAAAGGCTTTAAAAAAATTATATAACAAATTTTTTTACCAAAACCAACGTGGGGGAGAATCTCCCCATTTCACTTTCTCTCTCCCCCTCACTCCCTCTCTCTCACGATCACTCTCTCTCCCCTCTCTCACCCTCTCGGTGGATCGACCGCACTGGGTCATTGCAGGAGGAGCGAGAGGTGTCATTGACGAGCCCGAGGCGCGAGGAGTGCGTTGACGTCGACGTGGAGGCGAACTGCGACATGTGGAGGTGGGAATGCACTTTTGAAGGTGTGGCTCCCCTCGGCTTACATGGCGGGTTAACACCATTTTCGTCGCAAAATAGGTAGGGGGATGGTTACCCGACCTCGATAGGATCATTTTCCTGCCCATGTCCATCGTCGTTATGTCTTAAACAGCCCGAACATCGTCGTTATGTTTTAATGGCATGAACATCGTCTATTATGTTTTAAATCTATCCATGGCCATTGTCATTACTTAGGCTTTTAACTGCTGTGGAATGAGTGGTGCAAGGCAGGAAACAGGTTTCCACTTCGTTTCCCATCAATTCGGATTGATTGGGAGGGGTTTCTGATGAGATCCCCATGTTTTCGATTCTCTGGTAGGCAAACGGTCCTACCAGAGACCGCTAACGTAATGGGTATGGCGGTGGACCTGAGCGGTCTACACCACGACCGTTTTAGCCTCCGTAGCGGTCCAACGATGGACCGTCTACCAACCTTCACGGCCTACATTTAGATCGCGTATGACCGTTGACTCTGTAAGGCGGTTGAGCCTCGCGGCTCACTTCTAGACCGCTTATGACCCTCTGGCAGCTTATCGTGCGACCGCCTGTGACCCCTTCGCGGCCCCACCCTCGACCGCGAATGCCTTTGAACTCTGTATGACGGTGGGAGCCTCGCGGCCTAATATTAGACCGCGTATGACCCTCCAGCGGTCTTTTCTTAGACCATCTGGGACTGTAGCGGCCCTTTATTCGACCGCTTATACACTACAGGTTATAAATGCATTTCAGCTCATTTAATTGTATGTTTAATGATGCATGTTCGCCGTGTTTAAATATTTTCATAAACTATGGCACAATTTTATATCCCAATAGACTTTCTCTTTCCTTGTGATGAAACCACTAGTCATAGCCCGATGACCTCGAGTGTTGGCCCACCTGGGAGTGGTGGCGGGGCAGTTCCCGAGAGACAGTTTTTAGGCTAGTTTCGGTGGGTGCCCTTGCTTTGCAGTAGCATCCTACTGTGGGGAAAAACTGGCTAGAGGCTTGACTCAAGGCATTGGGCTTGTGTGTGCACACGTGGTCAGGGGTGTTTGGACGAACGCCGATGGGCGTGACCCTGACTAGTCACTCGTTACTATTGTTCCTTGCACTTGGTACAGTGACTCAGTCACCATGTTCGAGATGAGTGTGAGATGCTTGAGGCACAGTGTAAGTCGTCAGTGGACGCATCTGTCTTTGCTTCTAGTAAGGAGGTGCTTCTGTCACATGACACGTGACTTGTGATTTTGTGACTGGTTTTCCGTCATGGTTGACGTAGTGCTTCGGGTAGCCTACGACTGGCTTTACCGTGGCTTGTGTAGCGTACATGATAGTGAGGTCGTGTGTACGTCAATGTTTTGGGTAGTGTTCCCCACGTCCGAAAGGTCGTGATGTGTAGCCTACACGTCTGTTGTGGCATGACATGTTCTTGCAATGTAATTTGATTTTCTTGAGATTAGTTTGGCAACTCCCTACCAAGTGTGTGGGAAGTTGTGCCTTTCCCGATTAGGAGTAGTTTAGAGGGCTGAGGTCTTATCGACTGTCGTGTTTCTGTGTTGTACGGCTTCCCTAATTCCTTTTGTTGTTACTCCTATTCCTGTTGTTACTCTTGCCGTTGTTACTGCTGTTACCGCTTTGGTTTCTTGGTGGGGATCTGCGGGACCCCTACTGAGCCCGTGACAAGAGGTTCACCCTTGACTTTTCAGGTGTGGCTGCTCTTCTTCATCGTGATCTGGAGGTGCAGTTCGAGGTTCTTAGTAGCCAGCTTTGCCAGTGTCGGGCTTCACCCGACTTGAGGGTACGTTCCCTTTTCTGTTGAACTGTACTTGTCTTTACTTGAGAAGCAGCTTCAGCAGCAATGGTTCTTTGAAAGAGGCAGTCTTTACGACAAGGATGCAACAACAATGGCAGTAGAGGAAGAAGCAGTCCACTTCCTCGAACAAGAAAAGCTATTCCTATTGCTTCAGCAGTCATCGGTGAAGGAGAAATAGACCCCTCAACAGAGTAGGAGCAGCTAACTGGTAGAACAACCAGGAAGAAGAACCAGGACCTCTTCTCCACGTAAATCAGAGAAGAAGCAATTAGCAGAGAGGAAGAACACCAGAGGTAGACAAAGCAGTAGCCGATGCTTGATCGAAGGGGCAGGGTATTTATAGAGGTAAAATCCTACTGGTCTAAAACTTCATGTAGGAATCCTATTGGAATTTAAACTTTCTACGTATCAATCCTTCCCAAATTAAGACTTTCTCGAACATCACCTAGTGTCCCACTTTGAACGAACTGTGGTTGGCAGTTTCCCTAATTCTCCCTCAGTGAAATGGTGCCCTAGTAAGGGTCTTCATTTCATTAAATAGCGCCTTATTAAGGGGCGCCCTTCACCTTTACCCTGTTTAACAGAAAAATGTTAAGCACCCAAGGAAATAGCACCAACATAGGAAGTCTCCATTTGATGAATTAGCGCCCTAGGGTTGGGCGCCCTTCCCTTTGGCCTATTTGGGTTTAAGGGTGAGGCCCATTTTAGTATGTAGTGCGGTGTATATAGGTCTGGGCCTTGGCTATTTGTTTGTTTTAATCTATTTAGAATTTCTATTCCTCCAATTTACCAGGGTTGCTACATCTGCAATGGCAATAATGTGAAAGTCAGCTAGGACAGGAAGTCTTGCATTGAGAAGGTGGTTAATTTGTTAGCAAGAAGGTAATGCTAACACAAAGAAAGAATTTTTTGCACTGATTCAGACGTAGGGTCCGTAATGGCAGTATTATATGAAAGTCAGCTGGGACATGAAGTCTTGCGTCGAGAAAATAGTTTATTCGTTAGCAAGAAGGTAATGCTAACACAAAGAACGAATTTTTGTGCCAATTCAAGCGTAAGGCTTGTAATGGCGATAATGTGAAAGTTGGCTAGGACACGAAGTCTTGTGCCAAGAAGGTGGTTTATTCATTAGCAAGAAGATAATGCTAATGCAAAGAAAGGATTTTTTTGTGCTGATTTAGATGTAGGGTCCGTAATGACAGTATTGTATGAAAGTCGGCTGGGGCACGAAGTCTTGCACCGAGAAAATAGTTTATTTGTTAGCAAGAAGGTAATGCTAATGCAAAGAATGGATTTTTACGTCGATTCGAGCGTAAGGCTCGTAATGGCGATAATGTGAAAGTCGGATAGGGCACAAAGTCTTGCGCTGAGAGAGTGGTTTGTTTGTTAGCAAGAAGCTAATGCTAACGCAAAGAAAGGATTTTTGCACCCATTCGAGTGTAAGGCTCGTAATGGCGATAATGTGAAAGAGTCGCCACCCGGTGGTGCTATGCGGGGCTCTCAAAGGGGTCCCAGAACTAGTGTATACTAGGGATGCTTCTGGAATTGCGGACCAACAGTCTTGGAGTTAGTCCGAGCTGGTTGGGTATTTTAGAGAGCTCGACCAGGGCGGAGTGCCACTAGGCCAAGGTAAACTTCGGTCATTCTGTGGATGTCGAGGGGGCTATATGGTACAGCTTCAAGTGTTTCCCATTAAGAGGGGAGAACTAGATCACACCCTTGTGATCTACAAGGATGTAGGCACCTCCTTCATAGACCCGATGTACAACATATGGACCCACCCTATTTTCGACCAACTTCCCTTTGGGGTTAGCCGCCATTACTTCTCTTCTTTTGACCATAACGAGGTCACCCTTCTTGAATTCTCACTCTTTGACCAACTTGTCAAAAGCACGGGCCATGCGAGCCTGGTATAGTTGAATATTCTGTAGTGCTCGGAGACGCTTTCCTTCGAACTTGGCAAGCTCCTCCAGTCTTCCTTCTACGTTAGTTTGCTCGCTTCTAGACAACCCATGCTGAATGGTGACTCGTAGTGAGGGAACCTCCAGTTCAATCGGTACTACAGCCTCTGACCCATATACAAGAGAGAACGGTGAGTAGTCAGTTAGGGTTTTATAGACTGTACGATAAGCCCAAAGTGCTTTGTACATCCTTTCTTCCCAATCTTTTTTATTGGATTTGACAGTCTTTGCTAGCAAGAGGCCTATCTAGAGTAAGAAATGTGCCTATGAGGGAGGCACCATCGGGAGGTTTGTCTAAGTGGAACAAGGAAAGAAGCCCGAAGTCTTCTTCGAGCAAGGAATCTGGGGGAACTTCTTGGAGAATTTCAAAATTTTCTCTCGACTCCTGCCGAGTTCCTGGCTCCATTGGACCTTTAATGAAGTGATCATAAACTAGACCTCTAGCTTGAGTGGTCTTATTTGCCTTTTCAACTGAGTAGCATAAACCTGTGCTGCCTTTGGAGACCTTGAGTCTCACCCTACGAGTGGGACCTTGCTCATGTTGGCCTAGACCTCTACTTATAGTGTAACCCATCCTGACCATGATTTCCCATCCTTTGCCAAACGGGATATTGTAGTGAGTGATTGGCCGAGGAAGAGTGGGAGACCTTGACGGACATAGGGCGGAGGGCCCCACAGCACCTGCTACAGAGAGAACCGGCTTGTTGCCCTTATCTGGAATGGTCATGAAGGGGATCTGTTCAGAGGTAATGGCATTGAGAGTTTCCACCAGCGAGATACTCTTGATTTTGATAACCCTACTATTGTAAGGGAATTTGAAGCATTGATGGGCTGCTGATGGGATCCCTAGGGTTTGCTCAATCCATGGCCGTCCTAAGATGTCCTTGTACATAGGGTCGACGTCAAGGATGAAGAAGTCCGAAGACATGACCACGGGACCTAAACCGAGCTACATGGTCACTTTGCCTTTTCCGCACCACCTTGAGTTGTCATATGCTGAGATCGTGGTGCATACCTCTTCTAGGTTATCCTCTTGTAGACCAATCTTTTGGATGGTCTTCATGGGACAGACATTTATCGATGCTCTTGTGTCAATCAAAGTGGAGTCGACTTTGACTCCGTTGAGAGTAATAGTGAGGCACAACGAGAGTGACCTACTTTCAGGTGGAGTAAGATCTTTATCTAAAAATGATATGGACGGTCCTTAAGTGAGGGCCATGATGGCATTAGTTACGCCACTTGTCGAAAGATCTTCATTGACTATGATCTTTTGGAGAAATTGGAGAAGGGTGGATTGGTGTGAGGGAGATTTCTTGATGAGCTCCAAAATGGAGACTTTGGTAGTGGTCCGGTCCAAATGTTGGAGAATGTCATACTCCACTGGGGGAACTTGGGAATTGACCCCCTCCTCGGGCTGAGATTGCCTTTGAGCTGGGGGGATGATGCAGTTGTAGAGGGTGACGTTGACAGTGGCTTCTTTTGGGTCCTTCGGCTCCGAAGGTTTTAGGCGAATCAATTGCAAGGGAGCGGGGGATCCAAAAATGAATGAGAGGGAAGTCGGCTCCTCAATAGGAGTAGTAGGAACAGGAGGAGGGACCGGCTTGGATTGAGGAGGCCTTAAGAGGACCAGAGGGCACTCTTGCCTTGGCCGAACTTCCTTGGAGACGGTGGATTCTTGTAGTATTGGCTGAGGAGGAGTGATCAAGGTAAGAGGACCTTGGGTGGCAGCCGAGGGTTGGCTAGGAGGTGAGATCAATAACCAAGGTCGAGGCTCCCGGGAAAACATATTGATGTCAGCCCAAGGCTCATTGACTTCTACTTCAAACTTTCCGTACCATTCGGGAAAAACTTTAACGGTCCACATTTGTGTTCTCTTGAGCACGCGGTGTTCCAATCCGATCACAGTGTTCACCGTCTCATTCTGCCTAGAGCTTGAGGGATCCTTGTTTGGTTGATGAGCAGGAGGGTTTTGCACAATGTTGAGGTCTCGATTGGGTTTCTTAAGGTTGGTGATGGCCAGCTTGACATCGGACCAATTGATTCTCCCCTCGTCATTCATGTCATATACCCAGTCTCAGAATTGGAAACAATTGTAAATGTTGTGTCTAGGAGCTCGATGATATGGACAATACTTGGAGGCGTGGGCATTGGGATGAACCCAATCCCTTTGAGGGGGAAGTTGAATGGGTTGAGAAGACATGAGGGCAAAGAATACATCACCCAAATTTTTGGGTAACGGGGGAGTAAGATGCCCTCTTGGGTCAAGTGCATGCCCGCTGACTAACAGCTTGAAGAAAAGGATGAAAGAAAATAAAGATAGGATGAAACAGCAATAGAAAGCTGTAAAGACTATAAACCCAAAATGTATCTCCCGTGGAGCAGATTGGCCTGGATTTGATCCACGGTCCAATTGTATAGAAAGATCATTACCCAGGCTGAAAAGTCTGATTATTTTACCATCCCTGCAGCAGCACCGATGACCACTCCTTTGCCTCCGGGCAAGAAGAGGAAGGCCTCTGCGGTCAGAGCTGTAGTTGTAAGGACCACAAGGGCCAAGAAAGCACAAACTCAGCAGCCTGCACCAACGGTAACAGGAGCTGGGACTCCTCTTCCTGACATCCCTTCCTTTGAGGAGTTCTCATCCCAACAGGAGGCTGCTCCGGCATCCACTGAAGGTAGAATCAGTAATTTGCAGCTGCAGCTTCTATTATTCCCTTTTTGACTCTTGGCTCTGAACTTTTTTCTTTTTTTGACATAGCCCCAGAGCAAATAGTGGCACCCCCGGAGGAAGAAACCCGGCTGCCTTGTCCTAAGCCAGCTGGCGAGGCCGAGGGTAAATGTGTTCTTCATCCTTGTCTTTGTCTTTCGGTCTTTGTTTCATCATTTTTTTTAAAGATCTCTATTGTGGTAGCAGCTGGAGAGAAAACCAGGGCCATCGTGGCAGCAGAGGACGTACCTCGGCCACGGGAGGGGCATAAGACCTAGTTGAAGAGAAGTGTTGCCCCGACAAGGCGGGTAGTCACCCGGTCTGTGTCCCGGGATGCTTTAGAAGCAGCAGCCCCTCCTGTGGAGATATCTTCAAGTAGCTTCACGACTGTTTCTGATGCAGAGGGGGAGGAGATAGATTTCAGCGATAGTGAAGAAGATATTTCCAAGTCAGCATTGTCTGTGCCGCTCAAAGCTCTTCCGCCATTCCCACCTCCGAAATCGTTGGTGATATCTTCTGAGGAGGAGTTGCCGAGAGAATTTGTCGGGCTAGACACAGAGACGGGGATAACTCCTCCTTTCATTGCCCCGGCTGTAGAGTTCTCATCCCCTCTACATTCTTTTGAGGGCGTGGACCTTCCATTGACTGTAAGTCTATTTCATCTTGTTGTCTCATCTATTTTTTTCTTTTATTACTTAGTGCTGCCTTGGTCTGTTCACAGGAGACTGCCATCACCAGCTCACCGACCAGTGCTACTTTCGAGACTGTTTCATCTGAAGCCCTGGCCACCAGTGCTACTTTGTCAGTAATTTATGTGGGGACTGCGGAGGTCATTTGTCCCATAACAGTGAGAATACAGTTTCCTGCAGATCTGGTATCATTGGACTTGGGCACTTCAGGAGATAGCTCCGCTCCCATCATGGTTTCAGATCTGAGGGCTGAAGTAGACCCAGCCAGAGGTTCAACATTTGTACCAGCTACAGTGATGACCATTGCACCCGGATCTGTGGTCCCTGCAGTATCATTCATGGAAATTGAGCCTTTGCTGCCTCAAGTCCTTGTTGCTGAGACTTTATTGTTAAAAGGCATAGCTGCTGCTGAAGAAGTGGTTGAGCAGGAGTCAGTAGTCGCGGCAATTGGTCCAGAAGAGATAGCTCCAGCAATCGCCCACTCTCCTCTTGCGAGTATTCAAGCAGTAGCCCTTGGAGAGGAGGTGGTAGAAGAATTTTTGACTCTGCAGGAAGTCACAGCAGAAGCTCAATTAGACCTTTCGGCAGATCTTCCATCTTCTTCTTCCCAGCCAGACGTTTCATTGTGGGTAGATATCGACGGTGAGGTGACTTTTGAAGTGGCCCCGTCTAGTTCTCTCGGCTTTGCTTCTCCTGAGAGCTTTGTCTGGCAGAACTTGGATATGCTGCGCCAACTGGTCGAATCTCAGCCCGGATTGACCTATTTGCAGCTAAAAGAGATCGCCAATCGCTTTACCGCCGGTCTGCAAGCAATGGGCTGTCCCTTGGAAATATGGGCCCAGCGTGTCTTATTGCTGCTGAAATTTGTGCATCGTCGGGATTTCCTGGCGCGTGTCTCATCTGACAAGCAGGTAGCTTTAAAGTTGTAGAAGGCGGAATGTAAGTCTGAGCCGGGGAAGATCAGTTCTGCCCTCCAAGAGCACCAAGACCAGCTGGGGGCCCTGACTGAGCGGGAGCGATCCATTCAGGACCGAATCAGCGTTCTAGAAGCGGAGCTGAATGAACTCCGAGCTGAGCTGCCTCGAGTAAGAACTGTCCAGCCACAACTTGCTAAAGAAGTAGCACTGTTGGAGGGGCAGATGGCATCTCTGAAGGACGAATCTGTCCGGCTCCAGGAGGAGGAGTCTCACTATTGCGGCCCCCATTAACCCTAACCCTAGCCACCAGCTTCCCACGCCCCAGCCCTTTCTCCCTCTACAACCCAGGTTCACCCTCCCCTGCTCCATGCATCCACGGCATTCTCGGAGTCGCCCGTTGCTGCTACGACCACCCGTCGATCAGGAAGACCTCTCTGCTGCTCTCTGCAACCAGCCTGCAGCTAAGGTCACATTTGCATAGACTACCCCGGCATCCCCAGTGTGAACCAGCCAAAGCTGTCTTCTGTGGAGTCATTCTTTGTCGAGCTAGCTTCGTTCCAGAAGTGGTCCCACTGCTATCTGACTTCAGCACCGTTCACGTCATCCATTCTCGTGCGACTACGCCAGATTCGGGTCTAAACCTGAGCACCTTTTGGTAGCAGCTCCACCGCCTGCCCCTATGTGAATCAGTCAGAGCTCTCTTCACAAGAGTTCTTCCTCTCCGAAGCACCGATGCACCAGACATGGTCCCGCCTGCTTTTGACAACGTCTCCGTCCAGGGCGTCCATTCTCCCTTAGTCGCGCCAGACCCAGAGTCCTCTGTTCGCCTAGGACAAGCTACTGTAAAGTCAGCCCCGACACCCCCTCCTCCTATCTGTTTCAGGTCATGCTATCTTCAGCAAAGTTACGGATTTTGACGATATGAAACCAACGCAAGTGGTTTCATCTCGATCCAATGTCAGCACTGGAAGTTCCACCATGACCATCGACATCCTATCCTACTATACGCCCAGACACCTGACACCGGCCATTCCTGCAACCACATCGAGTAAGGTGTTCAGACGGGCACCATCCTCTGAGGGTTCGTAGATATTCCTGTCAGCAATGTCAACGGCTTGGTCCCATTGTGTTTGGAGTTCGACAGCGCCCGTACCGGCCAACGCACCACGACCGCGCCAACTAGTCCTGCGCGGCAGAACTGCACAGGCCCACAGCCACGGCCGCCGTCTCCATCCAGTGACATCCACTCGACGCCAGACCATCAAGCATCCTTTGGCATCCCTCGAGCTTCATCCAGGAGTTGGCTGCACCTCGATCAGACGCCCGGGCTCGGCGTACGGTCGATAGTTGTTTCCCCCTCCCCGCGATCCCCCCTCCTGTGCGAGGGTAGTGCATGTAATTATTTTCCCCTCCTCGTGCACCCCTCCCTGCGTGGAGTGTAGTCATTGTATTAGGAGGGATCATCGCCAAGCTTCCTCGACGCAGCGTGTCTGCCGGGTGCGTACGCTCCCAGGCGCGCCCTCGTCTTCGACCGGAGCCGGTCCTTTGGACGGGCTTGGTACGTGCGGCTGCCTCTCCACTCTGCTTGTCTAGTATTAGTTCCAATCGCAGTGCCAGTGAGGAGTACCCGATCCATATTTCCACTATTTCCCGTGAGTTCTTGCTACCGGTGAGTGAGTGCACATCAGAATCGATCCCCTCAGTATCGGTCTGCCCGGTTGAAACTGGCGCCCACACTTGTTCCCCGGGTGGTTCACCACCTCCCTCCCCACTGCTCGGACCGTGTCCGGCTTCCTCATGAGCCACATCTCGCTGAACCATCACTTCGAGTCTTGTGGAGTCCGTGACTCACGTGTGCATTTGCCTGGTCGCTTAGACGACTTGCGCTCGTTGATTGTTGGCTTAGGTTCCCGTGTCTCGACCGGGTTCATCCCGCGTCTTTAGAGGTGGGCGAAAAATGAAATCGAATGTTGATTATTTTTATTGTGGTATGCATGGCCATGAAATGAATGATTGTGTTGTTATGAAAGAGGATGATGAAAATGCATGCAATGATAAACCTTTTTTCAAAACACAAAGGAATGTTTCTTGCTTGTATTGTCATAAACGTGGGCATATGATGGATAATTACTTTGTGAAACAAAATGATAATTTTCATGCCATGAATGTCAAGTTTAATACTCAAAGATTTTCATCTAACAAGGGAAAGTTCTATGGAAAAACTCAAACATACAAGAAAAAATCATTTGGTAGAACTGTTTCTCCTTCTTGTTATCATTGTGGTAAATATTGGCATGTAATGAAGGAATGTTGGTTCTTGAATTCTAATAATTTCCATGCTTCTAGAATAAATGCTAGGTTTAATTTTGTTAAATTTAGATCATTTAAAAATAGAAGATAGAATGATTTTAAAAATTCCTTTGATCATGTTAAAAGAAAATCTTTTAAATTTTCTACACCCTTTTGATCATTCAAATTTTGGCCTGAAGGGAGCTCACAAATTATTTTCTGTTGGCGAAAATATGTGTCATCATCATTGCCTTTGAATTGGACATCCATGCCTAAACCTTCTACCTCCTTAGATTCCTTCTCACCACTTGGTATCATCGGCCCATGCACTGTAGCATGGAAAGGTATAAATCCGCATTATTAGCTTCCCGTAAACATCCTTGCTCCGAACTGCTCAGCCCCTATAGGCTAGCAAACCTATTTGATGAAGAGGCTTCCTGTCGAACATCTCTAGTGCCAGAAGGTCTGGACATGAAAACCTTCTTAATTGGCCTATCCTCCTTATCTACCCTGTGTTGATTATAAACTGACTTACCCAATCTCCATTTACATTCATCATCCAAGTGGCCTAGCTTATGATAGATTCCACATAACTGTGGAACCCTGTGATAGTTCACCTGCTGCCAATAGCCTGTTCTGCCCATATCAATCCAGAGTCGCTCCTTACGCGGGGCCATCAAATTCAATTCCACACATGCAAGGGCCTCAGCTGTATCTATCATCGCCAGCGTTGTATCATGAATCCTTAGGACTGTACCAAAATTGCCAACTATCGATCTCATGCAGTCTTCTGGCAGAGGTTCTCCGGAAGAGCAGGGAATCCTAACCAGACCGGAGCAGTAGCAGGATTGGCTGAGAAGTCGAAATCTAAGGTCCATCGAAAAAATCTGAACAGGTATCCCTTCACATAAAGATTCTTCTGAAGCAATAGCTTTATAAAATCCTCCTCACACCCCAGCCGTATGAGAATGTGCCTTTGGTTGAGTCTGCTAATCACAAAATCCATCGAGAGAGCCATCCTCTGCATCAAGCAGGACTTTATCTCAGGGAATGCTGGCCTCCCA
The DNA here is from genome assembly GCA_024336825.1 of Amorphophallus titanum. Lineage (NCBI taxonomy): Eukaryota > Viridiplantae > Streptophyta > Magnoliopsida > Alismatales > Araceae > Amorphophallus > Amorphophallus titanum. Next base: position 1,184,387 of record JANBPO010001371.1, on the reverse strand, counting down.
TAGGAACATTTCGCAATGATGGCAAATGCAAGGCCCTGCAATGAAGCTGTGATATCGTCTCTGGAGAAATAGACCGTTGGCTCACCTTGATCCGTAAACCCTGGTTCCTTCAACAAAATCTCCACCTTCCTCTTCTGATGTGTCGATAGTAATGTCTGCGCATATGTTCGTCGCCCCCCCACAGATGGCTCCGAAGGCAAAACCCTAGTAGGGATCCCACCAGAGGGGGAGGCTGGGGGGGTTCACCCCCCTCGCCATTCATGACAGCCCGACCCCAACCTTACCGGCGACACAATCATTGGCGAAGATCAGACAAAGAATACACGTCCGCGTGATGGGGACCATATATATTAATATATATATAACCAACCTACCAATAATTTCTAGACGATCGATCGGTGTTGGAGACAACCATATTATATTTCCTACATATGCTTATTATTTGCCAGTGGCACGATTATATATGTTCCAAGCTACAATGGGGAAGACAGGACGTTTACACCACGTAGCAGGAGAGGTGGTTCAGCGGTCCATGTCAAGAGATGGCGGAAACACACCCACATATCTATCCACTCTTCCTCGGAGGGCCATACATCGCATGCCTATAATTATAAGTTCTTTTCGATGTTGCAGGCAGCTTGATCAATCAGTGAGAGCACGTACACCTCCTGCTTTGCCGCTAGCTTCAGTAGATCACAAGAAGTAGGAGAGAGAGAGAGATGGAAGGAGGAAGCAGCAGCGGTCATACTGCTTGCACTCGGCCTTGCCTTCCAGCAACAGCCACCAAGAAGAATGTTGAGGAGGGGAAGGAAGCTGACCATGATGACGTAGTCTGTCCATTGGTGGACTTCCACCCAAGTGTCTGGGGAGAAACCTTCATCCACTTGATCCCTCCACCCAACCAGGCATGCACTTAGAACCCCATTCTCTCTCTTCTTTCGTTAATTATCGGCAAACACACACACAAAAGGAAACTGCTAATTATTGCACGAGCGTACACATATAAATAACATGCATACGCGTTCATATTCTTTACATATTTTTTTTCAAATGATAGATCAAAGATTCACAATGCTTTAAAGGAAAATGGATCGTTCAAACAACCAATGGCGCCACTCTTTCGTTTTCTCTTTCCCCCCCTTTTCTTGGAGATCACTTGTTTTGCTTTCTTGTATTTTGCACCATTTTACACCTAGTGAGAGGCATTGCTTCCACTTCAAGAATATGTTTGTGATCTCTCAGACTCTTTTGGATCCTTGTTCTCATCCGCTTCTCCGATATATCAAATGGTGATTAGAGGAAAGTCAGGTTATGTCCGGCCAAAGGTTTTCACTCTGCGTGATGGTGGTCATCGGAACTAAGTTCTCCGTCTCGTACCGGGAGCCAACCTAATAAATAAATACTGACATATTGTGTGCTTGTATGCAATCACATCTTTCATATATTCTATGGGCCCCATGGTATTTCTATTTTGGTGATTAATCAAGGATTTTCCTTCTTCTGGAAGGATGTAATTAACGCCGTAGCTTTTATGGTACGGCAGATTTTGGGTCCCGACACGATCACCTATAATCGTCTGATTAGTCAGACGGTGTGCATAATAAACTTGTCGCTCAGTGACTGGAACGCCTACGTAAATAAACTGATAAATAAATAAATTAATTAAATAAAAATAAAAAATATTCCACCAAGTTGGCACGCCCAGTGGGACTCAGCCTCCCTTCATCTTTTCGCCAAAATAGAAGGATCATGGGGCCCCCACTCAACTATTTCAAATGTTAATTCTACATTCATCTTGTTTCTCTCCTTGTAGGTCAAAGCAATGGCGAGTGGATTGTCTGGACTTATTTTCGGTTCCCAGATCGTGGCTGACCATGCTGTATACGGCCACCTTGTCGTACCTACCACCTTCGACAACTTTCCCCTAATTGTTGGCTTCCCCAACTTCGTGGGAGTTGCATTCGTGGGTCTCCTAGATGTGGAGAGTTCTGAACCTACAAAGCTAAAGAGCAACAAAGCTACGACCCACTGAAATGAGGGCCATGCCAAGGAAACTCTATTGAGGAGCCCGGTGGTCGTAAGTTACCACATTCTCCATACTACTAGTTTAGCTGTGGAGCGTGAAAAGAAGCCCATCGGCAGCAACAAAAAGACTTTTAGAAGAGGAAGACTCTCTGCTACTCCCCAAAGTCAACTTTCGACATCCGAGAAGTCCACATTGATCGGGGTCATCCGGGTCTACTTCACTGGCCGCAGCACTGAAGTTCTGCCAGATCGGATCATCCCGACCGTGCCCACTCACAACACCTTCCAAGTGCTAGTAAGTCGAAGGTTGAATTTTAATGACAACAAGCAAGGGCGGCCAACCCCGAATTTGCCAAAGTTTAACCAAATCTGGGTTCCCAAGTGGGAATGGGGCCCCGTAGCAACCACACAAGGCATCAAAAATCTTCCTGATGTTCTTACGGGAGGGGTAAAGAAGATTATGCATGCGGAAGAGACTATGGTTGTGACTCCTCCACCCGTCATCAGGGTCTCCACAAGAAAAGCCCACATCTCCAAATTATCAAGGAATTTCATTCAAGCTGCCAAATTGACATGACTTTCATATATGTCGCCTGCCCGAGTCCAAGTGCTGCCTCCTGCCATTTCTCTAGAGCACAGTCAAGAAGACGTGACAAAGATGGTCCGGGAATACTTCCATAGCCTCGAGAATCTCATCATGGGCCCATAAAGATTGCTTCGTGTCATCAAGGGCGAAGAAGAAGAAAAAGATGAATCGTCACCCATCGGTTCGGATGGAGATGAGAAGCGTGCCGGGGTCGAAAACTTTGCCTACAGCATAAAAGAATTAAAAGAATTACAATATTCGGAAGGTTGACCTTTATCGATCAAGCACAAAGGCGAGTCAGAAGGTATAACAGAAGAATGCAAGTTCTCACTTGCAATATGACAGGGGTGATGTGTACACTTGGTCCCCTGCCAAATGAACAAGAAGAGCCGGTCGAGATTGCTGGAAGAAAAGACCCGGTGACAAGATTGGGAAAAATTGAGGCTGAGTTACTGGAAGCTACAAAGGGCGAGTAGGTTGCTGAAGAAGACATAGCTACTGTCGCAGCCAGGATAGTGGCATCTGAAGAAGAAGGAGTATTCCCATCTCCTTCATTTTAGTGTGCCTTGAGTAGTACGCTCAAGGGCATCATCAACAAAATGGCCACAGACCCTGACGTCCTGATGACACTGCAAAGGTACCAGCAAGAGATAAAACTACTGAAGAAATAATTAAATTAAAAGGCTAAGCATGCTATAGTGCCCGAGCATCCGAGGGCACGAGACGAGCCATCACGGGAAGGTTCCAACCCCGGGGGTGCTCCTTCACCGGCTGTTCTACAAACTACAACTCAGAACTGGGCTACTCCCTAGCATTATTCCCAGCCACTCTAGCCAACACGGTCAATGCCCCTTCAAATGTAGCGACAGACTCCCCTGTCAGAGCCTTTGCCACCTCATGCTATGCCTTCGGCCACATTATTCATGCAGCCCACCCACCTCTTCCCTCAACCGGTAGATCTAGTCATGATGGACAAGTTGATGGTGGAGCAGATGATTGAAGCAAGGTTAGCAAAGAGGGGTGGTAATGATTACACCCCCTTTGACATATATGAAGTGTCATATCTAGCCTACCATGCCACCAAAAGACTACCCCCGACGTCAATGAACCCCTAAAATTTGGCAAATACAATGGGCAGGGCTCCCCGAAAGAGCTTATTGCACATTATATGACAATCATGGGTGACTTGGCAGTGGACAAGTCATACCTGCTCAAGTTCTTTGGGTCTTCATTGATAGGACCCACCTTTGAATGGTACTCTGACCTGCTGGCTGGGTCTATCAACGACTGGCTAGACATGTAGCAGAAATTCAGTGAAAGATTCCACATCATCGGGACAGAGGTGACAGTGATTGAGCTGTTGGCAGCCAATCAAAAAGATAATGAAGCGACTACAAGATATATCAAGAAATGGAGGGATCTTAGCATGAGGTGCCGACGTCCTCTGCATCCAAAAGATGCAATACAAATATGTAAACAAAATTTGAAGAAAGAGATTCTGGAGAAAATAATTGGAATAGAAATCTAATCTTTCGACCAATTAATTGACGTTGCCATAGAGGTTGGAGATTTCTTCACAAGATACCCCTCCATTTCTGCCGACTCAAGTCATGAAGCTAGGCAGGTTAATAAATGGCCGATGCTGAAGGGGGTTCATGCTATCAACCTTACGACGAAAAGGCATAAATGGGTGCACAGTCCTCCTTCCAATGAACTTGTCGAATCTCAAGGGAGTCCTCCTCGGCAGAACAAAGATAAGAAGCTCTATGCATTCCCCAGGGACAAAACTCGTGCATTGTTTGAGTGGGCTATCAAGCATGATAGGATCACTCTTCCAAAGTCAAAAATACCTGACAACGTCAAGAGAAGAGATGATCCTTACTTCTGTCCTTATCATCAAATCCTTGGACATCCTAGTGAAGATTGCCAAATATTCAGGGACATCGTCCAAGGGTTAATAAAAAGAGGGGAGTTACAAATGGGGGAGCATGGAGCTGATCCTTCGCGCTCTCATGAAATGCCTAATCTGGGGGCATCAATCAATATGATATTCATATATCAACAACTACACGTAGAAGTGTCAGAGGCTTGCAACCAGCACACTAATGAAGATTGTGTCCCAGCGCCTGAAGAAAAATAAGGAAATTCACAAGCATTGTCGATGAAGAAAAGAACAAGACTAGCATCTCTTCTGACTCCGAAAGTCTAGATTTGTGGGGCCATATCCCGGCCCACTCTGCCCCCTATAGTTCTTATGTGGCATCAAATAGCCCCTCCAACAGCTATCAGAAGGCTAATGGACAACACAAAGAAATAAGCCCCGGTGCGGGTGCATGAAGAAATCAACTCAGCCATGGAACGACTACAAACCACTACAAACAGGTTAGACGAGCAGGAGCATCTCAAGCGCCAGCCTATGTAGCTCAAGAAGCATGCCCCTTAGAGATGTAATGAGTCCCCCTAGCTAACAAAAAGAACTAAAGAAAATGCAAGGGTGTTCAATGCACCGTGCAACCCACTGTGGGGGCATATGCCAGCCATATGAGAGAAGGAAAAGAAGAATACAAAGGCTAAAAAAAAATATGTTGCTCTCTCCTGCAACATGTTGTTAGCACCATCTAGTGTGGTTCAAGCGGCTGATGAGGAAGATAAAGAAATTTATTTTATGCCAAAGGGAGCAAACCAGGCTAAAGCTTCTGCCTCCCACCATGTTACCAGACCTGGGAGAATATCAATACACCCGCTAGCTAACAAGGGGGCACAATATCACATTCCTCCTCAGCTCGGAGGCAAGAAACCTAGGGAGTTCATCTCAAAGAAACTAGACTCGTCCAGCAACAATGACGTGATGCCACTCACCCTAGTCAAACCGGGGGTGAAAGATAGCACTCTCGACCCCTCCTGACAAGACTGGGCCATTGTTGCACTGCTATACCAGAAGCAACAGGAAATTGAAATGCTACAAAGGTGGCTAAATGAAATGAATCTAAGTCCACCTATGCCGCAATCGGCAGGACATGTACATGAGGCGACACAAGGTAGTGGTAGCTCACCTAAAGCTTCAGTACGACCAGTAATACCCCAGATAGCACATGATCTTACGGGGGCCATCCTCCCTCAACTACTCCAACACATAGTTCCCCGGGCATATCAGGGGGCAACTAAAGCATCACCGAAGATGGTGCCAATGAGCCTGTGCAAGCAGTCAGGCGAGCTAAAGGCGGAACAAATAATGAATATGGAGACGATCGAAGAAGAAGTCACCGAGGCCGAATTACAAGCAACCAAACAAAAGGATGGTGTGTCCGTCATGGACTACATAAGAAGGTGGAGGAATCTCCACGAAAAGTGTCAACATCCGCCAAGCTATGGGGATTCTGTTCAAATATGCAAAGAGAATTTGAGAATCAAAATTCTATGATGGGTCATTGACATTGAAGTCATGACGTTTGAACAACTAGGTGGCATCGCAACAAATGTCAAAGTAGTTCTTGCAAGGATTTGTCCCTGGAGGCATCCTCAAGATCAATTAAGGCTTACAGATTAGACATGGTAGGACATTATCAAACCTCATAGTTAGATATCATCAAAACAACAACATATATCCAACAGCATGGATGTTGGGGAATATTTCCCCCATGCTTTTCCCACGTTCTCCTGTGGTTTCGAGCCGTGGTGAGGCTGAGAGCAGGTTTCGTTCATGTTTCGGGAAGGTTTAGGCATGATTTCGAGGTGAGATCGATTTTGCCAATTCAAGTGGTTTTATGGTGTTTAAATGGGTCCTCCCAGTAGGTAGGAGGTCAGGGAAGGGTTTTCCCATATTTTTCCCTTCGTGCAGAGCAAGTGGGGCATGGATCGAGACCCCACGGCGGGGCTCCTACAGTTGGATCGTCAAAATCAGTCAATCGGTGGCCTAGATCAGTCGATCAGTCTAGCCAATCTGAACAGAAGGGTTCTGGGAATTTTAGTCAACTAACCCAGTCAGGTCTGGTAGACTGAACTCCCTTTTGGGTCGACCGACCAGAAGGGCCTATCGACCTATTCTTGGCTTCGGTCGACCGACCACCCAGGTAGGTTGATTGACCCAGGTCCTTTTGGCCCGATTGACCCTTGTAATTTGATTTTCACCCTCAGAACACCCAAATTAATATTATAATCATAAATCCTTTAAAAATTGGGCCATCTTGGCCTTGTTTGGGTGGCAGTCGCCCCAAGGTTTGGTTCGCCATGGATGAAGCCTTATAGTTCTCGCAGAGGGTTTACCCTCATCGTTGGGTATTCTTATGTAAGTCACTTGGGGTTAGTGTTTCTAGGTTCTTAGTCGGCCTTGTGTGCCGACTCGAGGGACGTGTAGGTGTGAGTAGCTCGAGCCGATTTTAGCTAGTTTATATTTGATCTTGTGTTATAGCTTGAGGCTGTATTCTACACGGGTTTTGTGCATGTGCATGGGCACTCTGATGGTTTTCTTCAGACTATGAGTTTACTATTTTACCGTAGTACTGTCCTGAGGGGCATTGCGTGGATGGACCCGACGAGGACAACCTAGTGTGAATAGTGCTCGTACAATAGAGGCAAGGACAGCCTAGAGTGTAAAGCACCTTGGTTAGAACAAGTGTATGTCACTGATGGATGCAGGGGTGCATACCCCATGTCAGGTTACAGGACACTACAGTGCTGTTGGGCACAAAGGCATGGATCCTAGTCAATCACAGGGAGAGGTGTGCGTATGTGTCTCCACCCCGCTCGAGGAAAGGGTGTGGGCCATGTGCGTGAGACTTGGGAGATAGCTGGTCAAGGTAGAGTTACCAATAGTGTTGTCATGACCCTCCCGACAGTTGAGGTAGAGCTTACACGATGGTGAGATTGTGGATTCCCTCTTGGTTCTTGACCGAGGTTTCTCTAGCTTTGAGCTCGTAGTACTCCCAAGAGTGGAGGTTGTGCCTTTGACTGCGTAGTCTAGACTGTCACTCCCGTCAGTAACGATGGGCCTACACAACAGAGGTGTCATGGATCTTTCCCAGTAATGTAGCTAGGGTTTACCGTTAGTTCAGTAGCTCCAACCGTGAGGTCCAGGTTTTTCCGCTGAGAATAGGAGTAGCTTAGAGAACTGTGCTTCTCCGACTGCTGTCATTACTACTCTTGCTATTGCAGTTACTTTTGTTGCTATTGTTCTCGTTATTTACTGTTATTATTGTGGTGGGTATCCGCAGGATTCCTACTGAACCAATGACATGAGGTTCACCCCTTTTTCTTTCAGATTTGGAGTGCCTCCACGTGGTTTGGAGACCTTGAGTAGCGTCTTCAGAGTTCTAGTGCTGCCAGTCTTCACCAGCCAAGGTATTCCCCCAAGACTTTGTACTTTTCTTTTGCTGAGCTGTATGTTTAGACTTGTACATCTAGACTATAAACTGTGTAAAAATTGTATAAATCTATTTATAAATATAAGCTCTAATTTTTACATTTTATTACTACGTTCATTGGAGATTCTCACACACTCCCGTGACACTAATTCAACCCTTCCGAGTCTCGTGGCTCGTGGGTGGTCAGTTGGGATTCGGGTGGTACCAGTTACTTTCTGATACTCGAATTCTGGGTCGTTATAGCTTCAACCCAAAAAGACTTAGGGAAGTCGGCCTGTAGTCTCATACATGTACCTCTTTCAAGCAGTGTTCGGTTCACATATAGCCCCACATATAGCTCCACGGGAGCAAGGCAGTTCTAGATCTGATCCACGAACTTATGGACACAATGATTTTCAATAAGACTGGCTGCTTGAACTCTATCTCTCTCTTCTCTTTTCTTTTCTCTCATTCTTCTTTCTCAGCTCCTCTCTCTCCTTTAAATTTCTACACTCACACTGGCTCTCATTTTTCTTCTCAGATGATCACTCTTTCTTCTTCGACAGCTTCACTTCTTTTCACTCCCACAGCCGTCGCCTATCTCGGAGGAAGATGGTTTCTATTTATACCCATAGCAGGGGCTCCGAAAATGCTTTTCTGGATGACGTGGTTTAATTCAACTTTTCCCCTTGGTCCACGTGGCAAGAGGTGGGAAAGTTCTTCTGGTAGAGTGCCTCGGATCACATGCCAATCATTACTTCTTGGGTTCACATGTCACTCACTCTCCCTTCCAGAGATCACATGCCAATGATTTACTAACAGCTGATTTGAGCTCCCTTATTGGATCTGGATTTAAGTTAAGAGATTCGGAGTTGGATTGTCTGGAACATCGACCTTACTGGTAATAGTTAATACAGATGCATCGACCTTTAACTTAGTACATCTAGGCACCATTCTAATGCTCTGACCTTCTCGCTTAAAACAATGCTTTGGTGTGAACTACAGAGAACTTTAGCTGGCTTGGAACCTGCTAACTTGGAGAATTATGCTAACATGTAGAGCAAATGTTGACTATATGAGCATGATGCTGCTACTGATCTGACCACAGGACTTGGCTACTGGAGCCCTTGAGTTTCTCTTAATGACAGCCTAAGGGACATGATCTTCTGTCGTTGAGGTTGATGTAGTTAGTTATAGTATAGACACATTAAGGCTTTGTACTCAGAGGCATTTCATCAATCACTTTCTTTTTCTTCATGGATCACTGAACATTGCTAATCCATCTTGTAAGAATGCTTTTGGCTATTTCAACTTGTCCTTTGATTGCTCAGACCTTGTTGGTTGGAGCTATGTTCTTCTGCCTCGACCTCCCTCTTAAGTGCACCGGCTTCCTTATAGATGTAGCACTTGAATGTCTTGATGCATGAACCTATTGGATTTGAAGTGTCTTGATGCATCGACCTAAGTGATGTTTGCCAGCATTGCTGCACCAACCTTATGCTGCAATCACTAGCTTACACTGTCTAGCAACGTTGACCTGACTATAAGGTGCACCGACCTTATAGCACATACAGTGTACACCGGCATCGACCTTCTAGACCAGAAATGCATATGTGCATCGTGCATCGACCTTCTAGCATATGTGCACCGACCTTCTTGCATATGTGCATCGACCTTCTTGCATATTTGCATCAACCTATTTGTTCAAAGTAGTGGGAGATGTATCGACCTTCTATGCTCAATGACATACATGCATCGACCTATTTGTTCAAAGTAGTGGGATATGCATCGGCCTTCTAAGCTCAATGACATATATGCATCGACCTTACTCTCTCAATGCATGAATATGCATCGACCTTGTAGTGTAGCATCATGAGTATGCATCTTCCTGATAGGTATAATAGTGTTGCTACACCGACCTGACTGCTTTTAATAGGAGCTGCTACACCGACCTTATTGCTTTAATTGTAGCCTCTACACTGTGACCTTACTGCTTTAACTGTAGCCTCTGCACTGACCTAATCAGTAAGAGATTCTTCAGGTGCATCGACCTTATGACATGAAGATTTCAGCTGCATTGATCTGATTAAGCTTAAACTACAGGCAATTACATTAAGTAATGCATCAATGCAGCACCAACTCAAGATGAGTCATAGTGTTTGACATCATCAAAACTATAGGGATACAACATTCTCCCCCTTTTTGATGATGACAACATTATGCCTATCAAGCTATGAGTCATCAATCACAATCAGCTTGCAATGACTCATATCTCAAACTATTCTCCCCCTTTGACATCATCAAAAAAAATTCATATTCATGAAATGTGCAGATCATTCTCCCCCCAAGTAAGTCTATGACCATGAACAGTTAATTGGAAGCATCAAGCAGATCTTGCAGACAAGTCCCCCCCAAGAGAAATGGAACAATCTCCCCTTTTGACAGAGTAGAGAGATTTGAATGGAAGTCAATCAGCAAGCACATGGGAGCTATCATACACAAGTGCAAGTTACGCCGGCCCTAATGAGGAGTGGGGCGTAATTGAACAGCACGTATTCAGTAAACTCCACGGCCCCCTCCCTAAAGCTATGGGCGTCCTGGAGCTTCAACTCCCCGAACCATCCCAACGCTAGCTCATGCTTGAATCTGACAGCAAGGTAGTCCAAGATAAAAGGCTCCTCTCTATAACCCCACTTCAGCGGCGCCAAGAATAAGCCAAAGCGGTGCTGCTCACCCTGGACCCGGCCCGCAGCCATATCCCATTTTGCTGGAGTGAAATCGGGGGTCCTTACCAGCTTATCTTCTGCCGGGAGCACGGCGTCCAACCCCAATATGGGTTCCCACTCGCGAGCTTCGCCCATCAGATACATTAGGATGCTTTTGGGAACGACGTGGGATAAGCTGTCACGAGCCTGTAAGACTGCACGCTCCATTGCCTTCACAACCCATGGCTCTTGCCTCTCCCGAGACCGTGACTGCTTGAGAAAACAGAGCAGGTGCCTATCCTTCGAAAAATCTCCCCTGTAGCTCCCCACGGTGCGGTCAAAGGTGAAGCCCTTCTCGACCCTGGCAAGCCTCCGAATATCCATACTTTCGATGTCCGAGCCTGAGGACTCGACTAGGGCTGCCACCTCGGCATGGTCCCGGTCCAAATCTTCGACATTAAGCCATGTAATCACCGGCACCGGAGGCATAGGGACGCGTCTGGTACTGGCAGCAACGGGAGCAGAGGAACCACTTGGAACAGTCATTTATCTGTAAAGTGCAATAAACAAAGATCAGAACAAACTGCAGACAATGAGAAAGCAAGCTATAAAGGAAGAGGAACATCCCACTATAAACAAAGGGTAGGAAAGAAAGAAAAGGGAAGGAAAGAAAGAAAAGAAAGGGAAAGGAGAAGTAAATCAAGCCTCAGGCGCCCCTTCGCCGGCACGCCCTGGGTGGCCCTTCCTTGGCACGCCCTAAGGGGTCTTCCCTGGTGCAGCCCAAGCAGTCCTCCGTCGGCACGCCCTATGGCGGCCTTCCCCGGCACACCCTGTGTTGGCCTTCCCCGGCACGGCCCTTGACCCTTCGCCGGCACACCCCGGGCCTGGCCCTCAGCGGTACGCCCCCAGCGGCCTTCCCTGGCACGCCACTTGAAGGGGTTCCCCGGCACACTCTCCAGAGTCACTCCCCGGCACGCCCCCCGAAGGCCTTCGCCGGCACACTCTCCAGCACCGCTCCCCGGCACACCCGTTAAGGGCCTTCGCTGGTACGCTCCTTGACATCCTTCCCCCGCATGCCTGCAAGGACCCTATCCACGCATGGCCTTGGCAGAGGGCCACTAAGTGCCATAAACCCAAGAACCAAATGAATAAAGAGTAAAAGGGAGGTGATGAATGAGATGATGAGGGGTGAAGTCTATAAGGGGACTACTGTTGAATTGACCAAGGCTCCGTCAATCTCTGACGAAATTTTGACAGAGTTTCCCCTAGGCCAAAGATGTAAGGGGAAACACGGGTGCACACCCACAAGGAGTGATGGCCCCAACAAAGTGGTGGTGGGCCCCACAGGGCAACACCAGAAGTCCTCCGGTTGAAGAGTCCTTCTTCCCCTTCACCGGCACGCCGTGGTTATCCTTCACCGGCACACCCTGAGGGGGCTTCAGCGGCACACTCTATGACGCCCTTCCCCGGCACACTCCACCTAGGACAGGCTTCCCCGACACACTCCCCCTGGTTGGCCTTCACCGGCACACCCCCGACGTCTTCGCCGACACACCACGGGGTGTCCTTCCCCGGTACACCCCGGTGGACTTCCTCGGTACACCCTCAGGGATGCCTTCCCCGGTACGCTATACTAACCATTCTGACCCTACCCCCATTACCCGGTGCCCTCCTCAGCGGCACGGCGAGCACCCTCCTCAGCGGCATAGCCGGTGCCCTTTCCACCAGTGTGGTCAGCGGCGATGGAGGAGAAGAAGAAGAGAAGAAGAAAGAAAGAAGAGGGGAAGAAGAAGACGAGGAGCCTAGGGCTCCGTCGTCCCCCGAGTACGAAGGGAAGAAGAACAAGGAGGGAAGGAGAAGAATGTAGAGAAGGAAGAAGAGGAAGGAGAAGGGAAGAAGAGAGAAGAGATAGGGGGGCCTCCACGGCCTTCTCCTCACCACGACAACGGCGCCGGTGGCGTCTGGTGACGGCGACGGAGAGCAATCCGAACTCTTCAAAAAGGATTCGATCAACCTAATAAAGATCCACAAGAAATTTGGGGCGCTACATTCCTCCCCTCCTTTACAAAATTTTGCCCTCGAAATTTAAGGACAGCAAGGGTAAGGCAGGGAAGAACAACCCAACAACTACCAACACAAAGCGCAAGGGACAGAGCGCAGAGGAACAATGTTAGATCATTATCACAAGGACATGCCCGGGAGTGAGCACGACACAAGTGAACACAAATCCGACACCTCCGATACAGGGCAACGTCGCTTACGTCTCGCAGGAAAAGAGACACAACTGTAGAACAACAAACATCAAGGAAATGGAATGACAGAACGACAGGCACGAGCAACATCAGCTTACACAAGGAAACATAGCCCTCTTAGTTGACAGCCTGAAAATATCATCGGTTCCGGTGCCAAAGGCGACAGGGAACACCTGGCACGCAGGACACCAATGACAGATATGCGGGAAAAATGACAGCAAAACAACAACACTGGACCATGAGCAGAATCGAGTCAATCCTCAACCGGATAGCATGTCTGACCGAGTCGCAAGCTAATCTCACCAGGAAAGGAGAGTACAGCAATGCTAACTGACAAAACAATGGTCCACGACAGAAACACAAAACCATACAGAAACAACACGATAGCACCTGTAGGATCTCAGCTCTAAACGACATACAGAACCGCGGAACACATCTACAAACAGGGTCACATCAAGGCACAACAGTAGCTGATCACGCGACTATAGGGAACGAGTCATGCATCGGACTACTCACCAAGGGAGACCCATGACACGAAAAAGTGACACAAACGACAATCTCAGAGAATGCATCTCGAGGACCATAATAATGCCTAGAGAGCACAACACCCATGAGAAAAGATGCAGAGTAGAGGGTACTCAATCAGCAGACAGGCTGACAAATTCCCCAACACTCACAATGCCAACGCCAACACCAGAAGATTACCAGCAATAGCACGACGATAGATGACATCAAGGCACAGGAAGCCAAGATGAAGTCACATCGAGAAGATGCAAAACCTCTCGACCAGCGAGAATCTCACCATAACGACCCTCGACCAGTGGGTAGCCAACCCACACGCTTCCGCTGTGCACTCTTTACAATGCACATAGGTGTCATGGAAGACTTCGGCAATCGCATCTCAGCACATGTACGACGGTACTGCAACTCATCAGAATCGTAATTGACACGCCACAAGCACCGATCCAGTGAGCAACCGGTCACAAGGAACCTAAGTGCAATGAAAGAGAGTACCAGCTTTAGCACAAAGCACAAGGAAAAATGCTAATCCCAGTTTACCTTCACGTCCTGAAATGATAAATGAGCCTTCTCAACACATCAGTCGTTAGACACGGCACGACGAACATGGTATGCTACAGCTCTCAACACCATAATGGAGTCCAAAGCTAAGCAACCAATAAACAAGGAGCAGATCAGACTCAAAATAAAGCTGTCCACACTTAAGCAGACACAGGACTGAAGCGTCACTAAGATAGCAATTCCAAGGCAAGTCTCGAGAAAGATTCCTCCAGAAGGGACGAGAAGCAATAAGCTCAGCAACAACAACTCACCAGGGAAGGAAAATCCTAGCTCGCTCGAGCAACTTCTCAAATACAGAACCTAGCCGAGCACTTCAACCGAAGCGAAACACATCAGGAGCTGAAACAAACTCAAGCTGGAGTGATCAGAACAACATAAGAACGTCTACGATCAACACACCAATGCTAAGAGTCAACAACAACCTGAATAACTTACAAGAAAACTCTCGAACAAGGTACTGCAGATTCAAGCCTTTCGGCGAACACTACCAAGTACAACATGATCGAGACAGACATCACAATGGAAAAGAAACACACCGAATAATCCTGACACGAGCAGGATCAGTAGCACACGAAAAACAAATCACGAAACCTAACGCCAACAAAATCCACCAGCTAAAGGCTGGGCGACTGTACAAGACTTTTACGACTCTGGTAACTGTATATCTGAGATTTCCATGTATCTCACACGACAAACGCTCTGATACCATCTGTGACGACCTGGATCCTGGATACCAGATATATCCGATAGGACTATCAAATATACCTGATACCACTTGGAACCCGCGAGGCCTCCCAAGGGTGGTAAAGCCCCTAAAGGGGCAGGTCCCCAACAATCTCAGACCAAGACGCCTCACCGAGGCAGATCCCCAGCATCTTCAGACCAAGATGCCTCACCAAGGTAGGTCCCCAGCAATCTCAGACAAAGATGCCTCACCGAGACAGGTCCCCAGCAATCTCAGACCAAGATGCCTCGCCAAGGTAGGTCTTCGATAACCTCAGACCAAGATGCCTCGCTGAGGTCAATCTCCAATAATTTTAGGCCAAGATGCCTCACCGAGGCAGGTCATCAGTAACCTCAGACCAAGATGCCTCACCGAGGCAGATCTCCGACAACTTCAGACAAAAATGCCTTGCCGAGGCAGATCTGCAGCAACCCCCCAGCCGACATGCTTCCCTGAGGCAGGCCCTCAGCAATAGTCGGTCACCACACCTTCTCAAGGCCGACCTCCAACAACACCAGGTCAACATGCCTTGTCAACGCCAGGCCAACGGCCCTTGCCAAGGCCGACCTCCAACAACACCAGGTCAATGGCCCTTTCCAAGGCCACCCCTCAGCAACACCCGGTCAACGCACCTCACCAAGGTTGATCTCCAGCAACACCAGGCTGACACATATAGGTGTGCCAGGTCTTCACCACCGATGGACTATTGCGCCTCATCGAGACAAGTCCACGACACAACTCTAGCCACAGCACCTCAAAGGTGTGACAAGTCGGCAACATAAGGTGGTCAAAGCTAAGCCTAGCCTATGCACCCCCACAGGTGGTCAACAAATGATGCCAGCATCCCCCAAGAAAAATCAACCAGCACAGCAATGGTGGGCCGCTAACAGCCAACCGCAGGCTTCACCATGAAACCCCAGTCAGAATGGCGATCATCTCGTCGCCAACCAGCAATCCCAGAAGCTGAGGGATAGGTGGCCCTCTGATTCCTGAGACAAGGAAGTCTCAAACCCCCTACGCGGCATCGTCAGCTATAGCCAGGCTCACGAGGGAACAGGCCAAGGAGTGAAAAATACTCATAGCACTCATTGACATAAACAAGGTGGAAAACCTGATAAAACATAAATCTCAGCCCACAAGTCCACCCCTGGGGGCAAGACATGGCTCTCGCCAGTACAACCTCAGAGGATGAAAGGGAGTCACAAGTAGCCTCCCCACCACTCGCCAGCTACCCTACAAGGTGCGATGGGCTCGATAGTCCTATCTTCCCATAAGCTGCCTCTTCTCAGAGAATCAACAAAGCCCGCTGCATAAGAGAGGGCCCGAGACATAAATGACAAAGCCAGAAGCATTGTTAAGCCAGGCTTCCCCAGCATCTATCCGCCATTGGCATTGGCATCCAGCCAGGTTACACCATCAATCGCCGAAGTGACCACCTGCATGGAGAGCTCGGCGCCCAGACCAGATTACTCTCATGATGCGGGCCCTGTGCACCTCTGCCACAAGCCCAACATGTGAAACAAACGGGAACAGATTTCCCAAGTCATGGATAGCGGGCAACAACTTCAAGCACCACACGTGTATCGGATACGCGCCATCTCTGCCAGCTCCACGCCCTCAGTGGCTTCGACAAGATGCCCACCAAAAGTTCCACAACGTCCCAAGCACAATAGCCTTCTGCAAATGTGTTGTTGTCACATGGAAGATTGCAACAAGGACATCAACTCCCAGAAAAAGAAACTCCCACAATGCTGATAAGGCCAGGAGAAATAAAACCTACAAGGCTCACGGGCCGCACGCCGTCGTCTTCACCTCCGACGCACGCCCCGTGGGGGGCATTTGTTGGCATCCACTTATTTTCTCTAAAATAATTGATAATTAAGCATAGGGAAATACTCTCTAAATAGAGCAAAATGATACAACGCCAAAGGTGCTCTACCAGTCGAGTCGGCCTCGGAAATCGAGATGCGTCGCCAGGCTAGGCAGCACGACATAACAACCGAGGATCGCCCCCGAGCACGGGGCACTACCCCAGTTACCGAGCCCAACCAAGGGAACTATCCAGCTAGCCATGACCTATGGCAACATCAACAATCGATCGGGCCTGCCCCCGACCACTCAGCTTGTGGGTTTACCTGCGTTCAACACAGCTACCCAGGCCAACTCGGGGGCACCCTGACTACAAGCCATGCCATGTGGCACCCAGCAATGAGGCCGGGGTCTACCCCTGAGTCACCTCCCTCCAACCCTCTGAAGTCAAAGGAAGACCTGACTAGGAAATTATGTCCACCTGGGATGTTGATCCTGCAATGCAAGAGTATCAAAATGTAAGTTCATGAACAATTTCCACAATACTACCACATATATTTTGTTATCATCAAAACCATTATCAAAGACAAAGAGGGAGCGCAGTAAACCCAACAAGGATGATCGAGCTGAAGCTTGCTGAGCGAAGTGAAGACGACTATGTCACCTTTGATGCTTATCGGGTGCCATATCTGCCCCATCATGCAGCAAAGCGGCTCCCTCCGGGGATCAGCAAGCTACCTAAGTTCGACAAGTTCAACGGGAAGGGATCCCCGAAGGAGCATGTCACATATTACATGACTGTCATGGGCGACCTGGCCATAGACGAGTCATATCTACTGAAGTTTTTCGGGTCTTCACTGACGGGGCTCCCATTTGAGTGGTACTCTAGCCTCCCGGTCGGGTCGATCAGCGACTAGCCGTTTATGCAAAAGAAGTTCAGGGAATAGTTTCACGTCACCGAGAGGGAGGTCACAGTGGCTGAACTCTACTCAACAAGACAATGGGCAGATGAAATAGCCCTTGAATACATCAAGAGGTGGAGGAACCTTGGAATGAGGTGCAAGCAGCCACCGCATCAGGAGGATGCTGTACAAATCTGCAAATAAAACCTCAGGAGGGAGGAACTAGAAAAGATGATTGGCATGGAAATCTGGGCATTCGACCGCTTGAATAATGTAGTGGTCGAAGTGAAAGCTTTCCTGGCCAGGCCTGCCCCTACGTCAACCGCTGCCACCATACAGAAGGCGAAGGTAGTAGAGCGGTGCCCAACGCCTAAAGAAGAAAACACTCTTGATATTAGGGCGTTAGAACAGCAAAGAGATAAGGGCAAGAAGGCAGCTACACCTCAACCCGCCAAGGCAGAAGAGAAGAAGGAGGGCCACTCACTAAGGGACAAAATGAAGAAGGCTTATTCTTTCCTGAAGGGGAAGACTAAGGTTCTATTTGACTGGGTTACCCAGAATAATAAGGTCACCCTGCCTGAGCCAAAGAGGCCAAAGGACCTGAAGAGAAGAGACAGCCCGAGATTCTACCCTTATCATCAGATGCTGGGGCACTCGATCGAGGACTGTTATGTATTCAAAGACATCATCGAAGGCATGGTGAAGAAAGAAGAAATAGAGTTGGGGGAGTACAAGGTTGACCCTCCACAACCTCATGAAGCGCCTCTGAGGAGAGCTACGACCAATATGATTTCCTTATATCATGCATTGCCCGAAGAAATTACAGAAGCCAGCACTCAACATACTTATGAGGCCTACTTTTTGACACCAATAAAAGAACAACAGGGTTGGCAGCAAGTCCCTGCAAAGACCAAGAAGAGAGCCACACCTCGCCCAAAGGCGGGGGCACATGTTCATGATATCATAGCATGACCCATTCCTCCGGTGACCGCATCCGCGTGGATTAGCCCGCCTGCAGTCATCAGAATACACACACACAATCGGAGAAGACAGACTCCGCTACCAGTGGCTAAAGAAATTAGTCCAGAGGCCTAGCGGCTACAGGACTACATAAATGGGCTAGATGAATATGAACAGCCGAAATTGAGGCCCTTACTAATATAGGACCATGTCCCATGGCAAGAACTAGAGCAACTCTCGTTGAAACAAGAAGGAGAGGCTGTCAAAGTGCCAAAAAAAGATGATAGCTTGTTTTGGGGGCAAGTGCTAGCCGGAGACAAGAAGAAAAAATAGAAGAAGAAAAGAAGAGCCTACAAAGCCAATAGGGAGACGGTGCTCTCTTGCAATACCCTTTCTGCTCTCTTCAATCTGTCCAATGAGGAGGACGAAGAGGAAATATGTTTTATACCTGCTGCCGAGGCAAGCCAGGCCGAAGCCGCGACTGCTACACATGTAACATGGTCAGGCCGAAAGTGGGGGCGCTAGCCATCTGTCAACCATAACATTATCTTTAGGGGAGAGCAGCCCTATAAGATACCTCCTCTGGAGGTCAAGGAAGTCCAAATCCCTCCTCCTTCAGGCCTATACGCCCAGAGTGGGGGCAGAAACGTAGTCCCTTCCTTTCTCAAATTTCTAAAGATGTCAAAGGGCAAGCAGTCATGTCAAGAGGCCAGCCCTGCGGCTGGGGGCACTCACCTACAGCTTCAGCAACGTTCTGGTATTCCAGATGAAATCCCAAGCGTAAGGCTCGGGTAAGGTGTCTATTCGTCGGTGTAACTGAAGTGGCAGAATCGATAGGGTTTATTTGTCTCTTAAAGTGGTCATCAGCACTGGGTTCAGTGTTGACTCAAAGATGGGCTTATTTCCTTATCCCAAGCGTAAGGCTCGGGTAAGGTGTCTATTCGTCGGTGTCACCGAGATGGCAGAACCGATAGGGTTTATTTGTCTCTTGAAGTGGTCGTCGGCACTGGGTTAGTGCTGACACAAAGAAAGGTTTATTCCCTTGACCCGGACATAGGGTCCGGGTAAGGTGTTTGTTCGTCGGTGTCACCGAGGTGGCGTAACCGACATGGTTTGTTTGTCTCTTGAAGTGGTCATCGGCACTGGGTCCGTGCTGACGCAAAGAAAGGTTTATTCCCTTGACCCGGACGTAGGGTTCGGGTAAGGTGTTTGTTCGTCGGTGTCACCGAGGTGGTGTAACCGACATGGTTTGTTTGTCTCTTGAATGTTCGTCGGCACCGAGTCGGTGCTGACGCAAGGAAAGGTTGTATTCCTTACCAGAGCAGGTGGAAGGCCTATTCCGGTCGGGTTTCTTCTATCGGTGGCTTACTTTCTGGTGGGTCATATGGGGGTGTCCCTCGTGAAGGTGCTTGAGCATTCACCCTAGGAGGGGTCCTTTGACTGAAAAAGTAATTCCTCTATCATTCTCTTTTTTTTTCGTTTTGCTTTTCCTTCTTTCTCTTCTTCTTCTTTTTTGTTTATTTCTTTGTTATTTTTTTCTCTTTTTTTTTCTTTTCAACCGCCGCGCCAGCACAGCCCTGATGGCTGGGCATCCGTCGGCTTAAAGCCCCGATGGCTAAATATCTCTTCTGCGGTGTAACGCCCCGCTGGCGAACATCTCTTCTGTGGTGTAACGCCATGCTGGCGAATGTCTTCTCTTCTGCGGTGTGACGCCCCACCGACGAATATTTTCTCTTCTGCGGTGTAGCGCCCCGCCAGTGAATATTTTCTCTTCTGCGGTGTAATGTCCCGTCAGTGAATGTTTTCTTTTCTGCGGTGTAACATCCCGCCAGTGAATATTTTCTCTTCTATGGTGTAATGCCCCACCAGCGAATGTTTTCTCTTCTGTGGTGTAACATCCCGCCAACGAATGTCTTCTCTTCTGCGGTGTAACGCCCCGCTGGCGAACATCTCTTTCGCGGTGTAACGCCCCACTGGCGAACATCTCTTCCGCGGTGTAACGCCCCGCTGGCGAACATATTATGCAGTGTCTCTTCTTTCTCTTCTTCTCTTCGTTTATTGGGGAGAGGCGGGTGCAAAGACCACTCTGCGAGGTAGGCTATAAGGCCGAGATTGTGAAGCGGGCCGTGAGGGCCAAAATGAGGAAAGCGGGCTATAAAAGTGCAATTAGGGGAGCAGGCGACAAAGGCCACAGTCTGAGAAGTAGGCTACAAAGCCAAAGTTGGGAAGTGGGCTATAGAAGTCAGGATTGGAGCGGCAGGCTATGGAGGCCAAAATTCGAGAAGCGGGCTACAAAGAGCTGGAGTTAAGGGAGCAAGCTGCGAGAGCCGAGGTTAAGGAAGTAGGCTATAAGAGCCGAAGTTCGGGAAAGCAGGCCACGGGAGCCAGCATCGAAAATTTGGCCACGGGAACCAACATCAGGAAGCAGGCTACGAGAGCCGAGGGGAATTGGGCTATAGAGACCAAAATGTTGGGGAAGCGGGCTGCAAAAGCTGAAGCTGGGAATCTGGCCCCAAGGAGCCAAAGTTGAAAATCGGGCCGCCAAGAGCCGACATTGGAGGAAGTAGGCTATAGAAGCCAGACGTTGGGGAAGTAGGCTACGGGAGCCAAGGATTGGGGAAGCAGGCCACGAGAGCCCGAATTGAGGGAGCGAGCTATGGGAGCCACAGTCGGGAGGCCGGCTACCAGAGCCAAAATTGGGGAGCAGGCTAGGAGAGCCCAGATCAAGGAAGTGGACTAGGAGAGCCGCGATCGGGAAGTCGGATACAGAAGTCAAAATCAGGAAGTAGGCTACAAGATCCGAAGGGAAGCAAGTGGCAAGAGCCGGACTTGAGGAAATCGGGTTGTGAGAGCCAAAGACTAGGAGCAGGCTACGGGGGCTAAAGCTGGGAAGCTGGCTATGAGAGCCGAAGTTGGAGCAGGAGAGTCAAAATCGGGCAGCAGGGTCAACTAGTCAGTTAATTATCAATTAATTAATTAGTTGATTGACAAATAAATTCAATAAATTTAATAAGTAAATAAATCACAACAAACAAGTCTAGCATGGCTGGTGGGACTAGTGTTACCTTTTATCTCTTTGCTGAGATATGTGGGCCCCGAGGCCTTCCCAAAGGCTGCTGATCATTGCTTGTTTGTGTCTGCAGGCGAACAATGATGTCAACGGGATTGACTGGCATTAATTTTGGCCCTACGATCGTCGCCGGCCATGCTGAGCATGGGTACTTGGCGGTACCCACTGTTTTCGGGAAATTCCCCGCTGCTGTAGGCTTCTCCAACTTCTTGGGGTTCGCTTTCATTGATATGCTGCAAGTGGAGTCCTCGAAACCTGCCGAGGAGGCTATGAAGAAGATCGAGGCTTTGAAGGCTCGATGCTGCGCGGGCTCGCTCAAGAGTCCGGTTCTGGTCGCCAGTTGCCTGGTACACCACATCACCCCTGGGGCTCGCCCCAATCCTACCAAGAGATCTGGAGGACGCCAGTGCAAGGGCTTCCAGAAAAACACTGTTGTTGTCGCCAGATGTCTCTCTCAATCCGACAAGTCTATGATGATTGGTGGAGTTTGCATCTTTCTAAATGGACGCAACGCTCGGGTGGTCCCGGATCGGGTCATCCCCATCGTACCTGTCCGCAACTCCTACCAGTCCCTCGCTGGGAGGAGAGTGAGAAAGAAGAAGCTGGCCGCCATGGCCAAGAGAAGTTGGCCCCGAGGTCGAAGAAGTTCAAACAGGTGTGGGTCCCTAAAAAGGTCCAGCTTGTTTGCCAAGATGTACTAGTCTGCTGCCACCCTGTACGTGACAGAGCAGAAGTGAGGAATGAAAGGGGCTTGGCCCCAAGGAAGGAAGAAATAGTTGTGGACCCTCCACGCCGTTGAAGTTTCAGGGCCTGTGCCTGACAAGCTGACATCCCCACAGTGGGAAGAAGGTTTCAACAACTCGTCGGACGAGCTCGGCTTGCTTATATCCCTCCCGTCGGAGGTCGACAGTCATCCCCAGTCCTACACCAGGGGCAGGGGCGAGAAGAGATGACCGATATGGTCAGGAATTACTTTAGGGGTCTAGGCAACCCCTCATTGGGTCAACAACGACTGTTACAGGCGGCCGCAGCTAAAGAAGACTACTGCCTACCAATGGCAGTCGAAGAACAAGAAGAAAGAAAGATGACGTCGTCGGTTGACGACAATGGTTATGAAGATGGCTTCTATGCCAGAGCTGATGAGACCGCCCCTCGGCAGGAAGAAAGAAAAAGAGTTTCTGTATTTGAAAGGTTGACCTTTTCGGAGCATGCAGAAAGGAAGGTCCACTGGCAAAGAAGAAGGATGCAGATCTTCACCTGCAATATGGCTGGCGTATTCAGTCGATTTGGAGGGCTTCCAGAAGATCCTCACGAGTTGGCTCGATTGGCTGCGAGGCCGGGGCCGAATACTTGAAGGACTGAAGCCACAAGATAATTGTTGGCAGCAGCTAAAGGGAAGCAGGCCCTGGTCTACCGCCAACAGGATGATGAAGTTACTGTCTTGACTGCCAATGTAGTGACGACAGAAGAACAAGATGATGTCCTGCTCGACATCCTACCCGAGGGTGCATCCAGGGAAGCAACAGAGGCTGTCCCCAGTAATGCAGCCATGGACCCATCAGTCCTAATGCTACTTCAAAGATATCGGCAGGAGATAGACGTGTAGAAGAAGTAGCTGATGGAGAAAATAGAACAGTCATCAGCTTCCAAGCTGCCCGAGGTGCAGGGCGAATCATCATGGGGAGTTGTCCACCAGAGTGACCCTCCGCCACTCTACACTATGCCCCAGCCGGCAGAGCCAAGCTTGGCGACAACTCAGCAACGGCCGCGACAGTCGCTGATGCCGCCAGTGCTCCCTAAGGTGCACCAGGCACCTCCGCTGTTGCGTCCTCCTCCACAGGCGACCACTCTGGTCACCCCCTACCTGCAGCCGGCACATTTCTACCCAGAGTCGGTTCATCCTACCGTCATGAACAAGATGATGGTGGAAAGAATGATCAAGCTGAAGCTCGCAGAAAGAAGTGAAGGTGACTATGTCATGTTCGATGCATACAAAGTGCCATATCCACCACATCATGCTGCCAAGCGGCTCCCTCCTGGGATTAGCCTCTCTCTTTCTCTCATTCTCTCATTCTCACTCTCTCTCTCTTCTCTTTCTCTCCCCCTCTCCTCCGGGCGACCGACGGGGGGGTTAGTGGGTGAGGCAGGGACGGCGTGAGGGAGAGGAGCGTAAGGATGGGGCGAGGATCGAGGCGGTGGAGGCGCGGCGAGCTCGGGTGTGCGTTCGGGTGCCCGGCGAGAGTTTCGAGAGCGTTTCGCGATGGATCAGCGTCCTCGGTGCGCGAAATCTTCAGTGGAAGTAGGGGGACGGATCTTTAGCCCGTGTACTTCCTTTCCAGTGAGTTTTGTAGGCCATGGTGAGCCGAGCAGATTTATTTTCGTGGTTTGGAAAAATAGTATGTTTTGGGGTGTGAGCTGAATCGAGTGTTTCGATCTCATTTTTGGGGTTTAAATGGGCCCTCTCGGGGCTAGAGAGGCTGGGGACTAGTTTCTCCTTGTTTTTCCCTTCACATGAGTGTGAATGGGGGGTGGAATGGGATTTTTCACGTGATTCGCCATTTTCACGCTCGGAATGGGGTAGCAGTCCTTCCAGGAACCGTTAGGGTATGAAGCGGTCATGTGGTGACTGCTAGGGGTCCCCCTATGTCGGTTCGGGCCTTGCGGTCACATGATGGACTGCCAGGTGAGCTTATCCGTCTGGTGAAGATCGCTAGGCAGTGTCATGCGGTCCGAGGGTGACCATTTTTCGGTTTGGAGTCATTTTGAGGTCAGTGGGGTAGCGGCCTTGTGACTGGTCACTAGGCTGTCAGGCGGAGGACCGCCACCCTATTGTGTCCCTATGCTGTAATATTTTCAATGTGTTTTAATGATGTTTAAACTATGAGTCATATATATTGTTGATCATACTGCTGAAACTAGCATACCAAATGTGTTGTTGATCCATGAATTTCACATGTCATTGAATCTTAAGTTTCATACATTTCTTGCTCTTTGAGTTTCATATGTCTTGTTTCTTGAGTTTAATATAGTGTTTTTTTGACAACCATAATCAATGAAGATCCATGAGATCAATATGCCTTGAAAGGTCAACGCAGGTCAACGGCACTGTTCAAGAACTGACAGCAGGTCAACGCTACTGATCAATTGCGAGTCAGCTCTTTGTCAGATAAGATCAATGCACATTCATGGCTTATGCATACAAGGTCGGTGCACTTGCGAGCCAAAGTCTGAGAAACCTTCCGCTAGCACAAGCAAAGGTCGACGCACATTTGCCTTCAACGCAGCAAAGGTCGATGCACTTTTGCCTTCAACACAGCAAAGGTCGACTCGCATTTGCCTTCAACGCAGCAAAGGTCGATGCACATTTGAAGGTCGACGCACATTTACCTTCAACGCAGCAAAGGTCGATGCACATTTACCTTCAACGCAGCAAAGGTCGACGCACATTTGCCTTCAACGTAGCAAAGGTCAATGCACATTTGCCTTCAACGTAGCAAAGGTCGATGCACTTTTGCCTTCAACGCAGCAAAGGTCGACGCACTTTTGCTTTCAATGCAGCAAAGGTCGATGCACTTTTGCCTTCAACGCAGCAAAGGTCGATGCACTTTTGCCTTCAACGCAGCAAGGGTCGGTGAACATTGAGCCTGCGCAGAATGGAGGTCGGTGCACATCAAACTGGCATAGGAGTAAGGTTGGTGCACATTGAGCCTACGCAGAATGGAGGTCGATGCACATTGAGCTGGCGCAAGACCTAGGTCTGTGCAGGTTTTGCTTTAATGCACAAGTCTGAGCACATGTGATCTCCAGGGTCGGTGCATGCCTACCTTCGACGCATCAAAGTCTGAGCAATGTTTGCTTTCAACATTAGAAGGTCCATGCACATTTGCTCTTCAGCATATCAGGTCTGTGCACATCTTGAATGAATGTCGATGCACATACACTCTTTGCATTAGAAGGTCTGTGCACATATGAAGACAAGGTCTGAGCACATTGCAGAAGGTCTGAGCAACATTCACCTTTCAACATACTAAGGTCTGTGCATATTTTTACCTTCTGGCAAGATAAGGTCTGAGCACATCTGAAGTCAAGGTCTGTGCACAGTGCTGAAGGTTGGTGCACTTATGAAGACTAGGTATGAGCACATTGCTGAAAGTCTATGCAACATTTGCCTGTCTACATATGAAGGTCTGTGCAACATTTGGCCTTTCAACATGCCAAGGCTAGTGGGGCATGTGAGTCAAATTTGAGAGCCGAAAGGCGAATAAGGTTGGCACCCCAAAAAGGGGCCAAACCCAAAGATACTGGTTGGCACCCCGAAAAGAGACGCATAAACCAAGCCTAAAGATGCAAAGAGGGATTTGACTGCCTTAGTGGGACGTGTAAGTCAAATCCGAAAGTTCCAAATGTTGGGTGAAGCTGGCATGCCAAAGGACATATGATTCAGGCTAGAAATGGAATGAATGGATTTGACAGTCTGAGGGGATGTAGGGATCAAATTCGGAATTGAAAATATAAGTAGGGTTAACAAGCTGAAAGACATATGAGCCAACTCTACGAGAAGAAGGGATGGATTTGACAGCCCGAGGGACATGAGTCAAATCCGAAAGTTCCAAATGTTGATGATCCCAGTGGGACTAAGCGTCGCATGGCGACGTTGGAGTTATAGCCATGGCGTCGTCGTGATGAACTTGCCGTCACAGGGTGAAGTCGTTGACTTGGATTCACCCATGGAAGTATGCTGCAAAGAGATTGCTTTTTTTTTCACATTACCAACCTCACCGCCTTTCGGGTTTTCGCTGAGGTTGGCCCCTTTTAGTTTTTTCCTGTGCCCCATTGTGGGTTTTCACATCGAGGGGTTGCCCATTTTTGTCTGAGACGCCCTCACGGGTTTTTACCTTAGTTGGGCTTATAGCTTTTTTGCCCTTAGCCAGTCCTTAGATGGGATGTAAGGTTCATGTCAGTTAGGCTGGAATTTGCCACTAGATCTTCATGTCAAGACCTCTTTCTCCTTGAGCATGACAAGATCACCTTTTTTGAACGCCCTTTGTTTGACGAGCTTATCATAAGCGTGTGTTATGCAGGGTTGATAAACTTGTAGATGTTTATAAGCTCTGAGTCTTTCACCCTCAAGGTTGGACAATTCCTCGATCCTTCTTTCTATTTCAGACTGGTCTTCGCTTGGCAACCCAACGTGAACAACAACTCGATAGGAAGCCAATTCAATCTCTACAAGAACCACTGCTTCAGCCCCGTAGACTAGGGAGAATGGGAAACAACTTGTAGGTGTTTTGTAAATGGTCTAGTAAGTCCATAGGGCTTCGTACACCTTTTTGCCACAATCCCTTTTGCGGTCGACAACTAGTTTGGCCAATTATTTGCAAAGGGTTTCGTTGAAGGCTTCGGCCAGCCTATTAGCTTGGAGATTATAGACCGATGATGTCCTCCAATCGATATGAAACTTAGCCGCCAACACGTACACAGTCTTGTTCCTAAATGGCGTGCCATTATCTGACACGATTCGACTGGGGGTGCCAAATTTGTAGATTATATAATGCCTTACGAATGGAACATCGATTTCGCTTGTTACCACACGCAACGGAATAGCTTTAGCCCAGTGGGAGAAATAATCTATGGCTGCAAAGATGAACTTGTGATCTTGGGATGGAGGGAATGATCTCACTATATCCATGCCCCATTCTGCAAATGGCCAAGCGGGCGTAGTTGGATGGAGCGGGTTAGATGGCCTTTGAGGCACTGGCCCGAATGCTTGGCATTGGTGACACATACGAGCGTACTGGTTGCAATCTTCGTACATGGTGGGCTTGTAAAATCCTTTGAGCTTGTTGTTCTTCATTTTGGCTCCTGCTTAATGAGTTTTGCACAATCCAGAGTGGACTTCGTGCATCACGGTTCTTGCTTCCTTAGACGAAAGGCACCGTAGGAGGACCGATCTGTCTTTCTCATGGACGAGCCTGAAGAGCCAGCCGTCAATTGATTGATAAGATGTTGCCCTGCGTAGTAGTTGCACTCTTTGGGTTTGATCGGGAGGAAGCCACCCGCTCTTTATCTTTATGATCGGCTCGCACCAATCCTCTTCTTCTAGAGCATTCTTTTCTTGAATGTTGACCTCATAGATAGTGAGTCCAGATTCCTCGTCCATCACACTTGGCATGAGTCTCTGGTGTCTAACGGTGACATTCGAATCTCCTTCAGGCGGGAGTTTTAAAGCTGACGTTAATTTCGCTAAAGCGTCTGCTTGGGAGTTATTGCTCCTTGGGACATGACCTATTTCAAATAGGTAGAAATTTTCCTTTAGCCTCATGACGGCTGCATGGTAGGGGATCAACTTCCTCTTCCAGACATCATAGTCGCCCAGAACTTGTCGAATGACTAGTTGGGAATCTTCGTACACTTTGATGCACTTAACTTCTATTTCCAGTGCTAGCTGAAGTCCGATGATTAGTGTTTCGTACTCTGCTTCGTTGTTAGTCAACGATTTCATGAGGGCACAAGAATTATGGAGAATGCTGCTCTGCGGAGATACAAAGACCATTCTGACGCCAAATGCAAAGTCTGTAAGGCCACCGGCCCTCTTGATCGTCTGGGAACCGCCATCAAAATATAACTCTCAGCATGGGAGGTCGAGGGTAAGGGCATCCGGCTCCGTTTGTGGTGGGACATTTTCAATATGTTCTCTTACTTCTTGTGGAGGCACTAGCACCTCCCCATTGGGCAACTCGGTGTTAAGCGGCGAGTCTTTTGGCATAGGATGCGTAGCTAAGAACTCAACCATTCTTTGTCCCTTGATCGTCTTGCGTGGGGCGAAGGTGATATCAAACTCCATGAGAATGAGTGCCCACTTTCCGAGCCTTCCTGAGAGAACAGACTGCTTGAGAAGGAATTTGAGCAGATCGTATTTTGAAATGAGGTCCACTCGGTGTGCTATTAGGTAATGCCTTAATTTCTTCACAGCGAATACCAAGGCTAAGCAGACCTTCTCCATAGGTGCATACCGATGCTCAGGTCCAATCAACTTCCGACTGAGATAGTACAAGTGCCCCCAGAGAGGCATCCATGGCCATAATGTAGAGGATAAGGGACTTCCCTTTTACAAGTGCTCCTAGGACCAGAGGAGACAATATATACTTCTTAATTTGCTCGAAGACCTTCTAGCAGTCTTTGTCCCAAATGAAGGGTGCTCCTTTCTTTATGAGTTTACCAAAAAGCATGTACCTTTCGGAGAGGTTAGAAATGGGCCGCCTAATATAGATTAGTCTTACTTGCAAAGATCTGAGCTCTGTCAAATTTTTAGGCGGAGATAGTCCTCTTATGGCCTTGATTTTGTCAGGGTCGATTTCTATCCCTCGGTATCTGACGATGAAGCCGAGAAACTTGTCATTGGAGACGTCGAATGCACATTTCATTGGATTCATTTTGAACTGATACTGCCAAAGTCTTTCGAAGACTCGACACAAGTCAGCCAAATGATTCTCTCATCTTTTAGTCTTGATGAGAAGATCATCGACATAACATTCAATGAGGTCATGTAGCATCTCATCGAAGATCTTGGTCATCACCTTTTGGTAAGTTGCACTAATATTCTTTAAGCCAAATGACATCCTTTTATAGTTAAAGATTCTCTTGGGGGATTGGAAAGCCGTATGCTCTTTTGTCCGTGATGGCCATACGGATTTGATTATAGCCCGATGACCTGTCCATGAAGGGTCATTGTCCTTTTGTTTTCCTTTGCTTCTTTGTGAAATTCTCTAAGCTATGTACCAACGAAACAAGCTGTGAGGTAGCAGTCCAAGCTGTGCATCAGCGGGTCTGTTCAGACTAAGCGAGTGTGCTTAGATCTGAGGTGTTCAAGCTGTTTAGCAATGGAGATAAGCCTTACTGGGTTTCAGTGAGGGGTGGATGTAGGCAGACTTGAGGTCTGACCGAACCACCTTAAAATTCTTGGTGTTCGATGTGTGTGTGATTGCTTGATTCTTTGTAGTTTCGTCTAGATGTATGCCTAGGACCGCTCTCTACAGGCATGTGATATTTGTGATATTTCCAACTTTAACGATTTTGATTATATCCATTCGTATTATGTGCATGTGCCTTCAACCAATGGGTATATAGAAAGACGTGGCTGGAAAGATAGGTTAAGCCTATCCGGAATGCCACCTCTTGCGTGAGGAGATCCTAGATCGAACCTCCACCCCGTACTAGACTTGGTTGTGTCTTGTTTCCTACATTTGTGTGTGCTAATTCTTCTAGAATTGAGGTTGGTCTGTACTACAGTGAGTTTATATTCGCATCTTACAACTTAGCACTTCATTCAATTAATTTTGGGGGGTAGATCTATTCACCCCCCCTCTAGATCTCCATCCCACCGATCTTGTCAAAATTACGGCCAAATCCCATTAAGAAATCTCCTAGCCTTCATCTTCTCTGTACACACCAGATGTGGTGCATATCTCGATAGCCTAGAGAATTGAGCCTCATACTCAGCCACTGATAGAGTCCTTTGTTTAATCGTGGTAAACTTCGCGACTTTATTTTCTTATATCTGGTTCGAGAAATATTTGTTATTGAAATATTCCATGAATTCACCCCACGTAACTTGCTCATGGGGTAAAGTAGCTTCTACCGACTCCCACTAAAAGCGAGCGTCCAATTCTAGTTGGAAAGTGGCTAATAACACATTTTCCTCATCCATGTATTGCATAACACAGAATATCATTTCTATCTCCTTGATCCAGTGTTCGACATCGTCGGGGTCGTACGAGCTGGGGAACTTCGACAGGTTCATATTACGAAAACTTCGGTGGAGATCACCTGCTCCACGATTTGCTCCGCCCTGCGCCACTTGCTATAGCGCTTGGGTAAGGCCTTGAACAGTGCATTGCATATCGCGCCACTGAGCACGTTCTGCAGCCATGGTCCTACAAGATTTAAATAACCATATTAATATAGAATTAACCAAGGGTCTTATCTCCCTAAGTCAACTTAACCCATGGCTCTACCCATCTCACCGGGTAAGGATATAGACCTATCCTTGGACTTGATTTTCCTAGGAATTGCTTAAAAAATTGAAGAAGCAACTCCAGGAGTTACTTGATAAAGGTTTCAATCGACCCAGCACATCCCCTTGTGATGCGTCGGTTCTATTTGTCAAAAAGAATGATGGATCCCTCAGGCTATGTATCGACTATTGGTAGCTAAATCAACTCACCGTCAGAAACAAATATCCACTGTCGCAGATCAATGAGCTATTTGACGAGTTTTCGGGAGCAGAATATTTCTCTAAGATCGACCTCAGGTCAGGTTATCATCAGCTTAGGATTGAAGATGAAGACATATACAAGACTACTTTCCAGAGTAGATATGGCCACTATGAGTTTTTGGTTATGCCATTCGGGTTAACAAATGGCCCTACTGCATTCATGTAACTTATGAACAATGTCTTCGGGCCTTATCTGGACTGATTTGTGGTCATCTTTATTGATGATATTCTGATATATTCTAAGACTAAGGAAGAACATGAAGAACATTTAAGGGTAGCCTTGCAAACCTTAAGGGAACATCAATTATATGCCAAGCTCAGCAAATGTGAATTTTGGCTAAAAGAGATTTCTTTCTTCAGCCACATTATTTCCAAAGAAGCTATCGTTGTAGATCCTTCTAAAGTGGAAGCTGTTAAGAATTGGGGTCGACCAACAATGATATCTGAAATATAAAGTTTTCTTGGTCTAGCTAGCTACTATCGATGATTTATCATAGATTTCTCAAAGATCATCGTCCCTTTGACCCGGCTTAATAGGAAGGAAAACCCTTTTGTCTGGACAAAGGATTGTGAAGAGAGTTTCATAACTCTCAAGGAACATCTCACCACTGCCCCTGTACTGGCACTACCTATTGAAGGGAGAGGTTTTAAAGTATACACAGATACATCTGGCGTTGGCCTTGGTTGTGTCCTCATGCAAAATGGCAAGGTGATATGCTATGCTTCTCGATAACTAAAGTGGCATGAAGAAAACTATCCAGTTCATGTCACACTCCGAGCCGTATGTGTACAGCGAAAGCAACTCGGGAACGTGAGCAGTCAGCAATACGCCTCCAGTAATGTAATCAGAGCGCTATAACATCCGCATAAGAGGAATGCACAAGAATTGACCAAAATTCTAATTTTCATTGATAATAATGATTCAAGTACATATGGTTGACTCTAGACTTACTAGACTTAAGAAAAATAAAAATTTCATAGTAAGACTCAATAAAGAGAAAATTACATGACAAGACTCTAGACCAACTATTGTACCCGAATAATTTCTCAGTAAAATGCCAAGAAATAAGTGTTCGAGAATTTTCCCGAACGCCTTCAAGGCATGAGCTACCCGGCCATTTCTACAACTCCCTGGAGCCCATCGGGGGCCCTAGCCAGTTCACCGTGACATGTGGCTACAAAAGCAACTAACCGGGACCAATCCCGGCTACTCAACTACAGGCTTTGCCCACACTTCACATGGCCACCTGGGCCGACCCGGGGGCGCTCCGACTCTAAGCCACCCCACGTGGAACCCAATGAAAAGGTAGGGGGCCCACCCTAAGACATTTTCTTCCAACACTTCAAGGTCAAGGGGAGACCTAATTAGGCCAACCACAGGCTTTGGAGGCCTACCGCACGCATATGCGGCTCACACACGTGTGTTCGGCATTCTCCCAAACACATTGTGGGCGCGTATATTCCAGCCCTCCTACATCAAACCACGGCCCAACCCGTGGTTCCAACATGCTAATTGGGTCCTACAACGACCCCCCAGCAATCTGGGGCCACCCCAGATCCTCAGACATGTGGCAATGAGCCACCTATCTTTAGCTCTCGGGCCAACCCGAGGCTACCCTCCCGACCCGCCGTGCAACATGGCACGTAGCTCGAGTGATGGGGTCATCACCATCCATTCCAGCACTCGCAGCCATCTCCTCACCTCGGATGCATCCGGCATGGTCTAGTTTTTTATTTTTGAGTCATATTTAATTTTTATTTGAATCATATCATTGTAATTTTTCATTTATTTGAGTCATATCACTAAGTCCAAAGGTTATTTCCCTAAGTTAGAGTCATTTGCCCATGGTTTGCTTTCCAGGATGTTTCTGGTCATTTGTTGTAAAGCCAAGAGCATTCTGGTCCTGTAAAATGTTGGACTCCTATAAATAGGACCCAACTCCCTCCTTCAGTAGCTAATGAATATTGTGCCACGTCCCCTTCCTACATCCTAAACCCACCCCCATTCATCACCACCCCAGGTCCAATACGCCCCCCACCAAAGAAACACCCCTTCTCTTCACCCCTTATCTACTAGTTGTGCACTCCTGAAGCTCTGCTGAGTCCCCACCTACTGCAGCGCCGGCCTCCACTACAGTCCGGAGTTTCTAGCAGCCCACCTTATATTGCTGGAAAGATATGCAAGTTAGCTTCGTCGGCAAGGTGATCCCACCCTCATCCGAGTTCTGGGCCGTCCGAGAGGTCCATTCTCGTCAGAGTGCACATCTGACATCTGAGGGAAGACTAGATCACCAGTGCAGAAGCTCCTACGTCCTCACCCCAGCTCCTCTTGGTTTGCCATTTGGCTGGGACGAGCCACTACTAGTCCTCTGTCCAACGCAGCCAACAGAACATCGTTTGGAGCTTGGAGCTGTCCGTTCTATTTATTCTCCCCCAGGTGCGCAGGTCAGTCCCCTCAGAATCAGCACAGACACCCCTCCACTCTACATCCTCTCTCTCCCTACTCCGACCTCCCCTGGTGGCCTTTCTAGTTGGAGATCGAAGAGGATTCATCCACGAACGCATCCGTCTTAGCCCCGCACTGTTTCAACTATAGGAGTGTTCGTGATGGCATCGTCTAGCTGCTGCTATGACCTAAGAGCAGTCCCTGTCTGAGCAGAGTGACCCAGTTCCTAAGTTAGCCACGACTAGCGACGACACCGGATGATCCCATGAAAATTCAAGAGCTTTCCTGGGTCAGTCAGCAAAGGATTGGCACTGGTTTTGGCATCTTTCGAGTCTGGTACAACCCGTGGCGGCATCAACAGAGACCCACTATCTTTCAGTTCTAGACCTGGACGGAACTGGGGAATTGTCCTCCCGGTGTGAGTTTAGCTAACCTTCCCTCCCCGCCTGGCCGGCTTAGCGCCCCTCCCTATGTAGAGGTAGTGATTGGTTGTAATCTCAATCTCCCCTCCCCTAGTCCAACCCCCATGTGCGGGGAGTAGTGCATGTACTATTGAACAGGGGAAGCTACATCGGCGCAGTGTGCGGGGAACCCACACTTCCCCGCTCGCCCATGTCTCCGACTCGGGATCGGTGTCTTCACGTTGATCAGGTATACACTGAACCCTCCCTGGATATTTGTGTTCAACTAGTATCATTTCTAAGTTCAGCTGGCGAGGAAGAGAGTGCCCGATCCCGTGACTTCCTGCTCACGAGTGGCCACCGCGGATTGAGTGAGGAGAGAACCCGTGCCCTCAAGGCACGACATCTGCCCTGCTGATGTGGGTGCTCCAATCCTAGGGAGGGAAACACATTAGGCTAAGCCATCACCCCAACCAGCACGGTTTATACCCTCGGACCCACCCCACCATCACTTAGTCACCACGGGAAAGGGTTGTACTGCGATATTGGTCCGCCAACTTCGAATCCGCCAATTTGAAAGTGTGCTTGCAAGTCTAGGTCCGAGGCCCACTCGGTCGGTACCTTTGCATCCGTAGTCCGTGTCACATCATGGCTGTACGTCCTCCTCCGGGTACACGGGCTAAAGATCGATGACCAGAGGGCCACCATCCTAGGCAAGCGCTTGCAAGTCTCGTATTACTACGCCGATGGGTGGGGTATGGATCACTTTAGCCTCTTTTGCCACCTTGCCTCCAAGAAGCACGCAGACTTGGACGTCCTTGCCGACCGCTGTCAAAAGATCAAGGATGCATGTTGGCTGATCCGGGAGGCGGCACGTCAGGACAAGGAGCCCTCCTTGAGCTATTGGCTGATAACGCTTCGGCTATATAATGGCCCTCATGGTATTTTGATGCCCCCTCCTCCTTTTATTTTCACCCCTTATTGACGCAACCTTTTCAGGATACTGGATGCTGATTAGATCTCTTATCCTTTTCCTTTTCTCTTTTCTCACCTCTTCAATAGATCTCCATGACAATACTTAAATGGCGGCGTACAGGAATCTTCTCCGGCTCGTCTAGAAGCCTCCCTACTTCGAGGCAGCACCGCCAGCTCCGATGACGACTCCCCTGCCCAAAGCCGCAAAGAGGTCCAGGGTGAAGTCTCCGGTGAAGAAGGCATTGGATGCTGCCAAGGTGGCCAGACAGCGGGAGGCAAAGTGGCGAAAGACGGAGGCTGCCAAAGCTTCGACGACCATTCGCCCTCTTTTATCTAAAGATGAGATAACTTCCATTTTTGCTCATCTATTTGTGTATATCTATATCATAATCTAAGATGCCGACAGCCCAAAAAAAAAATAAAGAATAGCTTCATTAGAAAACGGAAAAATCACCAGGTTTGGGAGGGAACTGGCTACTCAACCTTTCCACCCAATGACCATCCTTCCCACCGTTGGCGGTGGCCACCTTAGCGGGGCAGCCCTCTTTGGCCCCGAAGACCTCCTCTACGAACTTCTCCACGTCGATGGGCTCCTGTTCCCCCTGCTGCTGCTCCTCCTCCTCCGGCGCCGGAGGGATGTACGGCGGCCGGGAGATGTCAAGGACGGAGTCCCAATCCAGCCCTCTGAAGAACTCGTGCGCTTTGATACCCTCGCAGGTGATCCTTCGCTGGGGGTCCTTCTCCAGCAGCCTGGCGATGAGGTCACGCAGCGGGGTGCTCTCCCCCACCAGCGCCGGGGGCTTGGCGAGGATGTAGTAGAAGGTCTCCTTCCGGTTCTGCCCCCGGAAGGGCGTCCTCCCGTAGAGCATCTCGTAGAGGACGACCCCAAGGCTCCACCAGTCCACGGCGAAGTCGTGGCCGCTCCCGACGATGACCTCGGGCGCCACGTACTCCTCCGTCCCCACGAACGAGTTGGACTTCCCCGCCGACTCACCGGAGGCCGAGGAGGCACCCCCGGAGGAGGAGGATGAAGCGGAGCTGTGTTGCCGCGGCGTGGCAGGTTGCCACGAGAAGCACGCGCGTAACGGGTTCCTCTTGGTGGAAGGCGGGGGTTGCCGCGGGGTATCGGATTCGCTGGAAGGCGTGGGGGAGGTGGCGGAAGGTCTT
Source organism: Amorphophallus titanum (assembly GCA_024336825.1). NCBI lineage: Eukaryota > Viridiplantae > Streptophyta > Magnoliopsida > Alismatales > Araceae > Amorphophallus > Amorphophallus titanum. The sequence continues at coordinate 1,148,672 of JANBPO010001371.1, read as the reverse complement.
GTGGGCAGCCTAGCGGAGAGGTCGAAGTCGACGAGCATTACATGGCCGCTGCCCTGGATGAGCACGTTCTCCGGCTTGAGATCCCTGTATATGATGCCCTGGCTGTGGAGGTGCTCCAATGCAAGAACAAGCTCCGCCGCATAGAATCTGAGAGGGACCACAAGAAACCGCGTCAGCGATGAGATCCCTCTACAGAACTGAGGGGCAGAGAGAGAGAGAGAGAGAGAAAGAAAGAGAGACGCACCTGATGACATCATCGGAGAACATCTTCTCCGTCTGCCGCCGCCTCAGCAGACCCAGGTCCCCCCCGGGGCACCGCTCCATCGCGAACCCGACAATCTTCTCCGTGGAGACGAACCCGCCGAGCTTCGGGAGGAGAGGGTGGCGGAGGACACCCAAGACATCGCGCTCGAACCAGATCCGGCGGTACCCGTCCTCGGCCTTCTTCTCGGCAGCGGACCTGGCGATGGCCTTGAGGGCGAGGGCGCGGCCGGACGCGTTCTCGTGGACGAGGAAGACGACGCCTTTGGCGCCGCGGCCGAGGACAGAGACGGCCGTCAGTTCCCGAAGGTCCAGAGGCGGAGGCCCTGCTTCCATCACCGGCGATGGAAAACTCCCTTCTCCCTTCACTACACAAACAAAGAGAAGAGAGAAGGGAGGGAGGGTTTTTATGATTGGGAAATCGCGGTGGTGCGTTTCCTTGGCGAGGAAGCATTTTAGAGGGGGAGAGAGAGAGAAGGGAAGGGAGCGTTGCGACTTGTTCCTGAGCGCCGCCGCTGCTTCCCGACGCCCGTAAAAAAAAACAATAAAAAAACCTCCCGTGACCCGGGATTTGAATCCACCGGCACCACATCTCTATAAGTGGTACGTGGCTCCTTTTCATTGGGTAGGTTGACTGCACCAGAGGTAAGACAGTTTAGACGTACCATTGTGGCTTCTGGAAGGAGAGGCCCGAGTGACCAACTTTACGAGACGCGGTGTACGGCGACCCGTTAAGGCTAATCAGGGCCGTCCAAGTAGTTGGGGGCGCCAACGTTTCGGACGGTGGAATCGGTCACACATCGGATGATGTACGTTGCCGGTGGTTTCTGCGGACTGGGATCGGTGGGGACATGGGGGGTCAAAGTTGGTGCGTGACCACTCGCGGAGAACGTGGGCTCCAAGAAAATGCCGATCCGACTGGTCTCTTTTACATGCAAAGTTGTTCCGGAAGCAACTTCCAGGATGGGGGCGGAGGGGATCCGAAAGACGCGTGGTGCTTCTTCCCATTGCTTAAAAAAGAGGGCGTCTCATGGCACAAAGGCTCGCGAGTCTTAAAATTCGAAATAAAGGAAGGGAGGTAGGTCCTCCAGTCGGTGCTTCTGTCTGTCAGAAGGTCGAGGAAAGTGTTCCTCGGGGCAAGCTATTTGGCAGCGGATGTTTGCAGACTGAGTCTGTGATTTTTGTGATTGCTTAGTGCAAGGAAGCCTTACTCATTGGAGTAAGGGGTGGACGTAGATTGAGGGTTGCAATCGAATCACCAAAAACATCATTTGTCTCTGATTTGTGGTTTGATTGTCTGGTTCTTCTTCTGCTATTTGCGCACATCCATCGCTCGATCTTTGGTCGCTTAGATCTACTTTACGTTGTTTCTCTTCTGGTTTTAGTGCTTCCTATGGTTAAATTTGTTAAGAATTTTTAATTCCGGTGCTCTATTCAACCCCTCCCCTTCTAGCTCATCGTCCTAGCTTGTTATCAGGAAGAACTCGACCCCGTCGAGTAAGGAATGCGGCTGCTCGCGTGGCTCTTGCAGATCCGTCACCGTACCGGGTAACGTGGGTACACTCCACTCCTAGTAATCGTCACCTGCTCATCCTGTATATGTTCTATATGCTACGCTGCTGTGGGAGTGACGCTAGTGGTGGACACTCCGGGGTGGGGTCACTCTCAAAGGAAGGAGACAACTCAATGACTCACTAGGAATCACAGATAGGTCTCTATAGGTGACTAGATCTGAGACGTTGGAAGTAGAGCTAATCCCGTATCTCTCTAGCAAGCCCACAACATACGCTTTAGATCCGACTTGGCTCACACTCGAAAGGGACTAACACGGTGAGCTTGCATTAGACTGACTCGACTTGAAGCACACAGACTCTGAACAAACTGTACAAATAAAGGAAAAAACACACCCTATATCCTAGTCAGTCTAAATGCTTTGCAGACCCTTGCAAAGGTGGACCAGGACATCCGAATGTGTGACTAGCATACATTTGACGTAACCGGAGGTTGGCGGAGTGCGGGACTCCTAGACATCCTAGTATGAACCAATCATGCATTGACGGCCCTTTGGATTTTGGAGGTTCGGGTGGGCCGGGGAAGCTGAAATTACTTTCTCCATTTCCCCAATGAACTGGCTCTTTGCTACAAGAGGAATGACTGACTCATGGGGAAAGGGTGTGACAGTGAACCTTCTGGCCAAGGTGGATGGGAGGTGGTGGGTCCCGAGGCTCCTTAGGGAAGGGATCAAAAGGATCAAAGAAAGTGCGACCTACCGTGATGGATTCCCATGGGAAAGGATCAAAAGGATAAAAAAAAGTTAGGGATCTGGTGATGTGGCTCTCTTTTGGCCCCGGGTGGAGATCCCCAATGTAAGCCAACTCCTAATCAACTGAGGGGATCAAGGAAGTTGCTGCTCTATAAGATAGGTGGACTTCTGTATGGGAGAGAAGGGGTCATGGGGGGGGAAGTGGTGGAGCTCGTCGGGTAGAGGCAAGAGCATAATGAGCTCACTGGTGTATGGACCCAACATGCAGACGAAGGTAATAGAACCCAAGGATGGGTATATGAAGCTAAGGTACCTAGGTGGGTCCAGCCTGAGAGCCAACATGCTGGTCAACTCCATTTGCCTGCCTAATCCCTTAAGTAGGTCATCCATGGTGTCCACGAAGTAAGAGGATTAGCGAGTGGTGCTAAAAGATGTGGTGGACACTACCTGTAAGGCTGGCTCTATGGGAGGGTAGCAAGGGATCATGGTACCTAGAAATAAACCCTTCCTTAGTCAACTAGCTAATGGCTCTTCAATAATTACCTCACCCTTTAAAAGCACGAGGGGTTCCGTATGAACTTCGATGGGTGAAGGCTGAGGTGAATCGTCTCCCTCGGATGGGGTGAGGACGTCCTTCATGATGGGGAGAGGACCTGGGGACTCCGAAGATCGTGTCGGGTTTAGACTACTAGCTACGACCTCCTTAGGCTCGAGTAGGAGTCCGTCAATATGAGCACACGTCCTATCCATCCTATCCAACCGGTCCGAAAATATTTTCAATAGTTTGGCAAAGGTGCGGGTTGGAGTACGGGCATCATAGTGGACTCGCTCTTCGGCTCTCGACCTGGTTGTGGACCTAGGATCGACTACATGCGGGGCTCTTTGCCTCTGACTATGACCCATTTGGTTGGAGGTTATTGGGTGGGGTCGGTTGGAGGTGACTGGGTGGGGAAGGTTAGAGGTGATTGGGTGGGACACACAAACTACTGGCAAGGCAGCACTGGTGGCCAAGGCTTCAGATGAAACGGCCTAAAAAGTGGCACTCGTCGATAGGCTGGTAATGGCAGGCTCCTGTGGATAAACTAAGGCAGCAGTAAGCAATTAAAGGAAAAAAGGGTGAAACAGCAATATGAAATGGACTGACGCTCAGCGAAGGGTCCACGCCCTCAAAAGAATGCAGGGGGGATGAGAACTCTGCAGTCGAGGCAATGAAGGGAGGAGTTATGTCCATCTCTGTGTCAAGCCCGGCAAACTCTCCTTGCAACTCCTCCTCAGAAGATATCACCAGCAGTTTCGGAGGTGGGAACGGCGGAAGAGTTTTGATCGGCACAGGCAATGCCTCTGACTTAGAAATATCCTCTTCACTGCCACTGAAATATATCTCTTCCTCCTCTGCATTAGAGACGATCATGGAGCTGCTAGAAGAGATCTCCACCCTATCCATAGGTGGGGCTGTAACTTCCAAAGCATGTCGGGACATGGACCTAGTGACCACTCACCTCGTCGGGGCAACACTCCTTTTCATCTACGTCTTGTGACCCTCCCATGGCCGAGGTGCTTCCCCCGCTGCTATGATAGCTGCGGTTCCCTCTCCAGCTATTATTACAACAGAAGTCCCTAAGAAGAATGATAAAATAATGACCGAAAGACAAAAGAGAAAGATCGAAAAGCATATTTACCCTCTGCCTCGCCAGCCAGTGTAGGAGAAGGCAGCCTGGTTTCTCCCTCGGAGGGTGCCACTATTTGCTCTTGGGCTGTGTCAGGAAGAAGAAGAAATTAGAGCCAAAGGTCTCCTCAGGAGCCAGTGAAGAAATAATAGAAGGCGCAGCTGCAAGCCATTGATTTTACCTTCGGTAGATGCCTGAGCGGCCTCCTGCTGAGATAAGAACTCCTCAAATGAGGGGATATCAGGAAGAGGAGTCTCAGCTTCTGTCACTGCCGGTGCAGGCTGCTAAGCACGAGCTTTTTTGGCCCTCGTGGCCTTCACAACTGTGGCTTTGACCGCAGAAGTCTTCCTCTTCTTGCCTGGAGGCAAGGGAGTGGTTGTTGGTGCTACTGTAGGAATGGCAAAATAATCAGTCTTCTCAGCCTGAGCAATTATCTTCCTATATAGCCCCTGCCTCTTTATGTCTGGCCTATCTGTTGAAGACACAAGTAGAACAACGACAGTTAATAAATGCAGAATTTTAATGGCAGAATGAAAGCTCTACAATCAAAAGAAGAAGAAGCCATACCAGCCGGGCCATCATAGAAGGTAGACAGTGGCCAATATAGATAAGCCGCCTCTTCTGAACGAGAAGTAGCTTCCTTGACAAGCCAGCAGACGTCTCCGATAGTCTGACATTTTTCTACTAAAGTAGCTAGGTCCGCGTGGCCATGGAAGTCCAGACAGTGAAATAAGCTTAGATGGTCCATGCCCCAGCCTTCCACATAATAAAAGGAAAGAAACAGGGGTTTGCTCAAAATCCCAGCTGCTGGGCTTTCTGCAGACAGGCCATGAATGTTTAGCAAAACAAAAAGCCAGGACGTGTGCTGATAATATGTCTGTGTGTGGTCTGCCCTACGCACGAACGTCCTGTAAGGGTGGAATCTATCTGTCAGACCCTTCCAAGGGACTACTGTTGGGAGCAGCTCTTCAGGAGGGAATGGATATTGCTGTGTCTCCAAGCGAGCACTCCCCACATAGCATAGTTGCCTCAGGTCCTTCATGAAGGCTTCTTCATTGATGGTTGCAAAGACAGGAGTGGGTAGCTCAGAACCTTCTTCTTTCAGGGCCCGACGCTTGGCCAAATAAGTTTCTACCTCCTTGGGATGCTGAGAATAAAGCTTTTTCAGGTGGGCCTCGTCAATGTCAAATATCGGCCCTGGTTGCTGCTTCAAAAAGGAACGCTCGGTCACATCCCAAAAGGCGCTCCTACCACCTCTATAAAAGCTGGTGCGGGTGTTCCACCATTTGACATATTCTGGTGTAACGTGGGGAACACGATTGGAAATGGTCGGGATCCTGAAGGCTGCACCATCCTGGCAATTAAAAAAGTCCCACCATAACTACCCGTCACCTACAATTGTGGACTCGTGTTTGGCCCAACTGTCTAAGGGGAACTGGGCAACTGATGTGGGGATATGTTAGTCGTAGCCAAAGTTCCTCCCAAAATCAAAGGGAGGGGGCAGGCTAAAGGAGGAAAGCCTAACCTGGAGCCCCAAAGGGGGTCGATGGTAAAGGCACTAGCTACTCCAACCCCAATGCCAGCGCCCGGGCCACCATCGCGAGGGCCTCCCAAATATCCCGTAGAGTGTGTGCACACTCGACCTGGGAAACGAACTCCACAGGTCCAGCTGACCCAATCGCATGAGCAATGTGTCGTCTCCAGTCATCGACCGCTGTATCGGTGAAGCTCCCATGCGGGAGCTCCCGGTCCAGCGACCCTCTGCTCCGGAGGCCACAATCGGCCAAGAATTGAGCCCACCAGGCCCTAGGTGCCCTCGGTCGAGACACTTTCACTCCAGTCGCTATCGTCGATGCCTGCCTCAGGGGCTTTAGTGCCCCTCCGTTGCTTTGGCTCCCAGAAGATGAACCCCGACCACTCCGGGGCCACCGCTCTACAACTCGCTCAATCTCTCGGCGGATCCGAGCAACACGGGTCCTTAGATACCCCTCATCCAGCACAATAGGAGGCAGATCCTCCCTCAGCAAGCGGCTCTCCTCCGCCTTCCTGATCGCCACGGCCTTCTATCTGTAGAGGTGATTGTGCTCAAACCACCATCGGGCGTAGTGCACGCCAAATCATCCCCGACGTCCCTGTCCCGACATCGGGAATCACTCTGGCTTCCGGCTGCAGTAAAAATCCCACCAGGCTGCTACGAGTAGGTGGGTATCCCTGCCCCTGTACTGTCTACCCGTCAGAGGGAACTCCCAGTTTGGTGGGATCCCCTGGTCGTACCCGAAGTTCCTGGCGAACCGATACGGGTAGTATAGCTCCAAGGAACTCATCGCAGACCAGTGCAACGTCAACACTGTCGACCAGGTGCTCAGTATCCACTCAGTCTGTGGCCATGCATCGGCTGCCCCCTGACCGGGGTGGGCACTGGTCGCCCCTCCACCTGAAGCCCCTAGAAAAAGATCACAGTCTCTCACGGCGTCGTCAAAGGGTAGTCCCTCCTTGCCCCGGGCAGGCAGGCAACTGTTGTACCCAGGCTATTCCCCGGTAAAATCATGAGAAATAAGGGTTCGGGCATTTTACCGAACACCTTCCAGGCATGGGCCATCCGGCCCTCCCTACAGCCCCGCGGGTCCCTACAAGGGCCCTGACCAGCTTGCCGTGACACGCGGCGACACCAGCAACTGTCTGGGATCAACTCTGGTCACTCACATACGGGCCTTTCCCGTATCCTGCATCCCAGCCTGGGCCAACCCGGGGGCACCCTGACGGCGAGCCACGCCATGTGGCACTCAGCAAAAGGGGCCAAGGGCCTGCCTAGAGACACATCTGCCAACCCTCCAAGGTCAAAGGGAGACCTAACTAAGTCAACCACAGGCTTCGGAGGCCCGCCGCACGCATATACGACTCACATGGGTGTGTTCGGCATTCCATCGAACACCTCGTGGGCACGGATGTTCCAGCCCTTCTACACCAAACCACGGGCCAACCCGTGGTTCCAGCACCTTAACTGGGTCCTACAACGACCCCCCGACAAGTCAGGGTCGACCCCGACAGTCAGACACATGGCAACAAGTCATTTAACCTTAGCACTCGGGCCAACCCGAGGCAACCCAGCCAACCCACCGTACAATGCGACACACAGCCCGAGGCATAGCTCACAGCCACGAAGTGCCTCCCCTTAGCTCCCGCGAGCTCCCGTTGTCAACCCAAGGGCCGGCATGCGGCCCCTCGGACACCTACTTAAGCCGTTCGGCGATCTGGGGGGGTGTCAGGCATTTATCCGAACACCTTGTGGGTGGCTACGACAACTCAAAGAACGGCAGCCCCCACGGGCCCATACTAGCTTCCCGGGATCCAAAGTCCGTCAAAGGACAACCCCAAATGACGCAAGAAGACCCCCGGGGGCCATCCCCCAGGGTTATGACCTCCCCCGGGGCCACTTCGCCCCAGGGGTGGCCGCGCGCCCCAGGGAGGGTGAACCTCCTTGGGGGCCGCGCCCTCCCTCCAACCCGGTGGTCCCACGACCCCACTCAATCCCGGTTTGTACGATTTATGGTCCTACGACGCGGTTCGGGTGCCGTACTAAGTCGAGAAGCCGACACGTGGGTGCGAGAGCACAAAGTGATAGCACGGGGGAATTCCTCAAGTCCGACACGCTCGCCTTTATCTATAAGTTCAATGTACTTACACACTCCTTTTATCCATCCGAAGGTTTCCTGCTCTTGGGAGGCCTCTCAGGATCCAAGTGGTATCGGGTTTACCTGGTATCTGGGTTCTGAGTTGCCACAGGTGGTGTCAGAGCTAGCATGAGTTACTTTTTGAGCTAGTTGTGAAAGTACATGGGAATTCGAGATATTATAGTGCTTAGAGTCCATAAGGTCCCGTACAATCGGCAGCTGGCATAGGTTTTGTGTTTCTGTACTGCTTTGCTTCTCGTGTGAGCACTTGCCTGCGTTGTGTCAGCACTGTGCGAGGTGGTTTTTGCTCTTGTCAAGATGTGACAGAGAGTCCCCTTTTTATCGTGGTATTGGTCTGAGTTGTGCTGCACCGGACAAAGTTTGCCAGCATGTGGTAATCTATGGTGCAGCGTTTGCATTTTTTCATTGCTTATTCACATGGCTGATGTGAATTTTCATTGGTGTGATGGCCGTGCATGTTCTCTGGAGGAGATTAATGTTGTTTTGGCCGCCCTGACTTGAGGTTTAGTCAGCCCCTGAGTTGTTAAGGTTGTGCTTTGAGGTGGTTGTTTGGATACCCTATTTGAGAGAGTGCTCGGGCAAACCTAGGATTTCCTTCCTGGTAAGCTGCTGTTAGATAAGCTTGATCTTTCTCATCTTGTCTTGTGGCATCGTTCTGAGTTGAGCCTTGGAAGTACTGTCTCCCTAAGGCCTTCATCCTATGTCTGCTTATGTGTGGACTATGTTAGTTCTGAACCTGATCTGCTCTTGTTTCAGCGGTGGCCTAGCTTTGGACCCAGTTTGTAAATTGGGGGCTGTTGTGCACCGTGTTCGGCGTGCCATATTTGGCGGCTGCTGTGCTGTGAAGATCAATAATTGTTTCGGGACGCGAGGATAAGCTGAGACTGGTGTTCTTTGCGACTGGTGTTGTGGCTCTTGGCACGATGGTTTACACTATGGCTACTTGTGATCGGCTATCAGTAGGATCGGTACTCGAGGCATAGTACATTGTAGTATCGTGAGTTGCGATGGTGCCGAGAGGTGTGTTGAGATGCGGATGCCAAGCTGTTCGAGATGCCTATGTGCATTGTGTAGAGTGCACAGCAGAAGCGTGTGGGCTAATCACCCACAGGTCCAGGATCATAAGGTTGGTAGATTCTGACCAGTGAGATCATTGTTTCCTCGGTGTGAGTTTGTATTGGCTATGTGTGCCTTGATGCTGTTGGTTGCAATGCCGTTGTTTGAGCCATTGTGGTTGCTAGCACTAGCAGTTTTGAGAATTGGGGAAATCTGTTGGCGGATATGCTGATTGAGTACCCTTTTCTTTATCTACGTTTCTTGGAAGTTGTGCTCTCGGGACGTGACCGTGGTCCTAAAGATGCATTTCTGAGAGGTTGTTGTGGGTCCTTGTTGGCAAGTCGCTCGCAGCATGGCTAGTATATTTTAGCTGTGTGGTCAGCTGTAATTTTGTCTTGATGTGATCGAGTTTGCAGTTGTGTCCCGTGGTTCTGTGTTGAGTATGGAACCAGGGATTTTACATGTGTTGTTGAGGTTGTGGTTGGGTTGTTGCTTATGGTCAGCATGGGAGGAGTTCCCTGTGATTCTGAGTTTGGCATTATGTGGGCCGTGATCTTATCGGTTGGTTGTGCTGTACTCTTCTACCGTGGTAGGGTTAGCATGCAACTCAAATCAGATGTAATGTCTGAGGGAGGACTAACTTGATGGTGTTTATGGTCCAGTGCTGTCATTGGCATTCTACGTGCTAGTTTTGCTTGTTGTTATGGTGTGGAAGCCGATGGGTGGAGCAGTCAGTTGAGATGATTATCTTCCTCATGAAGATCTGATGCTTGTGTTGTCTATGGAGTATGGGTTATCGGTGGCTTTCTCGTGGCATGGGTCATGTCTCCTCGATATGTGAGATGAAAGTGATGCTACCATGATTTGGTGGTGCCAAACTTGTGCTCCTTTGTGTGCCATGCTCGTTTCGCGGATCGATGGGCCTTGAGATCTGGAACGTGTGCCAGTGATTGTGGTCTGGCAGTGTTCCTCTAAATTGTGTTTTCAAGAATCGTGTTATTATGTTTTCGTGCTTGGTGTTTGAGGATTGGCTGGTGCTTGGAGAGCATTGTCAGCCATTTGGGTTGTTCTTCCCTATTCTACCCCTGTTTCATCCTAAATTAACTAAGAAGAAAATGACATTTTGACTGGGAAGATACATGGAAGCCGAGACTTGTGCGCATTGACTGGAGACTGAACCCATCATGCTATCGCTCTGTGCTTCCGCGCGTTGATTCCTCGAACTAGTATGGCATACGAACCGCATCATAGGTCCACAAATGGGACGAACCAGAAATTAGTGGGGTCATGGGACCACCGGGCTGGAGGGAGGGCGTGACCCCCAAGGACATTCGCCCTCCCTGGGGCGTGCGGCCGCCCGTGTGGAGAACTGGCCCCGGGGGAGGTCGTAACCCCAAGGGATGGCCCCCGAGGGTCTTCTTGCGTCATTCGGGGCTGTCCTTTGACAGACTTTGACCTCCGGGAGGCTAGTACGGGCTTGTGGGGGAGCCATTCTTTGGGTTGTCATAGCCGCCTGCAAGGTGTCCAGGTAAATACCCGACACACCCCGGATTACCAAACGGCTTGGTTAGGTGGCTGAGGGGCTGCACGGCGGGCCTTGGGTTGATGACGGTAGCTCGTGGGAGCTAAGGGGAGGCATTTTGTGGACGTGTGTCATGCCTCGGGCTGTGTGCCACATTGTACGGCGGGTTGTCAAGGTAGCCTCGGGTTGGCCCGAATGCTAGGATTAGATGGCTCATCACCATGTGTCTGAGTGTCGGGGTTGGGCCCGACTTGCTGGGGGGTCGTTGTAGGACCCAATTGAGGGGTTGGAACCACGGGGTGGCCCGTGGTTTGGTGTAGATGGGTTGGAACATATGTGCCCACAAGGTGTTTGACGGAATGCCAAACATACCCGCATGAGCTGTATATGCATGCGGCAGGCCTCCAAAGCCTGTGGTTGACTTAGTTAGGTCTCTCTTTGACCTTGGAGGGTTGAATGACGTGCTTCTGGGTGGGCCCCTTGGCCCTTTTTGCTGGGTGCCATGTGGCGTGGCTCGACATCGGGGCGCCCCTGGGTTGGCCCAGGCGGCGATGCAGGATATAGGCAAGGCCCTCATGTGAGTGGCCGGAGTTGACTCTGGAGAGTTGCTTGTGTCGCCGTGCATCACGGCAAGCTGGTCAGGGCCCTTGTAGGGACCCACGGGATTGTAGAAAGGGCTGAATAGCCCGTGCCTGGAGGGTGTTCGGTGAAATGTCTGAGCCCTTATTTCTTGTGATTTTACCGGGAAATAGTCCAGGTACAACAATCTTCTAACCCAGACGAAGCAGAGAACTAGATCGATGACATGAACTGTATATTCGACGTCATGCAATGCACTGATCAGGAGAAGGCCCGTCTCGCTATGTCCCAGTTAAACAAAGACACCCATACTTGGTCGAAGTCTATTCCGGCACTGCCTGCAAATGCACCCCATACTTGGGAGGGATTTCTTACACTCTTTTGAGCCAAGTTCTTCTCCGAGCATGTCAAGGAGAGGAAGGCAGTCGAATTCACATCACTACATCAGGGAATGATGTCCATGACAGAATATGAGTTACAGTTCTCTCGACTAGCACCTTACGCTCCCCACTTGGTTAGCACAGATATCTTAAAGGCCAACCGATTTATGGACAGTTTAAGGCCCAGCTATATTCCACAACTTGGGTCTCAAAATATCCGTACGTATATAGAGATGGTCCAGCGGACACATTTATGCGAAAGGACCTTAGAGAAGGTCGAGAAACTTAAAGGTAGGAAAGAGTAGTCAAGCCGAAAACATGATAGACACGAAGAAAGAGAAATGAATAATGACGAGTCCCATCACAATAAGAGGTCCCATAATGGAAATAGTAATGGTAAACAAAATGGTAATGGCAATAGAAAAAGGAAGGAAAATAGCAATGGTAATGGAAATAGTAAGAGAACTAAGGAAGAAGAAGGAATGCAAGTCTCCACGACTTACTCATTTTGTGAAAAATTCAGGCACTCGGTTGAAGAATGCTGGAAGCGTCTCGGTGCTTGTCTCAAATGCGGAAGTCGGGAACATCGCTTGCCCGTGTGTCCTCTTCTAAAGGAACAATCTTCAAAGGATAACAATGGGCGCGAGCGACGAGGCTGACTTAATGCCATCTTGGATGGAGAAGGTAAGACGATTAAAGGTATCACCTTGACTTGTTTATATATTAGCACTGCCTTAATTATCAGTCTGACTAATTAGAGCACACTCTCAGTATTATTGTTATTATTATTAGCTACCTTTCACTAATGTGGTGTTCTTGTTTTCATTCTTTTGTGATGTGCAAGGTGTAATAAGGACCTGCATCAATTGCTACCTTGTGGTGGCCGCCTACAGGGGCCTCCCGGACTTCTAGAGAGCTAGACTAGAGGAGATAGGATTTGGGGTGTTCCTATGGCTCGAGCCATTCTGGCTTGACCTACCCCTCATCGCGAGTCGAGCCTTCCTAGTGTCGTGGGGCCATATGGTGCCCTACTTGGAGGACATTGTCTGGATCACCAAACTAAGGGTGGACGGAGAGGTAGTGAGCAGCATCACCTACCCTGACTACCATGAGAGTGCCTAGGAGTTGTTGGGATTGGAAACCATAGCGGACGACAGAGAGAGTAGGATGGTTGCCCCAGGTAGCCATCATAGAGGTGTTGGGGCTCGTCGACGCCCGACAACGCGTAGGGGAGGCCTCCACATAGTTCATGGCACAAATTAAGAGAGAGCTGCGCATTGTGCATTCTACCAGGACGTGATCGACCAGGAGCGGGTGGACTGCGACCTCTGGAGGTTCCTGTTTTTGGTGCTGGGGAGGCTACTCCTGGGCATGAAGGGAGACGACATCTACTATCACTTCTTGGAGATCTTGGTGGACCTGGACAGAGTGGGGCAGTATGCATGGGGAGCTGCCCTATTTGTGCACTAGATTGTTGACCTATCTCAGGGTATAGGGCAAGAGATGATAGTTAGTGGCTTCGCGCCATTCCTCCATATATATTTTTTTGAATTCGCAGTTAGTCTTACCTTATGTTTATATAATTGATTATACTAATGGCAAGCAATGAATGTAGGTGTGGAGTTATTACTGCATCCCAACGGGGAGGGCCCGATAGTGGCGCCTGACAACTGTGTCACTGGCTTTGCTTTGGAGGCCGATCGTGAGTCCTGCTCCCCCCTTCTACCAGCTGATGTCATTGAGGCATAAGTCACGGGAGTACCTGGAGGCGATGGCGTGATGATGATTTTTTTTAGTATTTGCATTTTATTTTGTGCTTTGTTATGAACATGATGCATGTATGCTAATGCAGGTGGTCTAGAGGCCTTACTTGGGCATGGTCGATGCCAACCAGTCGTGGGTAGAGACAAGCCAAGCTCATTTTGGGTGGGACCTTTGGGTCCATTGCCTTTACGAGATTGAGCCTCTTCGACTCTGGTTGGCAATGAGGACGCTGGGGCTAGCCCAGGAGTGGGTGGAGGTCAATGCCCCTAGCCGCATAGGGAGGAAGACCCAAGGGAAGTCGAAGCACGTCGACTGGCGTGAGCGCTTCCCTGCGCAGATCTAGGACTAGCGACAGGGTGGGGTCCCCATAGTGTCGCATGCATAGGACAGCACAGACTACTTGCAGCTCTATAGGGAGACCTACGTGGCTCATCTCCAGCTAGTGAGACCCATGGGGGTAAGTATGAAATAGACATTCATTTATTTATATATATGCATGCATGTGTATGTGACACTAACCCATATGTTTATAAAAATTCAAGATGCCTGTGACGCACTCATAGCTAACCTACAGGCTCACTTGGCAGATGCCAGGCAGCAGCTGGTCGCGACTCGAGGAGGTGTTGGACACCTTGGTGAGTTTATGTAATATATGCTTTTAATTGTGATATTGGATTCTTTATGTTTAGTCACTAACTATAGTTACACATGTGTTTCAGCATGCCCAACAGAGTACAACAACAATGACTTGGGGTGCTTCCTCCAGCTCTCGAGTCTCGCCTCCGGAGGTTACTTCCCTTTAGGAGCAGCTTGCCTACGTGGTAGCACGTGCCGAGGAGGCAGAGCACGAGCTCATGGCTAGGGTGAGTATTTGCATGATTTGGATTTTGAAATCAATTATGCATTGCTTTTTACTGATTTTGTGAAGATGGTGGCTCTAACAGGTGGCAGAGATCTGTGATGCGCTGACTCGCATAGCTCGAGTAGAGAAGGAGCGCGACATCCGAGCAACATTAGTGGCAGAGTTGGAGGAGGAGCTACGATGCCCTGATCCTGAGGAGCTATCTGGAGATGTCCTAGAGCTGAGGTTGTAGCATCCCCAATTTATTTAATAATAAATTATGTAGCAATTTGAAATTTTATTTAATATTAAATTGAATTTCCTCTTAGACTGAATTTTGCCCCCCCCCCCCCCCCCCCCCCCCCCCCCCCCCCCCCCCCCCCCCCCCCCCCGCGGAGGCGGGTTCCAAAGAACGGTGTGGGCCGCGGCGGGCGGCCGCCGTGAGCCTTTTCCACCGAACTAAACGACTTCTCCTTCCACTGAGCCTCCCTCCCTCCCACTCTCTCCAGTCCTCAGTTTGAACGTAAACTTTGCTAGTCTAATGTTTGGGAATTCTCTTTGCACAATGCCATAATTTCCATGCTATGTATGATTGTGGAATCTGTTCCATGGATGATGAATCTGCGGTAAACTCGTCAACATTAGATCAAATTGTATAGCATCGCTTGCTTTTCGATGCAAATTTTATTACTTTAATCTTCATCTTGTTTCATTGGTAGATCGAATTAGGCAGTATATCGTAAATGTTGATGCGGGTTTTGTTGTGCTCATATCTGCTCTGTTGATCCAATTGTTAACCGAGATTGTAGCATCTCATATTAATATAACTATGGACTATGATAAACACGGGGGGTGTGTGTAATTTAAATCATAGCTATGGACTCTCGGTCGCTCCCATCGCCTCAAGCCATCTTCACTACCGGTGGTCGACGCAGTTGAGAAGTCACCGACTTCACAAGACCCTCCATCATGTCCCTCATCCCCACAATCTGTTAGTGATTGCACCATCATCGTTATGCTTCGTCGTCATGGCATTTGAAAGTATGACACATAGTGGACTAAATGAATCACGCCACTTGGCATAAGGAGGTTGATTCACACGTGTCATCCATAATCGTAGTTTCCATCGTGGCGGTGCTAACTTAACGTTACCATAGATTGTGACCTTTATTATAATTATTTAGTAGGTGATGAGCCATAAAGATTGATGGGGGGGGGAATAACTTTTTTTGGTTGAGTCAACGATCGTACATCACTTGGTCTACATAATATGGTGCAGCGTTTAAGCTAATGTTTATGTGTTGGAGCTATGACTGTATAGATCGAGCTATAGGACCATCATCCAAGTTATAGAGGCTGAGCTATAGTGCCATCGGTAGAATTATGGCTATGGAGACTGAGCTATAGGACCACCGGCCAGTCGGGTTAATACTCTGATGGCTCTGGATCTAGTTAAGACTTTTGCAGGAGTCTCATGAGCTAACAATTGGTTCCTTTTGATGCTTTTCGAGGGATCTTCCTCCTGATCTTAAACCTGGCGGAGAGACATAGTTGACACGTGGGGCGTGTCAGACTTGATAGTTTTTCTTGGGCCCTCGGATGACGGAGCTCTATATGAGTAGGGTGGCCATTCGTGGGTCTCTTGGCTTACTGGGCTGTGCCGTGGTACTGCACTTTGGAGAAAGAGGGAAAACCCCATCTTCAAGTTTGTTTTAAGAAGAATGTCTAAATGTGAAGTGATGTGATTACTTCTTCAGTATATAAATTTAATACCCTCGATGTTAGTAGGTGTCCTAACAAGTAAAGCTTTGAGAAATTGACGGCTAAACACGCAGCTCATGAGAACGAGATTTCCGAAAAACTCTACCCCTTTCATCCGTGGGATTCACGAGGGCTATCAAGCCATCCCGCGACAACGTCCCTGGGTGCCGCCCCGCCCCCCTCGTCTCCATCGCAAGCAGACCGCTCCGTTCGGCTGCATCGTCGTCTACACCTCCTTTCTCTGTACTACGCCTGCACTTGGCGTCTGGTCTGGGTTTCCCCGGGACTCTCGAGTACGTGATTTTTCTTTTCTCATTAGACTGTTTACCTGCTGCTGTCCAGTGATAGGTACACCAGGTAACACCTGTTTAGTGTTTAGTGTGTGGACTTCGACTAGTTCTTCTGCTGGGTCTAATCAAAATTTCTGTTGCCTTGGCTTGCACTGCAGGTAACACCAGCTATAATAATAAAAGAACATTGCAAGTTTGCATTTTCATATATATATGTATATATGGTCTGATATGAAGTGGGATCACCTTGACTTCGATGAGCTATAAGAACCCACATGTGGATCCACTTTGAGCGCTCACCTGACCAACCATTTCTCAAACACTTTCTGCTTCTCTCTACCTTCACCTTCTTCTCTCCTCCTCCTCCTCCGGTGACTACTGCCACTGCTACCTCTTTCTTGATAACAGTTTCTTCCCTCCTATGATGTAGCAACACCTTCTTCTCTCCTCCTCCTACCTCTTCCTGTTCACAGTTTCTTCCCCATCTTTCACGGCAATGGCAGCTGCGACTTTGTCTTCGGTCGTGTGGAAGGCGGACAAGCTGCTGGGCATGTTGGATTCACCCAGTCTCTCATTCTCCACCGTCGAAGAGGCCCTCAACGACCTCAAGCGCATCCTACCAAGAATCCAATCCGCAACTTGTGTGGCAGAGGACCTGGCGACGACCCACGACACCGTGGGATCGTGGTCACGCAAAGTGAAGGCCGCGGCTTATGATGCGGAGGATGTCTTGGACGACTGCGAGCACGAGCTGCTGCTGCAGCGCCTGGCCACAGAGCAACCGGTGGCTGGCGACTCCGATGCTTCCTCCACGTCAGAAACTTCACCACTGCGCAAGATTTCCGGCATTCTGATTAGATTCGAGGGGATCATGGCGGAGCAAGAAGCACTCAATCTGAGAGGTGGAGACGTCGTGGAGATGCCTCCCCGTAGCATCACGCCGGCGCCAGTCCTGCTCCTTCCCGACACTATCCAGCCTACTGCTTATGGCAGGGAAGATGACAAGGAGAAGATCGTGGAGCTGCTGTTATCATCGTGGCAATGCCACCGAAACCAACCTCCTATAATTCTAGTAGTTGGTGACGCGGGCATCGGGAAGACGACCCTGTGCTGGCTCGTGTACACAGATCCCAGGATCTGTGACCATTTTGAGTTCAGGATATGGGCCTCCGTCTCCCAGCAGTGCTTTGCCATGGAAAGCTATAGGTACTCTTCCTTCAGAGAGATAAATTATCTTCCATATCTGTTCCAGTGGGAGCTGGTCGACAAGCGCTTCTTGCTGGTGATAGATGACCTAGACCGGGAGGATGTGGAATCTTGGGACAGCATACGCGAGCAACTAAGTGTTGGTAGCAGAGGAAGCAAAGTTCTGATGACCAGTAGAACCCAGGGGCATGTTGCCCAGGTCATCATGGCAGCAGAGTCGCCCATCAAGCACAGACTGGGCTGCTTGTCGGAGGAAAGCAGCTGGTACTTGTTCCGGGAGTACGCATTCCGCGGACGAGATCATGAAGTTTCTCCCCCCTTAGCTGCTATTGCGCGGGAGATCGCCAGGAAGTACAGAGGATCACCCCTGGCGCTAAAGATGATGGGGGCCCTTCTTCACTCAGTGGAGGCATCGGAGGAACAATGGCAGAGGATCTTGCAAAGCAGTTTTTGGGATTCTAAGAGTGGAGCTCACCTGGCGGTGCCGGAATTCTGCTTTCGCCGGCTGCCGTCGCATCTCAAGCTCTGCTTGACGTATTGTTCCCTGTTCCCCCGAGGCTACCCATTCACCAGAGATCAATTGGTTCGGCTATGGATGGCACAAGATTTTGTTCCACCGGAGGAGGGGAAGCAGATGGAAGACGTGGGGAACGACATCGTCGACGAGCTGCAGCGGAGCTTATTTCTGGCTCACCCACCGATTGGTGAACAAGCCCTTGTGATGCCGGGCCTCATCCATGATCTGGCAAAATCTCATCTGGAAGACGGATATTTCATGCAGAATGATGGGGACATCCGCTCGATTTCCATCGACGCTCGGCATGCTTCTCTACTGCCATGGGATACCTGCAATAAGGACATCCAGCTGCCGTCGTCGTGCTCAAGACTACTCGAGAACGCACGAACATTCCTACTGGTGAAAAGATGGGGACAAGATGCGGGGGAAGAATTATACTTGCCTGCGGAGGGCATCTTCCGTCTGCAAATCCCAGGTGATTTCTTCCTGCTTCTGGGCCACTTCTTGAGGTCACTAGATTTATCCTACAGCAATGTGGAGGAGCTGCCAGAGTCAACGGGGATGTTGAGACACCTACGCTATCTCAGCCTCAACCATTCCCACATCAGAAAACTTCCAGAATCCATGGCTAACCTCCATAGCTTGCAGACGTTAGAGCTGCGATCTTGCAGAAGACTCTTCGTCCTGCCTGGAGGCATCAGCAAGCTCACCAAACTGCGGCATCTCGATGTTCTCAAGACAAGTATAGGACAGTATCCACTGCCTGATTATGGAGAATTAACCAACCTTCAGACGCTAACATGCTTGGTTGTACGGAGGAGAAGGGGACGTAGTTCCAGCACCATAAGCCAGCTGAAGCACCTGGTGAAACTAAGAGGAGAGCTCTGCATCAAGGGGCTCGGCGACATATTATTTGCAGAGGATGCCGAAGGAGCCATGCTGAGCAACAAGGAACACCTTGAGAAGCTGACACTGGAATGGTACGTTGTTTTCCCCTACAACGACTCGATCTCTTACCATGATGAGCGGAAGAAGGTGGAGCCGATGGATTCTGATGAAGGGGCCGTGAGCGAGGTCGAGACAGAGGAAGGTATGGAGATGCCGGAGGAGGACCGTTGGATCTACGACATCAGCTCAGCGTTCGAAGAAATAGAGACGAAGGACAACGCGGGGCGGTGCCTGCGCAAAGCCAACATGTGGTTCCGGGAGGAGGTGTTTGAGAGCCTCCGGCCTCACCCAAACCTCAAGCACCTGGTCATCGAAGGCTACCAGGGCACGAGGCTACCCAACTGGATGGAGGACCCTGTTGGTTAGTGATGCACAAATCCAGGTGTTTACCAGGTCTTTAGGAGAAGCATTTTCCCACTTTGTTAGTTGGCAGTTCCCACGTTCTTTAGTCTTTGAACATGTTTCTTTTGGCCTAAGGTGAACTGTTTGCGTTTTGAGGCGGTCCATTTACTGAACATTTACCCAGGAATGGCCCAGGGTGGACCGTTTACTATGTGTTGTCTGACTGGTAGCTTTCTCCTTGCTGATTCGAGTCCCGGGTGAGTGGACCTCGATCCATATGCTGACTCGTGGTCTGACTGATGCGGGGCATCATGTGGGGGCCATGTGTTAGGGTGCCGTGGGGTCTCGGGAGGTGGTGTTCTCGGCGTATCACCATGAGTCGGTGTCAGTATGAGGGGATATCCATGTGCTTGTCTGGTTCAGGCATTGTTTTCTGCTAACTAGAGAGTCTACTTCTTCAGCGACCCTCCACTAGTCGTAGCCTTTTGACACTCGTGTAGTCCCACCAAGGAGTGGTGGCGAGGCTACCCCAAGAGATGGTTTTTAGACTGGTCACTGTAGGGCCCCACGTCTTGCAGCCAGTGTCCGACTGAGGGGAAAACCTGTTAGAGGCCAGACCTAGGACGCATGGTCTGTGTGTGCACACGTGGTTGGGGGTAGTGGACACGCGCTGACGAGCACGACCCCAGCTAGTTCTTGTTCTGTGGTTACTTGTACGGTGTCTTAGCCTCTGCCTGGGGCATCGTAGGCAGGCACCCGAGGTGTGGTGTAAGACGTCAGGGGATGCATTCGGCCTTGCTTCTAGTGGGTGGTACTCTTGTCTTGTCAGGTAGCGACTCTTGGTCATGTCACCGTGACGTGCATCTCAGTTTTCACACCGTGAGACCAGTGTCAGTAGTAGCAGGGTTTTTTCATTTATTTATTCCTGTTGTACTCGCCTTCGCTGCTTTGCTTTGCAGCTTCTCGTTTTGCGAGGTAGGGGTTCGAGTGATCCCTACTGAGCCTTTTGTTATGAGGCTCATTCCCTGTGTATTTTTGCCGTGTTTCAGGTGAGGTGAGGCTTCAGAGGAGCACGTCTAAGGCTCAGTGCGGTTCTAGTGCCCAGGGTTAGTTGCCAGCTGCTAGAGCTGGGGTATGTCCCATGTAGTTATACTTTCCTTTCCGTCACTGTACTAGTTGTGGACTACTATTGTATTATGAGTTGTTATTTTATTGTGGACCATGTAATTTACTTAATGTTAATTTAATTTCTTGCTTATTCATATAAACTGATTAATTCTACAATTATTTTAGATCCTTGTGTGTCCCCACACCATCCCTTTAACCCTTCCGAGTCTTCGGACTCACAGGTGGCGGTTCAGGATTTGGATTATCGAGCCTTTCCTGGTATTTGGATCTCGGGTCATTATGCAGAGTATGTGGGACCACTTACCCTCCAATGGATCGGGGGCTCCCTCTCTCGGGCGGTGCTGGCTCACTTGTACTGTGGACTTACTCAGATGAGCTTGGGTGGCAGCACCATGGGGAGCCTCTACTTACTGTAGATGTGGATGGAGATCCACTTGAGCTTCAATTTCGATGATGTGGCAACCACTACTTCCTGAATCTTTGAGAAGAGTGCACTCTACCCAGTGAGGGCCATCTTTGGTCCTGAGGATCAGGTGGTGTGCAAGGCGGCACTACTGAAGACCAGAGACGACTGGCGGGATTACTTGAACTTCCTACCTGAGGATCAGTTTGCATTCATGCCGATGATGTATCGACGCAAGGAATTCAAAGTATGAGGATCACAGGAGCAAGAGTTATGGCTTGTGGTGGCTGAGGACTTGGTGCTATACTAGGCCCACCATTGTCATCGCTAGGTGGGATTGCCCAAATGGGTCCCATGGGCCACTTCAAGGGGAGCATTAATCACGAAGCATCCTCTGGGAACTGATGCAGATAGATAGTGACTTTAGAAGATTGGGAAGACATGGAGATGCCATGCCACCGTTGTGAAAGATCGAATTGATATCGAAGAAGACAATGATGAGTTGAAGTATTATGTGGGCTACTTGTGGGGTTTTAGGCCAAAGGTGAATGAATTCTTCATGAGATGGCGCACTTGAGTGTATTAGTGTCTGTTCAACATTTTATCTTGATTTGCTAGTGAATGAAAGAAATGGATGGGAATAAGCTATTTTTTTGGATTGCTCGTTAAAGTGAATGATTGTTTGAATATGAATGAATGCATCTAGCTGAATGAACATGAATTGTGTATTTTTTCCTTTGTTTTTGTCTTTTCTTTTTTTTTGTTTTCTCTATCATGTACAAGTGTGTGTGTCAAAAGGAAGAACAAGAACTAAAAAAGTAAAAGAAAAACATATCACTCAGATGGTCTGTCTCCCGGGCCGTCACTATCCCCAGTACCCTCCTACCGCTTGGCTGGCGACTTCATCTCACTCTGCTCCTCCTCCCATGCTTGTCTCCTCCTCGCCTCCTCGTTCCTCCGCTGGACAGAAGAACTGGTAGGGAAGTCTCCTACCGATCCGCTGCGAGCAACACTCCAGGTACCACTCCGTGATCTGCCCACTGCACTACTCGGAGCAACACTCTGGCTCCTGCTTCTTGCCCCCTTTCCCATAAGTCGGAAGGCATCCTTCAAGCTGGCAATGGTGCCCTTCATCTAAAGTGTCTGGGATCGGAGCTATTCCCACTCACCCCTTAGCCTCGCCACGTCAGCCCGAAGCCATGCCACCTCCCCTCATCCACACTCGGTTGGGTCCTCTCCCCTCGGAGTCGCTCCTCCTCTCGAAGGTGAAGTACCTCCGCCACCTCTGCCTGAAGGCACCCTGCCTCTACTCATGAGCACTCCAACTCTGCTCAGGTCTGCTCAGTCTCCGCTCTAGCCCGATCTGCCATGGCTATCACTGCGGTCAGCTCTCTCGCCTGCAGTTTGCATTTTGCATCATAGTCAGTCTTGGCAGTCTAGGCATGTGCATGAATCATAAAGCATTAAAAAAAAAATTTTACCCGCTCCGCAAGGGTAGCCTCGGCCTCCTAGGCTCGAGCTACGACCCGAGAAAACTCAACATCTCGCTTAGCCTGTTCCCCAGTAGGCTGTGAAGAGGAGGACAGTGCATCTGGTCCGGTCCTCTGGGCTCCCTCGGCCCACTACACATAGAAGTCAGTTAACCATCATAATATAAATGTTCATTTAAGTCCAAGTGTTTTAGGAGAGCTTACCAAAAGTTCCAGAGCTGTCCGGTACTCGTCTCACTAACGAATGGTAGCATGGAGTAGTCCCTCAAGCTCAGCGATGTGTCCTTGTGGGTCTAGCTGCATTTAGAAGTTAAATGTCAATGCATGTAGAGGTAAATCATTCAGTTAAATAGAATAAGATTGAGTTTAAAGTTCATACCGATCGTCGGGTGCCGCGGAAGACCTGGTCACCATACCGCTGGGCGTAGGCCTTCAAGTATGCCTCGTCGCTATCAGCCTGCTCAGTCACTACTTTGCCCTTCTGCTTCCAGTCCTGGATGTATTTCCTCGCTCGGCTACTCCAATCTATGTCGCCACAGATACCTTTTGAACATTTCCCCAGGCGCTAGTCACCACGGCGAGGAAACACTACCTCAGGTTGGCATATGCCTCGTGTCCTCATGATCAAGCGATAGTGTAGTGGCTCGATCACGTTGATGCAGTGTAGCTAGATATCCCGTCCTCCATAGGCCAGGGAAGCCTCCATCCATGGCTGTCCCTCATGTCTCTCATCCCGGTACGGTGTCCAGCGCACCTGAAAAGGGCCACTTCTAAGTTAGCATATAGAAGCATATAGAAGGGTTTTAGTTCAGGAGTTTACTGATGCATGCGGGAATGAGTCAATATCATCCTAGATCACTCAGGTCAACCTCTTGATCGACCTTGAATCTCGAGCTATGTTCCACCGCCTCGCGATGGGAATCCTCTCCGGATATAGCTCGGTCCCTCGCCCAATCCCATGAAGGTGGAGGAAAACCCAAATCTACATTTTAAGAACATGTGTCAGCATATAGCGGTCATAAGGCATTTAGAAGCATTTAGAAGCGTTTTGGGCGTTTACTTGTAGAAAAGGTGAGAAGCCGCCTAGCATAGTCACTCGGTCTGTCGCGCTGAGTGAGTGGAATAAGAAGGCCAAGATAGCCGCTCCCCACACATATCTTCCCACTCTGCTCAGATCCTCCAGCAAGGGTAGGATCCTGTAGCTGATTACGTTAGCGGGGGTCGAAAATAGGAGCTTCCTAAATAGCAGCATGAGGAAGCGCCTCTGCACTCTATCCCCCTCTAGCCCCACCTCAGTCGCCACGCTCGGGCGCACC
Organism: Amorphophallus titanum; assembly: GCA_024336825.1. Taxonomy (NCBI): domain Eukaryota; kingdom Viridiplantae; phylum Streptophyta; class Magnoliopsida; order Alismatales; family Araceae; genus Amorphophallus; species Amorphophallus titanum. The sequence goes on along the minus strand of JANBPO010001371.1, from coordinate 1,125,246 downwards.
TGCTCAACCACCCGATCGATGTGCTGCTCTGATAGCTCCCCAACTGCGATCGCCACTTCTTGAAGCCCTAGGCTCTCCTGTAGCACCGACGGTGATAACTGGGATGATGGATGCCCCAACCTCATTAAATCCAGCCGTGCATCCACAAGTCTAGCACGTCCGTGGGACTAATCCACCCTTCATCTCTTTGCCGGGATTAAGGGCCATGCGGCCCCTTTCTTGTAATACTAACTGCTCAACTTTACAAATGCAGGTCGTGCTTCGACGTCAAGAATGACGCTCACTTTCGGCCCTCAGGTCGTGGAGAGCCACATGTGGAATGGGTACTTGGCCGTTCCTCTCTGCTTTGGGAGCTTCCCTCCTGTGGTGGGATTCCCCAATTTCCTCGGAGTAGCCTTCGCGAATTTGCTGGACGTGGAAGCATTCGACACCACGGAAGTCAACGCTCCCATTCAGGGGGCCACCGAAGCTGCTGCTGGCCGATCATCGGCCGAGACCACCAAGATTGTCCCAGCTGGGATGTTAAGCTACTGTGTACACCATGTGCACCAAACTGTTGGCCCATGTCGCCAAGGGTTGGCATCCCACTAGAGAAGGCTCCGGAGGAGCCGTGTTGCCGCTGCACCAAAGGGCCGGGTCTCCAACTCTGGAAAATCTGTTATTGTCGGGAGCATTCGAGTCCACCTCAATGGACGAAGATCCGAGGTGATCCCAGACTGGGTCGTGCCCACTGTGCCAGTGCGGAACTCCTTCCGAGCACTAGAGAAGATGAAGGACAGAGTGATGCCTGTTGCCCCGACCAAAGCGCCGAGAATGTGCCAGCCCACAGGCTGGCCAAATCTAAGCAGGTATGGATCCCCAAGGGAGCCCAGATTTCTCCACCCGCCTAGGCAAGGCCCAACACCTTCCATCCTACGAGGGCATGATAAGAAGAGTGGGTCAAGATAGTGGCCCCTATGTACCAACCGATACTCACAACACCGACATCGTCGGAAGACACCCATCGCCAACACTACAGGCGCCGTCACCGAGCTGCTCACACGAGGCCTTCAGCTCACACTCCTGCTGCTGCTATCGGCACGCTGTCACTGGCCATTCCTTCTGACCATGATTGGGAGGGAGTGGAGCAAGCCATGAGGAACTACCTGTGGGGCCCAGGGAACACCCCTCTGGGTCGCCAGAGATTAATGGGGGTAGTAGCCTCCGCCTATGAAGAAGAAGAAACTCGGCCTGTACCCAGTGCAGAGTGGAGGAACTGCTCAGAGGAGCACCATCAATCCCCTTTGCAGGAAGAAGTAAAAGCCCGGAGGTCAGTCTTCGACAGACTGGTCTTTCCAGGCTGGCAGTCGAGAAGGACGGTGAGAAGAGGTTGGGTCCTGAGGGTCTATACTTGCAACATGGCAGGAGTGTTCGGTCGGTACGGGGCCTTACCCACCGAACCTGAGGAAGTGGCTAGACTTGCCACGAGGCCAGGACCTCTCACAAGAAGGGGAAGAGCAGCGAATGAGATAGTGCAGGTTCGCACTGAAGAGGCTATCCATGAAGAGCCGTCGATGACCATGGCCGCCAATGTTGTTACTACTGGAGGCACTAGTGGCAGGCCATCCACGACATCTGAGGAGGCACCAGCCGAAGAGAGAGGAGGCACTCCTAGTCTCTCCATGAGTGACCCCGCTGTATTGCACATGATGCAGCAATACCAGTGAGAGATTGAACTATTGAGGAAACAACTAACTGAAGGAAATGCTCAACCCTCAACATCTGGGTAGACTGAGGCATTGCCCGAAACTCCTAGGGGCAACGGTCAGGCCTCAGAAGCTTCTCCGCAGGCAACGACATCTCCACCAATGCCCAGCTACACTGGGGGCATGGCCCTGCAGCAGACGCAGCATACGGCACCAGCTCTGCTACCGACCTTGCCATTCCAGGGGTCCACTATTGCACCACAGGCGATAGTGCTGACAATGCCACTGGCGCAACCGGCCCACTTCTATCCAAACCCGGTCGACCCAACAACGGTGAGCTGGCTGATGCTCGAGCAAATGATAGACATGAAGCTGGCAGAGAGGGGCGATGGTGATCATATGCCTTTTGATGTGTACCGGGCACCTTACTCGGCACAATACGCCTCCAGAAAATTATCGGTCGGCATCACCAAGCCGTAGAAATTTGAGAAGTTCAACGGGCAAGGGTCTCCCAGGGAGCACATTGCCTACTATGTGAATGTTATGAGGGATCTAGCTGCGGATGAAGCCTATCTCCTCAAATTCTTTGGCTCAACACTTACCGGGCTCACCTTCGAGTGGTACGTGGAAGAATTTGGTGTTCCTGTCCCCTTCGGTCATCCACTTGATCCTTGATTTTTGACGCCAGTAGATTTCCTCCTAAGTGAGGACACATTCAAGGTTATCATTAGCAGCTAGGAAAGTATTACGATTCTCATCAGAAGGCTGGTTATCGAAGGCTTCTTGTTCCAAGGTGAATTGGGCTTCAACCTCCTACACATTGACAAAGACATTATGGAAGACATTGTGGTTCCAGCTTCTATAAAAATTCTTCATGTACTTGAGCTTCATCGCCAAGGAAGCCAGGGGAAGAGAAGAAGAAGGTGCATTGGCCTAGGCTTCCTGAGAGTGTGTGAGGAAGAGTGCATGAGTCTTCCACATGTGCTGGAAGCAAAATCTTGAGGGCCACCTGGGAGGTTGAGGGGGTAGAGACAGAAGAAGAGGGTGGTGATCACTACATGCCCGAGATAAGTGCTGAACCGAGATGGCAGGGCAGGAGATCGACCAGTCCCCATTGAAGAGGACCCTGTCTAGCCTAGCCCAGATCCCATGAGCACATTGGCCATTCTACCAGGTGAATGGGTCACCCTGGAATCCAGCGTCTTCAAGTCCTTCTGCAGCAATGCATGCCTGGAAGTCTGCCATGGAAATGGAGAAAGCCTGCTTGCCCCCTCTTTTCTCAAAGGGTTGGAGGATGCTATTGAAGTCACCACCGACAAGCCATGGTTCGGTGCAGGTAGCAGCAAAGTCGATGAGGAAGTCCCAAAGGAGGCACCGCTCAGGCAATGAGCAGCTTGCATGCACAATTGTGATGAAGGCAATTTTAACAAACAGGGTGATATGCTGATCAGAGGAGTTGATCAGTGTGATGTCCAGTGGCGGCTTCCAAAAAACCCAGATGCACCCTTTCTCGGTGGTGTTGGCAAGCCCATGCTTCATTCGAAGCTTAGAATAGTAACTGACCTGCAAGGCAGCAGGTTGCTTCAGTTCCACAACAGCAACAAGGCACAGGTCAAACTTTTTGATGAGGAGTTTTAACCTGCATATGGATTGGGGGTTGCCCAATCCTCTAATGTTCCACAGGAGGGCTTTCATTGGAGATTGGGAGCTCCAGCCCACCGGATGCGTTTCTTCGATGACTGCTATGGGTGACCACCCCCGAGCTCCCTAGAGGAGCAGCCTGAGTTTTCCCAACAAAGTAGGTATGAGCCAGGGTGGGGTGGGTCCCTGTAAGGCTTGGTTCTAGTGCAAGAACAACAAGAGCCTGGATGTTTTTTGGGACAGGGCGATAGGGGGATTCCTCATCTGAAATGGAGGGTGGGGTAGTACCCACTAGAGAGTGTAAGGTCTGGTCAGGCAGACGGTGAATGGCAGGCGAAGGGGGCACATCTCTGGAAGGGGGGTAGGTGGAGATGATCAGTGGTGCTAGAGGGGCTGGTGGAATAACCAATGGACAGGTCTCGGAGGGGCCTACTTTGGTGTCATAATGGGAATGGCTCAAGAGGCGAGAAACTAGCACTGATCTAGTAGGAGGGTTCTCCTTTTAGGCTGAAGAAGAGGTGGGATGGGACGAATGGCCTGCATAACTCTGCATAGGATGCGATGCGAGTTCATGGTCAGGCCCTCGAACTGCACTAAGTTTCTATTGTACTAAATTTCCCATAAAATGGCCATGAAGTTATATTTGGATAAGTGGCCTGCAGGGATGTTAAAGTGCAGGCCAGACAAGTACTCAGTGATGCCTGAGGCCATAGAGGAGGTGGCTGAGTTGTTAAAGCATAGAAAATCTGATAGCGCTGACCACACATCCAGAGTAATTTTTCTAGGAAAGAATAAATGAAGGCAGTCCTTAGCATAGTTGGGAGAGCAATAGGAGCAAATGGAGCATAGAGGGACGCCATAAGCCATTATCATGCCATTAGTTGGGAGGCAATAGCGAATGAGACATCAAGAGAGCACTGACCACATAATGGGGATGTGCTGGTTCCACAGCAAAGCCCATGTAGGGGATGCCTGATGGAGGCATCACCACCACCTCCCTCTGGCTCGGGTCGTCCACAGACCCGAGATTGGATTGAGCTCAAGCTTCATCTCACATGGGTCCAATTATCTATTTTGAACATTTTATTTGAGTCATTTTGATGTATTTTCCCTTTTAATTGAGTCATGTCCCTAGGTCTTTGGTTTATTTCCCTATTGCGGACCCTCCCACATTTGATGGGTCCAAATCTTTGGAACCCAAGATCTATCTTGATTGGGAGGCCAGCATGGACCAGTATTTTGAGTGGTTTGAGATGACAGACCACCGGAGGGTTAGATATGGCAAGATGAAGTTGTTGGGGCAAGCACAGACTTACTAGAGCAATCTGGAGAGCTTGCTTTTTCAGTGTCATGAACCCTAGGTGGACTCATGGGATGAGCTGAAGGGAAAGCTTAGGCGTAAGTAACTTCCTGCCACGTACCGTCATAGGCTCATTGATAGGTGGCAGAATCTCACCCAAGGGGACCGATCCATGTCAGACTACATCGCGGAGTTTGTTGAGTACTTCTTGCGATGTGGCGTTACGGAAGAGAGCACCATGCCAATCTCACGCTTCCGTCGTGGTTTGCAGCCCCACTATCAATATGAATTATTTCGCTGCAATGTCACCACCTTGGAGGATGCATACCATGTCGCTCTTGAGTTAGAGTAGTTTGAGGCGGAGTTTGCTCCCGTCCAGCATCCAGGGGTTACTTATCAGCGTGGGACTGACCCTCGTACCACGCCTACCTCCTATAGCTGATTTTCGGTGGCCCACCCCCCGAAACCCCCTCGGCTGGACCCACCACTGATCCTAGGCCCCGCACCTTCCCTCCGAGGGACCCTCCCCCTTGCCCGCAGGCACCCGTCCCTACCCCTCGGCCTTATCAGCCCATCACACTAACTCAGCCACTTCCTCCCACACCCCCAGTCCATCGAGAGGACAAGGATAAGGGGCCAATGATTGGTGGGAAATCTTAGGGCACTGGGACACAAGACCGTTGCTACACTTGTGGTGGAGTTGGCCACTTTGTCAGCAAGTGTCCCACTCAGGGAACACTTGTAATTGCTGACACGCCAGCCCGTGATCCCATGCCCGAGTTGGTGCCAGTCAGCTATGAGCCGGACCAAGAATTGGCCGAGGAATTCTTTGATAAGCTACTGGAGGGTGAGCAGGTTGACGTTCCTGGTACCTAGTATCAGGATGACGCACAGTTCGGTGTAGTCAGGTGCATCCTAGCCCAGCCTCAAGTGAGTGACGACTGGCATCGTACCACCATCTTCCCCACATTTTGTAGACTGGAAGGGAAGGCCTGCAAGGTGATTATAGATAGTGGGAGTTACATCAACGCTATCTCCACAGGCACCGTCAAGCACCTTGGTTTGACACACGTTGATCACCCTGCACCCTATAGAGTTTCTTGGGTGGATTCCACTTCCATCCCGGTCAGGCTATAGTGTCTGGTGCCGCTACAGTTCCAGGCATACCACGATGCTATCTGGTGCGATGTGCTACCTATGGAGGGGGTAGTATCATCCTGGGTAGGCCTTGGCTCTTTGACCGAGATGCCACCCTTCATGGCAGGTTGAACACATGCACATTCGAACACGATGGCCACAGGATTACCCTCTACCCCGTCCAGCCAAAGGACCCGTCTATCCGAGGACCAACTAGCCCCAACACTGCGACCTCTCCCAGTCAGGGGAAAGCCAGTCCACCCACATTATCCTTGGCACAGGCCTCCACCTCTTCGACTACTCCTAGTATAGTGGACCCTCCACCCAGGAGATTGATGATGATCAGTTTGAAAGAGATGGAGCAGGAGGTGACCGGGGGTAACCCCATTCTAGCTGTTGTTGTCTGGGGCGTAGAGGATGTGTTCCCTAGGTCCGAGGATGAGCATCCCCCAGAGATAGCTCTAATATTGCGGGAATTTTTCGATGTCTTCCCCGAAGACCTCTCTAGAGGCCTTCCACCTATGAGGGATATCCAGCATGAGATCAACCTCGTCCCAGGCTCATCTCTGCCAAACCTTCCCCACTATAGGATGAGCACCACGGACCATACCGAACTCTAACGGCAGGTCGAGGAGCTGATGAGTCAGCGATCCCTTAGGGACAGCAAGAGCCATTGTGCTGTTCCCGCATTATTGGCCTCGAAGAATGATGGCACATGGAGAATATGTGTGGATAGCGGTGCAATCAACAAGATCACGGTGAAGTATCATTTTTTCATTCCCCGATTGGATGACTTGCTTGACATGATGTCGGGAGCCACTATCTTTTCAAAGATAGATCTTCGTAGTGGCTATCACCAGGTTCGGATCAGGCCTGGGGATGAATGGAAGACTATGATCACAGAAGAACAGAATGAGTACCTTTGCTCTATTCCGTCGGCTGAGGAAATTAAAAATATTATCTTCTCTTCAAGTGGTAACAGTTCTCCTGGCCCTGATGGCTTTACATGTAATTTTTACACCTTCTATTGGGATATTATTGGCAAAGATGTCATCTCTGTTGTTCAAAGCTTCTTCCAGGGGTGGGGACTCCCGAAAGGAGTCACCTCTACCATTTTATGTCTGGTTCCTAAGGTCAAAAATCCTATTACCTTTGCTGACTTTAGACCGATTAGCCTATGTAACTTCTCTTGCAAAGTGGTCTCTAAAGTTATAAGTGATCGGTTGAGGTGCATTCTGCCTTTGATTATTTCTGAGCACCAGAGTGGCTTTGTTAGTGGGAGAAACATTACTGACAACTTCCTACTGGCTCGAGAACTCTTCATGGATATAGATAGACTGGTTAGAGGTCACAATATGCTCATTAAATTGGATATGGCCAAAGCATATGGCCGAATGGAATGGGATTTCATCCTCTTTGTTTTGAAAATTTTTGGTTTCTCCAGTAGATTTAATTCCTTCATAGCTCAACTTTTGATGAATAATTGGTTTTCAGTCTCCTTTAATGGCCAAATTCATGGTTATTTTAAATCATCCCGGGGGGTGAGACAAGGAGATCCTCTAGCTCCTGCTCTCTTTATATTGGCTGAAGAGGTCTTAAGTAGGGGTCTAAATCAGCTGTTTCAATCTGGTCAATGCCAATATTATCATTTATCTCGCAATGCCATGCCCATTTCCCATATTCTTTTTGCGGATGACTCCATCATATTTTTGAATGGTGGTCTGTCTTCTATTAAAGCATTGTTGAGTTTCCTGAGGAAGTATGAAGAATCCTCCAGGGAGCGGATAAACTCTCACAAGAGCTCATTCATAGTATCCAAGCATATGCATAGTCATGCCATCAAGAGGATCAGTCAGTTAACAAGATTTCAACACAAAACTGGTAGCATCATCTATCTTGGTATTCCCCTCTTTAAAGGGAGAACTAGAGTCCCTCATTTCAAGTATCTGCTTGATAAAATAAATGCTAAGCTTGTAGGTTGGCAGAGAAAGTTTCTTTCCCAAGCTGGTAGAATTGTTCTGATTAAATCTGTCCTTTCGGCTGTTCCTATTTATACTGCTAGTTCTGCTAACATCCCATTCACAATTATTAGGCAAGTGGAAAGTATATGTGCTAACTTCTTATGGCAAGGCCTGGAGTCTACTCACAGGAAACATTGGGTTTCATGGGACAAGGTGTGCTATCCTCAGTCAGATGGAGGTTTAGGCATTCACAGTCTTTGGGACATCCAACTATGCTTGTAGGTCAAATAATTATGGTCTTCTCTTCATAGTAATTCTTTATGGGCTCGCGTTGTCAGGATGAAATACATTCAAGGCCAGCATATATCTGATTGCAAGATTGCTTTCCTTGCTGGCATCAAAGTTCGTGAGTTTGAGGAAGCTCGGTCTATTCTACTAGCTGGTATGTGTAAGATTGTCTTCAATGGTGCTACTACCAATTTTATTAAAGACATTTGGTATAAGGGTATATCTCTGCTAGACTATCTTCCCCAACAGGTTATATCTCAGACTGAAAGCTGTTCGGTTCAGGATGCCTTGGCTAATCATCAGCATCCTATTTGGCAGATGATAGATGACACCAATTTGAGAACTGAACTGTTTAATTTTCCTACTCAAGAAGGAGAAGATATCTCTATATGGTCCTTCTCTAGCTTGGCCAGCTTTGAATTTAAATCTACTTATAAACATATCAAAGGTCGAAACCCAAGTGCCCACTCAGCCAAGCTTTGGTATCAAAGCTTCCCACCTCGAGCATCTCTGTTCTATTAGAAAATGCTGAACCATGTTATCCCGGTTGATGACAGAGTACAGAACTGTGGTATACAATTAGCCTCCCGGTGCAATTGTTGCAATGCATCTTCGTCTATTGAAAGTATGGACCACCTTTTCATTAACAGTGAACTGGCTTCTTATTTGTGAACTCAGTTTAGCCCTCTTATTGACAGCTCTGCTTTGGGTATTAATTCCATTAACAACAGGCTCCGACTGATCATTAGTGAGTCTATAATATCCAACCTGTAGGGTTATATTAATCTACTAATGACTATGTTGATCATATGGGGATGGGGAAATGCATTGCAGACTACCAGAGCAATTGGATCTAATCTAATCCAGAGCACCAGCAAGCAAGACGGACGCAAGGAGATTGTGTGTGCGGTTGGTTTGTGAATCGGCTTACACACGCCTAGGGTATGTCACTCGTACTCCCCTCACGCGGCGTCTACCATGTCACACGAGCCCCCTCCCGCTACACATAAGGCGTTATGACAACGGCAAACACACTCTCATCTTGGGTCTGCCCCCGTATGCCAACCTACGACGGCCACACAGACGCCATGATGCCGCACCTCCCGCCGTCAGGGGGCCGTGCCCGACCGCTCAATCCGAGCCGCTCCCGGCCCTCACCCAGTCACCGACCAGTACCTCCTCCGGCCACCCAGTCTAGCCCCTCCTCGGCGAATCGGGCATGGCCCTTGCCTCGAGGAGAGCATCTATAAAACACGCGAATATCCGCTGTATTACGCATTAACCCGAGAACCACATGTCGGGATTATCCTGCGGCTTGCACCAGTTGTAACCCAGCCGTCACGGCCCACCTGTAAAGCCCACGTGGCTCTCATAAAATATATTACCACCTGAATGAATGTCTCCACATCCATGTTCGGATCCCATCCTTCTCTCACACCACTCGGCATGTGGGTCTAGCATCCCTGACCCCAACAAACACCTCCCAGTCGAATGCGAACCCACAGCTACGGAATGCTCCCTGCCCTCCACCCATGACTTCAGACAAATACAGACTCCTCTTCAGCATGGAACGAAGGTGTTCGGATTCAATCCGATGTAAATTAACACCGACTGCTTGCAGTCGATGGGGAAAGACGTCCAGTACACGATTCCCCACAATCGTCTGCGCACTCGCACCTATGGAACCTCCCCTCTCTCCACGTGTCGCTCGTCTCCCAAGCCCACGTGCCGCGTCCTGACGACGCATCCCCAGTCAAACATTGGTTCCATAGGTGATTATCGAGAAATCAACTGACAAGCCCGCATCCCAGCCTTGTTTCCCTAAATCCCGGAAACCTCCCGTGCCATTCGAGTCCCTCTCGGCTCTCCGTAAAAGGCGAGTGCCCGGTGCCGCCTTGAGAAGGATACGGCTACAGGAGGGGAGGCCCTAGATATATCAAACTCCTGTGCCTCCTCCCATCGCCTTATCCCATCCCTCAGTCCGGCCACCGAATACCCCGCATCCGGGTCACCCACGGTCCACATCCCCTGGATCCGCCCCCGGAACGCGGCGAACAAAAAGGATGGCACGCCCGATGGGACGTCTCCTGCCTTCTTTCTTTTTGCTGAAGAGAAGCCTGTGCCAGCCTTACAGTCCTGGTGCCCTTTTCCCGTCCTTGCAAGAGAGGCAGAGGAGGGCACTCGTTCGCACTTTCCAGTAGCTTCCAGTTCGTGTTCCGATTACTGGACTGCACCCAGCGACCGTCAACGACCGTTGCCTCCGTAGCATCCAGGACTCCAACAACCATGGCGGCCGTCACCTACGGTCCCATCGTCATCGCCACCCACGCGCGGGTAGGCTACTTGGCGGTGCCGATCACCTTTGGAAGCTTTGCCCCAGTCGTTGGATCACCCTACTTCTGGAGTGTGGTCCCCGTGGTTGCTTCGCAGCTACCCCCAGCATCCGTGACTGCCAACGCGGTGGACGCGCCGCAACAGCTTCCAGCATCAGCAACTTGCTCGGGCGCTAGGCTCGGGCCCTCTTTCACCGACCCCCGTAGGGGTCCCAGATCAGCTCCTGCCCGGGCAAGCGTCAGCCCCCGGGCCCAGTCTCAGCCGACTACCAGCGTGGGCCCCGCGCCCCAAGCTTTGGCCACCGTTACAGCATCTTGCTCGGGCCTTCAACCCCGAGCCCCAGTCAAGCCGGCATCTGATACGGGTCTCTACCCCCAGGTGCCCGGCTCCCCAGCATTCTACTCGGGTGTCCAGCCCCAAGTCCCAGCCGAGCCAGCTCCCCACAGGGGTTTTCCCACCCCGGGGCAGCGCTCTCCAGTACTCCGTTCGGGTCTCTCCGCCCAAACCCCGGACGAGCAGTCACCCATTCTTTGATGGATCTAACTACCCATACTGGAAAAATAGGATGTACGTATTCCTACGAGCCCAGGACTATGATGTGTGGCGTGTCATAAGTAAGGGTCTGTATGTCCTATCTGAAAATGAGGATGAGTGGTGAAATGCTATGCATACAGAAGTGTCATGCAAAATGACATGCACATGATCTTTATGTAGATCCATTGACTTAATGCAGATAGCAATACAAATCACCAATTTCGAGCAGTAGTTAAAAACACAAGATAACATCACATCATCAGGGCTCACCCCCACATCAGTTTAATCAGCAACAAACCAACATCCGTTAAATCAATCAGCAGAGCTTATAGTGACTCATTATGTTGCTATCAACAAAACAAACATCACACCATCATCAAAGCACAAGGGGCACAATAGCGCTGACATCGGTCGCACTTCTGTGTATAGGCTGAGCAATCACGCTGGAGAGTGGGCCACCCGTACCCTTGTCGAAGAAAGATCCTGGCGAGCGATCTTCCTCCTTGGTGTGCACCGTACATTCCTTCATGTACTTCTTGAACTGCTCGAGCAGCTTCATTAGTACTGATGCACTTTAGAAGGGGGCCGGAGAAAGATCTGCGATATAAGGTGTCGTCTAGGAGGATGAAGCGCTGAGCTTGATACTTCAGCCTCCGAGCCTCCCGAGGGTCTGGGGGCTCTTGAGAGTCCCGGAGACAGGATAGGTACAGGGTCCGCCAATCACTTAGTGTAGCCGGGTCAACCATCCTGAGCTCAGACTCGATGCTCGGTTGTTCTAGCTCTTCAAGGAAGACCGATCGAGTGCCTTCCGGTCTGAGGGAGGAGGCCAGGCGAGAGAGGCCGTCCACACGGGAGTTTTCTTCCCGAGCTATCCGGACTACCTCAAAGCTCTCGAATAGCTGGGCTAACCCTCAAACCATCTGAAGGTATTTGATCATCGGCGCTTCCTGAGCTTCGTAATCACCGTTGACCTGGCTAGCGACCAGTTAGGAGTCAGCGTGGATTCTGACTCGCTCAGCCCCTAGTCGTCGCGCCATCTTGGCCCCCGAAATGAAGGCTTCATACTCGGAAGCGTTATTGGATGCTTGGAAGTTGAACTTCAAGGCATAGTGTAACTCAGCTCCTTCGGGCGACTTGAGGAGCATACCAGCACCACTGCCGCCGAGTTGGACGATCCATCTACGAACAAGTCCCAGACAGGTGCTTGTGCGGACGAAGGTTCTTCCTTGAGCGGGACCGTGCTCTCTACGATGAAGTCTGCTAGGGCCTATCCCTTGATGGGCACGTGGGGGCAATAAGAGATGTCGTAAGCCCCGAGCATGATGGCCCACTTGACGAGGCGCTCCGAGACTTCGGGGTGAGAGAGGATCTTCTTCAAAGGTTCACTGGTCAGCACGACGATGGAATGACTTTGAAAGTAGGGTCGGGGGCGTTTGGCTGAGGTAACTAGTGCCAGCATGAGTTTCTCGGTTGCAGGGTGCCTCCTTTCAGCCTCGTTGAGCACCTTATTGGTGTAGTAGACCGGCTTCTCGATTCCCGCGTTGTTTCAGACTAAGGACCGAACTTACAGTAGAGGGAGTTGCTGAGAGATACAATTGCAGTGCTTCGCCCAAGACCGGCTTTGATAGTATCGGGGCGAGGTCTGGAACTCCTTGAGCTCCTCAAAAGCCTTCTGACATTCCTCATCCCAGGCGAATGTAGCAGATGCCATTTTAGGTCCCCTCAATAGCTTGAAGAAGGGTAGGCATCGTTCGACCACCCGAGAGAGGAAGCGGTTGAGTGCGACAATGCGCCCGGTAAGACGTTGGACGTCTTTGACGCAAGTGGGTGGCCGCATGTCCAGGATGGCCTGGACCTTGTTGGGGTTCACCTCAATCCCGCGCTGGGTCACCAGGAAGCCAAGGAACTTCCCCGATCCGACTCTGAAGGTGCACTTGGTGGGGTTGAGCTTCATGTTGTACTTGAGGAGGGTGTCGAAGGTCTCGGCCAGGTCGGTAAGATGATCATTAGCGTTTGGCGTCTTGACGAGCATGTCGTCGATGTAGGCTTCGATATTCCGACCGAGTTGTCCCTCGAAGATTTGGTTGACCAACCTCTGGTATGTCACCCCGGTGTTCTTTAACCCGAAAGGCATCCGGGTGTAGCAGTGCACACTAGAGTCGATGATGAAGGTGGTCTTCTCAATATCCTCTGAGTCCGTCCGGATCTGATGGTAGTCAGAGTAGGCATCCAGGAAGCTAAGCAGCTCATTGCCGGAGGTTGAATCGACGAGCTGGTCGATGCTCGGCAGTAGGCGAGTACCTTGATAACTTAAGCATCAAATGTTTGTCCCATGTGATCTCGTCCAGAACTCCTTATGATGTGTTTGTTCAGTTGTTGCAGATTTTCTCGAGACGACTGATATCCCTCTCATTCAAGAAATCATAAAAGTGTGATATTATGACGTGTCTGTTCAATTGTTGTAGATTTTCTCAGAGCGATTAATCTCTCTTTCATTCAAAAAATTATAAAAGTGTGATACTAGATCCAAAATATCATATTTCAATGTTTCAACCTCTTCGGTGTCCACACGTAGATATGCATACATTATACGCGGCACATCATGTTCAAATACCTATTTTGGTAATTATACTTTGCTATTTCATACATATTAGTAGAATGATTATTCTAATTATAAAAAACACCAGTCACTACCCACACGTGAAGCGAGGTGACGCGAGGGCGGAAACGCCGCGAAATCGACTGGCATGCGGGTACCGGGGCCGACTTCAACGGGAATAGGCGGAGCTAGGCGAGAGAGGCAGCAACGCCGGGCAGCGGACGCCAACGCCACCATGGCGCGCGCGCCAACGCATGCACTGACCGGAAAGGGGTGGTGACCGCCGGCGGGCCAAATATCGAACAATTGGCGGGTGCGTTGCTGCTGGTGGCGACGGCAATGCCCAGCCTAAGCATCTCCGTCTCCGTCTCATCTTAAGACAGCGTATATACGCACGTACACAGAGTATATATTGGCAGAAGCAGCAGAGGGGCAAGAGGAGAAGGCTGCACTCGCAGAACGAGAGAGAGAGAGAGAGAGAGAGGTTGTGGTGGGCTCCGTGGTCGTCATTACTAGTCCGGCGCAAGAAACGCGCAACAAGAAGAGGAACACTGCGGCCGAGGTGGGTAGGGCCCCTTGCGTCCGCGGCAGAAGTAGGGGGCGGGGCTGCCGCACGCAGGAGCTGGCGGCGGCATCAGATCCTGGATCTGCATAATAGTTGTTGGCCTGTTGGCGGACGATGAAGCGGCGGACAGTTTGCCGTCGTCTCCCCGCTTGCGCCTTCCCGGAGGATTGACGTGTGGGGAAGAAGCACGGTGATGGAAGGAAGCAGTTCTAATGATTTGCGGAACCTCGGATTCGGCCGCTCCTCCTCCTTGCCGGCCCTGCTGCCGCAGCAGCAGCCGCCGTTCCCGCCTCCCTATCCGATAGCCCCGAAGCCGGCGTGGTCGCAGCAGCAGCTCCCCCCACGGGCCCGGCTGCAGCTGTGGTTCATCAGGGTCTGCACGGGGATACTCGTGTGGACGTGCGTGGTCCAGCTGGTCACCGTCGGCCAGATCTGGCACCGCCCCCAGCTTTCCAGTGTCGGTGGCATCTGGGACCCGCACCGATTCTTCGGGGAGATAACGGGAACGTTCGCTCAGTTTTCCATGGTGAACCAGGCTCCGCCTCCTGCGCCCCCTCCCGTCCTCCCTAAGAGTAAGTACCCTATCCCCATGCTTGCAACTACGTAAAGTATAATGCCAACTTTCCTGTCTTGCAATGTTGGACAACAATGCCTTGACAAGTCTCTCTAGTTTTGTTCCTATCTTGGTGGTGTTTGTGTCAACGATGCAATTTAATGTTGGGTATGAATTTCAAATGTAGAAGTACAAAGTGGGGATCTTAGATGAGGGAGGTGAGGAGTGTCAGGTTCTTCCTTCAGGTGGATTTACACATTGGAAATGGGCCATGAAAGGATCGTGCGTCCATGTTTTTTGTGGCCTGTGTCAAGATAGCCTGTGTTGCTTATGGAAGAAGTGAAGGGGAAGGGGCTCTGTTCCTTGTAATTGAATCTGATGAAGGAAATGTATGCTTTTACTCGGTCAAATGAAACATGTGTGGACGTCTCTATCTTATGGAAGATAACAAGGCTGTAGTTGGTGGGTGGGGCAACTCTTAATCTCACTATCTCAGCCGTAAGAGATTCTTGATGGCAAGGCATTTCCCATGGAGAGGAGATAATTTGAACTATTATGTGGACTGTCATCTCTCAATTAATAAGCCTATATGCTGGTGAATTGTTCGGTCATGATGATTATATGGCTTGTTACCAGGGGAGTTCTTCATTTTTGGAATGATCTCCGGAAAAGATTCAGTAAACAACACAACATCTTAGATGTTTCTTGATGGAGTCTATTTGTCCCGTGAATGGCATGTGGATATTTCTTCTATTCCTAACTCTCTATTAAGCCCAAGGTACTCGTTAGTCTCACTGATAGTCTCAGCCAACCACTCTCTGATTTCCTCTTGGTGGCCGAGTAAAACCTCGAGGACGATTTCATCATGGAATTGGGCTGTCAATTGCTCACGAGAAGCGAGGACAATCGAGACCCAAGTATCGAAACAGAAGACTGCAGAACCCTGAACGAGGGTACTAAAGATATCCTTCTTCTGTCGAAGAGAATACCAGAAGCCAGATATGGGATTCCAGAGCCACATCTGTCCCCGGATTGTCTTTACGACTTGCTCTTTTGCTACTGCTTTAATACTCCAATTTCGCTTCCAGTAAGCAGTATGGATTCGTTCAGCAGTCTCTTTATCACATCCACACGTGATTTCAAGTCTTGGTATTCCGGCACCGTATTGACAAGCGTAATTACCATTCTTGTAAGTCCCACGGATGGGCTTGATGAAATAGTAGATCGCTGTCTCATCTTTGAGCCTGTCTTCTGGTTCTTGTTTGTCGACCTTTTTATAGACCAAGATGTTTTCAAGTGTTACTGCACCGGCTGTCAGAGCCAAGTCAAGATGGGGATCATAATCAGGCTTGTTAAGCTCATGAACATAATCAGGGTCAAAAGGGAAGATAAAGTGCTGCTTGAGTCTGTCCTCGAGAGAAGACATATCAGCACCACACAACTCATGACCGCTGCGAGCCACCAAGCAATGTCGTATGGGTTTTCCATATTTAGCCTCTGGTTTAGGGAGGTTGACTATCTCAGCGTGTTTAAAGCGGAGAGTATTCGTCAGCCCCTGTATATTAGCATGTAGGAAACCATCAGGATCGACATCACGCAGAAAACCACGTAGAATGGAGAGGCGATGGTTAATGACAAAATACGAATCAAGGTGTTCGAGATTCGGCTCTTTGTCGTAGAGAAGTTTGACTGAGTCACACAGTCCTCCACCTTTTGATCTCTCTTTGTTTACCTGTGGGATTTCTTTCGTCTCTCCAGTCTTCTTATCCCTCTGGACCTTGATAGTCTGCGGAACCCAACCTAGAGAGTAGAGCCATGACTTAATTTGGGAATGAGAGCTTGGATTTGGGTCATCCGAACCTGTGATGCATTCCAGAGTTCCTGCATAGTCTTCTGGAAGTCCTCTGGCGATAAGCTTCTCCTGCCAACGTCGTCCAAGTACGCTAAGTTGTCCATCTGAGTTGTACTGTCTCTTAGGAGGCTCGTAAGTCTGTGTAACTGGGACCCGTGGCATGACCTTTCTGAGTTCATCGTATTTCCTTCCTCTGATCTCTTCTAGTTCTCGGATTGCTTCTCGACAATAATCTTCGTCGAGCTTCCATCCTGCTTCTTCTTGGAGTCTGGCACATCGCATCTTGAAGCTGAGGTATTTAAGAAATGACCAAAGGCTTCCTGAGTCTTTGTAAAGCTCTTGTAGATGTCCGAGTTGTCGCTTGAATAGGTGGATATTAATTTCTCTGTCTGTTTCGCAGCGGACTCGGTAGACTTCAATTCCTGCGGAAACCCAGTCATCCACTTTCGGCTTAAGTATTTCAAACTCTTCGCCGTATGATTCCAGACCATGTGAAGATCTTTCAGGTTCTAGGTACCATGCTAATGCGAGGGTGTCGATAAGGACGAGATCACTTGATACACCAAGAAGCCGTTGAAGAGTAGGTATATCCCAACGAATAATGTTATGCCCCACAAATACGGCATATCTTGTGAAGAAATCCTTGATCTCTTCTTTGTCATATAAAGTTTCTTTCTTCCCCTCGAAGTCCTCGTAGGAGAGACAGTGGATTTTAGTCGCTTTCAGCGAATCAGCTTCGACATCGAAAAGTGCCCAACGTGCTGATATTGCATTATTCATATTCGATTTAACATCGATCATAACCTATAGTATCATACTTTTTCAGTATTGTCAAGAGATTGTTTGTCATACGCAAGCCAATTATGATCTTCGTATTCTAATCTCCATTCAAGATCTTGACAACGCTCTTCAAGTTCCTTAATCCTCTCCTCGAGCTTCTTGATTATCTCAAGAGGGTACGTCGTACAATCGGCCATAGGATGATCCTTCATTCAGCACCTGCGGTGCGTCATCGGGTCTGATATTTCTCTATTAAGTAATCAGCAGGCCACATTTGATCGTTGACATACTTCTGAGCATCGCTCTTTTGGACAAAGACTTGAGCGATTTTATCTTCGGCGGATGTCGGATCACATTTCCGGACGACATAGACTACAGGGTTGTCTTTCATATTGTCTCCACGAGTTCACAAGCCCTTCGGGCGAGTTCTATAGCACCATCACGACGGTCATGTCGTTCGAGAATCTTAGGTTCTCCTTCGTCCGTCCACTCGGAATAAAGGTACTTCTGTAATTGGACAGAGTAATTACAGATCGAGTGGCCAAAACCAAGGTTCTCTACTTCACCAATATTAGAGATATTCAATCGACAGATGTTATATGTATCCCTTTCGTCACCATATGGGATTATTTGGATAAGAACACGGAGTGTCACGGATGGACCTCTATTCTCCCGTAAGGGTATTCAGGGACTTTGATCTTCTCGATAAACGAATATTTATACCAATACTCAGGAGGTACCTCTTCGTCACCATCCCAAAGGGCCCACCGATCACCATCTCTCGTGTGATCCCATGTCTCAAATCGGATCTCTATGACCATAGGTTTGACGTAATCTTTATAAATTACCCAATAGTATCCTTCGATATCTTTCAATGTACTCTCCTTGCCACACAAATGGCCGTACGTAAGCGTTAGAGGGTTGGATGGTATCCTACAGCCCCCAAGGGTCAAGGCTTACTAGTGGTCATCCTAGAGGCTCTGGGAGGTATCCGCTTGGTTCAGCCTCCATCTTCCCCTTTTGTTCGTTGAACCACCCTGATCCTGCTGGACCAGTCCGTCCACCTAATCTTGCCTTCTCGACAAGGAACCGAGTCTCATTCGACCCCTCGAGGATGTCACGGTCGAGAGATATCACGGTGTTTGCGACCTTAGATATGTTTCGAGAGCCTCGAGTTTTTCCATCGTCGTTGACGTGGGAGATCTCAAGAATGGCACATCTAAGTTCCTTCGCGAGAAGTTTGAGCTTTTGAGAGATTCGATCCAGCTTCCGGCGTTCATCCTCGTCGTCGCTTCCAGTCGCCAACCACGATATGTGATCAAGGAAAATAATTCGGCATCCAAGGGCTGAGACCAGAAAACGTATATTTCCGAGAAATGATTCTTCATCGTCAACCGAAAATGAAGAGTGTATATGAACTCTCCCTTCGTCATCTCGGACAGCTCGTCGATATCCGTCGAGAATGTCCTGTTTCGATAATCCACAATCCGGTAGTACAGCCGGTCGTTCGATTTCGTATCCGGCGATGGCTTTGATGGTTGTAGCATTATCTTCCTCTAGGTGGATGACTCCAATCGGGTGGTCTGTTGTACTTAAGACGTGGTGCTCAATCGCTCTAAAGAATTCTGTCTTTCCAACTCCTTCAGGAGCTTTAATGACAATGATTTCTCCAGCGTGAATGCCATAGAGTCTTGTATTAAGATCACCGAAGGGGTATGTGGCGAGCTGATCTTCTTCAGAGACATCAAGAGCTTTTGATATATCTCCGAATGACGAGATGATGTTATCTGGCGCATAACGTTTTGCGGATTCCCAAGTTCTGACAAAGTCATCACCTTCTCCTGCTTGATGGTATTCATTACAATCCTTGTGCCTCCCGAGCTTGACGACATACGTCTTCCTGAAGTCGAACAGACCAGCGATTGCTTGGACAGCATCTTGTCCCGGTTTGTCAGCATCGAAGCAGATATATATCTTCGGGAAGGAGTTTATCTTTTCGTAATTGGCTTGGAGGTCTCGGAAAGCGCTTCCTGCACCAGACTTGAGAGACACACAAGCAGATCGGCGTCCGACGAGATCATTCCCACTGAGGGCATCGGGTTCTCCCTCGAAGATTGTAATACTCTCACGGCTTCCGGGGTCAAACAAATCGAGACCGAACAATCCGGCATCTTTGAACTCACCGATGCACTTAAAGGCATCATTCTTAGGTCGATCAAGACGGCGTGTCTTGGCTGCTGATTGCCCATAAGGAAACAAGACCTCCTTAGCTACTCCATTGACCAGCTTAGTCTGACACCCATAGAACTTCATAGTTCTTGTAGATATCCCTCGCCAAGCTTGGTAGACCTTCTGAATTTCTACTTCTGGTAGTTCATCCCCTGTATCGTCGATCTCTTCCTCCTTCGGCCACTTCGGTTTGTGACAAGAAAAGCAGAAGCCCGAGCCATCCTCTCGAAGAGCATATGCATCGGAAGATTCCCCGCATGGACATGGGAGATGGATCTTCTTGAATCGAGCTTTGCTCTCTGAGGAACTTCGTTCCGAACGATCTTTCACTCAATTATTCATCCTCATCATAATCAAAAGCCTCTTCTTCATCGAGTTCATCAAAGAACTCTGCGTTAGTCTCGTAGACCGAGCCGTAGCATTCTGAACACCAGACTTCATCGAACTTGTGCATCCGATGATAACCACCTGTATACGTCGTGTCGCTCGTATCGAGATCATCGATCTCCGAGTGGTACGTAGACAGACGGTTACATACCGTACACCTAAAGATTTCCTTCAATCGGGGCCTCCTGTGTTAACTCATGTTAACATACGGTAGCTTATGTTCTGTATATGACAACTACTATTACATAGTATGCTACCGTGTACTATACAATCAAATAGGATCATAGAAAAAAATTAAATCAATAGAAGACGAACTTATACATAGAGAATAAAGAATGTATAAACAAAAAACCCTAACCTCAGCACCCGAAGCTACTCCTAACAACGGCAGAAGGGTCGACCCTGAACTCGGAAGATCAGGAGTCACCGACCTGTCGACAACCATGAGGCCAAAGACAAGGCCTACGAGACCAGACCAAAAGTCTAGAAAAGACTTAGACAGACATAGATGCGTCACAACTAGAATGTCGTGCACACTACCCCACGCATGACTAGAACGTCGTGCATGTGACAGTACACCGACCTCAGGAAAAGCCAAGAGAAGGCTAATCCGAAAAGGTCACGACGCACAAGAAATGCGAAGAAAACTGCACAGAGCCATGTGCCACATGACTAGAGTGCCCCACCACCAGAAGAAAAACCAGGCGCATCCACTGACGTCTTATGCTGCGCCTACTAGCGTCTTATCCACGTAACCTACCACAAGGACTAGGCCGAGATAAAGACACTGCTAGAACTAGAACAGTACCATAACGCGAGTGACTAGTCAGGGTCACGTTTAACGACGCAAGTCCAAAGCCCCTGACCACGTGTGCACAGACTGGCCCACTGCCTAAGCCAGGCCTCTAGCTAGTATTCCCCCTCTAAAGGACGCTACGGTTGGACCAGGGGCCCACAGAACTAGCTTAAGAACCGTAAATTGGGAATGTGCCCCGCTACATGACCCGTCACGTCGAAGCGTGCTGTAAGGCTACGACTAGTGGAGGCTCACAAGACATAGAGACTCAAAACACGAGTGTGGAAGTACAGATAGGCAAGAGAGCACTATCGCACGTACTTCGAAGCACCAATGGCAGCACAGCCACTGCTTACAACTCAAGACAAGGCAACTAGACCTACTCACGTAACGATCCTTGAGTCAAATGACTCAAAGGCAAGATCGTCACTAATAGCGGAACAAGCCGCCGAATCGGTCTAAACCTAAGCCAGAGGAAATAACGCTCCACAGGAAATGACTCACGGAGATCCGAGGGGACACCAAGAACCCTCAGCACTCCTAGGCATACAATCGAGGTAGGACAATACCCCGAAGCATCCAGAAACATGGTCTCGAATTTGGACAAAGTCGTCGAGACACACACAAGGTCACATGTCAACCCCTGGTCTCACCGGGTTGACCGAAACTCGACACAACATATACACATAGACACCCACAAACACACACACAGTATGCACAAGCACTCTTGGCCACCCCATCATGGCCACTGCCCTCATAGGATGTCAACAGACACCCACGAGTCACGAGTAAACCACGAGATCAAGCCAAGATAAGTAAAAATTGGAGCGGTGGACAACGACAACACTCTGGGCAGAGCGAACTATCACTCAACCGCTAGGTGAACCCGACAGTCAAGGAAAGCTGCTGCAAGACCAGAGACAAAGACACTGGCAGGTGTAGATCAAGTCATTAGGGAACTATCGCAGTCAAGGAAAAGACCACACCCAGCCACTTGAACCGACCGATCTAGAAACTACTGACACACAAAAGGCCTACAACTATGACTCAAACGACGTAACACACCAACCAAGGCGTGTTACACCACCTGATGCGCCAGGACAGGGGCGTCAGGGCCAACAGTCCTAAAAGCCTAACACGAACCATTTGATGCACCAGGCCAGGGGTGTTACACAACGTGATGCAAGGGGAGGTCCGTCAAGGCTAACCGACTGACCTGATCTTCGAGACAGACATGGTCATCGAGGAACTGACAGCCACAGTCCTCGGAAACCACAGCACGTAACGCACCAAGCTAGGCACGTTACAACCATGTGATGGTCCTACTCTGGTCCGTCACACCCAAAACGTAATGCACCAAGCCAGGTGCGTTACAGTCATGTGACGGTCCAGTACTGGTCCATCACATGACCCCAACCTCGAAGAATGCAAAACAACCAACGGACGTAACGATCTATCGTGGGACCGTTACACGTGTGACGGCCACTGGAACGACCATTACACAAATCCGATGAGCAAAATAGGAGAACAGTCGAATCGGCCCGTTCCACGCCCCATTCACGCCGAAGCGTAGGGGAAACAGACGCACACGACCATACAACACGCCTAGGGTCGAAAAATAGGGCATGCACGCATTAAAACGTGAGATCGGGACGATTCCGACGAATCGGCCCTAAATGAGTCACCGGGGTTCCCGGACTCCTATCGGCCCCAAATGACAACTGATCGACACTGAAGACTTACAGGTACCAGACAGGGTGGTTTAAACCCGGCGTCCTCTAGGATCACGCAGATTTACTTGACCCAACGTGATCAAAGGTTCGAAATAAATTAAGCTATTATTCGGCTCTAGTAGAAGTGAATAATAAGTTTAATTTACTTTTAACTGAGAATTAGAAGTTAATGGGCATTAAACTAGAGTGACTATGGGCCTAGAGGATCACACATAATGGATTCTTGGGTGATGGATTATTATTGTGCAAATGTATATATTAATTCCCTTGAAATCTTTTTGGAAAGGCATAAAAGAAGGGCTTAATATATATGTACAATAATGGAAAGGGTATATATATAATTTTGGTCCTTATGGGGTCTTTTGAAAAGGTCCAAATCCTATATATACACTACCTACGTGAACTCTTCTCCTCTTCTTCCCTTAAGCAAGCATCAAGAGGGAATTAAGAGAGATTAGTTCATTTCCTCCCATTCCTCCCCTTTGCTCTCTCTCTGTGGAAGCCATCTCTCTCTAGAAGGTGAAAGGGTTAGGGAAGGTCGTGCCGAGAGTACCGTCGCTGCATAAGGATCCGTGTGGATCAGCTCTAGAGGCCATGCATCTGCGCGGCTTGGTATTCTGCATCGGGCACTGCAGACAGCATCATTCCGCGCAAGGTATAAATACGCAACCCGTAGTTAGGGGTTGGGTTTAAATACATCGATTAGAGCATGGATCTAGGTTTCTATCAAGTCGGGTTTGGGTAAAGAAATTTTTGTTATCCACTACATTGTCCGAACACCACTGCAGGAAACCTTATACCTACATCCACCCCTCACGGTCTGTGAGGATTCACACACTATCTTGTAAGGGATTACAAGATCAGAACACACACACACACACTCGTAAGCAGTTAGGAACTCCCACGAAGGTGCAAGCGCACCGAAACGCACACGAATCTGGAAGAAATCTCACACACACACACACGGATATGAGTAGGTCCACACACACATGAATGTTTATAGATTACAAAGAACACACACTTGAAGCTTGAGGAATTTTGAAGAAGAAACACAAGAGAAAATTTCTGATTTAGGCTCCCCCTGAGTAGATGATGCAGATCTTGAACAAGGCTTGCTTCTCCACTTGATTTGAGGCTGATTGGCTTCAGATTGATCTTGAGAAACTTGAAGTTGGATGAAGAATCCCTGGACGGAGTATTGTTCACGCAGTAGCTTTCGTTCTCCCTTTGATAGCCTCTCTTGAATCCTCTTGGTTCATAAGGGTTTCTTGCCCCAAAAATATATTTTTATAACACTTGGGTTGGTCAAGGGACAGGCCAATACATAGATCCACGTTTCTTGACAGATTAGGGGGCTCTGGGACTCAAAAGTCTAAAAGAAATGACTACGCATGAAGGAGGAAACAAAAGTCAACAATTGTTGTCTCGAAGGGTTCGATCGACCGAAATTTCCAGTCGGTCGACCGAACTCTAAGAAACCTATAACTTTTCTACGCTGGGACAATCGATCGTCCGAACTGGCCCTGTCAGTCGACCGAACTCTATAAAAGTTCAGTCTGTTGGTTGCTGGAAACTTTGGTCGACCGATCGAGTCCCATTGATCCGATTCGGCGTAGTCTTCATGAGTCGGTGCCCTTTCCATGGTGATTCAGTGCAAGGCCGCCACAAATGGTGGGGTGGTGGGTTGGCAGAGGGCTTCCCATCTAGTCGCCTGTCTGATACCCTGTTTCACTATAAAAGGCCCTTCCCTTCAAGCGTAAGAAAGAGGAGACAACAAAAACAAACAAACAAACACACAGACAGGAGAAGAAGAGAAGAGAAGGAGATAACTCAGAGAGGGAGAATACACGAGAGAGGAACTAGGAAAGGAGAGAATAGATAGGTAGATGGAGAGAAACCCAGAGAAGAAGGAAAGAGTGAATGAAATCCCCTAGGTAGGTCTCTACTACGGAGGAGTCCCAGGAGAGCGAAGAGGCCCCTTCTCTTGTTCTCGTTTCTATCTTTCATTCTATTTTCTTAAGCTTTCCTGTACCCTCTCTTATCTCATTGAATGAAATAAATGTTGTTGTGGCTACACCTTTAAATGTCCCGATGCTTGAGTTATTGAATGTCTTGGTCATTTCTTCCACCTATTGTTTTCCTTTAATTGCTTTCTAGTAGATTACCTTTCATGGTCGATATGAGGCGGCCATGCTAGTGGACAAGAGCGATGCACCGGGAGAATCTAAATGCATACACACGCCCTAGGACCAACTTGTAGAGACAAGTTGAGAACTTGCTCTGATACCAATTGATGTGACATGATCCATTGGACCTAGATTTACAAGCAACCAAACCGAACGGTAGACACACTAGCGAGTTCACCCTTGTAGCGCACACCCGGGTCTGTAGGTGGACCAGCGATGATGATGAGGGTCCGAGGTTGGACCTTATGGTTCCAGGGTATGGCTAGCTTGGGAAGGACCCCAATGGTCCAGGGATGCCCAATTCACGGGCGGCCAGCACGTTGAGGGTGTAGGATGAAGGGTAGCTCTCACAACTCGCTTGCAGTGGCACTCAATTAATCGAATAATTGGAGCACTCTCTCACTGCCGACGGAGGAACCAGAAATAATACTAAGCTAAGCAATGCAAATCCAGCAAGGGGTGGGGTCCGTAGCTCACCTGGACAGCGTGAAGACGCCGACCCCGACCAGAGACAAGGGCGAGCAGGGAAGCGTGGGCTACCCGCACACCGCGTCGAAGATGCTTCGGCCGAAGACCTGCTAGTACATGCACTACTCCCCCACAGAGGGGTTGGACTAGGGATGGGGAAGTCCAATTACAACCAAAGGTACCTCCACGCAGGGAGGGGCTGTAAGCCGGCCAGGCAGGGTGGGAAATGAAGACAATCGGGAGACGATCAAATCCTATCGTCCCCTTCCGATTGCTATTTATGTCTCATGTAACCAGTGGCCTCTCCGGGGTCCCATCTCCTTGTCGGAATGTCCAAAGGCAGCGGGACTGGAAGCGTAGGATAGCTGGTCACCCTGACTCACCGCAGGAGGAAGAGTCACCATGTTCTGATCTCAGATACACCTGGGGTGCTGGATTCCGTGGGACTACGTTGAGCATCACTCCTGCAGACCAGAACGTTGTTGATCGGGGCCGTACTCCCAACTGGAGCAACGGATTGAGACGGGACCAACTCTTGTTGGAAGGTGGTCCACTCTAGGATGTCCTAGCCAAATATCTCCTCCCAATTCACCCAGACAGCTTGCCGGCAGCCTCTGGACTTAGGTAGGGTTGAGCTGGTCGCTGGGACAGGAATCTAGGCTTGATTTGGCAGAGGTGCCTCTGTCCAACCTGTGACCAGAACGAGGTGGGGCCAGAGTCATAATGAAGAGGGACATCTCAGGGATCTTCAAGAGCTAGAATGACCCTGTTCTAAGGTGGGAGATGTCGGTACCGTTGATTCTTGTGAAGTTGCACTGTCCAGGATGCCGGTCGGACAGGGGAGGCTTGTCGGGGGCGTAACTCCCAGTGGGAAAATCAGAATGAGGTGAGACCAAGCTTGACTGAAAGCTGACTGACCTATGATGAGCTGATCCAAAAGGCTAAGGCAGAGGATGACGGCAGAGACCATGGTTCTCCCTGTGGTGGACTGCTTATTCTGGCCGTCGGTGATTTGGACTGCAAGACAGACTTGGATTGTTGACACCGGTGCTCTAGACTGGGGACTCCAAATGGGTTGGGACCAATTTTGAATAAAATCTGGATGACCCTAGTGATGAACCTCAAAGGGGCTTGATCAAAAAATGGGGGATGAGGCTGGAGCAGCTTCTGAAAGTCGCACAGGTCACTGGCCGGACCTGTCCTGCACAGTTGGTGAAGAATGGCTCTCTCGGGTAGCTCGGAGCTTGGATGGAGGTGAGACCACATCGCCTAGAAAGCTCTCTAGATGAACTTTCATGCAATATAGGTATTGTCAGCAAACTCCTGAAGATGGTGTCGTGGCCGAGCCTTCAACTGGTACCTCTACTGCTGCCTGTGAGCTGGGAACTACAGGTTGAAGATGAGAGGTGGGAAATGGGATAAATGGGATGGGAAATGAGGTGGATGGATGTGGAGGCAACCCCTGGCTATTAGGCGGTCTGGGACGGGGCAAACCAAGGTGAGGGAGGGGGAGAATGGGGGCTGGAAGGTGCTCTAGCAGGTGGTGAGAGAGAGAGCTACGAATTTGGGACTAGGAGAGAGAGGGAGATGAAGATCTCTCTCCCTTGGTTTGAATGGGTGATTAGTGGGGGATTAATGTTGGTCTTTGGGATGTGAATGGGTGTGTGGGGGAGTGGAAGGGTGCTTGGGTATAATTGGGGCATAGTGTGTGCTTATATTTTTTTGGGTTTAATTTTGGGTCAAGAGAGTGCTAGTTAGGCTAATGTCACCAAAAGGGTCCAATTAGGGTTTGTTTTCAAATTGGGCCTCATGATCACTTGGAGCCCAATTGGGACACTTCCTCTCTTATGGGCTTCCTAGATTAGAGGGACCATTAGGCGGGTCTAAGGCCCAAGGTCACCATTCATGACCAAGGAGCCACCCTTCACCAAGAAGTCCAACTTGGACCATGGAGAGGGGGGCCCCTCCCCTTTTGCCCCATGTGGGCTTGACCACATTATCCCCTCCCCATCATACCCCTCCATTGCCCCTTGACCAATGGTAGTCTAGGTCTTTTGTCCTGGGTCTAGGGTTTCATATTTAATCTCCCTTGTAATATTTTTAATGCATAGAAAATATCATTTTGTGCAAGAGAAAGCAAAGGGGCACCCTCTCCCACTCTCCTCGTCCTTCCTCCTCCTTCTTGTAGTAGAGGGATCTGCAGATCTACTCTTCTTTGGGAGTGATTTCCAACCTCCATCTCCTCCTCTAGGTGCGACGCTCAGCCATTGCCACCGCCGCTGCCATCGGAGGCACAAGTGAGCCGCCACAAGCCATCTTTTGGCATGCTATCCGGAGCCCCATGAAGTAGGACAGAGGGAGAAAGGAAAGGTTGGTTCTCCAAATCCCACCATTTGATCGACTTGAAATTTTGACAACATCTTCCCCACATCCACCCCTCTTCCCAGTTCAAATTTTACGTTGATCCGCCTCTATTTGATCCCCTTCCCACCTTTGTGTTCCTATCCCGCGCAGTCTGCATTTCTATAGATCTACGTGATAGAACCCTGCAAACCCATTTTTCCTAGCCCCTAAACCTTCTCTGCTGGCCACCAAATTTGGTGTGCGTGATCCCCACTTTACCCCCTTTCATCCATGTTAATCCCTTGATCCAGATCCACCATTTAACCTGTGGTCAACCACCATCTTCAGGCAGGTTACAGGCTTCCCTGCACACCCTACCAGCATGAAACCCCTATTGCAGACTTTTTCCTAAAAGATCGATGGAGTGGATGGTTCTTAAATCCCCATATGTCAAATATCGTTGAGTGCCCTTTGCAACCACGCTAATTTCAGCTCGACCCGACTTCGGATCTGAGCACAGCTGTCATTTTAGCCGGGTCGTGCAGATCTGTCAGATTTCTAGACCGCGGGATAGATCTGGGCTTCTGATCTTCCTCCACTACTTCAGCTGAGATCCAACGATCGCCGCTCCTGGAGATTGAAAACGGACACCCCGCCATCATCCCAGCCAGTCGCCACAACAAGAAGATACTCGGAGGCCACCATTCAGCCAAACGCACGTGCTTGTTGTCTGGCGATCTGAACAATACTCGACCTGGACTAGCAGCTCGCCTTCGCCCCGAGAGCCCCTCCGATGTGCTGCCCGTCGACCCTAGCTCACCACTCCCAGATTCATTGTGTAGCCTATTACCTCCCTACGTGGAGCGGGCCATAAATATGGTTCTGTAATTATTTTTTATTACTGTACTAGGAGTTCCGTGTCTTGGCCGGGAAGTCTTCCCCATGCCCCGAGTGTGGAGGTACGCATACCATCCGCCTTTGTCGCATTTGCTTATTCCGTATGCATTCTTGGTGCCGCTGCATGTGAGATTGATAGGATCCTAGCTCGTTCAATTTCATTCGTCACTGTGAATGAGAGAGAGTAACCATCCCGTGACTTGATCTGAGCACGAGTGTGAACTGACCACCCTTGACTCATGCTGATTTCTCAATCGCGCAGATCCACATGCTTCCCTCGCTTGGGATGAATTGTGAGCTTGCATTTCTTGGTAGCCTCCTTTGATCTCCCTTGAGTCATTAGGGTTTCTTGGCTCAAAGAGATATTTTTATAACACTTGGGTTGGTCAAGGGACATGCCAAGACACAGATCCACAATTTCTGGCATGTTTCGAGGCTTTGGGACTCAAAAGTCCGCAAGGGATGCTTTGCCCTCGTTGAAGAAAACAAAGTAAAAAATGGGGGCTTCGAAGGGTTTGTTTGACCGATGACTTCGGTCGGTCGACCGAACTCTGGGACCTGTCTGGCAGTTCAGCCCTGGGAGAGGCGACCGACCGATCTTGGCCATTGGTCCACCGAACTCCCTTGGGGTAACAAAATGTAGACAATCTGGATGGCCCAACAAAAGAGGGGAAAGGGGGCGATGCAATCAAATCCTAGGTTCTCTCCTCTCCAGTGCCACCAGACGAGACTCAGTAGCTGCAAGCTCCGCCTCCAAGGTCGACACGAGTTGAACACTAGCCTCGGCCATGGTCTCGACAGCCTGCCACTCAGCTCTAGCGAGCTCTGAGGCTCGCAACTACTCCCCCAAGGCCTTCCTCAAGGCCTCAACTTGGCTCTCTGCCTGGCCTAGCTGTGCGGCGCGATCTCAGGAAAGCAACACGGCTACCTCTGGATGGCCTCTCTGCTCAGCTATGGCAGACACAAGCCAGTCCCACTGCCCCTGTGCCTCTCGGATGGCTGCCTGCCTATGAGCCCTCTGCTCCTCAACCTCACGGAGTCGCAAGTACTCCGCCCAGATCTCGACCAACCCGGACATCCAGAACTTGCAGGGGAACCCTAGGGTATGGTAGCCCTGGGTGCACTCCCTCAGCCACTGTTGAAGGTCCTCTGCAAAAGGGAGAGGAGCGCCCTACAGATAGCCTCGAGCTGGCTAG
This sequence comes from Amorphophallus titanum, assembly GCA_024336825.1. Lineage (NCBI taxonomy): Eukaryota > Viridiplantae > Streptophyta > Magnoliopsida > Alismatales > Araceae > Amorphophallus > Amorphophallus titanum. The sequence continues at coordinate 1,095,782 of JANBPO010001371.1, read as the reverse complement.
AGCAAGGCGGCACCCTCGCTCACGTCCAATAACTTCTCCGGCAGGGAGGCAGACGTCGGCCACTCAATCCCCAGGCTCAGGGAAGGGTCATCCTCCTTGGCCAGCACACCTGTAAAGCCTACGCAATTCTGCTAATCATAAAGGGAAGTAAACAATACATCTAAAATTTCCCAGGACAAGATAAGGTGGAAAACTAGAGAAAAAGTCCCAATCCTCACCCAGTGCTGCTGCTGCAACACCTGTGGCCTCACCAGAAGCGATCGGTGAGGGCAACCTCTCCCCCACATCTGCAGCATCTCCCGCAGGGGTCGGAGAGGGAAAGGACTCCTCCACGATCTGGTCGTCTGCAGTAACCATCGACGAGTCGGAAGGCTCCCCGTGGTCACTCTCGCTAGGAGCCAACATGTGTTCCTCTCTAGACTCTAGCCCCGTTCACAACACAATAGCATCAATATCCAGTGATAAAACTCAAACAAGGGCTAAATGGGAAGGGGAGAACCCTCACACACCTTCCAAAGCAGCCTCCATCTCTGCTTCCTCGGCAGAAGAGGCCTCAGAGGAGGAAGAGCTCGAGCTTGAACTCTCATCCATCTCCATTCTCACACTGATGTTGCTCAAAGAGTGGGGTGAGGCCTCTAAAGAGCTCCCAGACACGGGCGAGCCAGTGGCACCTACAGATCAGCAAACCATGCCAGGTCACCAGGCAATCCAACCTCATGTGAAGGCAACTTTTCAGCTAGGGGTCTCAGATGAAAAACTCACCAACAGGGGCACCCCCTTCGGAAACCCCCTTGATATCGATGATCTCCTCGTTGCCCCTTGTCGAAGCCACGACAACGGGCTCATCCCCTACTACCCCAGTTGTGCCAAGGGGAAGCTCACCCTCCTCCAGAGGGGAAGAAGCACCTACAATCAGCACCAAAGGGAGCTTAGCATTAACAGGCAAACTAGAAAGCCCACTACAAATGGCTAAGTGCTCAGTTGCATACCTGAGGGCCCCACACTAGAGGACCCGATTAGTCCCATGGTGTAGGCCGACACCACAGTGGGTAAAGGCGAGAGAGGCATCCTCGCCAGCAACTGTGGTAGTATGCCCAGTGTATCCCCGACAATAGGTAGAGGCAAAGGGGCCGCTTGCTCAGGCTCACCCCCAAAGGACAGAAGAGCCACTAACGGGCCAGTGCTGGCCATCTCCTAGATCATCTCCAGAGTGGCAGCCACATCCTCACCTAGTAAACATACAACACAAGCTCAGTCAGCAATTCCAACCCATCAAAAGCACAACAAAGGCAGGGCAATTCCCTTCATGGCAATCCAATGTTTACCCAAGCTATCTTGGGCCACTACCGGTGTCCACTCTCCCACCTGTGCGGGAGCCCTGCCCTATGCCTTGGAAGGGCCCGCGGCCCGCGACACCTCTGCCACCCCTACATAGTGCGTATGGCTATGTTAGTGGCCACGACCAGGCAAAGTCACAGCCAACATATGTCCAGTGTCAGAAACCCTCATCTGAACGGGCCTCTTCTAAAGCCTTCCACGACTTGAAGTCGGGGAATGTCTCGATGTTGGGGGAAACTGACAGGTGCGAAGCAATGGATTGTTTAAGAGTTAATCAAACATGTTTCTGTCATTTGAACAGAGTATAAATATAATTAATTTTAATAAGGATACTACAGATAGATTATATCAATTTTCAAGAAGATGTTAACATAAAATTTCATTAAAATGATGACTTCCTTTCAATTAAGATTACAGATTTTCCTCTTTTTTTGTAAATGATGTAGGCCATAAATAAAGGGGAGTTATGACAGATTTAAAGTAAGGAAGGGGTTCACATGGGTATGGGTCTGCTCGCCCCTTTGGTTTATGTCAGACAGGTGGCAGGGTCCTTTGACCCCTTGTTTATATTAACTTCACGTGAAACGCATAAAGTGAGCCACTGTGTTGTCTTCCACTCTTTTATTGTGTTTGACAGATGGCAGTTTTTTTTATGTATTATCTGTGTTGCTTTTGTCACGAAAATTGGGAGGGCGGCCTCCCTTATTTCCTCCTACGGTGCCAAGGAACCTTACTTGGCTGATGGGGGCAGCAGCGGCGTGCGAGGTGCAGGAGGCCGGCGGCTTGGACGGGGAGGCCGGTGGCGATCGTAGCAGTGGCAGCAGGTGGTGTTCCTGTCAACGAAAACTGTGTAGGAAGTTCACCTTGGAGCAGTGGCGGCGGTGGCGGGGCAACGCCAGCAGCGATGGTGGAAGGAGCCGCAGCGGCGGAGGTGGAGGGAAGCTAGTGGTCCGGGCAGCCCCAGTGGCGGGCAGGTGCAGGTGGCGACGTGCGGCGGAGGTGAGCCGAGGCGGAGGTGAGGGGGGGGGGGGCGACAGCAGCGCCGGACGGTCTTGCGAAGCGGGGGAAAGGTCGCCTGGACGCGGCGGAGGAGGCCGGCGGTGAGTGGTGACGCGGTGGTGGGGGTGGCCTCGCGGCATGGGCAACGCAGGCCACCGTCGAGCGGCGGCTGCAGGGTGGCGGGTGGGGTCGAGGTGACCAGATGGGGGCGGTCCGACTAGGAGAGGAACGACGGCAGCAGCGACAGCAACCCGCGGCGGAGCAACGGCAGCGGCAGTGGCACGCGGTCGGCGACAGTGGCCGCGGCGTCGTGCAGGGGTGGTCAACAGCGGCTGACTGTCCGGTCCGGCGAGCCGAAAGCGGGGCAATGGCAGACGGTAGCATGGTTCTCCGTCGCCACGGGTTCTTGCTAGAGAGATCGCTTTCAACATGAGCGACAAGAACATGGACACCACCCGTAACAGGAGCAATTTGGAAGACGACTTCGACCGGAGGCTGTGCCTTTCCCAACCTAGCCATGGGCCCACGCAGTAGGAGCAGCAGCAGCAACTGCAGCCTCGCCCAGGAGAGAACTCGCCGGTGTCGCTCTTGCCGTTGGAGCAGCAGTCGGCGCATGTCCAGGGGGAGGCCGCGGCGCTGGGGCTAGTGATCCCTCTCCCACCGGTGCATGCGGCGTTCCCGAGTCCTTCTCATCCTTCTGCCTTCCCGCCGCCCCCCGCCGTGGAGGTGGCCACGCTTTTTATTTATATATCATTTATCTATTTTATTATTGGCGTGCCAGTCACTAGGTGACAAATTCGTTGTGCGTTCGATCTGATTTGGTCAGACGAATGCGGGATTCGGGTCGAGACCGGAATTCCGTCATACCATAAATGCTATGACGTTAATTACATCCTTCCAGAAGAAGGAAAACCCTTGATTAATCGCCAGAGATTGAGGGCCCTTGGGGCCGAGGAAAATACATGAAAACAATGTTTTGCCGTGTGAAACAGGTTATAACACATACGAGCATGTAATGCAGTGAGGTTTATTTATTAAACTAGCTTCCCGTACATGGCGGAGTGTTACACTCACGCATAGTGAAAGTTTCTCATCGGGCCTAACCCGACCCTCCACTAATCACTATTTGATATACCGGAACATCGGGAAGGTACAAATATTTGTGCAAACACTTGCTCATTCTCAATTTGCTTCAGCCTCACACTCAAAGTGTATGCATACAATGAATGGTTGCAGCAATTCATAAAGAAGATGATGTTAATTAATCAACAATTCGGAAACCGAACTTAAAAGGGTCCTGATTTCGGGAGAGGGACTTTTAGCCCGGAGCAAACTGAATCATGGCCATGATGGGGATGATCCCCTGGAATCCAAACTCAATTGTTGGGACTTCGGATGCATATTCCCCTTTGTGGGGTCCGAGGGAGATGAGGAGCTCTCTAATATTGGCCCTCATTTCGACCCAAGACTCGATGGGTGCTTCCCCTTTGACTTCTCTCAAACCTACAATGTGCTGCCATTCGTTCCTAGCTTGGCGATAGAGCAAAATCTTGGCATAGCTAACTTGCATCGGCCCTAACAGGGTGAAACTTGCAAAGTGTCGATCTATGGAGCTTTCCCACTCTAGATATATACTAGGGCAGGATCCATCAAACACAAACGCTTCTAATGGGTCTGAGGATGACGAATAGGCTAAGTAGGATGTGGTCATGATGAACGGGTGACAAATGTAATGGCCCTAGGACTAGACTTAGTAGAGACAAGTCTAAAACTTGCTCTGATACCACTTGATATGACACAACCTAGGGATGAGTTGGGACCGACCAAATGATCCTTGGACCTAGGAGTGTAAGCACAACCACAAGGCCAAGAGGCCAACGTAAGCAGACAATCGTCGGCGCGCACACTCGACCCGGGGGTGACTCAGGGATGCCGAGTTGAGGGTGTGGGACAAGAACCTTGCTGGTAGAGGGCCAGCAAGGCTCAAGGCTAACCTCCCCTTAGGTACGGGTGTCCAATTCAATGAGTTGGCAATGGCCAACGGGTGCGGGTTCACTCACTCATATCCACAGTGGTCACACAAAGGCGGTGGAAGCCTTGGGACCGGGCTCTCTCTCCCTTAACTGACAGTGCAATTGAGGAATATTAAATGAAAAAGCACAAATGGGAGCAAGGGCCGAGAGCTTACTTGGCCAGTTTGAAGAAACCAATTCTGGTCGGAGACGTGGGCGAGCGAGGAGGCGAGGGTACGCACCCACTCGCCGCGTCGGTGAAGCTTCAACCTGAAAATTTAACTTACAATCACTACACCCCGTGTAAGGGGGTTGGACTAGGGGTGGGGAATGCTTTACAACTATAATGTACCTGCACGCAGGGAGGGGCGGTCAGCCGGCTAGGCGGGGTGGGGATCAGTGGTGGTTGGGAGTCGACCGACTCCTAACGTCGCCTTTAGGTTGCTGTTTCTGTCTTCCGTAACCAGCGGCCTCTCTGGGAACGTAACTCCATCTTGGGACATCCGACGGCAGCGGGACTGGATGCATTGGATAGCTGGATGCCCTGGCTCACTCCAGGAGGAAGAACCGTGTCATTCCAAGCTCTGATGCGCCGGGGGTGCTAGATTCCGTGAGGCTACACTGAGCATCACTACTGTAGACCAGAAGGCCGTTGTTCGGGCTGTACTCCAAGCTGGAGCGACGGATCGAGGCAGGACCAACTCTGGTTGAAAGATAGTCCACTCTAGTATATATCGGCAAAATATCCCGTCCCAATTTGCCCAGACAGCTCAATGGCAGCCTCTGGACTCTAGCAGGGTCATGCTGGTCCTGGGACAGAAATCTGGGCTTGATTTGATGGAGGGTGCAGCTGTCCAATTCGTGGCCGGAACGAGGCGGGGCCAGATTTGTCAGGAAGAGGGACGTCTCAGGGATCCTCCAGAGCTAGATTGACCCCGTTCTGAGGTGGGAGAAGCTGGCACCATTGGTTCTTGTAAAGTTGCGCTGACTAGGATGCCAGCCGGACAGGGAGGGCTTGTCCGGGATGTAACTCCCAGAAGGAAATTCAGAATGAGGCAAGACCAAGCCTAAATGAAAGCTGACTGACCCCTGATGAACTAACCCAAAGGGATAGGGCAGAAGATGAGCGCAGAGGCCGTGGTGCTCTCTGTGGTGGACTGTTTATTCTAGCCACCAGTAATTCAGACTGCAGGATTGGTTTGACTTGTTGTCGTCGGTACTCTCGAATGGGAACTCCAAATGGGTCAGGGCCAGCTTTGGCTGAAATCTGGGCAACCCTAGTGGGGAAACTCCAAGGGGCTTGATCAGAAAAAGGGCGATGGGGCCGGAGCTGCTTCTGGAAGTTGCACAGGTCACTGGCCAGACCTGACTTGCCCAGTCGAGGGAGAATGGCTCTCCAGGGAAGCCAGTACATCGGATGGATGCGAGACCACCTCGCCTGTGAAGCTACTTTGAATATCTTTCCAGTAATGTAATGTACTCCACCAGTAACTTCGTGGAGCCACCGGGGCTGGCTCTGCAAGTTGGTACAAGAAGTACTACCTGTGAACTGGACTGAGCAGGTTGGTGTTAGTTGTTGATAGTGGAGGGAAGGGGAATTAAAATTTACATTTATTCATAAATTTACACAATTTTATACAATTTTCAGTCCAAATATACACGAGTCCCACAAGTACAGTGTAACAAAAAGGAAAGTACATAGCCTCTGGGGCATACTCTAGCTAACACAAGCTGGCGACGCTAGGACGTCAGATGCTACTCAAGGCCTCCGAACGATAAGGAGGCATGCTGAACTGAAAAGAAAAGGGGTGAGCCTCATCTCATTGGCTCAGTAGGGGTCCCGTAGATCCCCACCACAACAACGTAAAATAAATAGAGCAGCAAGTAATAAAATATAAAGACAGTAAAGTAGGTAAAGCTGTGAGGAAGTAAAGTGGTAAGGATAGCATAGCACACGAGGAAAACCCTCTAAATCGCTAACTACAACAAACCTACGCACAGTCGAGACACCTAGAGGATCGAACACACAACTCACGCTGAATTGGATTCTCGTACCATGGCCACAACACACTGGGCCATAATGACCTGTCTCTGAACACCTTTCCTTGGTAACACATGCTAGGATCTAGGCTACAAGGTGGACACTCGATCGGTCGACCAAGAAACACAGCTATGTAGCAAGATAGGACTCATGAAGATAGCGAGGAACCACACCTCGATCACGAGTAACCATGACACTGAGCCACCAAAATGATAAACTCGTGAGAAGAAAACCTACTCTGAAACCCCTCGGGTGACATGAGTACTACCCACTAGAAGCAGGGCCAGATCCGTCCATTGAAATCTTAGTCTATGCCCCTAGTGTCTCCCTACTCGCCCCAGGTGGAAATTGAGACACACTAACCACATAACCACAAAACAAGGACTAGTTGGGGTCATGCTCGTCAGCACGTGTCTGATGCCCCCAACCATGTGTGCAGACACAGACCATGTGCTCTAGGTCAGATCCTCTAGCTAGCTTTCCCCCCCAGTCGGGACTAAAGACGAGGGGCCCTACTGTAACCAGCCTAAAAATTATCACACCGGACAAGCTCTCCACTACTCCCAAGTGGGTCCACATATGCATGTGCAGGAACGATAGAACTAGTGGGAAAATCACCAAAAGGTGAGAACTCGCTAAGAAGCGGAAAGCCAACAGAACACCCTCGGTCCATACGTAACCCACCATACGCATGTAACACAACACAAGGTAGCTATGGATAGAACACAACACCCTAGAACTTCTAACTGGGTGACTACTCTGTGGACTACCGATGGAACCAGCACAGGCGAGACCATCAACACGCGAAACACAGAAAGCCCAGAATATCGAGTGACAGGGTCAGGGCGGCCAAACCCTTGGCCTCCTACAACTTTGGGCAGCCATAGTAGTGGCTACCACCCTTGTGGCCTGGGCGGCCCCCTCCCTAGTCGCCCATAGGACCGGGCGGCCAGGAGACTGGCTACCCAGCACATAGGGCAAAATGGGGGCAGAAGGCCAAGGCGGCCAACCCAGTGGCCGCCAATCCCCTGGCCTAGGCAGCCATCACTCTGGCCACCTAGATACCTGGGCAGCCAGACCTTTGGGCGCCCTGATGGGCTTGGGTCTGGGCAGCCTTCACCTTGCCCACCCAGCACCCCTGGGGGGCAAGAAGACTGGCGGCCCAACTGGGTTATTCCCAGTCACAAGGTCCCCTCTGGGAACCACCCCGGAGGCTCATTCCCTCCCTTATAAGGCCCACATTGGGCACGGAAACCACTGACATGCCTAGGGAATCACCCGTGACTGTAATGCCACCCACAAAACTCAATTTTGACACATTGATCCGATCACATGCCCATAAACATGGAAATTCCCCAAAAAATGGTAAATCCCACTCTCTTGCTCAAAGCTCGACCGCATGTAGGGGAAAAGAATGGGGAAGTAGTATGGGTCCGTCCCCCAACCTCACGTAAAGAATCCGCAGCAAAAATAGCCAAAAATTGCCTCGATCAGGCGGTTCAAACCTCGTTCCCACGAGCCACGCACCGCGCCACCACCTCCAGCCCATCATGTACGACCCCGGCTGCTCACCCGCCATGTTGTCGCCCAGCTCCACCCACCGTCGCCATCCATCGGCTATCGGAGAGGGGTGGGAGAGAAGGGAGAGAAATGAGAGAGGGAGGGAGAGTGAGGGTGCGAGAGTGAGAGAGAGAACGGAGGGGGTGGGGTTAAAAGGTTTTAATTTTTATTCAGATTGATCCAAATAAGGCAAAGGCCATTATGGACATGCCCCTGCAAAAGAATATCACCAAACTACGAGGTTTGATTGGGCGTTTACAATTCATTAGAAGATTCATATCACAACATTCGCAAAGGTGCCACCTATTCTATGAATTATTGAAGGCGGGGGCCAAATTTGAATGGAATGAGCATGTCAGAAGGCCTACGAGGATCTTAAGGTTTATCTATCTAATCTCCCTATGCTGCAACCTCCTGTCCCTGGAAAACCCCTGATCTTGTGCATTTCTGTTATTGAGGACTCCCTAGGAGCCGTCCTTGCTCAAGCGGACGACAAATGAAGGGAAAGGGCAGCATACTATCTTTCTAGGTTATTTAACCCTGCTGAGTCTAAGTATACTGTCATGGAGAAGACCTGCACGGCACTAGTATGGGTGGCTCAGAAGCTTAAGCACTACTTTCTTACCCATGAGGTCAAGTTGATCTCTAGAATGGACCCTATTCATTATCTCTTGGAAAAGCCCGTCCTTTCTAGCATGTTAGCTCGCTGGCAGAGCTTTCTCTCACAATTCGACATCACCTTCATCGTTCAGAAAGTGATCAAGGGGTACACTATCACTGAGCATCTTGCTCACTCTCCAATCCCTTGCACCGATTCGATCCAGGATGAGTTCCCTGACGAGCACCTTGCTGTAATCACTCATCTCCCCTTCTGGTCTTTGCACTTTGACGGTGCGTTGAATTCTCAGGGCCGTGGGATCGGCGTCGTTCTCCTTACTCCAGAAGGAGTAACTATCCCTATTGCTTCTCAGCTCACATTTCCTGCCACAAATAATATAGCCGAGTATGAGGCTCTCCTTGCCTGTCTGAAGTAAGCCTATCTCCTGGGCACACACTATCTCAACATCATAGGGGACTCTCAATTGGTGCTGCATCAAGTTCTTTCAACTTACCGCACCTGTGATCTCAAACTTAAGCCTTATCAATATTTGGTCACACTCTTGGCTAGGCAGTTCCGTAAGCTCATCTATATCTATACTCCTCGTTCTCAGAATATTCTTGCCGATGCGTTGGCATCGTTAGCTTCTTCCCTTTCTTTCCCTCTTAGTCGTTCCACTGAGACCATTGTGGTCCAGCGGTTAGACGCCCCTTCCCTTCAGGATCCTTGGTTCCATAACCTTAGGGAATCTGTAGAGAAGAGGGCTGAGAAGGAAGATCTGAAAGAAGTATCATTAACTGAGCTCGAGGAAATTTTGGAAGAAGAAGAACTGCCGTGGTACCACGAGATAGAGCAATACTGTAGGGATGGATCATTTCCGGAGGCAGCCAACGCCGAGCAGCGAAAGACCATCAGAAGAGTTGCCTCGAGATATACAATTATTGTAGGAGAATTATATAGGCGTGCTCTTAATGGAGTTCTCATGAGATGTCTGGAGGACGATGAGGCTTGGAAAGTGGTAGAAACAGCTCACGCCAGTGAGTGCAGAGGGCACGTTAATGGACAGGCATTGATGAAGAAGATTCTTAGGCAGGACTGTTACTGGCCAACCCTAGAAGAAGACTGTTCCACCTATGTCCGTAGGTGTCTTCAATGCCAACTACATGCGGATAAAATTCATGCTCATGCTTCCTCTCTCCATCCTCTCTCCGCTCCTTAGCCTTTCTCGATGTGGGCCTTTGATATCGTTGGACCACTCGGTGACCCTAATGCTCAGGTTAAACAGAAATCTTTTATCCTCATAGCAACCGAGTATTTCACCAAGTGGGCGAAAGCTGAAGCGTATGCAGAGATCAAAGCAACCATAGTGTGCCGCTTCATTATGAAGAACATCATTTTGTGATTCGGGGTGCCAAGCGACATCATCACCGATAACGGGCCTCAATTTGTATCGCAAGAACTCCAGGACCTCTGTAAGAAGTTCCATATTTCTTTACATCATTCATCATCGTATTACCCCCAAAGTAATGGCCAAGCCGAGGCCACGAACAAAACCCTTCTTAAAATCATTAAGAAAATATGCAAGTCACACAGATATGCTGATTGGGTCGACAAATTGATAGAAGCTCTATGGACTTATCGTACCTCCATCCGTACTCCTACGGGACAAACCCCCTTTGCTCTCACCTATGGGATGGAGGCGGTACTCCCGTATGAGATCTTGATCCCTTCCCTAAGGGTGCAAGTCCCCTCTGTAGGTTCAGAGGAAGAGAGGTCTTCGGCCTCTGGGTGCATGGGCTACTGGGTGTAGCTCACGGGGTTCCTTCTGAGCAATCGGAAGAAGGGAGAGTCTGTCTCTAGGTTCCCTCTATAGATTCAGAGGAAGAGAGGTTCGTCCTCTGGTTTGTGAACATCAGGGCATTGTTCACGGGTTCCCTCCGGGCTTTCGGAGGAAGGGAGGGCAGGGTCCTTTGGTCACTACTTTGTAGTGGGTTTCTGATCTTACTGGGTGCAAGATCAGGGGTTGAGGGATTTGTCTCCCTCGATTCAAGCTATTTTTTAGCATCTTGTCGCAGATTGAGTCTGCTTCTTGCATTTGCAATGGAGGCTTGCAAGGGAGGCCTCACTCTAGTTGGAGTGAGGGGTGGACGTAGGCAGACTAGTGTCTGGCCGAATCACCTTAAAAATCACTATGCAGTGTGATTGCTTGTGGTGTGTTTATGGTTGCTTATCATTTTACAATGGCATGGGTGATGCACTTCTGAGTTCTGTAATGGCTCCCTACCATATGCTCGTAGTAAGTCTCACTTGATTGTTCATAGTGTAATTGAGCTCGAGTTAAGGTCTGCACTGCTATTTGTCTCAATGCTCATCTTCATAAATTGGCCGAGTTCTAAGTGTTTGAGAGCTGTTTTGAATGAGCAATATTAGCTGCTATTTTGCTTTATGCTGGTTTAGATCGTATTGAACATGGATTCTTAATTGAGCCATTTTTAGTTCAGGATTTCAGATTTTAGAATTAGCTAAAATCTTGGAGAGAATCTATTCACCCCCCCTCTAGATCTCCCTGTGCATCTATCTCCTCCTGTCATTTGGGTTCATAGCACCTAACAGTACTGATTCCATCTTCCCCATCTTCCCTTTTCCTCACCTTCCTCACACACACCAACCCTTCTCCTCCACCCTTAACCATCGTCTTCTCTTTTCTGTGCTCACAAGGAGGCTGACTATTCCTCTCCTCGCACACGGTTGCTCTCTTCACTCAATGGAGTGAAGCCTCGCCTCTCCTCTTCTTCTCTGTGTCTCCTTTTCTCTCTTTTCTTCTTCTCTTCTTCTTCTTCTCTTCCTCTCGTATCTGGTCTCTTCTTCTTCAACTCTCTGTATATATCCCTCAAGGAGCAGAACCCGTCCCTGAAGAAGAGGCCCATTCCCTTATGCCAGAGGCCCTTTTATATTGACGAAGACAGTGTGACGCCAATCCCATCGAGGGCCCAAGCCTAGATACGATGTGTATTAAGAACTGGACAACACGGCGTGCTGTCATCTCGAAGATGGGGGCGTCGGTCAACTACAGACATTAGTTGGATTTGGGAAGATTCTCCCACCTTGCATCTGGGTTACAGCACAAAAATAATGTGTAGCAGCTGCCATTTTGGGGCCCTAAGCCCCATAGCATGCAGCGTATAGGCTTCTGTAGATCCTACCGGTGCCACCGTTTAATGTCCCAACAACGGCCACCGGATATGGGAGGTGCCACTAGTTAAGACTTGTGAAGGTGCCACCATTTAACACCTTGGGCTCGCCACCGTTTATGCGCCGAAGAAGGCCACCATATTTGGCCGCTTGGAATGCCACTGCTGGTGAGCTGAAGGAAACCCACCATTTAACGGGTTGACCTGCCACCAGATATGGGTGGCTAAAGAGCCACCGTTTATGTCACTTGCTTTGCCACCGTTTATGCATTGAGAAGGGCCACCAGATATGGGAAGCAGGAGGAGAGCGAGAGTACAACCGGTGGCGGGTGCCACCAGTTATGGAGGCAGCAGAGGGGAAAGTGAAAGGAACCAAGAGTAGAGCATTATTGGAAGTTAAATGCACAAAATTTGTGTAGCCATCAAGAATTAAAAGAAAACAAAATCAATGGAAAAAAGTACAAATAATATTTATAAGAAGTTACTAGAAAGCATTTATGAGGTTCCTTACTCCACCAAACCATTGCAACACTTAAAGAAAAATCAAATGCATTGAAGAAAGCCCACTACCTCAATGGAAAACTACAACTCTGTAGTATCAGCGAAGGTTGTTCTAAACTCCACCAATTGTTAAGAAATTAAGAATACCATTAATCAAACTAAAGATAAAATTAATTGTGAATTGGGATTATCCTCAATACCTTGTTCCCACACTTTGTTACCATACATCAGAGATAGAAAATACGGCCATCATGTGAATCACACTAGCTGTGTAGTGAATCACACGTGCGGCCTTAGCGGGTCTGGACCACACATGTGGCTGCGGGGGATCGACGAGACCGCTCTTCATTTGATGAGACCGTCTCGGATCAGTTTCTGTGCCTGAGTCTTGAAGACATAGCAATCTTCAAGTGGATGACCTAGCATGCGATGATATGGGCAATAGCTAGGGTCATCGGCTTGCTGGGCATCGTCTGGCTTGTGAGCTTCTGGCAGCTCGATAATCTTTTGAGCCATGAAGAGGTCTAAGAGCATCTTCGCGTGTTCCTTCTTGAAGGAGAAAGGCGTTTTCATACACTCCGAAAAGGAAGGGGTAGCCGGCTTGTCTGCTGGCTTCTTGTCGGAACCGCTTGACAAGGCCTCCTTACTGGCTTTGGCGGTGCGGGTGAACTCGATGATGTTCACCTCCTTACCGGGCTAGCGTTCTCGCGTCTGCTTACCCTTGGCTGAAGTATAGCTCGGGTTATCGGCGGAGAACATCTCTATTTCGGCAAATGCCGAGTTGGGCTGGTCGAAGCCCTTAATGTTACTGCCGAGAAGCCTTTCGCTGACCTCCGCTGCCAATCCTATGCGGCATATGGTGATGGCGTCCTCCTGGACTGGCGGATTGATACACCTCATGTTGAGGTCTCGCCATTTCTTGATGAAGTCGAGGCCGCTCTCACCCTTCTTTTACCGAAGAGAGCAGAGCTCAGCCAGGGAGATCTTGCGCTCGGCCGTATGGAAGCGATCGAGGAATTTCTTATGGAGGTCTACCCAGTCGATCACTGAGTTGGGCTTCAGGCGGGAATACCATTGAAAGGCCGTCCCTATTAGTGAAGTGGCGAAGTAACGGAGGAGGTATGACTCGTCCAACACCAGCTCGCCCATGGCCGTCATGTAATAGGGCAAGTGCTCATGTGGAGACCCTTGCCCGTCGAACTTTTATAACTTCGGGGGCTTAGCGTACTCTGGAGGGAGCTCTTTCAGCTAATGATACAGTGGATAGGGGACACTATAGAGGTCTATAGTGGCAACCCTTCCCCATACTGGGCGAGCATCGTCTCAACGATCCGCTCGATCATCTGCCGTTGCACCACGCTCTCTGGCACTGGTGTTTTGGATGCTCGTGGATGAGCTTCGACTGGGGGCGTGCCGAACCTGGCTACTGTCGGGGTTCGGGCGGCTGCTGCTGAGGCGTTGGTGCCGTTGTGCCCAACTGGTAGTGCCGGTGCTTCGACCGGAGGCCTAGCAAGTGGCTGAGAGTGAAGGTCTTGTTCCTGAAGAAGGTCTTGCAGGAGGGCCTTCAAATGTTGGTTCTCCTTCATGAGAGTCTCGAGAGTCACCTCTTGAATCTCATTTACTGGGGGATCATTGTTGACTGGATCCGCGTTGACAGGAGCGCCACGGTCCTCAACTGGAACTTCTTCTACACGTTCCGATGCCTGAGGTCCAACGGAAGTGCCGATGTGGCCTGCCGACACCGGAGGCTGAGTTTGGTAGCGAGGCCTCCTGAGCTAGGCCAAAGGCTGGTTCAGGTCATCGGACTAGGTGTCGGGCTGATGTCCGGTGGCATAACACGCGAACACTCTACCTACGTCGTTGATGAGCTGAACCGTCCACTTCCTCTGGGAATGCTTCTCAGGGCGGACTGGTGCCCCCAGTCTGTCAAAGACCGAGGTCCGTTGCAGTGGAGCCTCCATTATGGTGTCGACCCGAGGAAAGCTCGGGGCTGGGTTCTGGCGGGACTCAGCATGAGCCCTTCTTTGTTTTCGCCTGTTCGGGCTAGAGACGCTGAGGGGCTGGGTGTCGTCGGACTGCGCCGAGGAAGATTCAGCAATGTTCCGAGCGATGCCGCGCCCGGGGGTTCGAAGGGGGTTTTTAATGCGCGCCCTCTGGACAGCTTGAGCCTCCTCCGGGGTGACCCAGATTCTTCCAAGGCTAAGTGGTTGACCTCCCTCTTCACGATTCTTTCGACGGGATTTGGGAGTCTAAGTGTGTTGCACCCGTAATTTATTCTGTACAAATCCCGGGATGCCAGTGCCGCAGGTGACAAGATATTGGTACGGTGTATCACCATCCGATAGGATATTCCGACACGGGGTTTATCGTTCGGCGTACCGCCGCCCCGCCGGGTATAGATTTTTCACTCAGCTATTTGAAAATGGTTGAGAAACTTCTTCTGGAGGTCTACCCAGTCAATGACTGAGTTAGGCTTCAGGTGGGAATACCATTGGAAGGCCGTCCCTGTTAGTGAAGTGGCGAAATAGCGAAGGAGATATGATTCATCCAACGAGAGCTCACCCATGGTCATAATATAATAGGCCAAATGTTCATGCAGAGACCCCTGTCCGTCAAACTTTACAGCTTTGGCGGCTTGGCATACTCTGGAGGGAGGTTCTTCAGCTAGTGATGTAGCGGGTAGGGGATGCTGTAGAGATCTATAGTCGCGACCCCTTCCCCAAACTAGGCGAGCTTAGTCTCGATGATCCACTCGATCATCTGACACTATGCCATAAGGTTCTTTGGCACCAGCGTGCTAGGAGGCCATGGTTGGGCTTTGGCCAGGGGCGTGCCGAACCCAGTTACCATTAGAGTTCGGACAACCGCGGTTGAGGCGTGGGCACCATTCTGCCCTCCTCGCGGGACTAGTGCTTCAGCCGAAGGCCTGGTGGGCGGCTGAGGGTTGAGGTCACGTTCCTGAAGGATGTCCTATAGGAGGGTCTTCAAGTGCTGGTTCTCCTCCTTAAGAGTCTCGAGGGTCACCTCTTGGACCTCACTAGCTGGTGGAGTGTTATCGATTGGCTCCGCATTGCCAGGGGTGGCACGGTTCTCAATGGGAGCTTCCTCCACTCGTGTCGATATTTGGGGCCCGATAGAAGTGTCGACGTGACCAATCGGAGCCGACGGTTGGGTCGGGTGACGAGGCCTCCTGAGCTGAGCTATGGGCTGGTCCAGATCGTCGAACGGAGTCTCAGGTTGGTGCCCGGTGGCGTAACACGCAAACACCCAGACTG
Organism: Amorphophallus titanum; assembly: GCA_024336825.1. Lineage (NCBI taxonomy): Eukaryota > Viridiplantae > Streptophyta > Magnoliopsida > Alismatales > Araceae > Amorphophallus > Amorphophallus titanum. The sequence goes on along the minus strand of JANBPO010001371.1, from coordinate 1,080,267 downwards.
CATCTAAGGAGCTGGACCGTCTGGTTCTTCTGAGATTGCTTCTTAGGGAGGATGGGTCCCCCCAGCCTATCAAAGACTGAGGAACATTGCAGGGGAGTCTCCATCGCGGTGCCAACTTGAGGAGAACTCGGGGCTGGATGCTAGTGAGGCCCAGGCCGAGCCTATCTTTGCCTCTGCCTACGCGAGCGAGAGGCATTGGCTGACTGAGCATCATCAGGCGATATCATTGTGGCATCAAGCGTGTCTTGCTCGACACCGCATCCGAGCGCTCGAAGGGGGTTCCTGAGACGTGCCCTCCTAGCGGCTTGAGCTTCCTTTGGGGTCACCCAGATCCTTCTCAAGTTAGGTTATTGGTCTCCCTTATCGCTGCCTTTCCAACGAGAATTGGGAGTTCGTACATCAGGCTGGCATGGGTGCCTTCAAGCTGTTGTCTGGGTGGCTGCCTTTCTGAGTTCCACTTTGTCCTCTCGCATTTTCCGTAGGAGGCTAAAGCGGTTAGCAGTGGGGACCATAGAGACGATCTGCTACTGGGGTATGATTGGTTCGCCCCTATTGAGGTGAATCCACAAATCACCGATAAGGATGGTCTTGCCAGAGTTATTGGTCGCAGCTGTGAATCGTCTGTTGTTGCGGCTACGGTGACGCTTCTTCTGGGAAGCCGAAGAAGACCCCACTCTGAGGTGGTAGACCGAGAAGACCCGGCCCGTAGCAGCTAGTGGCACAAGATCGTCATCCAGAAATACTGGGATCGGCTCCCAAGGCATGAAGTCTGTGGTGGAAGTCGGTGGTTGGGTAGCTCGGGTGTAAGCCTTCGCCTGAGCCTATAAATGTGTTACCGACACTCAAGACGATGCCCTTGCATCGGGAATCGATATAGCTGGAGGTGCCAGAGTGCTGGCGACCCAAGGCTGCCAGCCGATACCCAATGCTGGGGAGACAAGAGAGGGGGGTAGAGGACCCACACCCAGCGTCAGGGTCACCGCATCCCATGAAGGAAGACCTGTGCTGGGAGTCAGCGCCACTGAGGGGTAGGGGACAGAGTCCCGTGGTGGGGCTGAGAGGCCCGAGGCCCGACGCCAAAAGTCTAGGCCGGGGGCCGACCTTGAGAGATCCTAGTGATGTGACACCACCTTGGGGGTGATAGTCACAAGATCGAAGAACCCTCGGACCTAGCAAGCAAGTAGTGCACGGACCGGTGATTTCACTCGAGCGGACTCACTTGCGTAGCGCACACTAGTGCCCGTAGGCGAACCGGCGATGGCGGGGAGGGTCCGAAGTGGGACCTTGCTGTTCCATAGCCTCACAACTCAGAAATGGCTTCCTCTCCAAGCTTCAAGAAATTCTTCTCACTCTCTCTTTCTCTTCTCCTAACAATTCCTTCTTGAATCAGTAGGCTCTCGCTCTCGTGAAAACAATTCAAGAGGAAAAGGGAATTCTACTCTGATGTTCTTCTGAAGATCTACTCAGCATCTCTCACTACTTTTCGATCTGCTTCCCTTCCCTTATAAAAGACTCAGGCGATGGGCGTGTGTACACCATAATTTTTTCGCCCAATCTTCCACATATAATGATTACAAGGCCTTAGTCTTCCATGCGATAGGATCTCCTGTTCCGAGCTTTGCGTTGGATCACATGCCCAATCATTATCATGGATAAATTTGAGACCACGTGACTTCCTTAAAATTCACGAGCGTCTTGACATGATTCTCTTGAGCCTTTTCTCAGTAAAGTCCTTGCCAGTAAAAATAGAAAATATTCTGTCAAACACATTGTCAGCGTATGCACAGACTATATCATGCAACTAGCACAGACCTAGTTATGAAGTGCATAGACTTCTATATGCAAGAAATGCAACGTGCACCAACCCTTTGCATGCGTTCAGCAAACCATGCGCCGACCTTCTATATGAATAAGGATGAACGTGCACTGACCTTGTATAGACACAAGGCAGTAGTGCACAGACCATAGGTAGAGTAAAGACAAGAATGCACCGACCTTTTATGCTCAATGCAGACACTGCACTGACCTGAGTCCATGCATATGTCAATATGCACCGACCTTATCTTACATCATGAATGATGTGCACAGACTTTGCTAGGCACAAGATAAAACTTGCACCGACCTTAAGTGTGCGAGACAAAAGTCTGCACTGACTTCTATATGTGAGAGGAGAAATTTACACCGACCTGAGTCTGTGCAAATGACAGTATGCACCGACTATATGCAAAACCTGCACCGACTTCTAATGATCAAACCAAAACCTACACCGACTTAGACGAGCATGTGCACTGGCCTCATATGAGGTTCTACAAGAACGTACATCGACCTTGAACCTAGCCTTGACCCTAATATGCACGGATCTTGTATGTGCAAAGGTAAAAATGTGAACTGACCTGGTGTGCAGACACACGAGATGCACACCAACCTTGATATATGCAAACTGGTAACTAGCACCGACCTGATTTCAACTAGCACAGACCTTATACAAACAAGCTATCGGAACTTGCACCGACTTCATGCAATATGCACTGACCGTCCACAGTGATGTGCACAGACCACATTCTGCCTAACGAAGGATATGCACCGACCTTGGTGGTGCATAAACAAACTATGCACTGACTATATGCATGATGCAAACCTCCACGGACTTGGTTACGCACACAGGCAAAGTGACATCGACCTTGCTATGACTTAGCAGTGATATGCACGGACCTCCTAATGCATGAACAGTAAGTGCACCGACCTCAGTCTATCAAATTGAAACATGCACAAACTTTTAGAACATGCACTGACCTTACCTTTCATGGTCTGTAATAGACTGAGATGTGTATTCACCTTACCTTTCATGGTCTGTAATAGACTGTTGATGGCATAGCTAATATCGACATGACCGTGGGAGGGTCCTCTTCGAACAGCAACCAGAGACGCCACCAGGGGAGGTCGGAGAAGGGAGATAGAGCCGGTAGAGTGAGAGGGAGTCTGATCATGCCCTGGTAGGACAGATATGCACACCCCTGGGAGAATGGCTGGAACGTTGGGCTCCGGGGTCCAAACGAGGTCCTCCTTCTTGGGGTTGACAGAGGGCTTTAGGAAGATCACATTAGCCAAGTTTCATGCCCAGATTCGCAAGGGAGTGGCCGGAGTAGCTTCTGAAAGTTACTTCAGGTTGCTGGCTAGACCTATCCTACGCAGTCGGTGAAGAATGACTCTCCCGGGCAACTCTGAGCTCGGACAGAGGCAAGGATGCCCTCGTTGCGAAGATGACTGGATGACATTTCCAATGGTGTATGATGTGCCTCCTGAAGCTTCAAGATGACACCGTGGCATGCTCTGCAATCTGAAGGTTCTCTACTGCCTGCGACCTGAACCAAGACTGCTAGTGGTGGGGGCCATGGAGGGGGAGGAAATGGGTGAGGGGAGGCAAGGGATTGAAGGAGTGATGGATGGGGAAGAGGGTGGACGTGGTTGTTTATAGGCTTTAGAATCCCATAGACAGTTGGGGTTCGATTGGGTTAGGCCTTTCCTATCTTAATCCTTTCCCTTCCGTGATCTTACCCCATATTAGTTCCGTAATCGATCTAAACTCCCTGTTCGAACAGAACTCTGCAACCAATTTCTATTTTACGATTCTCAGATAAATGGCACCTTGACATGGGGCGTCTTTTAAATGGCGACTTCGGAAGGGGCGTTATCAATCTAAATTGACGCCTGTATGGAAACACTCCATTTTCATAATTGGCGCCTATGAATGGGGCGTTAATTACTTATTTTATTCAGAAAATGATTCTTACTATTTATTTCAATTTAATTGATGCCAGTTGGAAGGGGCGTCGTTTTACGAATTGGCGACTTTACAGAAGTTGCTATTTAACATTTCTCAAGATTTTTATTTTCCATAATTCAGGGTTACTACAATAATGTTGTCTTCTAGCTAGATATGATGAAAGCATATGACAGAGTGGAGTGGGACTTCCTTTTGGCTATCCTTCGTCATTTTGGCTTGAACAACAGAATTACCTCCTACAGTGCCATGATGATTTCAAATTGCTAGTTCTCTATTCTCTTCAACGGCAACACTGCTGGCTGTTTCCACTTCACTCGCGGCCTCAGGCAAGGGGACCCTCTGGCCCCCTCTCTTTTCATTATTATGGAGGAAGTCCTCAGTCAGGGGCTCTCTAATATGCTGGCCAAAAGGCATCTATAGCCTTTCTCTGGTCCACGAGGGTACCCAGCAATCTCCCACCTCCTCTACGCGGATGACACCTTACTGTTCCTGATTGGAAATGCTACTAACGTTCGCAGAGTTATGAATTTTCTGCAGGATTATGAGCACTCCTCTGGTCAAAGAATTCATCCACCTAAGAGCAGCTTCATCTTAGCCCGGAATGTCCCTAGGAGGGTGGCTGCCAAGATCGCTGACCTCACTAGCTTCAGACAATAGACTAGTGCCATCACTTATCTTGGCATCCCCATCCTGCAAGGGAGATCGATGGTTGTAGACTACAAAAATCTTGTGGAGAAAGTCAGCGCTCGTATCAGCTCCTGGAACTCCAATATGTTATCCCAAGTTGGCAGAGTTACCCTCATCAACTCGGTCCTGAGCTCGATACCCATCTATCTGGTGGCCGCATCTTCTGATCCTAGATCTATCCTTGCTTATATTGAACACCTCTGTGCCTCTTTCTTCTGGGGTGGCTCAGATGGCCATCACTGCAGGAATTGGGTCTCTTGGTATGTGATTCAGAGGCCCATCATTGAGGGGGGGTCTGGGCATCAACTCTCCCTCATGGTGAAGCTTATCTGGTCTATACAACATCGCACTTCCCTCTAGTCTGCCTATGCTAAGCAGCATTTCAAGATGATTCAAGGGTCCTGCACATCTTCCAGTCATCCCCATGGCATCCTGAAGAAATTGTTCCAAGCCGCACTTGATATTGTTAGCAGGAACACTAGATGGGTTATCGGGGACAACAAGGGCATGGATTTTCTTGATGATACCTGGCTTGGTAATGACCCCCTCCGCAACATGCTCCTACAACCCTACCAGGGTCTTGCAGCCACTATCTGTGATGTTTTGTCCATCGTGGATCACCCCATCAGACGTCTGCTCTAGGCCAATCTAAAGCTGGATGGTATCCAGCTATCAACACATAACGACCAGTGCATTTGGTCTGCCTCCTCTTCTGGTGCCTTCATGGTGAAATCTGCTTATGAGCTCCAAAGATCTGTTGGTGTTAAACAGTTGAACCTGAAGTTCATTTGGAATGCCCACTAGAATCACCGTGCTTCCATGTTTACCTAGTGGGTTGCTGATAGCGGTATTGCTATGGCATCCCGATGTAGCTACTGCACCTCTTACTACAGTGAAGACCTCAACCACCTTCTCTTGACGAGCCAGCTGGCCGTGGCCCTGTGGCGATGGGTCACCAATCTCCTGGATGTCGGCTTTGGCCCCCACTCCCACATTACATAGTGTATATGGGACACCCTCTGTCAATACCACCCCAACAATCCTTATGGCTACACCGTCATTCATGCTATAATTCTCACCATCTGGGAGATCTGGAAAGCCAGATGCTCCATGCACTATCAGGGTCTTAGAACGTCCATGGAGAATATCCTCTGCCGCATTCAGACCAACGCTTAAGCTTTATGTGTCGGGAGACTGTGTGATTTGGCCAGGAGTCTTCCCCACGCCCCGAGCGTGCAGGTGTGCGTTCACTTTCCCCTTTGAGTTGGCTTGCTTAGCTAGTATATTCTCCTGATGCCGCTGCTAGTGAGATTGTAGGTTCCAAGCTCACATATTTATTTATATCACTGCTGCGGTGAGAGAGTGTGACCGTCCCATGACTCATCCGAGTCACGAGTGTGGATTGGCCTACCCTAGACTCACCGTTTTCTCAACCGTGCAGATCGACGTGCTTCCCTCTGTTGGGACACCTGTGAGCTATAGTCTCTTGTTGATTGGCGCAAGTTTTCTTCTTGGAAACATTAGGTGTCGAGCGATCGCTACTTGAATTATTGAACCGTTGCTGGTTTAATCATCCATGTGTCGCGTCATCACAGAGTCCTAGCTCGCATAGCATCCCGCATCAACTTTGGTATCAGAGACTTGAGAATCAATTTGTTTTATCAATTTGGGGTCCAAGGTAATTGGAGTCCCAGGTTTATCTAGGGTGCATTTGAGTCCCTTAGGTTGTCTAGGGTGCATTTGAGTCCACATTCTACCCCCATTGCATCACCATTTAGAGTCCTGTCTAGTTCATTGGAGTCTAGCCTCCCTTGTCCCTTAGAGTTCTGCATGCCCACTCGGTGTGGTACCGATTACCAACGCCCAGTCTCGATGGCTGACCTTAGGACCCTCCAAGATGTGATGCAAGCTCTCATGGAGCAGGTGGATCAGACCGATAAGAGTGTGGGAGATCTCACTGCGCTCATGGAGGGCCGGATGAAGGCGATGGAGGATCGGATGGAGGCTTCCGATCGGACCATCCAAGGTCTGGTTGGGCGGCCCAATCCGGGTAGAGTGCAGCGAGAGGATCCCTCTGGCAGGCCCAAGGCCCACTTGGTCCTACCCCTCGGCCCGCACACCCTAGGGCTGATGATCGGAGGCAGCGTGTTCAGGAGTTTGATGATTTAGGGTCCGATAATGAGTTAGAGGGGTATGGCCGCGCCCGGCGTGGCTACAGGCCCAATAGGGATAAGGAGGATGAGCGTGTTCTTAGGTCCGTCCGAGCGGATCCTCCCACCTTTGATTGGTCAATGGAACCCAAGGTTTATCTTGATTGGGAGGCTGCCATGGATCATTATTTTGAGTGGTTCGAGATGACGGACCACCAGAGAGTCTGATATGCCAAGATGAAGCTGCTTGGCCAGGTAAAAACCTATTAGATCAATGTGGAGAGCCTACTGATGTAGTGACATCAGCCCCAGATTGAGACTTGGGATGATATGCAAGCCAAGCTCAGGCAGAAATATCTCCCTGCCACCTACCGACAGCGACTTATTGATCGATGGCAGAGTCTTAGTCAGGGGGATCAGACAGTGGCAGAGTACATCACTAATTTCGATGAGTACTTCTTGCGGTGTGGGGTCACAGAAGAGAGCGTCATGACCATCTCTTGCTTTCATCGGGGTCTGTGGCCGCATTATCAGTATGAGTTATTTCGTCATCATGCGACAACCCTAGAGGAGGCTTATCGGGTATCTCACGAGTTAGAGCAGTTTAAGTCTGAGTTTGGCTCGGTCCAGTGCCCGGGACCCACATATCATCATGGGTCGGACCCTCGTGTTACGCCTGGACCTTACCCTTCGGGGCCGGTGGCTCGTCCACAGGAACCCGATCGCCAGGATCCCACTGCTCCTCGACCTCCTCCTCCTCCCCCGAGGGACTATCCCCCTCGACCCCAAGCTCCGGCCCCAGCTCCTCGGCCCTAGCAGCCTACTATTCCTACTAGACCCCAGCTTCCACCACCCCCAGCCTGTCATGACGACAAGGGGAAGGGGCCGATGATTGGTGGAGCACCTCAGGGCACTGGGTCCCATCAGGAGTGTTACAGGTGCGGAGGAGTTGGTCATTATGCTGTTAGTTGCCCTACCCGATCTTCTTTGGTCATCGGGGACCCTTCGACCGATGAGCCCGCACCTAGAGTTACACCTATCAGTTATGAGGCTGATCCAGAGCTTGCAGAGGAGTTTTTCGATGAGCTGTTGGAGGGAGAGCAGTTAGATGTCCAGGGCTCGCAGAGCCAGGATGATGTTCAGCTGGGCGTTGTTAGATGTATTTTGACCCAGCCACAGGTGAGTGATGACTGGATTTTTGTCGGGGACAAAACCAGTCGGAGGGTCTTCGTAACTGGATCAAGATGGCGCCTGATTTTGTCAGAATTCTTCAGACGCTAGATCCGATCGGGGTCTGGCCGCATGCAGGGCCCTGGGTTTTTGGTTCCATCAACTGAGGTACCTCAGCAGCAGGAGGAAGAGGCCGCCACGAGCGCTGCCAGACTTGGATTTGAGTGAGGCCAGGGTCATTGGTGTCGTCATCGAGTCCTCTTCGAAATGGCACTGGTGGGAATGCCGGCGGTGATCGGAGATGACCAGAGCAGCCAGAAAGGTGGACAGGTGTTGGTTCAGTCCAGGAGTGGACAAGACTGAGCACCCGGGGGAGAAAATTAAGAAAATGCTCTTCCGGATGCCGAACGGGATGCCGCTTTTTGCTGATAGATGCCGACTGGTTGTAGGAGTCCTCGGACAAGTGGCGCCCTTGGAAGTTGTGGGATGCAACTGTGGGAGCTCCAGGAAGTTGTCTCAAGTTGCCAAGTGGTCCTGACTTGTGCAGTCGGGGGAGATCGAGCCTCCCGGACAGCGGGGAGGTTGGATGCCGGCGAGACTACCACAGCGACGAAGCTATCTCGACGAGCTTTCTGTCGATATATGGTGCACCTCCTGTTGATGCCGAATGACTCTGAGACAGCTTCTGCAAGTTGAGCTCCCACTGCTGCCTGTGAACTAAATAGGGTCTGCAACTTGTTGATGAGAAATGGAGTAGTAGGGGGGGTGAAATAGGGGTGGTTGAGTGTGGGGCGACCCTTGGCTATTAGGGGATCTGGGAGGGGGTGTTCCAAGGGGTGGGATAAGGAGAATGAGGTCTGGAAGGTGATGTTTACAGGAGGTGGGAGTAGGGCTACGAATTTAGGGGTGGAAGGGAGAGGGAAGGGGAGATCTCCCTCCCTTGGTTTGAAGTGGTGTTAATGGAGGGGTTAATGGGGGCCTAGGGGATTGGGAGAGTTACCTTGGGGAGGGGAAGGGGTGCTTGGGAGAAGAGATTCTCCCTTGGGAAGGTGAAAGGTTGTATGGGGAAGGGGAGAGGTTGCTTGGGAGAATGGAAAGGTGCCTAGGAGAAGGGGATTCCACCTAGGGGGTTGGGGGGAATTGAATGGATGTATGGGGAAGGGGAGAGGAGCTTTAATGAGGATTGAATGGGGTAGAGAGAGAGGGAAATTTGAATTTGGGGAAGGGGAGGAGAGAGAAAGGGGCGCCCCCTAGAGAGAGAGAGATAGAGAGAGAGAGAATTCACCCTAGAGAGAGAGAGGAGTTACACTAAAATGTCAATTTTCATTTAATTTTTCATTAGCCAAAATGGAGAGAGTGGGGTCCTATTTATAGGGATCCCACAATTTATAGTAAGTCCCTGGATTTTGGCATAATGACAAATAACCGAGGGGGGTAGGGGGCGCCCTTGGGCCTAGCCCAATGAATTGGGCCCATTAGCTAATCTAATCACCCTAATGACACTCAAACATAGGTAAATGACTCATTAACCTAGGTACACGACTCAAATAAAGAGAAAATTACAATGATATGACTCAAAGAAAATATGACAATTACACGACTTGACTCAGAAAAATATGATGGACACAATGGAGCCATGATGGCGAGTTATCAAAGCTTAGAAAAATGTGGAGTGTGAGCGATGCTCCCATCATACCCCCGGGGTGCGAAGAACTCGACTCCGTCGAGTATGGGTCCGCTGGGGAAGAGGTCCTCCGATGCGGCTCCGAGTGAGCCACGACCTCCAAACTCAGCCTCTTGTCCACTGCCGGGGGACAGCTCTCAGCCTCTCAGGGTGGCTCAGGCACTCCCTATTGCTGGCGATGGTGCCCTGCTTGCCTAGTATTGCGTCCATGTGCACATGTCGGCCTCTCAACCTAATATGTGGAGGCTCTCCGAGGGTAGTACTCACAAAGGTGGGGGTAGGCTCAAGGTGCTCACTAGGTTCCACCGTGGTGCCCTTACAGAGTGCTAGATCCGCCACGTGGAGAGTGGGGTGTATCCCAAAGCCCATCGAAAAGTCCAACCCGTAAGCCAGGTAGCCAAAGCCACTCGAAACTTGGCGAGGTCCAAGTCCTCATGCCCTCGATTTGGAGATGTCCCTAGGATAGAGCCATTCCAAACTCACCATCGCTATGTTGCCTACTTGGAATACCAGATGAAAGGTCATGGAAGGGTTTAGACGAACCAAGGGTTAAACTTGGTCCGGGTAAACCCTTGAAAAAAAATGAAATTTTCAGAAATTTCATCTGTGTTTCTCTCTCCTCTTCCCATTTCCCCCCCTCCTGGTCCTGTTCTCGGGCGAACACCCCTCCCCTGGACTGGTCTCCTCCGCTGCGGCTTGCCTGAGCTCCGGTGATGGCCGGAGGTGGGGTGGGGGAGGCCCCGTGCCTCACCCTCTCCCTCTTGGTCCCTCCGCCTCTCCTGCTGGAGCAGCCTACATCCCTGCCATGCTGGCTAGCTCTCCCGCTCCCTCCTGCATCCATGGCTTGCGTTGTACGGCCGTCCCCGCTCCAGGGGCTGTCGACGGGGCGGTGCCCTTTGAACGTCTTGCCAGTGCTCCTCTGGCTTCTTCTGGGGCTCCCGCCGGCGTCTCCCCCGCTCCCTTGGTCATCACTCTGCCGCTTGATGGTCGCCACGATTTTGGCGACAAGCTCACGCAACCTCCCGTGGAAGCATCGTCCTCTGCTCCCTGTCACGTTTCCCCCTCTGCAGTCGTCCCTAGCCTTCTGACGGTGGCCGTGTTCCCTCGTGTGTTGTGCTTCCCCCCTCCCTGCTTTCCTCCGGTGAGCTCCCATCACCCTCTTCCAGTGTCGGCCACCCCCTCGGTGTGCCTGCTCCCCCTGCCCTCAATGGGGCTGGCGCCCACCACGACTCCCTGTTTTCACCCTCTACTGTTGGCGGTGTGGTCGCCGGTGGCGCCCTACCTCCGTTAGCTGCTTCCATCACTCCAGTTGCCGTGGCCTCTCTGCCGCCGACGTCCGGATGCGGCCGCATTTGCGCTGTTGCCCCAGCATGCGCCCACGTCTCACCCCTGTCTTGCCAGCTTTCGTTGACCGGTGTTGACCCTGATGGGATGGCCCAAGCTAACGGTGCTCTGTTTCCTGGCCTCTCTGGCCACCCTCTGGTTGGTGCCCCTCCGTCGGCCACGACTTCGCAAGGTGCTGGCCTTCTCCTGGCCCCCACGTCCGTGCCTTTACCGTCTCCCTTCTTCACGGAGGGTTCGCATCCGCCTGATGCACCTGCTGCCGGCCCTGTGCCTGCCTCTAGACGAGGGGAACTCCAGCGGCCGACTGAAGCACCTGCTGCAAGCTTTGCGTCTGCTTCTTCCCACCCTCAGGCTCCTAGCCAGCGCGCTGGGCCGTCCCCCTCTGCTGCTGGTGCCTCCCTGTCGGCCCCTTCTCCTTGGAGCTCTACAGCTCGTGGTGGAGATTGTGACGCCTGCCTTGCGCTAGGCCACCTTGGCTCCCCTTCCCTTGTAACCGTCGGGCCCTTCTTCGCTCGGACACGTAGAGGTCGCCCTCTGTTCCAGGAGATTAGGCCTCATCTGGCCCAGCGCTTCCAATTCAAGCAAGACTTCTTCCTCAGCGCTAGGGACAATCGCCACCTTCTCCTGCGCTTCCAGAACAAGGAGGATTATCTCCTTGTCCTCCTTAAAGAGACCCTCTTTGTCAAGGGCCGGCCGCTACACTTCTTCAAATGGACCATCAGGTTCTCCTCTCAGGAGGACTCTCCAGTCGTCCCTGTTTGGGTGGAGATGCCCAATCTTTCGGTGAACTTCTACAACAAGCCCATGCTCCTCTCCATTGCAGGGACCGTCGGCACCCCTCTGAAGGTCGACAAGAACTCGCTGTGCATGACCCATTCGACTACCGCACGGGTATGCGTCCTCTTGGACGTGACGAAGAAGGCCCCCTCTAGAGTGTGGATCAAGGCTGGATCCTGGCCTTTCTGGCAACCCTGACTCTACCCAGGCCTCCCTCAGTTCTGCTCTAGCTGCCGCCGTCTGGGTCACCCTGCCTCTAAGTGCAAGCGCCCAACTGATGTTGGCCCGTCTCTCTCTGCTCGGGAGGCCCCCTGCTCGTCTGCTCCTCCTGCTCAGCCAGCGTCGCCTTTGGCACTGCTCCCTCTTGATCATGGCCCCGTGGCCTGCCCTGCTGCCACTCAGGACTCCTCGGCTCCTTCTGGTCCTGCACCAGTTGCTGGCGTGGATGGCTTCGCTACCTCCTCTGGCCTGGACGGCTTCGCGCCTGCTTTCCCGCCCCTCCCTCAGCCAGTGCACTGTGAGGGTGCTGCTGCTTTGGCCTCTTCAGCGTTGCTTCCCCTGCCAGTTGTCTCCTGTGTGGCCCCTCCATCACCCTGCTTGGCAGTTTCTTCTACCCCGCCGCCTCCGTTGGCTCCTCCCGGCGTCCAACAATCTGGCTTGGCTGTTGGGCCTCCCCTGTTTGCTGCTATGCCGCTTTGGTCTGCCGGGGATGGTGGACCCTCCACTATGTCCCTTGCGGCTCTTGGGGCTGTGTCGCCCGCCTCGGAAGACATTCCTACAGACCACTCTCTTTAGGTGGATGCTGCCCTTGGTGATCCCCCAACCTTTGGCCGTGTGCCTGGCCCTGCTCTAGTGGCCTCGAGCTCCCATCCTGCTGCGATGCCTGAATCTCCCCTGTCTCCTGTTGAGGGGCCCGTCTACCCCCTGGCTGCTCAGTCTGCTCCTGTGGCGGTGCTTGGCATTGTGGAGCCTGCGAGTGCTGGTATGTTCGCTACGCTCCCCCCGTCCGTGGTCGCTCCAGTTCCAAGCTCTGCCACGGTGGATGTCGCCATGATGGCAGCCGAGGTTCCTCCACCCCTGGTTGTTGCGTCTGCACCCATTGGCTCGTCCTCCATGGCCCCTGTTGGGAAGCCCGACGGGTCCTCACCCTCGGTCGGTGCTCATGGTATTGACCACTCCTCTAGCTCGGTCCTCCCTGCCCCAGCTCTGCCATTGTCTCCCCATGCTGCAAAGCCCCCGCCCGTCGCTTTGGCCCTGCTAGCAGTGTCGGCTGCCCCTGCTGTCGGGGTCCTCCAAAAGGAAACAGATCGTTTTGCTCACTTGGCTTCTCTGCGCAAGGCGAGGGATGACGTCAATGGGAATAGGAGAGCTTACATGCATCAGAAGCAGGAGCAGCAGTGGACCCAAAATACTAAAAGTCCAATTACTTCCCCAATCCCCTGCACAGCAAGTTCCTATGCAAGATCCTCTGACCCACATTTCCAGCAGAACCCATCTCGTCGTCCCCGATCAAACCCCTCAACCCCGGGTGCGCATCCTTCTTCTCCTTGCCCACCTCATCCTTTCCCCCATCACCAACGCCCTCCTTCGACCCCGTCGATAGCGGCACCCGCTCAAGGTAGTTCCCGTAGACGTACTCCGGGCAGAACCCGTCCTCCTCGTCAAAGAGCATCATGTAGCTGTGCCACTCCCACACCCGGTAGTCCGACCCGGGCTCCTCGTGGTAGCTAATGCAGACGTTGTGGTCGCCGATGAACACCGACTGCCCCAAGTTTGGGATCTCCTTCTCCAGCTTCGCCTCCTCCCGGGCGAGGCGGCTCTGCCCCTCGCCGCCGCTGGCAAGTGGGGACTTGTTGGAGTTCCTCTCCGGCGAGAGGGGCTTGTCCTGGAGGAAGAAGTCGTCGAGGGTCTGGGAGAGGAAGGAGTTGTTGTCCAGATATGGGGGCGGAGCTGGAGCCTGCCCATCAGGTTCTGGATGAAGAGGTTGGAGGATGCCATTCTTGTGGCTGTTCGGAGATGCAGGTCTCTCCTTAGAGGGGATGGGGGGTTTTGTCTGTTGGGTAACGAAGGTCAATGGAGTGAGGCTAGGGTTTTTGGCCTCTGCCGCCACATCATTCATTAAGGTTTCATTAAGGTACAAGTGTAAATATCGGTGATGATAAGTATTGTTTTTCATTCACATGGAGAAAGTTGACTGCAAATCACAAAAAAGATTGGTGGTTTAGTAGTGGTTACATGTTTGCATGAGAATGTTGGCTGATACTCGCAGAAAGAGTAGTGGTCTATGCCCTTCGATTCTGGTGCACATTAGCTGTTGGTGGGACTTTGTGATTGATTGATTCCCATTGTTTTCTTGTGATCTTTGTAATGGCTGAACTATAATAAAACCATCCTGTCTCAAACTGAGATGGTGCCCAATCAACGTTCTTGGTATGAGACAGCAACAATAATGAGAGTGGACTATAGTAGACTAATGCAGACGGTGCATTTGCCACTAAAATAAATTATAAATGCTCGGTGATCTTTAGACCAACAACGATGAGATTCGCCAAAAAAAACTGACATTTATCATCCTGTGGTTTGGGTTTGTACTGTCTGTAGTTTCAAATTAGTTCTAATCAAATTTGACGTTCTAAATATGTTCCCACTTTCATAAATTTTGCCACAAAATGGCAAAGGCGCGTTTCTTTTGAAAGATATGTAGGTGCTTTCACGAGAAATATGGTCTTTTCATTGCATTGATCGTTGCACGTCGTCATTTCTTCTTTTGACAAGCTCTTTTATTTTTTTCCTCCCCTATTGGAATCATCTTTTCTATTCTTCGACGTTGATTACTCCCTGCTGCAAGAATCAAAGTATTTGTTCCCTCTTCATCATGTTGACGCCCGTACCTCACAGGTTGACATTATTTTGTTTCAGAGAGAAGATGGCAAAGGTGATATCATGTGGTTTGTGCTCTGGATGACGTGTGATTTTCCTGTGGTGGGAGGACCCATGTCAAGGCTTGATACCAGTGGCTGGTCAGACTATCTTGTGATTGATCTCTTATTTGTTTGCTTACCCGCATATTGTCTGGAGTGTGAGCGAAATGAAGAGTGGGGCTTCGTTTGTAAATTATTTATCAGTCATTGCTTACGAGACCCCTTATGTTTCCCTAGGCTCAGTTTGTGTGCCATATTGTTGGGTGCAAGGGGTTGTTTTAATGTGTTTCTGAGGCATAAAATCTTGTTTTTTAGTTCCCCACTAACCTCTTTTTTTTCTCTCCCCATCTCTCATTTCTCTCTTCCCTCCCTCTCTCTTCTCTCACACTCTCTTTCTCCCCTCTCTTCTCCGGCGGCCGATGGAGTGAGGCGGGGCAAGGTGGAGGTGGCGCGGGCGAGGACTGGTGAGGATTGAGGCAGTGGAGGCGCGTGGAAGCTCGGGGGCACGCTCATGAGTCGGCGAGGGTTTCGTGACATTTTCATCGAGGATCGGCGTCCACAGAACACAGAATCTTCAGTGGAGGTAGGGGGATCGTTCCCTAGCTCGTGTACTTCATTTCCCATGAGTTTTATAGGCCGTGGTGAGCAGAGCGGGCTTATTTGAGCATTTGGGGGAAAATCATAGTTTTGGGGAGTGAGCCGGATCTAGAGTTTTAATGCGTGATTTTGAGATTTGTTGGTATCAAATGATGCTCTGGGACACGGGGAAGGGTTTCCCCTTTGTTTCCCCATCACCCAGGGGTGATCGGGGCGTGGAATGGCATTTTTGGGCCATTCCCGTCGTTTTTGATTTTTCGGAATGAAAATGGTCCTAACAGGAGCCGTTTTTAGGTTGGCGGTCTGGTGATAGACTGTTAACTTCGTGAAGCGATCTGAGATAGACCGTTCTAGGTGGCTGGACGACGGGAGGCAGACCGCCTAGGGTTGAACGGCCATCTGGAGATCGTTACTTGGTCACTATATTGTCGGCAGGTTTTATGGTCTATCGTTTGACCGTTTCACTCTTGGACGGCCCTTGTGCCGACCGTTTACCCCGTGGGGTCAGCATGACTCCCGAGGCATTTGTGACCATTGGGATTTTACCGCTGCACAGTTTTAGGGCTACACGGTCATGAGGTGGCTGTTTGGTCCCTTTGAGCGGTTCTAGGTTGGACCATTTTGGGTTTTCGATGGTCATACGAGGAGCGCTTAACTTTGTGCCATTAGGTGACTGGGCAGCCCCAAGGGAGACCGCTCAGATTCTCAAGTGGCCTGTCATTGGACCGTTTAGGTCTTGAACGGTCTGAGTATGACTATGTGGTTTCTTGTTCAGTCCAGAAGTTGGACAATCCCATGGGAGACTGTTAACTTTCTGGAGTGGTCCAAAGAGGGACCATGTATATCTTACACGGTTCTGGGCAGACCGTTTATGTCTGTTGATAGGCTGTTAGTAGGTGGCCATTCCAGGTGGTCAAACGGTCTATGGAGAACCGTTTGAGCCCTGAGGTGTCCCATCGATCAACCGTTTACCCAGGAATGGCCCAGGGTGGACCATTTACTATGTGTTGTCTGACCGGTAGCTTTCTTCTTGCCGATTCGAGTCCCAGGTGAGTGGACCTCGATCCACGTGTTGACCCATGGCTTGACTGATGCCGGGCATTGTGTGGGGGCCATGTGTAGGGTGCCGTGGGGTCCCGGGAGGTGGTGTTCTCGGCTTGTGTTACTGAAAGTCAGTGTCATATGAGGAGTTGTCCTTGTACTTGTTTAGTTCAGATGTCATTTTCCGTGACTAGAGAGTCTACTCTTCCAGTGACCTGTCCACTAGTCGTAGCTTCCTACACACGCAGGTGTGGACCCACCCGGGAGTGGTGGAGAGCGTGACCCGGTGAGAGATGATTTTTAGGCTGGTTTACTATAGGGCCCCTTGCCTTTGTAGCCCGAGTCCGACTGGGGGGAAAACCAACTAGAGGACCCGACCTAGAGCAGATGATTTGTGTCTGCACACGTAGTTGGGGGCTCTGGACGCGCGCTGACGAGCGTGACCCCAACTAGTCCTTGTTGTGGTACTTGTTGTGGTACTTGTTGTGTGTCTCAATTTCCGTCTGGGGCGAGTAGGGAGACACTTGTGACGCGGTGTAAGACCCCAGGGGACGCATCCGGTCATTCTTCAAGTGGGTAGTGCTCCTATCTCCTGGCAGGTGTGGACTCGTGTTTTATTAGACCAAGGTTGGTTCGTATGGTACAGTTAGTGTAGATGACTTTTTCGTATATTTATTACTGCTTGTTGGTTTGATGCGGGATGACGACGAGACTCGACACCGACTGGGACTCTAAGTAAGCTCGGGTCCGTCCCACGTGAGGGAAGCGTGCGGATGTGCGCAGTTGAGAAACCGGCAGCGAGTCAAGGGTGGTCGGCTCTCTCTCTCGTGCCCGGGTCGGGTCACGGGATGGTATCCCCTCTCTCTCTTCCCTCATTTCTCACTCTCACCCTCTCTCTCTTCTCTCACACTCTCCTCTCACTCTCACCTCTCTGGCAGCCGACGGGCCAGGGCGGGGGTGAGGTGGGGCGGCGTGGGCGACGAGGACGGCTAGGATGGGTCGAGGATCGAGGCACGAGGGCGTGGTGAAGCCGGTTCGCGAGTGTGGGGCGCCGGCGGGGTTTCGTGGGCCGTTTCTTCGTGGAACGACGTCCACGGCGCGCCGAATCTTCGGTGGAGGTAGGGGGACGGTTCCCTAGCTCGCGTATTTCATTTCCCGCGAGTTTCGTAGGCCGTGGTGAGCCGAGCAGGCTATTTGGGGCATTTTGGGAAAAATTCATGTTTTAGGACTTGAGCGTCGATCTGCCATTTTACGAGGTTTCGGACCGATTCCAGGGCATAGATGCATGCTAGGGGTGTCAGGGGAGCTTCTCCCTTGTTTTCCCCATCATCCGTGGATGATCGGGGCGTGGAATAGGTTTTTGAGATTCTTCCCACCGTCCCGTTCTCAGGTGGGTGTGGCGGCCCTTCCAAAGACCGCCATACTCACTGGCGGCCCAAAGTAGGCGCTCCAGATTCCCTGGCGGCCTAAGGTGGGTGCACCACCTGTTACTATTTTGTCGGCAGGGGTTTTCGTCTGCTGGTGGCCGCGCGATAAACCGCCAACTGCTGTAGCGACTGTAGCTTCGGCCGCTACTTCTGATTTTGACTGTTACGTTTCGGGGTGCATATTTTCGACCGTTGGGGTCACGTGGCTCTAGCGGCAATAGGTACGAGCGTCAGAGGGTTTCTGACGGGCCAATGTTGGTCCGCTAGAGCACTGTGGCAGCCTGAGGTAGGCGTGCCAGAGCCAGTGTGACTCGTGTTCTAGCGCGCCTAGGTTGGGTCGCTAGAGTCCCTGTAGCGGACCAGAGTTGGGCCACTAGAGCCTGTGGCGGCCCAAGGTTGGACCGCCAGGTTCTGGGCTGCACCGGGTGGTTTACAATCTCGTTTTGCTTCGATCTGTGATTTTCGTGAGTCGATTCTTACCTCCGGTGACCCGTCCACTAGTCGTAGCTTCCATGGCACGCGTGTGTCGTCCCACCGGGAGCACTGGTGTGGCATACCTGAGAGAGACGGTGAATAGGCTGGTTACCATAGGTCCCCCGCGTACAGTCGAGTCTGAGCTTAGGGAGAATTACCAGCTAGAGGACAGGCCTATGGCGTATGGTCTGAGTGTGCACACGAGGTTGGGGGTATCAGACAGCGCTGGCAGGCGCGACCCCAGCTAGTCCTTGTTTTGTGGTCCTGGTTACTGAGTGTGTCGTGTCTCTGCCTGGGGCGTGGTAGCTAGACACTTGTGACGCGGTGTAAGACATCAGGGGACGCATCCGGTCATTCTTCTAGTGGGAGGTGCTCATGCCTACTGGTAGGTACGGACTTGAGTTTTGACAGACTGAGGTTCGGTTTGTGCGATACTCCCATCACGTGACGTGAGTTGTCGTGTCCCAGGTTTTCGTTTCCCGTCTGTCAGACGGGGCTTCACGTGTGTTTTCAGGAGCGTTCCCGTAGTTGAGGTTTGGGATTTTCAGTGACCGTCACCGAGGACTTTCCCTAGACGGCGTTGAGGTCATGACAGCGAGGTCGTGACTGTGTTTCCAAATCGTGTGATTTCGGTGTGGGCCCTTGTCTGCGAGGATAGGCCCCTACGACGGTGACATCGTGTCGTTTCCCTGGTAGCATGACTAGGGCGGTCGTAGTCTGGTGGTTTGTGCCTGGTTGTTCCCCGACCGTGGGATCGGGGCATTGGGTTCTGTTCCGGTACGGTAGGAGTAGCTGTAGAGCCGAGGTTTTACCGGCTACTGAGTTTACTATTACTACTGTTATTGTTGTTCTTACTATAGTTACTACTTTTCGTACCGCCGTTGTTCTCGGTTGGGGTTCCGCGGGATCCCTACTGAGCCAGTGATAGGAGACTCACCCTTGATTTTCAGGTACAGCGGTTCTTCGTCGAGGTTCGAGGGCATTACGTGGAGGTTCCTAGTTGCCAGCTTGTCGGGCCGAGTGTTCACTTAGCATGTGGTACGTTTTACTGCTTTAGACTGTACTTCCTGTTGGACTGGACTCTGTTGTAGTTAGATTGTTTATTTCTGTTATTATATCTGTTGTCCTAGGGCAGCCGGAGAGAGGGGGAGGGGCAGTCCTGAGTTTTCTTTTACTTGTGTTGCACCCTCTTGTACAGATTTGACGGATATATATAGTGATTTCTCTTTTTGTTATATTTTTTTCCTTGTGAATGCATGAAATGGACTAACCTACCGACGACTGACTCGAGGGATGAGAGACGTGAGGTGAGGGACGCCGACCCGAGTGACACGAGAGACTGGAGCGACGCCGACTTGAGTGACGTGAGGGATGGCGAGTGACGCCGACTTGAGTGACGCGAGAGATAGCGAGCGACGCCGACTTGAGTGACGTGAGAGATAGCGAGCGACGCCGACTTGAGTGACGCCGACTTGAGTGACGTGAGAGATAGCGAGTGACGCCGAGTTGAGTGACGCGAGAGACAGGAGCGACGCCGACTTGAGTGACGTGAGAGATGGCGAGTGACGCCGACTTGAGTGACGTGAGAGACAGGAGTGACGCCGACTCGAGTGGTAAGAGGGGAATAGAGGTTTAAGCACTGCAGGGCATTGGACGGTCAGTGGAGGACCGCGTTCAAACAATGGACGGTCATTTACCGGCCGTTCTGTGGGAAACGGTTTATATAATACCGTTCTATGAAGGAACGGTCAATGTATGACCGTTCAATGACAGGGCGGTCTATCGATAGACCGCTCTATGCTTCGAACTGGGAATTCGAACGGGACTCTTCTCCAAAGAGTCCTAACCCGTGGTGGCTTTGGATAAGCCCTATCTAAACCCGTTCCAACCCAATCTAACTCCATCCTAACCCAGTCCTAAGAGGTTTGCAGCTCTAATCTCATCTTATAAATAGGAGGAGGAACCTAAATTCGGAGTTAAATATTCCCTCCTCTCTAGACCTTCTATGTCCTGTGTCTGCTCAAGTGTGGACAATTTAATTTGAGCTTGATCATCTCGTTATTTTACGGTTGTATGGCTTTGGACCTAATTTCTGTGTCGAGAGCTGTTGCGTACCGTGTCTCGTCATGCCGTGCCCAATGGCTGGCGTGTTGAGAGGCTCAATTACCATTTACAGGATGCAAGGGTAGGCCGAGATTAGTACTTTTTCTTGGGCTTTGTGCTAAAGCTGGTGCTCTTCTCTGTTGCACTTAGACTTTTTTCGCTCAGTTGCTCGCAGGATCAGTGCTAGAGGTGTGTTACATTGTAACTTTTTGTGATTGCAATGACGCCTAGTGTGTACTGAGATGCGACGGTTGAGGTTCTTTCTGATACCTTCGTGCATTGTGGAGTGCGCAGTGGAAGTTTGTGGGCTGATGACCCACGAGCCGAAGATTCTTTTCGTACAATTTTATCTTGTCAAGAGAATTACTTCTTCTCGATGTGACTCCGTCTTAGCTGCATGTGCCTAGATGTTGCCGTGACCGTGCCGTTGTCGGTCATTTCTCTAGTTTTAGTGTGGCATTTGTGAGTGTTGGGGAAATCGTCGGCTTCCCTGCTGATAAAGTACACTCTACTCTGCATTCCTTTTTGTGGGTGTTGTGCTCTCGAGGCGTGTTCGTAATCCTTGAGATGCGTTCCCTGAGGTTGTGGTGTTGCTTGTCATTTTGCGATCGATTTCAATTGTTGTAGGTCTTTCCTTGGTAAACGGCCTGATGCATGACTCGCTCCCTGTAGTCGTATGCTTAGTTGCCGCGTGCCTTGATACGACCCTGCTTGCAATGTGTTCCGCAGTTCTGTGTGCTGTATGGAGCTAGAATCCGGCAGGTGTTGTTGTCATTATCTGTTACTTTTATAAGTTCTATTTTCGTATGATTCTGCATTTATGTGCTGGACCATTGTCTCGTCAGTAGCTTGCGGTGCTCCTTTTCCTGGTGGCGTAGCTCGCGACTCGATCAGCTGTGATATCTGAGTGAGAACTGACTTAATGCTGTGTGTGGTCCAATGTTGTTGATTTTGCTGTCATTCTTCCGTGTAACTGTCATTGGCGTCCTGTGTGCTTGGTGCTCCCTGTCTCCTTTGGCACTAGAGCCGATGATGTCATCAGGCTATCAGCTCAGAGGACTATGTTTCCTTGTGTAAGTTGATGTTGATTGTGCCTGTCGTTTCTATCGATTCGTTTCTCGGTGTTGTTTACTCTGGCAGTTGTGTCTCTTGCCTTGCGAGACGTAAGCGACGTTGCCTTATTTCAGAGGTGTCAGACTCGCCCTCTGCAGTGTAGAAGGTGTTGGTCTCTGAGCTGAACACCTCCAACATCCCGCAGCATAACCCCTTGGAGATAGGGTAGTCGTACCGGGAGGCGTAGACGCTATGGTACACACCGGCCCGAATAAGGATAGGAGCATAGTTGAAAAGTGCGTACTCTGCGAACTCCACTGCCCCCTCCCTGAAGCTGTGTGCAGTTTGGATCTTCAACTCCCCAAACCAGCCTAATGAGACCCCTTGTTTGAATCGGATCGCGAGGCAATCAAGAACAAAGGGCTCCTCTCGATAGCCCCACTTCAATGGAGCCAGGAACAGGCCATACTGGTGCTGCTCACCCTGGACGCGCCCCGCCGCGTTATCCCACTTAGCAGGGGTGAAGCCTGGGGTCCTCACCAATTTGCCCTCTGCCGGCAACACTGCCTCCAGCCCTAGCACGGGCTCCCACGCTCGAGCCTCCCCCACCAAGTACATGGGAATGCTCCTCGGGACCACATGTGACAAGTTGTCCCTACCTCGTAAAATGGCTCGCTCCACCTCCCTGACAGTCCAGGACTCCCAACGGCTATGACTCCGGAGGTGCTTGAGGTGCCGAAGGAGATGCTTGTCCTTCGGGAAATCAGCAGGGTAGTCCCCGGTGGTGCGATCAAAACTGAAGCCCTTTTCAGCCTTCGCTAACCTCTGAATATCCAGACTTTCACGGTCTGACCCTGAAGAATCGGCCAATGTGGCAGTCTCCGCATGGTCTCGGTCCAGGTCCTCTATATTAATCCAAGTGACGACCGGCACCGGGGGCAACGAAGTACGACGAGCACCAGTAGCAGGGATGGAGGAACCGCTGGGAGCAGCCATTTATCTGCAAGGTTACAACAGACGAAGATCAGAACAAGCCTAAGGCAGATAAATAATGGAAGTCATAAAGCAAAACAGTAACAGACTCTTCGCTGGGAGGAGAAAGGAGAAGAGAGAAAGAAGAAAAGAAGAAAAGGGGGAAAGAGGAATATGGCAACTCAATCCCCCTGAAAAGGGCCTCCACCGGCACACTCCTGGGTATTATGCCCCGGCACGCCTACAAAGTCCCTAGCTACATGGCCTTGGCAGTGACCCACCAGACATCATAAACCCAAGAGCCGCATGAATGAAGAGTCAAAGGGAGGGCATAAACAAGTCTATAAACGGTGGAGACCATGAGTGGACCACTGTTGAAACAACCAAGTCTCCGTCAATTTCTGACGAAATTTCGGCAGAGTTTCCCCTAGGCCAAAGGCGTAAGGGGAAACACGGGTGCGCACCCACAAGGAGTGACGGCCCCAACAAAGTGGTGGTGAGCCCCGCAGGGCAACACCGTGGGTCATCTGTCCAAATTGGCCCTACAATATGGCCTTGAAGCTTCAACGGCATGCTGCACTAAAAGCCCTCCCCGGCACGCCCCTGGCGAACCTTCCCCGGCACACCCTGTGCAGGCCCTTCCCCGGCACGCCCCCGCGTGCGAAGCCTCGCCGGCACGCCCCCTGACGAAGCTTCGCCGGCACACTCTGTGTGCTCCCCGGTACACTCCCTAGCAAGGGCTTCCCCGGCACACCCTTCACCCGAAGGAGCTCCCCGGCACACTCCCAGCGCGTGCTCCCCGGCACTCCCCCTAGCGAGCTCCCCGGCACACCTTGAAGGGACCCCCAACGGCACACTCGTGCCCTTCCTTCCCCGGCACACCCGTGCCCTTCTTTCCCCGGCACAATCGTGCCCTTTTTTCCCCGTGCCACCCTTCACCCGAAGGCGCTCACCGGCACACTCGTGCCATGTGCTCCACCGGCACACCCAGGAGAGGGCTTGCCCGGCACACTCACCTGAAGCTTCCCCGGCACACTCCAAAGTGTGCCTTTATCGGCACACTCCCTCACCCTGTGCTTCCCCGGCACACCCCGAAGGGAACCCCTTCCCCGGTACACTCCGCCCTGAAGCTTCCCCGGCACAATCGTGCCCTTCTTTCCCGTGCCTTCCTTCCCCGGCACGCCCCTCGCGGGGGTCGCTCACCGGCACGCCCGCACCATGGGCACCCTTCTGATAAGTGTCTATTTTCTATGAATAATTCATCGCATGTACACCATTTTATGTGCATATAATTTCATAATTATGCATATTCTATAGTTAATCTCAACTTCGCATTTAAATTGGAGTGGCTGACGACGAACTCGACGCCCTGCTGCGTGACGCTTTCGAGCGCGCAGCGGCACCCGGTGACCCGTCGGGTGTCGCCGACGCCGTGCGTGCGCGCGTGGCGGCCGGCGACCTCGGCGCTCCCGCCTCGGCCTCGGTGGCTCCCGGCTGGGCGGGCGCGGGCGGCGCGGCCTGGCTGCCCTGGGCGGGCGTCGTCGTGGTCGCGGGGCTCGTGGGTGGGGGCCTCGGCGTCGGCGGCGTCTTCGGCCCGGAACCCGAGCACGTAGCCGTCGTCGGCGCCACCTCGGTGCTCGACGCGCAGGCATCCGCAGCGATCTGCCCCGGCGGCGCCGTGATCGACAGCCTCCCCGCGGGTACCCGGGTGCTCGCACTCGAGCGCAGCGACGACGCGGCGTTCCTCGGCGTGCGCGACCCGCACGACTTCTCCCGCGTGCTCTGGCTCGACCGAGCGGATGTCGTGGTCGATGGCGGCCTGGATGTCGCGTCGCTCCCGGTCGGCGACGCCTGCCCGACGGTCGTCGCCCTCGAGCCGGAGCCCGAGCCGCAGCCGAATCCCGAGCCCGAGCCGGGCCCGGGGCCGCAGCCCGGGCCGCAGCAACCCCAGCCACAGCCCCAGCCGCAGCCCGGCGACACGGTGGCACCGACGCTCGGCGCGCCCTCCGCCGCGCCCAACCCCGTGTACAACCTCGACCCGGTGACGATCTCGATCACAGCGAGCGACAACGTCGGGATCGACACCGTACTCATCTCGTGGAGCGGTCAGTTCTCGGGGAGCAACACGATGTCACCGGTGGGCGGCCAGTGGCGCTTCACTCTGACCCCGACGGATGCCGCCTCGGGCACCATCACGTTCACGATGCGCGCGCGCGACGGCGCCGGCAACCTCAGCGCTCCGAAGTCCATTGTCGTCAACCATCAGTTCTTCGGGTGATCACCATGACCGTTCCCAAGTGGCTCGTTCCCGCGCTCGCGATCGTGGCGGCGCTCGCCGTCGGGGTCGCCGCGACCCTGCTCGGTCGCGCGCTCACGACGCCGGATGCCGTGGCGGTTCCCAGCGGAACCGTCGTCGTGCCGGTGCTCGCCCCGGTGCCGGAGCAGTCGCATCCGTCCGACGAGCCCGCAGGCGAAACCGCAGAGGCGCCCGTCAGCGAGACCGTCGCGGAGCGCGAGATCACGCTGCCGGCCTCCGACCCCGAAGCGATCGACCCCGCGCTCACCGCGCTCATCGACACGCTCGCCGACGCGGCCGATCCGGTCTTCACGCTCATGGAGCGCGATGCCGACGCGGATGGCGACACCGCCGGGGGCGATCCGTGCGCCCCGCGGGAGGGCGAACCGGGCGAGGACTGCCCCGACGGACTCATGTCGACCGTGCTCGCCACGACGAGCGTCGTCGACTTCCGGGCCGGCGGCCAGGCCTTCCCTCCCACCCGCGAGCAGTTCCTCGAGCACGGCAACCCCACGGGCGGCAGCATCTACTGCGACGGGTTGACGCCCGCATCCGACGAGGTGCCGTTCGGCATCGTCTCGACGGTCCCCGGCACCTTCACGGTGCGCTACTGGCCGAGCGCACAGCCCGACGAGGAGCTCGTGGTCGCCGGCATCGAGAGCTCGGCCTCCGACATCGCCGGCTTCCAGCAGGCGCTCGCCGACGGCGTCGACCCCTTCTCGGTGATCGGCATGCCGCGGCACTGCCTCACCCTGCCGGGCATCGAACCCGACACCGTCTACACCGCCGTCGTCTCGGGCGTCGACGTGATGGACCGCGTCTCGGAGCCGCACACGCTGCGCTTCAACTCGGCGGGCGCACCCGTGCGCCCGGGTGCGCAGATCACGACGATGGGCGAGAACCTCGTGTTCGTCGCGGCGCCGCACACGCGCGACCAGTCGGCCGAGGCCCGCGTGCTCCTCGTCGACGACGCCGCCGAGCCGAGCTGCGCGATCCCGGACAGCGGATCGCGGTCGCTCTGGCCGCTGACCGATGTCGAGGCGGAGACCGACGCCGACACCCTCATCGAGCGCAACATCCGCCCCGACTACACCCGCAAGCGCGTGCAGACCTTCGTGCTGCCGGAGGGCTCGACGGCTCTCGTGTGCGTGCGCTGGTACCCCGCCGGCTCCGCTCCGAGATGGCAGCGCGAGCAGCCCATCTTCGAGTCCTCCGCGATGCTGCGCTCGAGAAGGCGTCGCTGACCGTCCACGCCGGACGCGTCCACGCGATCCTCGGCGAAAACGGCGCCGGCAAGTCGACGCTGATCAAGATCATGTCGGGCGTGGTGAAGCCCGACGAGGGCACGATGCTGCTCGACGGACAGCCGGTGAACTTCGCCGATCCGGCCGCCGCCAACGCCGCGGGGATCGTCTGCATCTTCCAGGAGCTGTCGCTCATTCCCGATTTGTCGGTCGCCGACAATATCGTCATCAATTCTAAGAACGTCGCTGATTCTCGCCGCGGGCAAACTCAATACGGCGACCCGCTGACCGTTGGCTCAGGCCAAGTGAACAAAATCTTCAACTACGCGTCTTCACTCATCGTGAGCTACGACGACAAGCTCGCTTGTGATTCAGGAAGTGGCGGGTGGATTGATTATCCGGGCACGTACGTTGACCCGGCTGCTGAATATAAAATGCGCTCACTCGAGGCGCTCAAGAATTTCTATTTCACGACCGATCGAGGCGTTTATAAAATCGATGCGCTTAACGCTGACCCGAGAAAAGCCGGCGTTGTAAAAGCGCTCGGTGGGACAGGCATGCTCACCGGGAGCACGGGGTTTTTGCTTGATAATTCTGCGGTCGCATACCGCATGGTTTGGGGCTATCGGGACGCAAACAACAACTTGCTTCTGGGCTCACCTAGCCAGCGGTTAGTTGTATCGAACGCCAGCGGCACATCGAAAGATGTTCAGCTTACATTCACAATCCCTGCGTCAATCACGACAGAATATTTTTATCAGATTTATCGCTCAACCGGGACGCTTACGGCAACGGATGAGCCAAGCGATGAGCTCCAGCTTGTCATTCAAGGAAATCCAACGTCTGGCGAGATCGCTGCAAAAACCTTCACGGTTATAGACGAGACCCCTTATTCGCTCATGCGCACGACGCTTTACACCTCGCCGTCGCAAGAGGGCATTCAAAACGCAAATGATGAGCCGCCCTTTGCGCTCGACATGGACATTTTCAAGGGCTCAGCGTTTTACGCAAACATTCGCCAAAAGCAGCGTTTGTCGCTTGCACTCATCTCGGTTGAGTTCCCCTCACTTGGCTATTTGATTGACGCAAGTGTCGACACAACGAGTGGTGATCCAACTTTAACGAACATCTCCGACACGACTGATTTACGAGTAGGCATGCGCGTGGTTGGCGCAGGTATTCCGGCCACGGCGCGAATTCAATCCATTGCTGGCCCGACGTCTATCGTTATGACTGACAATGCGACAGCTACAGCTACGGTCAGCGTCGAATTTCAAGATAGGTTCTCAATCGGCGGAGTGGACTACTGGGCGGGAGGCGCTCAAGACGTTTCAACGAACACGTTTTTAGCTGATGACTCAGGAACGCCCGCGCAAAATATCGCTGCGACCGCGACGAGCTTAATCGATGTGATCAATACGAGCGCTTCGAACACGACGCTTTACGCTTACTACACATCAGGCGTTGAGGACTTGCCTGGGCAAATGCTCTTTGAAGAGCGCTCGATCGGCGGCGCAGCGTTCTCGGCGACCAGCACTGCGGGCTTTGATTTTAGCCCTGAACTTCCAACAAGCGGCACGAGTGTTTCGTCTGACAACGATGCAAGGCAAAACCGTGTAGCGATCTCAAAGCAAGGCCAAGTTGAGGCCGTGCCGATTTACACCTATTTTGACATTGGATCCGCGAATTTTCCCATTCAACGAGTTGTGGCGCTAAGAGATGGGATCTTTTTCTTTAAAACCGACGGGATTTTTAGGCTCTCTGGCGAAACGTTTTCGAATTTCACGGTCACTTTGATCGATAATACTGTGGCCCTAAAGGTTCCAGAGAGTGCCGTTCCCTTTAACAACCAAGTCTTCTGCTTTACGACTCAAGGGATTTGCGCCGTCACTGATTCCGGCGTTCAGATCATGAGTGTTCCGATTGAAAACGTGCTCCTTGAGCTTTCAAGTGATCAATTCGTAAACTTCATGTCGGCAAGCTTTGGCGTAGCCTATGAATCGGCGCGCATCTATTTGTTTTTTACGGTTACTGAAGAAGATGACGAGTTTGCAACACAAGCGTTCGTCTATAACTCTTTGACCGACTCATGGACCAGATGGCCACTTGACCGAACTTGCGGCGTTGTGAACACAACCGTAAATAAGCTTTTCAGAAAACCAAAAGATGATCAGGCTTTTACCGCTACCTGATGGTAGTGGTCCTGAGGAGACCGCAATCAGATATCAGGCAGAACTTGGACAGCATCGTAGATGTTTATTTTACCCCGGCCCCAAACTAACAAATAATATATGCATGAAAGCATGAAAGTATGAATAGAGGGAAGGGGGCGCTAAGAGATAGAAGAACTGACTGTGATCGCCACCACGGGACATCAACGCCAAAGGCGTGAAGAAAAGAGTGCGACGGTGTCATGTACCTTGGAAAAAGATGAAGACTTGATCGCGCTTGACAAACGGAGTGCAGGAAATGATGTGGGATCAACCTCCTCACCTTCCATTTAGTTATAAGAAGAGGGCCTTACTTTCAATCATACTTTCCTGCAAAACAAAGATAAACATGAGAGGAAAAACCCATTAGAAAACCAAATTGTAGTACCATATCCTGAATGCATGGAACAGTGCTAGAAAATGGGGAAGAACACACTGGGGGGAGATTTTTAACCCCTATGGAAGGGTGCAAATGATAGGTGTGTGTGTTGTGATGAGAATGAAGTAAATAGGAGGAAGAAACACGCAGTATAACCGTGGAGAGAGTGCATGCAAAATGGAGAAAAACACAACAAAGTACAGAACAGTGCAAACTGTGATGATTTTCAAAATTAGAGCATGAATAGCTAAGAGAAGAGATGATGAAAATGAGCCCTTAAGCATGGAAATAAAAGTCAATACTTCTCTCTTCAGGATGGGGTCAAGGAGATGAGATGGCGTCGCAGCATGGCTTTGCCCCAAACCAAGAAAGAGTCCCCCGCCGCGCACTATGAACTGGGAGGTTTATATAGAGGTTGCAGAAAACCCAGAACGTTCTCTCACGGATTTAGGAGATAAACACCCAAAAATAGGGATTTTGATTGATAAACCTCTAGTTAATATGAAGGATAATAGCCTAGGATGGATAAAAATCGAGGTGGAGACCTATCCTCATCGAAAATAGATAAATCAAGGAGTCCAAAGAGTCCTGTGGTGAAGAAATCAGAGTTCAAAATCATCCGGACTCTCTATTGTAAAAACACTCTATCGCAAGGCCACAACTGGATAAAAGCTGTCATGGGGGGCCGCCATTTGAAGAAATGGTCATATGAGTGACGCCAGGCGACTGGGGGTGACTGGGGGTGACCGGGAGGCTTCTAGGCGAAAAACTGAAGAAACAGTCTTCATTAGACCACTACTTGATAGTGATGATCTGAGTAGGACTGTAAACTGATATTAAAAATAAATACAAATAAAAAAATATTGCACTGTTCATTGAGAAGGCAGTCACCTAGGTGATCGCGTTACAGAGCCTGCGCAGTTTTGTTCCGGGCGCCCATTCGGCAGCCCAGACTACCCGAATCGGTCCTGAAAGTTGGGGAATCAAAGCTAAAGGCCTCCAAAGCTAAATGGACTCAAAAAATGGTCAAGAAATGGGCTCAAAATTGGATCAAAGAAGGCTCCAAAATAATGGACAATCTGGGGCGTTACAAAGGAGAATAAGAGAAATAACTCGACTTGCAGGCTAAAAACGGGTGTCAATAGATGCCCCTCCTTGATGTTCGCTTTGAAAGGGAGCGAGCGAAAGCGATGCAGAGGTAGAATGGAAAGGAGATGAATCGAAAGTGACAGTGACAAGAAATGGCGATGAAGTAAAGATGAAGCGGAGAGAACTGAAAAGTGCGTGTCAAGGCAAAAGACACCCATCACAACCAACAAGTGACATGAATTCTCCTGAAAATGCCGAACTAACCACCAGAAATGACTGATAAGGATGAGACATGTCTGGAGAACTAAACTAAAGGAGGAAAAGAAAACACGACTGACCTCATTAGGGGACATAATCGATGGACAACGAGGGGATCAGAAGAAAACACCACATAAATGCTGGAAAAGGAAAGTAAAATCGAGATAAAATCCAGACAGGAATCACGCTGGCCAACCAAACCAAGTGCAAAATCAAAGAAGATGATCAAATTTAGGGTGGAATGAGGATCTCTTATCCAAGAGAGCTGAAGTGTAATTAGCCATTACTGAGGAGAAATTCTGAGCGAATTGAGACATGAATGCTCAAAATGGCATGATGCATGCTGGGCTAAAATAAAGAAATCATTAAAACGAATGTAAAGAAAGAATAAACTGGGCGGCGCTCGAGCCCTTGTAGGGAATCAGGGAAATGTGCGCGCCGCTGGCCATCTGGAACATATCGGCGGCCATCTCCTGCGCGCTGCCGCGGCCCGACGTCGCCACCTTGGCATCATTGGGATTGGCTTTCAACCAGGCGATGAATTCCGGCAGCGTCTTGGCGGGAATTTTCGGATAGATCGCAAACACCAGCGGCACTTCGTGCGTATAGACGATGGGCTCGAAGCTCTTTTCCGGATCCCAGCCCAGGTTCTTGAACAGGAACTTGTTGATATTGTGGCTGCCCCCCACGATGCCTAAGGTGTAGCCGTCGTTCGGCGCCTGCGCGAGCAGGAGGGGCTGCATTATTACCCGGATTTCGACATCTGGCTGGCCTCGCGCTTCGAGGATGTCGCCGCCATCGCCAATGACCGCAGCCTGGTGCGCTCGCTCGACGGGCTGGTGGCGCCCGAGGTAATCGCCGAGCAGAAGCGGGCCGGCAATTGGCACGACATGCCGCATCATTCGCGTTTCGTGCAATTCAGCCTGCTGGACAGCGACGGGCCGGTGCATGACCGGCTGCGCGCCCAGGTGTTCAAGCTGTTCACCCCGGTGATGGTCGACGCCGCCGACGGCCGGCTGACGGCGGTGCTGCACATGCCCTGGTACCTGCACGCCATCGAGGTCAGCCGCCCGTTCCACTTCGGCGACTACGGCGGCCTGCCGCTGAAGGTGATCTGGGCGCTGTTCGACCTGGCGACGATCTGGGTGCTCGTGACCGGGCTGCAGCTGTGGCTGGGGCGGTCGCGATGAGCCGGCCGTCCTCGGAGCGCCCGGCGGCGGCGCGGATCTGGCAGATCCCCGCCGTGCTGGCCGGCTCGACCCTGGCAGGGCTGTTGCTGGCGCTGACCGGGGGCGCGCAGCCGTGGCGAGCGGTCGCCTGGGGCCTGCTGGCCCTGCCTCTGGTGGTCGGCCTCCTGGGCTGGAGCGGCTGGGGACGACGCTCCCCGGACTGACGTCCGGGCGTGGCAAGCGGACGGTTCGTGCTATCAAGCGGTCCAAAGGAAACGCTTCGGAGCACCTGCTTTGCCTCAGGCCGTCATCGCCGCCACGGGCCTGTTCACCCCGGACCAGTCGATCTCGAACGCCGAACTGGTCGCGGCCTACAACGACATCATGAACATGCAAATTTGATGTAAGCCCGACGTTGCAGGCGTTTAGCTGAAACCCGTGCTCTTGGCGTTTTGCTCGCGTTCCAGCTTGGTGATGAAGCGCTGCACGGCGCCCATCATCGACTTCGGCATGTCGACGAACAGGCAGCCTAGCCTGCGGATCGATTTGCCGTTGGGCAGGGTGATTTCCTGGGAATTGCGGATTTGCAGCGTGGTGACTACGAGCGAACCGCCCGGGAGGTCGATGCGGCAATCCTTGTAGATGCGGCCTATGGTTGGGTCGAGCAGCTTCTTTTCATCGAGTATCGCAATGCCGCCGCCGCTGACGTTTTGCAAGGTCACGACCACCGAAGTCGAAGTTTCTTCGAACTCATGCGGCATCGTGATCGTGCAGCGTACCGGGTTGGTGACGGGTGTCAGCACGCGATAGAATTCACGCCTTTGCAGCCGCACCATGGTCTGGGGAATCTCGAACTGGAAGGCCGGCAAGTCTTCGTAAGTACAGGATTCGACCTGGTTGGTGAAGAACAGGATGCGGATATGTTCCAGCATGGACTCGAACGAGATATTGTCGCTGTCCAGGATGCGCTGGTTTTGTAATTGGCTCGGGGCAACGTCGACGACGACCGTGTTGTCGCTCTCATCGACCGCAAGGATGGAGGTGACGACGGCTTCCGTGCCGCCGTTGATGACCATTCTGACGAGCTGCTTGCTGTCGCTGATATTGCGCAGCAGCGCGATGATTTCGCGGCGCGAATGTATCTGGTAAGGCCCGAGATCTTCCATCCCGAGATTCGTATGCAAAGTCATGAGCTGTGGCTGTCCGCCGGTGGCGGCGTGGATCTGGACCACTACCGGGTGCTGGCCATCGACTGGCTGACCCCGAATGAATTGAACGCCACCGCGGTGTCCAGCGAGGACCAGGCCGACGCGCTGGCCGCGTTGCTGAACGCGCTGGGCATTTCCCAGCTGCATGCCTTCGTCGGCGCGTCGTACGGCGCCATGACCGCGCTGGCGCCCTTTTTGTTTAAACTTGTTTGTTATCTTTAATCGTCCCTTCCTTGAAATTATAATTGTTCCATTGCTTATTTGTTCATCGGTCAGATCCCTGGCGAGATTCCGACAACATCTCCCTTGGGCCCGATGCCCTAGGGGGTGTAAAATGGGTACTCGTTCACGAAGAATCTAAGATGGCCCCTTAATTTCAGGGATGCACACAAAAGTGGCAACATCCATAACCACAGGACTATTTTACTACACACTCCCAGGTTGCCAGGATGGCTATGTAGAAGCTACCGAATCAACCAAGGCTACGGTCCGCCAGATCGAACACTACTGAGGGTTGCTGGTTGGCCTGCCGAATCAGCCATGGAGGGCTACCGGATCAGGCTGGGAATGGCTGCTATGGGGTTGAACATGGCCTGTCGTATCGATGGTAGGGGTTGCCGTATCAACCGCATGAAGGCTACCAGTTCGGCCACAAAACGGCCACCGAATCAACTGCATAATAAGGCTGTTGGATGTGCTAATTAGGAGCCACCAAGCTACCAAGAAAGGCATGGAACATGGGGAGAAAGGCTGCATCCTTGAGCTTAAGGCTATATATGCTCGCTATATAAGCTCTAAGTGCAAGGCTCTGCAAGTGGGAGCATCAGACCCGTGGGGCTCATCATAAAGAGAAAGGATACTGAATCAAAGGATTGCTACAGACCAGCTCGGTAGTATAGAGAATCGGCGTATCGACAGACTCCTACTGGGCTGGGTGAGGGAAGACCTAAGCAAAGGGCTTCTATAACTCGACCCCGGGATTGGGACTCGAGATCCTATCCACAGAGTAGGATAAAACCCGAGCCCAATTCACTCCCAAAGATAGTTCATTTTACTGTCATGCAAAAATAGCCACAGTGAGAAGGAACAGAGGTAGAATTATATACATAACGATCACAATTGAATCGACAGAAGAACATAAAAGGCATACATAGAATCATTCATGAGCATACTGTTCTTATTCGTTGGCCTGCAATAACAGAGCCAAAGAGAAGATATACATAAGGGATCAAAAATGAGAAAGGAAAAGAAAGGAAAACAAATTCAAAGAGGGGGAGGAAGGGGGCGGAACATTGACTCCGATTCCCCTCCCTCTGGGCCTCAACCCTTCCCTCTCTCTTCACTCTCTTCTAGACACTCTAGGCTCTGGAAAACCCTCTGACCCTCACCTTTCCTTTCTTTTGATCTTTGCCTTATGGCTTGCTCGTCCCCTCTTCTCTTCCGCTCTCCTCTTATTCTATCTCTCTCTCCTGTTGTTCGCATGCCTTCCTTCTATTTCTCCGCCAGCCTCTTTGTTATGAGCTTGAGGGCCCTTTTATGGCCGTGCCGTGAGCTTCCGGTTGGGAGCGCTTCTGTCGGATGGGAAGGAGCCGCGCTGACGGATTGAAGGGGGCTGCTGGTTCGAGCCCCTACTACTGGATCAATGAAACACTGTCATTTGAAAGAAACTCCACCGAATCGGGAAGCGCTACCGGATTGAGGGGCTACTACCCGGATGAAGCTATTGCTATATGTGTTGCTGCTGTTGGATCAGGAGGTGGTTGCCAGACTCATTGCTGTCGCTGGCTCAGCATATAGCTGCCGGATGGAGCCAGTGCTGCCGCTGGATCTGTTAGTGCAGAGTGCGCCGGATGGATGAGGGAAGATTTTGACGGAGCCTGCCGTGTTGAGAAGCTGCTGCCATATGGGGACCTACTGCCGGTTCAACAAAGGGCTGTCGTATGGTGGGAGCTCTGTCGGATGGGGGTTCGAGCAGGCCTACCAGTTCGCAGGGGCCATCGGATGAGGGTCTTTGAGTCCTTTTTTCTTTTTCTTTTCCTTCCTTGAATTTTCTTCTTTAATTCTTCTTCTGCCACTTTTCCTCTTTTCTCCTTTTTTCTTCTTCTTCATTCCTGAAAAATAAGAAAAAGGCAAAAACAAATTAGCGCTAGAGAAAGGGATGCATATTGATAGTTTTAGCATTATTTAATTTTATTTTTTATTTTTTTAGTGCATCAACAAATGTGCCCCACCTGCAGGTGGCGTGAATGAGGGATGAATGGGCGGGACCTACGAGTGCAACACGTTTAAAAGTGTTATATGTGTCTTTTTATTCTTTGTTTTCATTCATGTAATCATGCAATCATTCACAGTGGGCATAAGATTTGAAATCTTTTAACCACACACAATATTTTACTTCCACAAACTCACAATATTTGTTATCATCAAAACCAAAGCCAAAAATAAGGTGGGAGCACAATACCCAACAATAATATTTCCTAAAATCTAATTTTTGGATTGAAATTTCATAAAATCAAAAAAAGATGAAAAAATAGCCTCCACGATCCTCAAAAAGAGCACAACGCACCTGCAACGTCCCTAAGTCTCAAAACTCAATGGTTCACTCTCCACGAGATTCTGCTACTAATATAGGGAAAAAATCTACGTGGATCGTAAAACATAATTCGGGACCCATGAAAGCGCTCCGAAAGCTCTCCGATTCCGATCCGAAGGATCCAGGGTATTGCACACACAACCTTTCCTTAATAGCTTATGAGTTCAAAGAGCCAAAATAAGAGGTGACTTATTTCGACTCCGAGGACTAGTGTAAACCAGCTCCTGATGATCATCAAAAGTTACTTTACCCTTTCTGCAATCTACAACTGCCTTGTGTGTGGATAACCAATATGCACCTAGTATAACATCGTACCCTTTCATGTCTAGGCATAATCGATTGGTAGATTTTTTCCATTAACCATAACTTCACTATTTGGGTAATGATGTGTAATCTCAGATTCACTTCCAATAGGGGTAGAAATAACTAAATCTAACCATTCAGGTTCCATAGAAAAGGAAGTAGCAAATTTTTTGGAGACAAATGAATGAGTTGTACCGGTATCAAATAAGGCGTAAGCAGTCTTAGAGCAATTTTTCAATGTACCTTCCACGAGTCCTCCTTCATTATCTTTTGCCTCTTGGAGTGCTTGTAGGCAGCCTTGCTTCTTTACCGGGCACTTTTCTTCTTTGTTGGTTTGCTCACTTAATAATGGGCATTCGGGAATCCGGTGATCTAGACTTCTACAGTGGAGACATGCTCCCAATCTCCTCCAGCATTCCTCGGCCCTATGGCCGGCCTTGTCACAATGCTTGCACACTTCTTTGGAATGTGTGGTGGTAATGGAAAAGGGCTTGCTTCCCTTTTTGGCCTTCTTCTCTTGGGATGAATCTCCCCCATTGCTAGATCTCTTCTTATTAAATGTTGGTTTGAAAGTTCCCGTACTTGTAATGTGCTCCTTCTTATCTTTCCCATGGATTTGGTCAGACAGCTCCGTGGCATTCTCTAATAACTGGGCTCACCTTACCATCTCCGAATAGGCTTGAATGTCCATCGGTGCTAATTGAGTGATGTATTGCGGACGATGCCCATTAAGGAATCTCCGGGCCTTCATCTTCTCAGTACACATTAGATGCAGTGCATACCTTGATAGTCGAGAGAATTGGGCCTCATACTCGGCCACCGATAAAGTCCTTTGCTTAAGCGCGGCAAGTTCCGTGGCCTTCTTCTCTTGTATTCTATTTGAAAAATATTTATTATTGAAGTATTCCACGAACTCACCCCATGTGATATGATCATGAGGCAGCGTAGCTTCCATAGATTCCCACCAAAATCGGGCATCCCACTCTATTTGAAAAGTGGCTAGTAACACCTTCTCTTCATCTGTGCATTGCATCACATAAAATATCCTTTCGATCTCCTTGATCCAATTCTCGACATCATCGGGGTCGGACGAGCTAGTGAACTTTAGCGGGTTCATGTTGCGGAAACTACGGTGGAGATCACCCGCTCCACAGTTCATACCCGCTTGCGCCACTTGTTGTAGCGCTTGGGTGTGGCCTTGAATGGTGCATTGCATATCGTGCCACTGAGCACGTTCGGCAACCATGGTCCTGCAAGATTTTTAAATAACTATATTAATATACGATTAACCAAGAGTCTTATCTCCCTAAGTTAACTTAGCCCATGGCTCTACCCAATCTCACCAGGTAAAAGGTATAAACCTATCCTTGGACTTGGTTTCCTAGGAATTTTAGTATCCTAGGCTCTGATACCATAAAAATTGTCAAGCCCTGAGTGCGGAAGGAACCTGGTATGCGTGACGAGTTTATATCAATCATGTCAATCAGAGCATAAGGAATTCAACACATAGATAGAGTGCGCAAATAACAAGATAAATAACCAAATCCTTTTTATTCATTGATACCATTAAATAACTCCCTTATATAATCTTTCAAAGGAAAATAATACTAAATGATAACCTAGACTCAATAAAAGAAAATTATAGAGAGATGTGGGATTTAAATTATCATAAAACAAAGTGAAATAAAATAACATAAAAGGAGTGTGTGCTTGTGCGAGAAGTGAGAGATAGAGAGAAAATGAGAGAGATGATACGGAGGGATGAGGGGAGAGATAAAGAGAGAGAGAGTGTGTGTGTGCTTGTGTGAGAAAGAGAGAGAGAGAAAACCAAAATAGAGAGAAAGAGAGAGGGAGATTGCGGGGGAGAGTTAAGAGAGAGAGAGAGAGAAAGATCCTGTAGGGTGTGTGTGTGTAAGGATTAGAGAGAGAGGGAGCAGCCAGTGAGGGGCGATGCGTGTGTGTGGGTGTTAAGAGAGAGAGGGAGCGACCGGTTGCGTTGCGCGGCGGGGAAGAGGGGCTGGCGGAGCGAGCACATGTGCATGAGAGGGGGCTCAACGTGCATGGGCTGCGGATAGGTGAGGGAACGACGGGAGGGGTGTCCGGTGTGCGGTGTGGGTTAGAGAGAGGAGCGGCTGGGCGGTGTGTGCATGTGTGCGTGGGTGTGAGAAAACGAGGGGAGGGGTTCGCCGGTGGCCGGTGTGCGTGTGATAGGCTAGAGTGAGGGCAAGGTGGCGGTGTGAGAGAGATAGGGAGAGAGGGAGGAGAGATGAGAGAGGCCATGAGGGGAGAGAGAGGGGTCGACCCTGCGGAAAGGGGGGGTCATGAGACATGGCGACAGGAGGTGGTTCGCGATCGGTCGGTGTGTGTTGGACTGAGGGGGGCCGACAGAGGTGCTGGACGGAGGGTTTGGATGGAGGATGAGACGCAGTGGAGAGGGGCTCATGACGGAGGCAGATGAGATGACGCCCGCGGAGGGGCTGCCGCAGTCGAGACGACGATGGCGTGGTGCTTGCTCTGGGCTGGGTGCAGGGAGAGAGACTGGGAGAGAAGAAGAGGTCACCATGTGTTGGTGCGTGTCGGCTGACCGGGTTTTTGGAGAGGGAAGGGGAGAGGGAGGTGCGGCCGGTGATGCAGGTGTGAGAGGGGGGTTCACTGTGGCTTGCGACAGTGGAGATGTGAAGAGCGAGTGGGAGAGAAAGAGGGAGCGACGATGGGATGAGGAGTGGGAGGCCGGGCTCCGTGTGTGGGAGCGGAGTGGCCAGGAAGTCTGCGGTGGAGGTGTGTGTGTGTGAAGGGGAGTGAGGAGTGGGAGGTGGTGAGAGAGGGAGAGAGATGGGGCTCGCGGCTGTGTGAGTGGGGAGAAAGGGAGAGAGAGAGGGTGACCGGTGAGGTGGAGGTGTATAGGTGAAGGAGAGGCCTGCCGGTGGGAGGTGTGAAGATAGAGGGAGGAGGGCGAGGTCGGACGTGAGAGGGGGGAGAACGGTAGCGGCGAAGTCAGTATATGTGAAGGGAGGGCCTCGCAATGGTGGCTGTGTGTATGCATGAGTGTTAGAGGTGAGGAACGGCTCAGGGAGTGGGTGCAGTGGAGGAGGTCTCATGCGGCGGGTGCAAGTGCGTGTGTACGAAGGAGTGTGGTGGCCAGCAGTGTGAAGAGAGAGGGAGGAGGGCGAGGTCGACGGGGTTAACAGAGAGGGAGTGAACGACCAGTGAGGAGGCACGCGGTCAGTGTAGGGTGCTGCTGCGGTTGGTGACCAGCGGAGGGGCTCGCGCAGGGCTAGCAGGGGGCTGTCGTGGTGAGAGAAGAGGGAGCAGAATGGTTACGATGAGAAGGGAGATGGGGGGTGTGGCGAGGGTGCATGCGCACCTAGGAAGGTGCTAGAAGGGAGCACGATGTGAACGATCGTGGCGATGGCGGAGGTCCGGCAGAAGGAGAGAGAGAGAGAGAGATGGAGGGAGAGGGGAGTCTCCGACAGATGTGTGAGAGAAAAGGAGATGGAGAGAGGGGGTCTCGCCGGCCGCGTGTGTGAGTGTAGTGTGGGGGGAGTGAGAGAGATATTGGTGTGTGAATGGAGTCCTCCGTGTGAGAAGAGAGTAGGAGAGAAAGGAAGATAAGAGAGAGAGAAGGTGCGATCTGGGTGTGTGTAAGGCCTCCCCCCCGATGACTGGGAGAGGAAAGGAGATAAGAGAGAGGGTGGAGGGAGTGGAGAGGCTGCGTGAGAGGAGGAATCAATGTGTGGAGACTAGATCCTAAGGATGTGGAAGGGGAGTTAAGAGATGTCTTTTTTATTTTTTTGTTATTTTTTAATGTTTTTATTAGTCAACTTCGTATGACAACCCCCACATGCGCTTACGAAGAGATACTTTTACCTCTGTATCATCAGTGAATCTGTTTCGTGGCCTTACTCGGAAGAAGTATCCTTCTGGAAGTGTGGGAGCCACTAACGGCTCTGGTTTATATATGTCTCTATTACTAGGCATCATGGAATCCTCTTAGGTGGATAGGAGCCAACGATAGTGGCGGCTTTCTTTTCTTTAGCGTCATCAGCCAGCTTCTGTTCTAACGCAGTGATGACCCTCGGTGCCTTGTCCTTGGCACTGCGTTGAAGCTCTTCCAAGGTATCACCAACAAAGCCAATAGATTTACTAACAATACTTCCATAAAGCCTGCCAAAGAATCCTTTATAGAATATGCCAAGCGAGTACACGCCTCTGTAATAGTCGCAGTTTGACTCATAAATCCGCCACACATATTTCGGAGGCAGATGAGGCAAGCCCGTTAATGGATTGATAGTGGACATATCACTTCGCCTTACTGCGACGCAGCGGCATCACTAGATCATTCGGCAGCAGGACGCAGCCATCACGGCCCGACACGTTCTCCGAATAGAACCCATTGTACGCACGCTGGTAGATACGATTGTCACGTACGTGCCGCACGTTCCTACTCGGCTCGCTGGTGACACGGAAATAGGAGCCGGGACGCAGACGATCAAACGGGATCGGATAGGCGCTGGCATTACTGAACTGAGTTGCATTTAGGGTAGACATTGTGTTGCTCCTTATTACAAACAAAAGAAAGGCCAGCTGTTTAGGCTGGCCCGATGATGAAGCTTTCGCTCCGTGTTATTGCTTTTTCATTTCTTCAAACGCATGAATCCACTTGAGCACATTTTCGGAGAATCCATCTAAATGTGTGAATTTACCGTAGCCCACGCCATTCTTGTAGCTAGCCACATTAATCATGTACGCATGTTCGGACACAGGATCAGGGATACGCCTACCGCTTGTGTCCTGCTCGTCAGTGATAACGATTATACGATCATGCTTGATGTTATTGTTGACGTGTTCAATAGCAGCAGCCATGTTCGTACCACGATGAGACTGACTGCGGATGATGGCATCAACACCGGCCATACCCCGACGTGGAGGAACTTCAACTAATCTTTCCGAGAAGCTGAACGACCGCAACGTCTTTGCATTAATCAGCGATGACAAAGCAGCAGCCGCGTCCATACGTGTCAAGTCAGACTTACCGCCCAACGGACCACGCATAGAACCAGACACGTCTACCAGAACGACAGTGGTACCAGATAGTGCCGGTAGCTCCGCGATAGCCGTAACCAAACTTGCGTCCAAAGCTGCTTCGTAACGCGGCGCTGCTCTTGCAGCCGCGATGAAACGGAAGGGGAGAATCTTTTCAGCCCCGCCCTTGCGCGCGAGAATTGCATCGGTGACCAGTTTGGGATCAACTCCGCCCTGATCCATATTACGTAGGTTGCGCAGCAATGCAAAGTAGCCAAGTTTATTCTCCTGCAACAGTCGTGTGAATTCCTTGCCCTTGTCTCCCCCAGCAGACAGTGCAACTTCCCATGTATCAGCAGCAGGCAGGGTGCCGTCAATCAATTGTTTCCACGTTGTTTCTTGTGCCTTGTCCTTCGGCTTAGCATGAGACAGGAACAACACATCACGTAGCTTCACCGCACCATCGCGGTTGTATTTAGCAAGCTGATAAGCGTCGAACTTCGGGAACGCAGAAGCAAGTCCAATCTTCAAGCCCTTAGCCAAAGGCTTACGACCATCTTCCCAGTACATAGCCAGCAGTTCTGCCATTTCATCGGCGCGAGATAAAACCTTAGCAATCGTCTCGCCTACAAACTTACCACGCCCCGATCCTCTACGGATCAGTTCACGCAGCAGGATTAGGCTGACATGGCGCAGGTTGTGCTCATGGCGGGCTTCGATTGCAAGTGCCGCCAGTTCTTCCAGCTTAACCTTACCAGCCGCCTCACCGATGCGCTTGGCAATGCTCTGTCCATCCTCATAGAACTCTCCTTCGTAAAGGAAGCAAGCAAGTACGGAACGGCGAAGCTGCTGGATCGCTGTGGTGTGCGCAAAAGCGGGGGAGCCGCCTTCTGTTTTGACATTTGAATAATCCTTTTTAACATTGGTTCTTCACCACGTTGCGAATAGCTTCCTCGATGGAATTGTCCCCCTGCTTTCTCTAGTCACCCAGTTATAGCCTCCTCATTTGGCGAATCATACATGGTCCACGCCATGAGGAGGGCCCTCTGTAAAACACGCGGGCACCTGCTTTGTCACGTCTTGACCCCGGGGACCAATCATCGTGTCAGATTTGTCCCGCGACATGCGCCAGTTGTACCTCAGCTGTCACGGCCCACCTGTAAAGCCCATGCAGCTCTCATAAATTATATTGCCATTTGAATGAATGTGCTCGCATCCACGTTCAGGCCCCAGTCTCTCTCGCGCCACCCGACATGAACCTCCAGCACCCCCTGACCCCAGCCCTCACCGTCCGGCCCAATGCGAACTCATAGCTGCGAAGTGCTCCCTGCTCTCCATCCGTGACTTCAGACACATATAGTTCTCTCTTCAGCATGGAACGAAGGTGTTCGGATTCAATCTGATGTAAATTAACACCGACTGCTTACAGTCGGTGGGGAAAGACGTCCAACACACGAGTCCCCACAGTCGCCTGCACACTCGCACCTATGGAATCGCCCTTCCCTCCACAGGTATCTCACCTCCCGAGTCCACGTGCCGTGCCCTGGTGGCGCTTCCCCTGTCAGTTTTCGGTTCCATGGGTGATTGTCGAGAAATTGACTGGCACGCCTGCACCCTAGCCATGTTTCCCTAAAAACCAGGAAACCTCCCATGCCACTCGGTCTCCCCTCAACTTTTTGTAAAAGGCGAGTGCATGGTGCCGCCTTGAGAAAGATACGACCTTGAAAGGAGGGGCCCGAAGTACGCTAGATTCTGGCATCTCCCCTGTTGCCCTATCCTACCCCTCAGTCCAGTCACCACACACACGTGCGCCCGCGGCCCCCTCAGTCCCCGCCGCTCACGAACAAAAGGATGACACGCCCGATGGGACGTCTCCCACCTTCCTTCTTTCTGCTGAAGAGAAAGCCTGTGCCAGCCCTGAAGCCCTAGTACCTTTTTCCTGTTCTTATAGGAGAGGTAGAAGAGTGCACCTGTTTGCACTTCCCAGCAGCTTCTAGTTCGCCTTCCTATTGTCGGATCGCGCTCGACGACTTCCAACGGTCATCGCCTCTATCTTGTCCAGTGCATCAGTAGCCATGGCGGTCGTCACCTACGGTCCCATCGTCGTCGCCACCAACACGTCGCATCAGTCGCTAGTCCCAGCAACTTGTCTGAGCGTCAGACTCGGGCCATCTGTCACCAGTCCCCACGAGGGTCCCAGACTAGTTCCTACCTCGGCTAACACCAGCCCCCGGGCCTAGCCTCGACCGACTCCCGATGTGAGTCTTACGCCTCGAGTCTCGGTCCCTGCTATAGCAGCTCGCTCGGGCTGCCAGCCCCGAGCCCTAGTTAAGTCGGCTCTGATACCGGTCTCTGCCCTAAGATGTCCGGCTTCTCGATACCCCACTCGGGCTTTCAGCCCCGAGCCTCAGTCGAGCCAGCTCCCCACACAAGTCTACTGACCCAGGGGCAGGGCTCCCCAACATTTTGTTCGGGTTCCTCAGCCCGAACCTATGAAGAGCAATCACCTCACTCGGGTTTTCAACACCTGGTTTGAGGCTCCCCAGTACGTAGACCGAAGGCACAACCCCGGGGTCTCTCAAGGTCAGTACCCGACGTTGGTCATCCATGTTGGGCCCTGGACCCCTCAGCTCCATCGCGGGGCATGTTCCCCGCAACTCAGTGACGTCGACTCCCGGTACGGGTCTTCCCCTATGGGACGTGGCGACCCAGGTGTTGGCCGAAGGTCTCTCGCCTCACCTTCCGGTCTCACCAGCTCCCAATCCAGTTTCCTAGCCTCAGGTCGCCAGTATTGCGACACACCTAGCAATATCGATTCCAGACGTAAGCACATCGTTGTGAGCATCTGCAACACTGCTATTGGCTCGGGCAAGGGTTTACACTCGAGCCA
The DNA here is from genome assembly GCA_024336825.1 of Amorphophallus titanum. Taxonomy (NCBI): domain Eukaryota; kingdom Viridiplantae; phylum Streptophyta; class Magnoliopsida; order Alismatales; family Araceae; genus Amorphophallus; species Amorphophallus titanum. The sequence continues at coordinate 1,037,422 of JANBPO010001371.1, read as the reverse complement.
CCTAGTCGTAGGCCTCCACTACAGACTTCGCGTCTTAGGGGCCGATTCCGGTGTTCCCAGTTGGTGGTTTAGTGCCACCAATAGCCACAAGCCGAGTCTTCTCAGTTTATCACCTTGGAGCGAAATCATCTTCGGCTCCCCAGAAGAAGCATCGCCATGGCCGTAAAGGTAGGCGATTCACCGTGGCTACTAGCAACTCTGGCAAGACCATCCTTTTCAGTGACCTGCGATTCACCACGACGGGGGTGAACCCGCAAAGAGGGTGAGAGAGAGAGAGAAAGAGATGGCCGTAGAGCCTGGCTCAAATAGATAGAGAGAAAGAGAGGGGGGTAGCAGAGGAGGCGGACAGCCTTTTTGGCTCAGACAGAGGGGGAGTGGCGAATCCTCTAGCTCGAAGTTCAGACAGAGAAGGGGGGTAGCGGTGCTTCTATGGCTCAAAGAGAGAGAGAGAGAGAGGAAGGGTACTCCGTCTGAGCGAATGAGGTGGGGTCAATGTGGGCTGTGGGGTACCAGCTAACAGACAGGTAGAGAGGGGCTCACAGATAGGCAGACACACACACACACACAGAGAGAGAGAGAGAGAGACTCTATCTGAGTGGAGGAGGTACTAGACAGACTCAGAGAGTGAGGATGTCAACTGTCCCATGGCCAACTAAATCACACAAGTTCCTGAACCAAGTTAGATCAGATTATCAGGCTGAATTAATATTTTACACTGCACCGCATGTCATTCAAAGATTCCGCAAGTTATAATCAAATATGCCATAACTTATGTCTATACATAAGTTGTTGACATACTTGTCTAAAAACAAGTGATTGTCCTCTTTTGTGGTATTTATTCAAATGCAGGGCAAGGAGATGCATGAATGCAAATCTTCTATTGATTACAAGCCGTAGCGTCACCATGCTACCAACCAGTGGCAGTTCTTGTAATACCACTTAACTAGTAACAATGATGCTAATGACTCTACATGGGCATCCCTTCTCTACTCTTCATGTTTTGCAACTATCGGCTAGGTTTTCTTTCCACACCTTCAATATCAACCATCAAAGAATTTGTTTCATTGCCTCTGACAAATCGTAAGGCAAAAGTAGATAAATATACATCTAACCACAATAAATGACATAGAGAGAAACTCCACAAGCACCAAACACAATCTAACACAATAATGATAGCATAGGGATTGGAATGCTGAAGCACAAACCTGACGACGAAAAACACCACAAAAGGTGCAGTTATTTTTAAGACCTATGGCCTTCACAATTTCATCCATTGTCCAACCATACAATTCCTTGTATGAAACAATCTTCAGTGGTAGACCATACTGAAATAAAGAAAGTAGAAAACAACTGAAGTTTGTGAGAACTGAGTAATCTGAAATGAGGCTATCAATGGAATTCACAATGAAGTGAATGATTAGGAATGAGATTATAACTCAACAAGTCAACATGTAGCAATAAGCACAGAAGAGAGCCTGAGATGACATGTCAGAAATGGATAAATTTAAGTAAAATTTCAAAACATAAAAAAGAAACACAGATTCATTGCCAGAACTAGGGCAAAAGGGCATAACATAAAGTACTTCATAGAAGTACTTTTGAATGTAATCACTTCTATTTTGAGGCACTTCTATATAAGTACATCATAAAAGTTCCCAAACGCGCCCCGAGCCTTTGTCTGGTTCGGAGGTGGGATGAAGTGGATGCCTCTTTCTTGATATAAGCTGCCACGTGGCTTCAGTACGAAAGGGACTATTTATATTTGGAAGGGTTGTTTCTTTGGAAAAACTATACTCGCTTAACATTAAGTTGGATGATCTGAAGCCATAGAATATCTTGATCCATTTTCCACTTATATTGTTTTTGAAAGTGCCCAGTACCATGCATCGTAAATAACATAAAAGATGTAACAATGTTCAATAGCACCTTTGCAAAACTAGGAATATCCCTGAAAAGGTTATACACCTGCATACATGATCCTACCATGTTTGTGTGTTGTCTCTCATGGATCAGAATCCAGCTGGTGTAGTGCCATTTAGCATAGTCCTCGAGTGTTTGGCATCACCCTATTGGATAATTGGAGCCCACGTGGCCAAGGTGTGAGCGTGGAACCTGACCCTGACCTGCAATCTCTTATTTTTCCCATGTTCTCCCCTACGTAGTTAAAGGCAAGAGGCGAGCAAGGTGACCTTGTGTTTTCTTTCATAAATTATCACGAAGGAACAAAACAACAAGAGGAAGATAAAGAAAACATCTAAGATATAGATGTAGGAAACAATGAGCATGTCCAATATAAAAAGACCAATTTGCATAAAGCACTCATTTAAGTAGCGGATGGTCTTAGGATTCATCTATAACCAGAAAATTGTAGTAGTATGTAAGAGGACAAAGGTCAATAGACATTGTTAAAAGCGGCATTAGTCATGTTGGAGGGAAAAGAGAATTCAAAGTTTGAAATAAAGGAGAGAAATGATGAGTCTTGAGAAGGGGGTTGCCCAAAGCTCAGGGAGGGGGTGCCCACCGCCTTTTTCTTTCCCCCATGCATCATATTCTGACTAAATCTCAGCCATCCATCTCCTTTTGATACAATCTCCACCCTCCATCAGCCCAACTTTCCCTATAAATAGCCCATGATCAGGATGAGAAGGGTGTGCTGCATTTATTCTTTCGCTCTCGTTCTCTCTCTCTCTCTCTCTCTCTCACTACGCACCCCACCCCATTGGGTGGGGTTGTTGGCGTCGGAGGGGGAGACCCCCTCCCTAACCCCCTGCATCTCTCGCCCACCCCCAACTTCGCTGACCCTGTGCCCTCACTCTCTCCCTCTCCTGCTCTTGCTGCCAGCGCCAGGGAAGACGAGGCCCAACGGCTCCCCCATCACCCGCTCTCCCACCCCCTATATCTCTCGCCTATGCCCAACCTCACTGACCCCATCATCCTTTCTCTCTCTCTCTTGTTCTCTCTCTCTCTCTATTCTCTCTCACCTCCCCCCATCCGTTCTCTCTCTCTCTCACTGCGTACACCACCCCACTAGGTGGGGTTGCTGGCGCCAGAGGGGGAGACGCCCTCCGGTGCCCCCTCTCTCGTCCCATGCATCTCTTGCCTATGCCCAACTCCGCTGACCCCGTGTCCTCACTCTCCCCCTCTCCTGCTCTTGATGCCGACGTTGGGGAAGATGAGGCCCAATAGCTCCCCCGTCACCCCCTCTCCCACCCCCTGCATCTCTATTTCTTGCCTAACCTCGCTAACCCCGGTGCCCTCTCTCTCTCTCTCTCTCTCACCTCTCCCTCTCTGGCCACTAGATGGGCTCCGATGCCCCCTCCTCTCTGTCACATACTCGTTCTCTCTCCGTTACCTCCCCCGCTTTGGCCACTGGGTGGGCTCCGACACCCCCTCCTCTCTCACACACACTCTCCCTCCCTCTCTCTCTCTCTCTCTCGTTCTCTCTCTGTCTTTCTCCGTTCTCTCTCCCATCCCCCCTGCAGACCGGTATCCCCCTTGCGCACTTGCTGTCGTCCCTCCCTGTTTGGGACACCCTCCCCCAAGTGATGCCACTGATGCGGCACGGGGGACTCCCCTCCTGATTAACGTCTATCCTTACGTCAGCCATGCCGGGGAACCCCATAACGTGGACTTTGACTACGTCCTGTTCATAGCATCGGAGGTCATTGTGGCGGACGACAACCACCACCTTGAGTACCAGAACCTATTTGACGTCATGTCCGATGCCGTGTACACGACGCTGGAGAAGGTGGGGGTCGGCAATGTCTCTGTCGTCGTGTCAGAGTCGGGTTGGCTGACTGATGGCGGGTTCGTGGCCAACATGGAGAACACCTAAACCTACAACACGAACCTGATGCGCCATGTCGAGCATGGGACGCCCAATAAACCCAAGAGTGGGTTACCCCCAAAAGACATGGGGTTGCTGGCGTTGGAGTGGGAGACCCCCTCCGGTGCTCTCTCTCTCTCTCACTCACACACACACATAGAGGAACGATCCTCTCTCTCACTCTCCGTCTACTCTCTCTCTCAGACACACACACACAGAGACATACAGAGGGGCCAAGCCCCTCTCTCACTCTTCCTCCCCCCCCTCTCTCTCTCTCTCACACACACACACACACAGGCCGACCCCCTCTCTCACTCTCTGTCACTCTCTCCCTCTCTCTCACCCACGCACCGAGAGGGGCTGAGGCCCTCTCTCTTTCTCACACACACTCTTTGTTCCACTCTCTCTATCTCACTCTCTCTCTCACATACAGACAACTCTCTCTCTCTCTCGCGCACACACACACACACACACATATAGAGTCACAGACAAAGATAGAGGGGCCGAGCCCCCTCTCTTTCTGTCTCACTCTCACTCTCTCTTTAATTGTATTATCATGCCTGTATGCCGTAGGGGAACACTGAAACATTCGTTTTGGGCTACTCCGGGCAACAAGGAGCTTAAACAGTTAATTGGAAATTTTGTTTAAATTTGTCTGATTTTTTGTTTAAAGTTGTTTAGATTAATTTTATTTAATTTTGTTTGATTTTAGGAATGAATGAATTTAGGAACCCTATTGGTTTTATTTATGTATTTTTTGTGATATTTAGACAATGTCCATCGGTGCAAGTTGGGTAATATACTGGGGCCGTAGCCCGTTGAGAAATCTCCTCGCCTTCATCTTTTCCGTCCAATAAATAGAATAATTGACTACAAATCTGGAGCAATCTCCATGGCATCCACTAAACAGCTTTAATGCATTCATACATGTAAAAAGAATAATGCATGCATATCGGTTTTAAAAGAACACCTATATCCAAGCAAAAAAGTAATATTAGTATGAGTCACTTAAATTATGCGGATGAAAAATTTAAACATAATTGGACACCATTTTACCTATGCATAAATGATTCCCGATGACCTCGGCACCCAACAATCCAAAATTACTAGAAGCAAGAGAGTTCGATGGTGGGGTGGGCTCAGTATGGGTTTTGGGATACGTGTAGTCATTTTTCATGTTAGGCTGTCACAAGTACTCATCTTACCCTAACATGAAATCATAGAACTCATTTCTCATCGCCCTACCCCTAGTCGGTGCACAAATAATGCCATCTCATCCAAAGGTATGACCCAAATAACACACGGGACATGATTGTGATAGAGTTGCATTGCTTTGTCATCTACGACACCCAACCATGAACACTCATGACCTGTTGGGCATACACCGGGGGCAACAAACATGGCAACCTCCTAAGAGATGTTTTACAAGAACACCTGCCAAATGATAATAAAATACCTGACAAAATGCAACATCTTGTCAAATCAATCACGTTGGAAATGAAGCCATATTAGAACATGGAGAAAATTAGCCTTAAGAACAAAAGTGGCACGGTAACAATAGATCAAGTTTCAAGCCAGAGTTGAGTAGCAATAGTGTCCCTAAGATGCTCTCCCTCTCTAATGTCACGAGATGCCACAAGGACATTGGGATCCACATCCTCGTTACCGGCATCTTCAATGTCAAGTTGCATGTTGAAAGTAGAAGTCGTCCCCTTGCTCCCGACGTATGAAGTTGTGGACGACACAACACGCAATCACAATTAGTATTTGCGTGCGGATTGGGTACATGTTCCCCTATTTCAACGTTTGAAATCACATTTTTACTACCCCGAAGGCTCGCTCTACCACATTTCTCAGTTGAGCATGGCGGTGGTTAAACTTGTCTCTTAAACTTCGATACCCTCTACCACCACGGCCTTGATACTGAGATATGTGATAACGCTCTCCCCGGTAAGGACATAAGAAGCTACTAGTGTTTGCATACCCGAGATCGGCAAGATAATATTTATCTGAAGTAGTCGGTGCTAAATTAGATAGTGTATATATTGATCACCCGCATGAAATTTAAAGAAGCTGGGATGCCGAATGAACTCACCTGGGGGAACTTTGAAACCCCTTTTCTAAGGCCCAAGTCAAAACCTTTTGATCTTTGACTAAGCCTTCCCAACTGGCAGTTAGATATTGGAATTGCAAATCAAAGGATACAATAGCCATCACATTCTGAGTAATTTGTTGCTTACGGTTACGATACCGTGCGTGTTTCGATCTTATCACGTTGGCAGGGATGTGTGTGCCATTGATTGCGCCCAATGCATATTGCAATTGTTGTAATGTCTCATCAGCACTTTGGAATAGATGAGGAGGTGGTGATTATAAGTTACCTTAAAGTAAGGGCAAAACTTGTCATTATGTCGAATGAACAGATGCACCTCTGTTATTGCTGTGGGGAGTTGAAGGTATGTTCCCCTAAGCTTAACTATAGCCTTGCATACGTGGTTCACATAATAACTTATTGTTTGCGATGAGTGTTGGAAATGCTCACACATGGCACCCGTCGCAACACCGTGCCCCATTGCGTATAAGAACATCGCAAGTTGCTCAGTTGCGATGACAAACTGGTTGTCTTTAATCAATTCTCTATCTATCAGGATGTCGTGCAGACGATTGAACATAACTTGGTTTAGCCTGAACATGTTGTAACATTATTTTTCATGACCCGTTAATATGTTATGTACCCACACATGTCCTGTGTAGTGAGATGTATGCATAGGTCTAGGCACACGTACATCATTAATTTCTTCGACCATCACATCTACTAATTCTTCCACTATACCATTACTCATGTTTTGGAAAACTATAATCCCCTCCCGCATTAGCTGTCGTATAAAATTATTTACATCTATAATATCCTGTCATACATATGCATAAGACATGACAACTATTATATTCCGAGGACAACATCCAATACAATTATGGAAAATACTGGTAGTTTGACATCTTGAGCTATTCAAAACAAGAGCAAATACATAAAAGTCATATCGTAGACAAACTCTTGCTTGAAACTCAATAGTCACGAACAAGAATGACAAAGATCCCAAGCAGTATGACAAAAAGGAGGAGAACGATAATGAAAAGGATAACACTGATAGGTAGGTCATGCATAACAATAGGTGCAGCCCTTGGGTGCAGGTTCATCGGAGGAGGGTTCTCTTCATTCCTACTTGACATCACTCCCCTTGAATACATCACAAAACTAGTGTTGGTTGTGACAATGGCTCGGAATGTGTCGTTTGCGTCGTCAATTGATGTAAATCCCTTGTATCTCGCACCGGGGAACCCATTCACCTGTGCATAACACTCATCCCAGGTGTAGTACACACCCGAATTACGACCAACCCATACCAGATAGCACTTATACCTCCCCATGATCCAAATGTGAAACACCCTGCATAGCACGTGTTACCAATACATAACTAAAAGAAAAGGTGCAGGAATCACCCTGACAATAGTACATGTCCTAATTAAAGGTACACGAAGAAGTACATGAAACATCCAGTTAATAGTACATGCCCAAATGAAAGGTAGATGAAACATCTAGAAATAGTGTCCTACGAGGTGGAGAATAACATAGACAAGTACAGAGAATACTATCACACATACAACGCCATATCTCATGAGTAAACTGACTCAACAGAGGCGATGACTAATGTATCCCAACTTGTCCTCGTCATCTAATGTCATGAACACGGATCGAACATGATTGTCTTAGAATAGATCCGAACCCAAATACAAAGTCTCCTGAGTGCAACCTGGTAATTCCTTCAATTTTTGGAGACACTCTTTGATTGTGCATGACTGCGCAGAATTGGAAGTTGTAGAGGAATCTCCAGTGCTAAGGTTTTTATACAACTGTGCCATATGGGTGTTCATAATACAATATTTGTTTAGTGCATCGGTGGCATTCTCTAACCTCTTATTCTGCGTTCCCCTACTAGTCCTGTATGAGGGGGTGCCATATTTCTTCATCTTGTTGGGGGAGGTTGCCTCATCTTCAATTGGTCGCTTTGTAGGTGGTGAAGGAGTGAATTCCCCTGTGCCGCTATTTCCAACCTGTGACGATGAAAAAGGAGGTTGGAAATCCTGGGATCTTGGGACATGGAAGGGGTTGAAATCACTATCCAAGTCAACAAGGGGATCATTGCGAAACAACCCCATGGAAGTATTTCGGCCACGATTTGAATCATCTACACCCAACTCTTGGCAGGGTGATTCTTCATCTCCCCAAGATCGCCTTTGCGACAAGTCATTGGCCATCGTGGTTTCTAATCCTAAACATCCCCTGGACATTGTATTACCACAAAGAATGTCCATTTCAGCCTTGTACTCGTATGGCTTCCCTAGGAGCTTCTTGTATTCAGTGTTGGCCTATGAAACAAGAAGATAAGATAGGTTGGTTATCTAGTGGACCTGAAAGAGGAACATGATATTTAATGCAATTACAAATATAACGGCTTACATACCGCAATTGCATCTGCCCAAGCACCCTCCTCAGGTGGCGTAGGCTGTTTTGTGATGTCGTTCCACCCCCAACCAGTCCGTGACAGCAATTGTTCAAGTGTATGATATTATTTTTTCAAGTTCTTTCACCTGATTTGTAAATTATTTTTATCTACCCCTTTATTCGTCTTCTCATTGAAGGGTCCTATAATATCATTCCATACATGTTGCTTGAAAGTGCCTTGGGTGCATGTGTTCTTGTGATATTGGTCGATCAAGAGGTTTAATAACAACTTATCTTCCTTAGTTGTGAAGTTGGTTACTCGCGGTTTTCCCTTACTGTCCGTCATGATCTTCTCTACAAAGAAGGTAAGGAAGACAATCTTCCTTATAAGGGTATGAAGTAAATATATAAGAACATAGACCTCAGCAAATGGCATAAAACCATATAATTTACACAAAGCTCGTAATTGCAAATGTAAGATGGCATGCATATTTTTTTACAATGCAGGGGTGTATGTCATATGAAGACAAATCATATTGTTCTTATACAAATGGATTCAAAATAGGAACCATACGGAGCACATATGGAGACTCTGGGTTAGGGCATGGCTAGTCAATTGAGAACATAAAAAATCTCTATATATATGGAACACATGAAACAAACATGTCGTGCCCAACAACATCAGCATCCATATATGTATGTCATTTGTTTCACTTTAGCATCAACATCTCTATGCACTTATCGTAAGGAGAAATCAACAAATCCACTAAAGATAAACAACATTCATATTGAATCATGCCTCAATTATTACAGAAAACACACAGTTGTTCACAAATAAATGACCTACAACAGATAAATCTACATTCATCCTGAATCATGCCTCCTAACTAAATCTACTGATTTATCTTCGTATGAGATAAACATCTCTCTGCATTTATATAATAATCGCCGTCCATCATTATCCACCCATTATCTAAAATCGACTCGGGCAGATGCAACCAGAACATGAAGCAAAGCACCACAGTAGTAGTGTTAGAGAGGTGCCCGGGTCCTATATTTGGTGGATGCATAATCACCCAGAAGTACATGCAATTTAATTTTTGGGACAAGATACCTCTTAAAGTCCGACGCCCGTTGTAGTAGCCCCCTTTCGTTGAGTTATCTTTTTGCCAGTAGACTGTCATGTATCTCGAGGGATGCCTCGAGCAATTATGTATCTTGTCACTTCATAGCAATGAAATGTCTTCATTTGCCACTAAATCATGACTTCATCTTCTCTTCCTTTTTTTCTTTCTTTTAGCAAGATACTTAGCCCGGATATATGAGTTACTAGGGCAGGAGAGCACTCACGCATTCAGCAAAGGGGTGAGGGGTTCACTCCACTGCGGCATAACTATTCTCAGGGCCGAACCTTGGCTAGTGTCGGTCGAATGCTTGAGGGCGAAGGTATAGTGGCCACTTAGGGCCAAAGATTAAGGTCAGAAGGCCTATTAACAGGCTTCGCCGATGGTGACGAAGTTGCCGAGAAACCAAGAGTGTATTCATTCCTCGCCAGGGGTGGAGGTCCCGAGTGGGGGATAGGTTCGTTAACTTCCACTAACAATGAAGAAAGTCAAGGGTAGGTTTACTGGTTGATGCGGACGGAAGGCCAGGGCCAAGGGTTGATTTCGTCGATGGTGTCGAAAACTGGGGGTAGGGCTTATTCATCGACAAAGGTTGAATGTCGAAGCAAAGGGTGTATTTCCGCATAGGCGTAAGGCTTATGATGGTTGGATTTGACTTTTTAAAGGCATACGAGATTTCTATGGGACTCGAATGGTGACTGAGAAAGATATATCACTTCCATCATCATTCCATTGATTTCATTCTTTCGTTTATTCTTTTTTTTCGTCACATTACTAACTTAAGCACCCTTTCGAGTTTTCACCGAAGTCAGCCCCCTCTTGCTTTTGTCCACGTGCCCTTTCAGGTTTTCACATGGCGGGGTACCTGATTTTACCTGCAGCGCCCCTTTGGGTTTTTGCCACAGCTGGGTTATAACCATTTTTACCCTCGTTCAGGATGTCTGAGCAAGGCTGGTGGGGCACCTCTATTTTAAGCCCCTTTTTTTTTCATGTGACATTTGAATTTGCATGTCGCCTTTCGAACATGTAAAAGCGGTCATCGTTGGTGTGGGGATTTACATCAATGCAAAGGAATATAGGGTTCTATCATCTATCCAGATGGAAGGTCTGGATTGATGTTGGTACGCAACGGCTTGGGCACGAAATCGTTCACCGAAAATGTGTGAGTTTCATCGTTGATGTGGGGATTAACACCAACGCAAAGGAATGTAAGGTTCCATGATCTATCCAAACGGAAGGTCCAGATTGATGTTGGTATGCAGCAGCTTGGGCGCGAAGTCATTCACCGAAAATGTGTGAGTTTCATCGTTGATGTGGAGATTTACATCAACGTAAGGGAATATAAGGTTCTATTATCTATCTAGACAGAAGGTTCGGATTGATGTTGGTACACAACGGCTGGGGTGTAGAGCCGTTCACCAAAAATGTGAGAGTTTCATCGTTGATGTGGGGATTAACACCAACGCAAAGGAATGTAAGGCTCTATCATCTATCCAGATAGAAGGTCCAGATTGATGTTGGTACGCAGCGGCTTGGGCGCGAAGCCGTTCACCAAAAATGTGTGAGTTTCATCGTTGATGTGGGGATTAGCACCAATGCAAGGGAATATAAGGTTCTATCATCTATCCAGACGGAAGGTCTGGATTGATGTTGGTATGCAGCAGCTTGGGCGCGAAGTCGTTCACCGAAAATGTATGAGTTTCATCGTTGATGTGGGGATGTACATCAATGCAAGGGAATATAAGGTTCTATCATCTATCCAGACGGAAGGTCCAGATTGATGTTGGTATGCAGCAGAATGCCGATCATCATAATTTTTTTTTACAAGCTCACGCAATCATTTGCACAGCATGATAGAGCTTTAGATCCTTCCCATTGAGAGGTGAGAATTGCACTTCTCCACGATGGTTGACAACCATGTAGGCTCCACCCTCGTAGACCCTTTGGACCACATACAGACCCAGCCAGTTGGCGACAAGTTTGCCTTTTGGGTTGGAAGTCATGACTTCCTTATTCTTGACCATGACTTGCTTGCCCTTCTTGAATTCTCGTCCTCTGACAAGGTTGTTGAAGGCATCTGCCATGCGGGCTTGATATACTTGGATGTTCCTTTGCGCCTGAGGGCGTTTTCCCTTCAGTTCGGCCAATTCTTCAAATCTTCTTTCAGCATTTGTTTAATAAGTTATTGAAAAACATAATAAGTGACATCTTACCAACAACATGAAACTCATGGCGAAGTGTGTCTTCCCATCTAAAATCAATGATGTCTCACCACCTCTGATAAGAGGTTGGGAACCTTTTTTGGATTCTTTATTTGACCCTATCCATTGCTTCATAAAGGTATCCCATGTCATTTTTATCATCTCCATCTGCCATCATCAAAACCTGAACAATAGGCTCAACTAACCTAAGATACCTTTGCACACTTTCCCAGAAGGTGTCATTCTCTACAAGTTTCTCTATAATTTTTGCACTTTTCCTTGCATTAGCACCAAGGGTCTTCACATGTTTCAGATATTCTTTTATCTTTGATGAGATCTCTGATTGTCACTTTATACTTGTACAAGCTCTCTAAAGTCAGGAATTGTGTGGCAAATCTGGTTGGGCATAGTCTAATGATGTTATGGTCACTTGTCTTTTGCCTGAAATAGCAAGAATACGATGGTGGCCATAAATAAAAGAGCTGATCACCTGTACATCATGAATAACACTGTCAACCTCAAGTTGGTTCCCAACATCTTCTAGTATCAGATCCAAACTGTGTGCTGCATATGGAACGCAATAGAATGTCTCTGTCTCTCCATCAACATAAGCATTATCAGTGACCACTTGGACCACTTTCTTCTCTCCAACCTGCTCAACAATCTAATCCATTAGGTTGCATAAAAAACCAGCATTTTAAAGATTATCAGAAATATCAAATGACTTCAAAAATACTGTGCCATGTGGACAATATACAAGAAAATTAATCATTCGTTTTCTAGTTGTCACTGTCCACCCATCACATATTAAGGTGCATCCTCTTTCATCCCACATCTTTTCAAATGATTTTATCCATTGTTGTAACTCACAGATCTTCTTATCAAGTAAAGGGCTATAGATGTCCCTTGGCTTAGGTGCAGAAATACCTAAGTCATCACGTGCAATAGAGTCAACCATAGTTTGGAAGTAAGGATTAGTAGTAGTATTGGAAGGAATATTTGTATAACAGAACCATTTAAAGATGTGCTTTCATTGTTGTGATGCAACCTTCTTGAGTTAGTTCCATCCCTTCAAATTTGTCTTGATGCTTTATCACTAAGCATCATCTTTTATGTACAAATAGTGATCCATTGGACCAACAAATAGATCTAAAGGAGATGTTAGATCTCCCCCACGGTCAAGTAATGAAGATTTCTGAGTAGCCGATATAGTGCTTGTTTAGTGAATGCTGGCTATCTTATTCCTCCTATTGTACTCTTAGAACGTTACAAGTCAGGTGCTAAAGTGCTATGCCCAAATCTCCGTGTCCCATCTTCATGTACTTGTCCCAAACTTTCACGAAATGCTGCTCTATACCCTGCATCCCCATCACTGTCAGTACTATCATCATCTTCTCTATGAAGACGGTTCCCTGGTGCTCTAATTTGTGGACCTTGCTGAGTTTGACTTAGTATCTCTTCCCTCACTTGTTCACCATGTTCTACCTTCAATCCTTTCCCCTTTTGCTTCCCTTTCAGAAGATCTTGAACATTTGCCTGATCTCTGGAGGTGTTTAGTGCATGTTATAACATCTCCTCTCCTTTTACTTCTCTTTCAGACGATCTTGAACATTTGCGTGATCTCTGGAGATGCTTTAGTGCATGCTACAACATCTCCTTTTTGTTCTGCTATGTGTTCTTTTATTCTTATTATCCCTTCACCTGCTTTCTTCCCACAAAGATTGCATCTCACCTTTTTTGTCTTTGCATTAAACTAAAGTGGCATATTACCACCCTATATCCTCAACACGGGGTGCCATATCTGTAGCAAATTCATGCATAATAACAATGCATTAGATATAACAACTAATTGATTTCAGTTGTATGCAAATTAAGTTAATTTAATAAAAGCCCCAATTTTAAAACCCTAGTTATGGCTCAAGTTGGGGTTTTCTTTATTTAAATATCAGTTGGTGTGCAATTCAGCACTCATTCACCCTAAATAGGTCCCATGACATTAAACTGATCTTCAATTGCATGTAAATTAAATTAATTTAATAAAAACTCTAATTTAGAACCCTAATTAGGGCTCAATCTGAGTTTTTCTTGATTTAAATTTTAATTGGAGTGCAATTTGGCACTAATTCACCCTAATTAGGTCACATGACCAATTAATTTAAACACGAGAGTAACTAAATCTACCAATAGAATAAACTTCAGCATTTCCAAGTGACAGGAGAGAGAATGACCACCACAAAGAGAAACCACCTGCGTCCACTGATGGTTGCACTGCATCTCAAGTATCAACACAAACCTGGAACGCGGTAAGCGAGACACGTAACAGTACTAGAAAACAAGAACTAGTCAGGGTAGCACTCGTCAGTGCCAGTCCTAGCCCCTGACCACGTGTGCACACATAGGCTCAATGCCTTGAGCCAGGCCTCTAGCTAGTTTCCCCCCCAGTAGGACGCTACTACCAAGCAAGTGGGCCCACGGGAACTAGCCTAAAAATCATCTCTCGGGAACTGTCTAGCCACCACTCCCAAGTGGGCCGACACTCGAGGTCGTCGGGCTACGACTAGTGGGATCACGATCAGACAGTTGGATTTACTCTCAGTCGTGATTGGATTGTTGGATTTACTTCTGGTCATAATTAGATGATTGGATTGAGGCACCATCACGATCGAACGTCAAACGTCAAATGATCATGATCAACTCATCAATTTTCATTATGACCATGATCAGCCATTGGATCGCCACATGATCATGATCAGTCCATCGGATTGAAATACCATCATAATTGAATGTTGGATCATTAGATGAGCACGACTGACCCATTAACTAGGATGAACTCCTAGTATGTCCACAAGGGTTTAGGAAAATGCACATAGGGGCATATCTATAATATCAACTTTCCTTTTATTTTTTTATGAAATGCACATGGCAAGGATAAATATACAATATATCTTTTCTTTTTCCTTTTCCCATTCTTTATTTTAGTGTGGTGTTTTGCCTTTAATTTTCTGATGTCTCTGTTATCCATCATAGTAATTATGGGTTAGGTAACTCATTTTTGTCTGTTGATTGCTTGCTATAGTACGTATTTGTGAACCGTCTTGTTTCTTTCTGATATATGAATTAGGGTCTTCGAGAACCACAGGGTTTTTGCTGGATTTTGAGGGTATTAATTCAATAAGGCCGTGTGAAACTTCTAGTTCACAGTCAGTGGAGAAGTCCAGTCCTCAGTTGTCTGCCTTGCGTACAATTTTGGTGGCCTCTGATGCGGAGAAGATGCAGGACAAAAGCATAGGGCGCACTTTGTCTTCATCATTACAGAATAACTCCACTGGTAGAGTTTCAATTTAAAGCTTTGGTCAAGTTTCGTTTCCAAATTTTTTAACAAAAAGTAATAAGCTCACGGGTGATCATGTTATGGTCCATCTCCAGGGAGTTTCTTATCCTATGTCGGTGGGCCTCTCATCAAGGTGGGTCATAACACCACGAGCAATGGAGCAACAAAAGAGTCTGACACGGGCACCCCTGTGGACCCAGCGGAGCCCTCTGCTGATTCCCGTACCATGCAAGGGTTTCCTGGATACTTTCAGAACGGTTATTGTAAGGCCTCAGAACATGATGATTGCCATGAGACAGCTGAAGCTGTTACAGATGCTGACAGCGGCAGCAGTCACTGCGAGAGGGAAAAGCCCGAGGATGATGCGGACGGTGACGACTTACTGGGGGGCGTCTTTTCATTCTCTGAAGAAGGTGACAATTTGAATGATCAGCAAGTTTTATTTGTTGATTTGTTGAACATATTCGTTTCTTTACTGATACAATATCACGTGAAGCAGGTTGATTCCCTTGAACCCATACAGATGTAGAGAAATTCAATGCGCTCGCACCACCATCTACAAAATTTCACTGCCATGATCAGTCCCTGTTTTGGAGTATGGGTTGACTGGAATGGTCATTGTGAGATAGTGTGACTAGTGCAAAGGTGTCGGCTTCTCTTATAGGGGTGCAAGTCTCTCCTTGTTTGCATACCATATACGGTGTGTTTGAAGTCCTTAGTATGCTGTATGTTGTGCGTGGGCGTGACAAAGGGTGTGTAACAGGGGCACATCTGTTCGCATCAGAGAAGATGGTACAGGGCAAGTACGTGTGTCGCTGGCTAGCTGAGCACGACGCTTGTAGCGCACAAAATACCCGTCTGCCGAAGCCATTGATGCTCCCCTCCCATCTCTTGTACATTTTTTTGTAGATGTGGACTCCTAATCGGCTATATTGGTAGATGGGGTTTGCTCACAAGGAATATACATATAACGGTAATCGATCCATTCTCAAGAACTTACCGCACCGACCTGACTTCAAAGCAGATGCACAAAGTGCATCGACCTTAAGAAGAATAACCTTTATAGCACCGACCTTATGCCACAAATGCTGGCTCAAAAGCATCGACCAGTCTATGGTGTGCATCGACCTGATGATACATCATTTAGCATATAGTGCCTAGCAACATCGACCTATGTACAAGGTGCACCGACCTCATAGCCCATGACTTCTACAGTCGCATCGACCTTCTAGACAAAATGCATATATGCATCGACCTGTCTTTCTAAATGTATGAATGCGCATCGACCTGATGTTCTATGCTGATACAGGATGCATCGACCTTATAATGCAGCAGCATGAGTATGCATCAAACCTGATGATCTATGCTGATAGAAGATGCATCAACCTTATAATGCAGCAGCATGAGTACGCATCGACCTGATAATGAACAGGAGCTTATTCTGACTTAAGTAGAGACTTCAAATCATCACAGTGTTGCCAGTATCAAAACTAAGGTCAATCACACTATTGCCAGCATCAAAACTAGACATCAAATCCAGAGGATACATAATATATGCCCTAGCCGATATCTACACATTATCGCCATTGCGGACCCTATGTCCGCATCGACACATAAACTCTTTTCTTGCATCAGCATTATCTTCTTGATGACGAAATAAACCTTTTCCAGTGCAAGGCTTTATGTCCTAGCCGATATTTATACGTATTATCGCCATTGCGGACCTTATGTCTGAATCAGCGCATAAACTCTTTTCCTTGCATCAGCATTATCTCCTCGCTGACGAGTAAACCTTTTCTGGCACAAGGCTTCGTGCCCTGGCCAATATCTACACAGTTTTACCACTACGGACCCTACGTCTGAATCGGCGGATAAACTCTCTCCCTTGCATCGGCATTATCTTCTTGACGATGAAATAAACCTTTTTTGGCGCAAGACTTCATGCCCTAGCCAACATCTACGTGTCGCTACCACACGAACAAACCAAATAGTTGGTATCGAGCGCCATATGTCAGGCCGATAGTTCCTTTTTTTAAAAAAATTGGGGCTTAAAATAGAGGTGTCCTGTCAGACTTGTTCGGATATTCTAGACAAGGGCAAAAATGGCTATAACTCGGTTGTGGCGAAAATCTGAAAGGGCGCTACAGGCAAAATCGGGTACCCCACCACGTGAAAACCCGAAAGGACACGTGGGCAAAAGCAAGAGCGGGCTAGCTCCGGTGAAAGCCTGAAAGGGCACTTGGGTCAGTAAGGTGGTAATCAAAGTTCCTCTTTACTTTCACCCCTACGAAACTCCGGGTATGATGTTCATCGCAAGTCCCACTGCGGATCTGTCTTGTTCAAACTGTTAGCCCAAACCTTTCGTCCTTGTTAATGAATGAACCCACTTTTGCTTCGGCATTTAGCTAATGACCGATGAATAAACTAACACTGATTCTTGTCATCATTGGCAAGGTCAGTCAATGAACCATTAGCCTGGACCTTTCATCCTCATTAACAAATGAACCCACTTTTACTTCGGCATTTAGCTAATGACCGATGAACAAACCAACACTGATTCTTGTCATCACTGTCAAGGTCAGCCAATGAACTGTTAGCCCGGACCTTTCATCCTCATTAATGAATGAACCCACTTTTGCTTCGTCATTTAACTAATGACCGATGAACAAACAGATGCAAATTCTTGTCATCATCGACAAGGTCAGTTAACGAACAGTTAGCCTCGACCTTTCATCCCCGTGAACAAATAAATCAACTTTTACTTCGACATTCAGCCAGGGCCGACAAACAAACCTATGTTGATCCTCATCATCATCGGCGAGATCGATCGATATCCCGTTAACCTGGACCTTCCATTCTCGTTAATGAACAAACCCATTTTTGCTTCGGCATCTAAACCAGTTCCGACGAACAAACCCTCGCCCGCCTCGGCGTCAGTTCCGCAAATCAACTCATTACCAAAAGCCTCGACAAGTATAGGCGACTATGTTTCAAATAAAAAAAATGAATGATGAATGTAAAAAAATGATGAAAATGAAATGAGGCTTAAAATGGAGGTGCCTCGCCAGACTTATCCGGAGATTCTAGGTAAGGGTAAAAATGGCTATAACTCGACTAGGGCAAAAACCTGAAAGGGTGCTGCAGGTAAAACTAGGTACCCCGTCCGACCGAACCAATAGAGTTGGTCGACCGAAGTTCGCTTCTTCTACAAAATTAGTCTCATTAACCCAGTTAATATATCCATATTAGCAAGCCTTGGATTTAACATATGTTTACATCCATTTGAAGTCCATTTGAGCTCTTTTTATGTATTTGAGGGTTTTAAACATTTTGAGCATTTGACATGACGAAAATTGGCCTAAATCACGTTTAATGCTCGCTCTTGAGCAATTATGCATGGCACAAGATGGAAACCAAGTATGGGATTTTGTTATCGTCAAAATCACCTTGAGAGACTCAACAATCTTCCCCTTTTTGATGATGATAAAACTCTAGAACATTAAATGCATTGGTGTGCCATTAACCAAATGTGGAACCTGAACGCATCCTTTACATCACGGAATACAACATTGAATCCTTGCAATTTCTCACACGGTTCTTGTACGAGGCGGAGTTTATACTCATGCATAGTGAAGGATTTTAGGCAGGTAGACCTGTCTTTCATCCAACACCATTTGATATACAGAACCAATGGAGGATGGGCAAAACAAGCAATCCTCGAGGCAAGCAATCCATTTACAATAAACATTTCTTCAATCTCAACCAATGCAAATCATTCAATCATATTTGCCAAAGTCAAATTGAGAAGAAGGGAAAGGCAAGAACCAACATGTATGTCCAATACCAAGTGCTTTTTAATCATTTCATTTCAAGTTCGGTACAAGGACACTTGACAAGTTACATTTCAAATGCAAGAGACTCAAGTACAATGCAAAATGGCTCAACTAAGGCAAATGACACTCACAAATGCCAAATGGCAGACATGCATACAAACATAGGGACAAGCATGCATAAGTTATATAAATCTATACTAACTACTCCTCCCCCTTTGCAATCATCAAAAGAGGGGATGGATACAAGAAGAAAGTAGACCAATGGTACACTGAAAGACCGTAAGAATAGCCACTAAGGAGGTGGAGCAGAATTCCCTTGATCATCATCTTCATCAGAAAGCTCAGCTTGAGGAAGGCGGTGTTCAAAGGAGTGCAGAAGGAGGTCCTGATGCTACAGTTGACGGTCAATGTAGAGAAGAGTCTAGTTGGTGGTACGGAAGACCAAGTGAGTATCCTCATAGTTGGTTGGGAGAGGTCATATGGTTGGAAAGATCGGTCAATGCATGGGAAAAGCTATCCATTCACCTAGTCATGGCAGTCACGAAGGTGTCAAGTCTGTCAAGGGAGGTCCCAATTTGATTCCCAAGGTTGAAAACTTGCTCCCCAAAGGCACCCATGCGAGTTTCTAAGCCAGAAATACGCATCTCAAAAGTCTCATAATCTGCCCAAGAAGGTTGTCCAGCACCTTGAGTGGAGAACTCCTCATAATAAAACTGTGGAGGAGGTGGCATTTCCTGATCTGCATGTGGAGGAGGAGGTGGCTGCTCCTCGGGCTGAACTAGAGGCGGGGGTGGTGCTTAAGCCTCCTGCTGTTGTGGCTCCTTTGCTTCCTCATCTTCAGATTCTTCTCCATAAACCCTCACATCTCTATGTAGCTCTCCATCACGACCCCAATAATAGCTAAAGTTTGTGAACATCTTGTGTTTGTTATATATATCATTCTGTCGCACTGAAATGGACACCTCATTGGCCAAGCTGATCCCGACATAAATGAATACTCTTGTTAATTAAGATGCGTAAGGCAAAGATATCCTTCGTTGGGTATGGCATGACCCAACTAAATCCTTCATAAGGTGACCCATGTTTATAGTCACCCCATTCATCACATGATAAAATAGAAACCTATGTACATCTGTCACGTCATTTCGGCTTCCTCCTTTGGGATAGATTAGTCTAATAAACATATGATGTAAAATACGCTGCAATGGAGGGAAGTAGTTGGAATTCAGCATAATCAAATTTCTAACTCCATGCCCATATTTGCTACAGGTCATGAGCATAAAGGTCTCCGGAACATGACCATGACCAAATGTCATATCATCACCCCTAGCTGAAACTCCTAGGGCCCTCTCAAATAATTCTAAATTGACTCTAATCTCGACCCCTTTGACCATAGTGTACAACTGGTCATTCCTCATATTTAAATTTCCATAGAACTGATGAATAAGGCTTGGATAATATCTGGTATACCTTGTTACAAAATCAGTCCAACCATCCTATACCTCGAGAGTTGAGTGTGCAATCGGTATAAAACTCCGAGAAAGTGGGACTACATTCACGGACTGGAATATAGTGCCATCGGCTTCAAAGATCACGAACGGCGTCACTGTAATGAACGACACCCATTGAAAGGAAAACTTAGATTCATCGCAGATTTTTTTTCCCTTAGATGGGATCAAGGCGACTATTCCCCCGGCCTTCCATCATGTGAAAACGTGGCCAACGGTTCATACATATGTCGATCTGTTCTTGTCCATCGAGGAATATAATCTCTCCGTCTTTCGGCGAGACATGCATGGGCTGCTCTTAAAGGGATAATCTTTATTCTCTCTTCTTATCATCAGGCCATCGCCATCGTCTAAAGATCCCATGCTAAGCTAAGCCTCTCACCGTCCATGGTAGCTAGTGAATTATAATAATCTATATATTTAGGCTAGGCTTTGTTCCCCTCTGATGACAACGATTCCCTGCCGGTAGTTTTTGTTTCTTTTGCTTCCATCAGAATCACAGTAGCTCCACAAGCACTATAGCACGGGACTTTGTGCTGATCATGCTAGCATTAATAATAGCAGCTGTAGAGATCGTACTGCTACGATATTTCTCTAATGCTTCAAACTGTAGTTTATTTGTACCTACCGACCAATTGCATGCGGAGCACCGAGTCGAGAGTTATAATATGACAAAAGCTGGTTCACAGATGCAGAACATGAACCCATGATGCTTGCAGAGATAAAAGATCAAACGAGGCAACCTCGACCACCGGCCTAGTGCCTGTCGCTTACATCAACAAATTAAGATGGATCTCATCATGATTGGCACATGATTAGACTAATAAAGCGCCCACGGGACGTCTGACAAACAAATGAAAGCCAAACAGATGTCTTGTCAGGATACATCTCCCGTTCTGCTCTGTGCTAGCTCGCTAGCTAATCGTTGCCCCAATCATTTACAATATTATAAATTCTTATATATATATATATGTGTGTGTGTGTTTTGTTGGGTTGGAGATGTTTGGAAACAAGTATAAGAAAGGGAAACTCAAATATTTTTTAAAGGGTGTTGTCTCAAGTGTTATGTTTTGTATGGAGACTTTACTCTTACATTGAAAAACACAAAGAGGTGAGGGGACCTTATAACTCCAAGGGTCCCTTGATTATGTTTTTTAGACAATAGTGGAGGTATGGATGCTAGATCTTGTCACATGTGTTGTGTTGGGCTGAGCTGAGTGGGTGGCGTGTGAGAGGTGGCGGATCTGCTTGCACTGGCACTTTTTTTGAATTTTTTTTGCTGTTTTACCCTTTCTTGGATAGAAAGAGGGGTCTCTGAACTGGTAGTTTGGAGGTGACCCGTCGCACGCGTGGGCACAAAAAAGAGGTGATTAATATTTTCTTAATCACGGTTAACCCTAACTGTGCTTTTTACTTCCCAGAGGAATCGCTCGCATGTTGTCTCTCTCTCTCTCTCGTCTCCTTGTCGCGACCACGGTTTCCCGTCGTCATCCTCCTCGTCGTGCTTTGGCCGCTCGCTGTGCGTGGAACGTCGTCTTCCTCATCGCTGTACGCGCACACGGACGTTATCTCGTACTCTTGCTCTCTAGCGGCCCTCTCTCTGCGGTGTTCGATGTATGCTCTTTAACCTTTGCACTTTTCTTATGAAGAGGTCTAGGTTTCTTAATAGCATGTTTATGAGATTCTTGAGAGTGCGCTTAAGAATCTCGTGTTGGTAGTCATATCCTGAGTGAAGACCGCCATACCCATCGCACCGTTCTAGTGAGGGTGATATCTTCTCTAAGGGGAGTCTCATTGAGGTGTTTCTACCTCGTCTTGTGTCTTATATTAACTGCTTTATTATCATGCTTTATTCTGTAATCATGCTTATTTATCTTGTTTCTTGGTCGTTCTTGATTGAATCAATCCCGTATGGACTTGTGCTATGATTTGCCATGTATATGATTGTTGCCATGATGTTGTCCTGCTACACTGTTTAATTCTAGCAGTCTTAGAGAAGATATCGTTCATGACATCGTCATCTTCAATGAGTTTTGGAACCCAAGTGGACATATCTGGGATCCCCGTGAAATTTTTCGAGCAACACTTTAAGCATTGGCAACAACGCATGAAGATGTGGTTCACTATGGTTGGCCTAATCTCATTGATAGAATCGGACCCCCCTATGCTGGGAATAAAAAATGAAATGAATGATGAATGAGTTGTACCTCCATTAACTGTCCGTCTAAATGATGTTACAGCAACAACTACCACAAGAGCATGGGGAAAGGAGGAAGGCTGCACTCGCAGGTCTTGCTCAGTAGTCCCTTACTCGCGACACCTGTGGGTGGGGGGCATTTGTTGACACTCAAAAAAATTTACACATATGTGTTACAGAATGACCTGAAGCCATACCCGCAGACAAGCCAAGTGTCGAAGAAGTTACCCGAGCTGTTGCACAATCTTTGAAGCAGTTATCGAAGAGTCCCAACCTCGTCAGCGGAAGGAGCTAACTACACCTATGAAGAAACTTGCCCGGCCACACCTTTCCAACAAGGCCAATGCCCGACAGAGCTGTCATCCACCATAGAAGCGATCAGACCGAGCAAACCCAAAGAATAATCCCCCAAGAATGAAGAACTCCCAGGCGATCATCTTCTCGATAAAACTATTGCAAGTAAGCTACCGACCGTGGGACATGGCCGCAGAGACAAATACTAAAACTCAAGGGACCCTCAGTAGCACTGGGATTCACCAGCTCGGCCCACAAGGTGAACGAGAGTATCTCAAGCAATGAAGACACCCATTCGAAGTGCCGTTGAGCAATCTAATTGGACCCTGAAGAGGTTATGAGCGATCTGGCGGCCAAATAAGTGATCTGGCGGCCAGATGGTAAATCGACAGCCAGGAGCACGTCGGATCACCTCCCTCCACCTCCAACTGCTGTATCAAGTCTCCACCATCAGTCCCCGGTCCAGCACTAATTTCCCTTTATAAAACTCAGCTCGTTCGATCAATAGAAGAAAGAGGAAAAAAAAGAAAATAGGAGACAACAGAAGAGGGGTAGAGGAAAAAGGAGGGAGACATACCAAAAAAGGGAATCAACATAAAAAAAAAGAGAGAGAGAGAGCAGAGAGGCTTCGGTCTTCAAACACAAGAAGCATGTAGCCGTCCCATTCTCCAGAGCCTGATAGAGCCTACAGAGAGCTCATGAGAAGGAATCTTGTTTTTGCTGCTATTAAATTCAGTGTAAAGGTTGGTCTCCACCGATTTGTGACCATCGGGCTATATTCCCCTCTCCCCTCCTCGAGTTGTAACATATCTCTAGTTTCTATGTGATCAAATGAATAGACGTTACAGAATTTCTTTGCATGATCAGATTCACTCTTATGTTTGCTCTCCTCCTCTGTATATCTTCTTCAATCTGTCAGGAATGAAATTGATAATGTGTAATTGCCCAAAGGGGCTACAGAAACCCCCTCCCCCAATTTGGTCCTTGGTAGCCGGTTCGTTTCCCGTTCTTCCTGACTGATGCCTCTCCCTTGTGTGTTGACATATATGCTAACTACCTACAGTGCTAACTCCTAACACGCTAACTCAAGCATCGTATCGATCATCAACTTGATAATCCTTCTGTTGTTTTAAACTTTGTTGGTTATTTACTTCAGTTGATATGTTGTTTGCTGAATGTTAGCTCCCCCCCCACGGGGTGCCAAGGATTTATCATTCTCTCTTGGTATGATCTCTGGTCACCTTTTTCTTGGGGGATATGCATTTAGTGATCTCTGCACCATCGTCTGCTCTTGAACCAATTTGGGCGTCCGTGGGGTTGATCCGACAGTGAGAGTGCTGTCGGATCAAGGGAACTTGCCTATTTTCTCCACCCACCGGATCACTCTCTCCCCATGTGTAGTGCCGCCGATTCAAGGCCATCTGCCCCCTTTGCATTGCTGCTAGTTCAAGGCCATGCCCCCATTTGCATCGCCGCCGGGTCACCATATGCCCCCTTTGTATAGCTGCCAGTTCATGGCATTTCCCCCGACCGCCGAATCAAGGGGCATCCCCCTTCCCTTCCATGGCCGCCGGTTAAGAGAAACCTTCCTATTCATATGGCCGCTGGATCAAAGGGGGAATCTCCCCATTTGTCAATGGCTATCGGATCAAGGGGCATTTCTCTTTTTCCTTGCCATGGTTGCCGGGTGATAGCTTCCAGTCGAAGGTAATCTGACTTTTCACAAATTACCATTTGATATACCAAGGAATCGGGGAATGCAAGCACCCGTACTTATATCTATGCGAAGACATACGAGTGGATATATAGATAGAGATAGCCGCACGCTTATGCGAACTAGTTAGAGATCGCTTTGTGCCAATTGAGGTGAGCCTCATATTTCATTTAGTTTCCTTGTTACAGCTTGCGTCTTATAATGTGGATTTTGACATGTCCTTTCTTTCTTTGGCTTGTTCACTCTTTGAAGGATCCTATTATCCTCATGGGGCCAGTTCCACCATCGGTGAATGCAACGACATCGCTTCCTACACCTAAGTTGAAGTTCTTTATGTTCTCCCCTAGTGAAGGTGCAATGCCTGTATAGAGGCCTCTTACGTTGTGATTTCCAAGCGGGAACCTCAAGATAGCAAGCGTTTATGAGCATGTAAGAATTCCTAGAGTCGATCATATCGTGGAGCATCTATAGCCTCTGCCTCTGGCCATTGAACAAGGGGCGACTGGCGAGGTAGTTGGTGTAGAGCCGTAGTAGTCAGGGCTTCAAGAGAAAGTAGCTGACGAGACAATTATTTTGGCAATCACTGCCAAAATAGAGCTTGAAGAGACTGCTCAGGCTGAAGAGCATGAGGACCCCTCTCCTGCAAGCATAGAGTGAACTTCTAGTCCCATGCTTGAAATTTCTAGCTCTATACCTAAAGTCAGGAATGAGCCTACGGCCATTATTCCTACCCTTCCTGCATCTATCGAGGAGGGTGGAGAGGAGATGGTAATAGCTTTAGGTCCATCGATGGCACTGCCATCTTCCTCATCATGGCCTTCTAATGCAATTTGGGTCGAAGTTGATAGCAGGGTGGAGTTTCATCTCCTTGAAGTAGCACCGTTGGGCCTACAATCCTTGAATGAGATGGTGTGGCATTATCTTGATGTATTCCGACAAAATGTGTTGACCCGCCCAAGTTTAACTTATATGTAGTTATAGGCAATAGCAGAGTGTATCTCCATCGTACTTCAAGGTTTTGGGTGCCCTTTAGAGGAGTGGACCCAACATGTGGTCTTGCTGCTAAAATACGTAAGTTGAAGGGATTATCTCAGTCACATGCTAGTAGACCAGCTGACTCCTTTGAAGCTTCAGCGCGCTGAATGTCAGGCTACCCTCCGGTCATCCAAAGAAGCTGAGCAGCGAAAAATAGAAAATGTCGAGGGTGCTACTTGCCACATTGACTCCTTGCAGAAACAGGCGGCAGAGCTTCAGGCTGAACTTGTCCGTGTTGTGGATGAGCTGAAAAGTTTTGAGTAGTTTTGAGTTCAAAGCCTAAACGAAGCCACACTAGCGGAGGGGCAAGCGACTTCCTTCCGAGAGGAGCTGACGAGGCTCCAAGCTAAGGAGTCTCGATTGCAGGAGCTGGTCCGCTATCCATCTTTGGGGAACTTGGAGTTTGATGACATTTTCCACCCTCCGGCTCAGTAGTTAATCAGCTTTTTCGTTCGTTTCTTTTCCCCCTTTTTGCGTCTTTTATGTAGACTGGGGGAATGCCCTGTGAAACCATGTAACCTTTCACCTAAATGGAATTCACAGGTAGTTCTCCATTCCGTTCATTGACATTTGGTTGCTTCTTGCTTTTCATTTAATTTTTCTTTGTACATGTATGCTGGCCTAAGCTCTTTTGTATTAGACATCAAGAAGAAGGCATGCACCTTTTGGGGGGACAGATACACCATTTATCAAGGCTATGCTTGGCTATTGGGGTAGGAGAGTGCTCACCCTTCAGGGAAGGGATGAGGGGTTCGCTCCACCGTGTCACAAACCTTGCCATGTAGGAGCTCTGACCATGGGTGGATGCAACCCTCTTTTGTAATAGAGACCCAGACCTAGCAATATAATGCCTTAGGGCATCCCAGCTATCTTTTAGCAGTCATGATGAAATGCGACTGACAGGTAGGCTTTGGGTAGAATGCTTGTAGCAAAACAAGCAGATTTACTCTTCGACTAAGATGGAAGGTCCAAGCTGTGGAATGCTTATTGATTTTGTCAGTGATAGTCGGGAATCGATAGTGGGTTTAATCATCGACGGAGGCCAAATGCCAAATCAAAGAAGGTTTGTTTATTGACGGGGACAAAAGGTCTGAGTCGATAGTTTGTTTATCGATTTCGCTGATGATAAAGAGAATCGAAGGTAGGGTTTATTCATTGACATGGGTTAACTACCGAAGCAAAGGCGTTTGTTTATCGACGAGAAGAGTTGATGGGAATCGAGCCCATGCATCTATAGTTTATTTTTTGCATTTATGTCTTTTTCATTTGTGTTTATATCATGCATCTATGCTGACGAAGTGTTTGACAAAATGCCTTCTACATTTGATGACAGATTTAAATTTGAAATGGCTTAACCAACTAGGATCAAACATCTAGGTGGCACAAAGGCAAATTCTATCTTCTGCTCATGAAAATTAGCGGCCCGTGATCCCAGGATAATTAGTGGCACGTGATCCAAGTAATTCTCCAATTAGATCTATTTGACACGTGTGTAGCGAGCCTTTAATCATTTGACACGTGGAAACCTATTCCCAAAGTTCTCTTGGCGGGAACATTCCCTCCACCTGCTAAGCTGAAAACTCTGTGGGGACCACAGAATATCTGAAGCTCTATAAATAGAAGACTTCCATCGTCTGAGGGAGGTGATCACGAATTGAGCAAACCTGAGCGAGAGCAGTCAAAGTGATCCAGAAAAAGGGGAGAGCCAAAGCGAAAAGAGAAGAGGAAGAAGAGAGTGTAGTTCAGAAAAGAGAGAGAGTGTTGTTGTGTGAAGAAAGGTGCTCAAAGAGGAAAACAGAGTGTCGTATGTCCAGAAAAGGAGAAGGAAGAAGAGGCTTCCAGTCACAATCTCTAGATCAAATCTAGGATCATTTGCTCACATTTGAGCTACATTGGTTTCATCAAAGCATATGTATTCAATTTCTTTTAGCTTGTATCTTTTTCTTATCAATTTCATTCAAGCTATGTGCTAGCAGAGCTAAGCTGTAATGCTCAGCAGGTGAGGTGGATACTGTAAAGTAGTGATTGGCAGATCTAGAGGGGAGGGGTGAATAGATCAGCCCCTTCTTTTGCAAAAATAACAACTAGATAAAAACTTATACTAGTAAAGCAAGAACACACACAAGCTAGCAAGCTAGATGCAAGGAAAGTGATCAAGGCATTCCTAAGCAAGCATCTAGCAATAGGACATGATAGAAGGCAAACCACAAGTGAAGAGGGGGATCTCTACTGCCCGAACAGAGCAGCCAAACAAGGTCCTGATAGACCAAATGAAGCCCAACTCCCCAAGTAACAGCCCATCTGAGGGCCCAATAAGCCCAATAATTCACTCTAAGCAATTCCTAGGTGACCTTTGGGTTCGAAAGTCTGAGTGTCAGGTCAATCAGGAGGTCCCTTCGAGGCTCTATGCATCCTGCCTGAGTCTTCTGCCTATTACACGGGGAAACCCCCTAAAGATAGCACCATATGCTCGGACTGACTGACGAAGGCTCATCCATGCAACCATTGCGTGCCCTTTAGGAGCTGGGAAATTGTGGGGATAATGGCGATTAAGAGCCCACGGACCTTAACAAGCCGACGAAGGGGACGTAACCTCCCTTGAAACCCCTCGCCTCATAGGGCTCTTACATTCATGAGTCGCTATATAAACTTGGGAGGCCCTCTGGCAAAAGGTAAGCGTTGTTAAGCGATACTAACCCTAAGCTAGAGCCACTTCACCACTTGGTGTAGAGGAATCTCACACCCTCATCTCCTTCCCCCTCCCCCTTGCACCAGAGCTCTACCACAATCGTTGACGTTAACATTGGAGGGTTTTCCCTGGGGATTCATCCCTGGGCACCTCTGACTCATTTCCCCCTTTTACAGTTCTAGTATTCGTGGTTATCATCCTTAGCTCAGGCATCGGGCGAGATAACCCCTCTTCATCTGGCGCCGACTATGGGAAACAAACAAAGATTCAACATGGTGTGAAGGAGTTCTAGCAAGAGGACAGCCGGCGACAAAGGAAAAGCCATGGCGACGGAGGGAGGTGCACCTTCCCATCCTACGGGGAACACCCCATCACGTGCCAGAAACTTGGCCGGCGAAAATCCCCCACCCACGGTGGGGGGGCAACCCCCTACTGGGAGCACAGACGCCCTCTAAACCCTCAACGTAAAATTGGACAGCCTCATCGATCTAATGAGGACCCAGGCGGCTAGGAAGGAGAGGTCGCGAGTCCCCCGGGAAAGCCCCCACCGTGGAGATGCTTCCCTGCAAACCGTAGGGGGCCGTTTCATCCTCCGGAGGCGGTGGCTAATTCGCAACCAGTTAGGTGGACCATCGCAAATCCCTCCCCTGGAGAAAGAAGTGTTGGAATTAGAATTGCTCTGATACCACATGTTGGGTTACCCGATGCTATGGATTTAGAGGGGGGGTGAATGAATCGCCCTATAAAAATTATATCTCTACTTATTTATTGATTGTTTATTGCCAAGAATTCTCGGTCAAAATAGAGCAGAGATCGTTGCCGTCGTCGACGCCAATTGCCCTACACCATTGATCGTCATTGTGTGTGTGTGTGTGAGAGAGAGAGAGAGGGTGAGAGAGTGAGAGAGGGGATTGGCCCCTCCCTCTGTGTGTGTGTGTTTGTGCGATAGAGAAAGGGGGAGGGAGACAGAGTGAGAGAACAAAGTGAGAGAGCGAGAGAGAGAAAGGGGCTTGGCCCCTCCCTCTGACTATGCGTGTTTGTGTGACAGAGAGGGAGAGAGAGACAGAGAGTGAGAGAACAAAGTGAGAGAGGGTGAGACAGTGTGTGCGTGTGTCTGTGCGTGTGACATAGATAGAGAGAGAGGGAGAAGGTGAGAGAACAGAAAGAGAGAATAGAGAGAGAGTAAGGGAGCCTCTCACTGTGAGGGAGATAGAGAGGGGGAGAGAGAGAGTGAGAGTGGGGCCGAGCCCCTCTCTATGTACGCGTGTGAGAGGGAGATAGAGTGAGGGAGAGAGACAGAGAGGGGCTCGGCTCCTCCCTCTCATTGTGAGGGAAAGAGAGAGAGAGAGAGAGAGAGAGAGAGAGAGAGACTGACAGAGTGGGAGATGGAGAGAGGGTGAGAGAGACGAAGAGATAGGGAGAGGGTGACGGAGAGGGGGTGCATGCGTATGTGTGTGTGTGTGTGTGTATGTGAGAAAGACAGAGAGAGGGAAAGGGAGACGAGTACCGGATGTCGCTGTCGTCGCTCGCTCGTCGAACACCACTGTCACCACTTGCCAGAGGCTACTGTAGCCGCTCGCCGAATGCCACTACCGCCGCTGGGGATTAGGGTTGGTTGATCAGGGAGAGAGGGGAGAAATGACCGAGGGGTGGGAGGGGATCAAAACCCTCATGAGAGTTGGAGAAGGGTAAATCCGTGGATTGAAAAGACACGCGGATCGGGACGGCCCAATCAGATCCAAATCGACTCAACCAGGCCCAATCTGACCCAACCAGGCTGATCTCCCCAAAGTGACAGCCTCACGAACGGACCCACTTATCTGAAGCCCAAAAAACACTCGGACCAGACCTTCCTAGGCAACCTCCTGGCCCGGAAGACCAAGTAACGGTCGCTCGGAAGAGCCCAAGAGGCGCCTGAGCATAACCGTCCAAACACTGCCCACTACGCTCGGGAGAAACCCAAGCACCCCATCAGGTGGTATCCCACGCTCGGACCTCCCAAGGGCGCGTTTTCTTTCGACAGGGCGTACATCCCGACGAGAGTCTCGCTGCCGCTCAGAGACCGGAAGCTCAAAGGGATGGAGGAGAACAAGAATCCATTAACTGACGAGAGCTTTCTTCCAGGACATAATGCCCCCTGGTCCCTCCAGCTACCCTACCTTTAGCCAAGAGAGTAAGCAGCTATAGAAACTCCGTGAAAACCCTCCAGTAAGGTAATACTGAGTACTCAACACCACACCCACTAGTGGAGAGCAATCTCGTGCCCCTCACTCTTTCTCCTACCTCCCTTCCACATACGCTCTATCAACTTGCTGACTTAAGCATCTGAGGGTTTTCCCCGGGATTTCAACCATGGACTCCTCTGATCCGTTTCTTGTCTTGTAGATCTCTCATTGGTGGTGACCACGACAAACACCAACCCAGGATCGTGCAGCTTAGGATCTAGCGCGAGATCACCCCTCTTCATCTGACGCCGTCTGTGGGAAACATACGAAGAGCCAGCATGGTGCGAAGAAGTTCCAGTAGGAGAAACGCCGATAACAAAGGAAAGACAACGGCGACCACGGAGGGGGAGCATGCGCCCACCCACTCTTCCACGGGCCCCCTCTCCAACCATCAAGCTAACGCCTTACCTCCGCCAGCAGTAGGGGGACAACCCACCCCTGGGAACCACGATGCTCTCCAGACCCTCAAAGCCAAATTGGATATCCTCGTCGACTTGATGAGAACCCAAGTGGCCAAGGAGGAGAGGTCGTAGCTACCTCAGGTGAGTCCCCCTCGCACAGAAGCCTCTGGACAAACGGCTGGAGGCCGCTTCACCCTCCAAGGCAGGCGACTCATCCGTAATGGGCCAGGCGGGCCCTCGCAAGTCCCACCTCCAGAGAAAGAAGCCTCCTCCAGTCCGAGAGGAAAAAAATCAGGGTTGCCTCTGCAGCCCTCAGAAGCCGACGCTCCCGTTGAAGAGCGGCAAGGCAACTACCAGGGACGAACTCGCAGTCCCCCAGCTCCATGTCAGCCAGAATTGTCTCTCCGCCTGCGGGACTTCGAGCAGCGTTTCGTAGAGCAGGAGCGCGCCCTTCGCGCCCTACAAAAGGACTCCACTCCGGAGGATGAGGAGCGATCCCCATTCTCCGATCAAATCTTGAAGGCCAAAGTCTCCCCGAGAGTCTCGCTACCGATCTTCCAAGTCCTACAACGGCCAGGGCGACCCGGCCGACCATTATGATAGTTTCCATGCCCGGATGACGCTGCACGGAACGTCTGACGCTGTCAAGTGCCGAGCGTTCGTGACCACCTTGATCCAGGGAGCTCAAGCTTGGTTCCGAGCACTCGCCCCCGGCAGCATCCACAACTTCAGACAGTTCGGAAGACTGCTCAATGAAAGCTTCGCCGATAGCTGCCCTCCAAGGTCGATCGCGAGACTGTTGGCGCTAAAGCAGGCAAAAGGGGAAAAGCTGCGGGCTTACATCAACCGATTTAAGTCGGAAGCCCTGCGCATCCCCCGCCTGCACGTCGCCTCGACCATCACCGCACTGGCCGGAGGCACCCGAGACGAGAACCTCTGGCAAGAGCTAGTGCTCCACCCTCCCTCCTTCCTCGCCGATTTAGTGACCCTGGCTCTGCGCCACGCAGAGTGTGAAGAAGTCCTCAACGCTTGCCGAGATCCAGCAAGCTCAGGGCGGGAAGGAGACAAGAAACGACCGTCCGAGCAAGCCTCGGGCCAAGGAAAAAGAAGAAACTGAGACGGAGACCGCAAGGAACCCCCCCGGAAGTTCGAGCAGTACACTCCTCTATCCACTCCCGTCTACGAGATCTACCAAGAAATCAAGGTCTCGGGTCTTCTCCGCCGGCCCGAGCCTATGAAGGCTGACCCTCGACGCCGTAGCCGCCGCAAGCATTGCCAGTTTCACAACGACCACGGCCACTACAGTGGGGATTGTCAGCACCTCAAGAATGAGATCGAGAGTCTTATCCACCAAGGTCACCTTTCCCAATATGTGGCTGAGCGACAGGAAGATTGTGGGGTCCCCCTAGAAGAAATCGACAACCGCCCCCATGGGGCCCACATCAATGTCATTTTGGGGGGATCTGCCTCAGGAGGGGACTACAGTCGAGGAAGGAAGTGTCACGCCAAACCAGCCTCTCGGGCTTCCGAGCCCCCTAAAGCTTCGCTGGCGAACAACCAGCTGGCTTTGGTATTCTTCGACCAGGACCTGGAAGGGGTAGCCACCCCGCATGATGATGCTCTTGTAATCTTGACTACTATAAACCATGGTAACATAGATAGGATACTAGTGGACAATGGTAGTACCCCTGATATTTTGACATACGAATGCTTCTTGAGAATGGGTGAAAACCCATCCAGACTCCGTCTGATTCAAACCCATGTTTGCAGGTTCAATGGCCAGGCAACTTATCCCAAGGGACTCCTGAGCCTGTCAGTTACTCTCGGTACCCCTCCTAAAATCGTCACATTTCTGGCAAACTTCGTAGTGATAAATGGGATGTTGGCCTATAATGCCATCTTCGGTCGAGATATTATTGGCCAGATAAAGACAGTGCCCTCAACCTATCACCAAAAAATGAAGTTTTCCACTAAATACGGTGTCGGGGAACTCTGAGGTAATCAGGGAACAACTAGAAGGTGCTACGTAATCTCGGTCGAAGCTGTAAGGCCAGAAGGGAAAAAGAAAGAGGTCGAGGAAGTCGGGGACAAATTGATGGCAGGAAAGCCCGACGAAGAATTGTTGTCAGTCTTCCTCAGAGACGACCTGACTCTCAAACTAAAAATTGGGGCAGACTTACAGCCCAATGTATAAGAGCAATACAAGAATTTTCTTTCCGAGTACATTTAAGTCTTCGCATGGTCTGATGATGATATTCCTGGCATTCCTGATGAGGTGGTGATGCACAAACTCAATCTTGACCCGTCAGTGAAACCCGTCCAGCAACAGAGAAGGAGACATGCCCCAGAAAATAAGCGATCATTAAAGAGCAGATTAACAAGGGGAAAAAAATTGGGCTATTTCGTCTGATCATTTATCCGACATGGCTTGTAAATGTCATCTTGGTACCAAAAGCTTCAAGCAAGTGACAGATGTACGTGGACTTCACCGACCTCAACAAAGCCACTCTGAAGGACTATTACCCATTATCGAGCATCGACCAACTAGTCAATTCAACGAGTAATGAATATCTCAGCTTCCTGGATGCGTACTCTAGCTACCATCAGATCCGAATGGACCCCTAAGACACCGAGAAGACTACCTTTATCACTAACTTCGACGTATATTGTTACACCCGAATGCCCTTTAGGTTGAAGAACAACTGAGCTATGTATCAGAGGCTGGTCAACCACATCTTCGAAGACCAGATCGGGGAGAATGTCGACCCCTATATTAACGATATGCTCGTCAAGACACCCAAGGCCGTAGACCATTTCGCCAATCGGGCCAAAACCTTTGACACTCTCCATAGGTACAACATGAAGCTCAACCTAGCTAAGTGTGCCTTTGGAGTTAGATCTGGGCAGTTCCTGGGATTCTTGGTGACACAGCGAGGGATCGAGGCCAACCCTGACAAGGTCCAGGCCATCTTGGATATGCGGCCACTCGCAGAATAAAATAGAAAATACTTGAGAATAACATTGCTAGACCAGGGTAATCAGGGTCAGGACACTATCTACAACCACGGCGTGCGAGATAGAATCATCATCCCCTAATTTTCCCGACCTAACGGCCTATCTGATGATCAAACGCATGCACCTAGATCATCATCCTTTTTGTTAAAGGGGAACATCAGATCCTGGAACACGCGAGCAACCAACTGGTTCTTGAGATAATATAACATAGATACCATATAGTAATGTAATAAAGGGGTATAGGGATTAGAATACTTATCTGACTAACCTGACGGGGTGAAAGGCAAGTGAAGACGATGCTGCAAAGAAAATTATGAACAAGATTTACAATATCATCGTGAAATAATATCTATCAATTAACCACAAAATGTAGCAAGGAAGGAGTTTAAAACATCATTTCAGCTCCTGAACGGTCAAAGAAATGCCACTCATAATCAAGGATGGCTCCTTCCAAGCCGTGCACAAACAAATTATTTGAACGTGAATGAGAAGGTGAACGGCCTGTTTCAGACCTTCCAACGAAATGGACGGCCACACTCTAGCCGCTCAATTGCAATGTACCGTTGGGGATTACACGGTTAATTCTGGACCATCGTGTTACTGAACGGTTGTGCGATAGACCGTGCAATTACTAGGGCTTTAAAAGAATAAAACCCTTCGTCTCCCTCCCTCCCCACTGAAACTGACAGTAGGAGGGAAGAAGTGAAACACCCCACACCCCATTTCTCCCCCTCTCAACCTCTCAATCTCCCTCAGTCTCACTCTCTTAAACCCTCATTCCCCCTCGTTCTCGCATGCACCATAAACGCCAAGTGCGTCGCCCGTCGATGGCCAGAGAAGGGGAGGACGTGCCACCGTTGGCGGCCGTGGTCATGGGAGAGCTACCACCCATCCCCGACGGAGAGGAGGCGGCGGCGACTGATGATGCCATCGGGGAGGATGATGCATTAGCGCCTGCAGTTGAAGAAGGTGCAGCGGCGGCTGTTGACACCAGGGAGGAGCTCCAAGCGCCGGAGGCGGCCGCCGCGGCGGTGGCCAAACCCACGAAGACCGATGAGGTAGGCCTAAACCCTAGCCATTTCCATTTTTAACTAATGCATGCTAGTTCTAGGGGTAGGATAGGGGCATTTAACCCCTTAGGAGCCGATTTGGGAGGCCATGGGGCCATCACTGCTGGTGGGGTAGGGTGTTGACGCCGTCGGAGAAGACGGTGGATGGACGGTTCGGCAGAAGCCGCCCTGGAGAACCACACGGCTCACACAGAGCTGCTAATTATGTGCACGGCACAGAGGTAGCCATCCTAGGGTATCTGAACCGACAGGAGAATGGGCCAAGCACGGTTTGGGGAAAACCGTGGGACAGAGGGACGGGCCACTCTAGTCCATGTAGAATGTGAAAGGCTTGAGAACCAAATGGTCCAAATAGGACCGGGAATCCCATCATGGCCAAGGTCTAGCCGTGCTAGTCTAGGAAATGAGGGGGTTGAGAGGGAGCAGCACGATAGGCTGGTTACCATGGAAGAACTGAGCGGCTTTGAGGGGGCCGTAGTTGGGTGGAAGACTGGAAAATTGAGTGGCCCAAACTGGGCCGTGCATGATGTATAGCGGTCCATGGGGAGCCGCTCTTTTGGCAATAAGTGTAGTTTTTATTTTTTTTCCACTTATTTATTCAATGAAATGAATAAATAAAATGTATGCAATTATGTGGATGAATGCAGGGAAAGCGTAGGACCCAGATCTCCTAGCTGCAGGTTCGGGTAGTGTACCTTGCACTGCCCGACTTCCAGCAGGAGAGGCTGTCGGTCATGGGGTTCTCGGAGTTCCTGAGTATAGAGGTGAGTCAGTTTGACACACCGCTCCTCTATGCTCTGCACGACTGCTGGGACCCAGTGAGTCATACATTTCTCTTTCCGTGGGGGTACATGGTCCCCACGTTAGAGGACGTGGCTCGGATCATGGGTCTACAGGTGTACGGGTCCCCGATTAGCGGGAGTACATATCCTGACTATCGAGAAATGGCCCAGGAGCTCCTAGGATTGGACTTGCTGCACCCTGAGCGGCAGTCCACTACCCTGGCCCGGGCGACACTCCAGGATAGCTTAGGGCAACGGAGAGCATGGATCGCGATAGGGGAGCTGCCCGAGCAGCACCTCAGATCATACGAATGAAAATGCAATCAGAATCATATGCTAAATGAGAGCGGCCCAAAGCATACATCTAAACGAAGCTGTAAACAGATAAGCAATCACACGAGAGACAGAAGTTTTAAGGTGGTTTGGTCTCAACCTTGAGACCTACGTCCACCCCTCATTCAAACTAGAGTGAGGCTTCCGCTACTACACAGCTTATGTCCATTGATCCATAGCTTCGAGGATGAATCCCTATAGACCACTAAGCAACAAAGGTTGCTATCCGCTGAGTGTCATAGCTTGCTGTCTGCTGAGCCTCACAGCTTGCTATCCTCTGAGCACCACAGCTTGCTGTCCGAGGAATCGCTCCTCACGCTGAGCACCACCGCTTTCTCCGCTACCTAACAGCTTGAAGAAAGAGTTTAAAAAAAAACTTAAAAGAACAAAACAAGACACAAATGAATCTACGGAAACAATGTAGCTCAGATAAGCAATCGATTCTAGATCTGATCTAGAAATAGAAACAACCAGCAACTGTCTCTCCTCTGAATTCTTCTCCCATCTCCGATATTCTATTCTGCCTCTTCCTCTCTTTTCTACAATAAACCCTCTTTCTCTCTAGCACTCTGGGTTCTCCTCTATTCTCTGCTCGTACTCTCTCTTATTACTTCGTGTGTTCTCCTAAATGTCTTCTCTCTATTCCTTGATTGTCTTCTGCTTCGAACGAGAGATCTCTTTTATACTTGCAAACTGAATCATGTGGTCCCACAAGATTTCAGTCCGCCGCGTGGAGGGAGCATTCCTGCCAATCGCTTTTCAGGAAAAGTAACTTAATGAAGTCCATGTGTCAGAAGAAAAGAATCCAAGTGGCCAATCATTCTGGTGGAGATTTTGCCTTGGATCACGTGCCTATTATTTCAAACTTTGAACCACGTGATCACTTACATCTATGATGCTTTCTGCTCATTAAGTGTTCGATCAAGTCCTTGTCAATAAGATATAAAATATTTCATCAAACACTTTATCATCATACATAGTTAAGAGAATGCAGACTTAGACAATTTCATAAGAATCATACACTCAGATCAAAAGAATATATGATTATGCATATGCCTCG
Organism: Amorphophallus titanum; assembly: GCA_024336825.1. Classification (NCBI taxonomy): domain Eukaryota; kingdom Viridiplantae; phylum Streptophyta; class Magnoliopsida; order Alismatales; family Araceae; genus Amorphophallus; species Amorphophallus titanum. The sequence goes on along the minus strand of JANBPO010001371.1, from coordinate 1,000,283 downwards.
AGGCAAACACATAGTGCATTGACCTGTGTGAATATACCTCTACACGAGTGCAGTGGATTACATGCAACTGCACCGACCTGTGTAGACCACAGGTAGACATTATATGCTAAAAGAGAATGGATGAAGACAAGAATTAATAATGATGCACCGACTTGTGTGAAGCATAGGTTGACCTATCGAGCTAGAACAGGTGAGGTAGCACTGACCTATCAAAGCGATGGCTAACACAGCTAGCGCTTAAGCATCGACCTGATGCCTTAAGCAATCAAGAATGCTTTGACCTGGGTCTAGTGAATAACAAATGTGCACCGACCTGTTATGACCTAGACTCTACATGTGCATCGACCTAACAAAGCATGTTGCAGCATGTGCATTGATCTAATGGACATAACCCTTGCATGTGCGTCGGCCTTGTAGACTGAATGCATGTATATGCATCGACCTTGCTGAACACAAGATCCAATGTGCATCGACCTTGTTGAACACAAGATTCAATGTGTATCAAGCTTGCTGAACACAAGGTTCAATGTGCATTGACCTTTCTGAACACAAGGTTCAATGTGCATCGACCTTGCTGAACACAAGGTTAACTAGTGCACCGACCATGCAGAGTACAAGATTCACTAATGCACTGACCTGATATACTGTTGGAGTATACATGCACCGACCTAACAGACTTCATGCAAGTATGTACATCGACCTGTTATGCTACAAGCATAAATGTGCATCGACCTCATGTTCAACATAAAACATAGCTGCATTGACCTGACAAGCTTCAAACTAGAATATGCATCAACCTTATATACTTCTACCAAGAACATGCATCAGCCTTCTTTGATTCAACTATGAATGTGCATCGACCTTATCTGACTAAGTGCCTATATGTGCATCGACCTTGATTTATGACACTTAGAAGATAAATGACCTATGACTAAGATGCATTAAACTGTATGACATTCATACTTATGAACCAAATTAATAACTCAAGCACTCATTATTTATTTAGTTCTGTCTCAATATGATTCATGTGTGACATCATTAAAATCAGGATTCCAACAATCTCTCTCCCTTTTTGATGTGGCCTAAGCCCAAACACTAGAGATGTGTTCGGGATATGTTCCCTAATTAAAATAGGGTAATTGGGGATAATTAGAAGTGGAGTTAAGATCAAACTTAAATTTCAGAAAGATGGACTAGGTCACGATCTATCACCCGACTGCTACTTGCAGATCGTGATCAAGACCAAACTGTTACCTGCTTTCGAAAATGGAAAGAGATAGAACACAGAAAACTCAGATTTTTGTCCACCAATTGGCTGTGATTCTATGTTATCTAAAGAGGAAATCTACCCAGAACTCTTAGGGGATTGACTTGACACCTAATTAGAATTATAAATCGAACTAAAAACCTAACCCTAGGCCATACCTATAAATAGGCCCTAGGTTCATTTGACGTAAATCCTAATTTTTAATCGCATGGAACAAAGGTAAGGTGTCATCATTTCAAGATCTTCCTTTAGAGTTATTTGTTCCCCTTAGTATCATCTAACGTCCCTCTAAATTTCATGTTAGGAGAACAAGCAACCCAACCCAGGAGATAGAGTGTGCGGAAGTTGTTATTTCTACGTAGGACGCGTAGGAAGAAGGGATCCCTTCCGACGAGAAATTTAAAGTCTTGGACTAACCCCAAAGGTAGGTTGCCTCATGATCAGCTTAAACATGACATTAGGATTAAAAGCCCTCTAGTCTTGCTTGTTTTCATGTTGCATGCACAGAGAATTTCTAGTTTTCTCATGACTGTGTAATAGGACTTCTTAGTTCATGTAGTCCATGCAAAATTAATGAAAAGAAAAGAACTATTATTGATCACCTGCCCTTTCCATGCATTGCTTACATGTTAGTATGCTTTTCCCTTCAGTTTCATGTTAGTTGCATCATCATTTACCATAGAAATAGACCCTACAAGGCTGAGATTTTGCTTCTGTTGAAGGATAGACATATAGTAGTTCGATAGAAATCGCTACCTCCATATAGCGGTTCTCGATCAATCGCGATCTGTGTTCTGTTAGCCTAAAATAGTAACCAGATCCAGCGTCGTGATTTATTGGCTATGCATAATATTATCTATACTATATTTCATGATGGTTATGCTTTATGTTATAGCATGTTTTAAAAAGGGGATTATGTTTCCATGCCTATCATGTTGCGAAAGCTTATTTTCATTATAGGCTAATTTCACGTCAAAACTTTATTGTATTGTTAAGGGATTTTCTTTTGAACTTTTATACATAAATCTCTGTTTTGATATGTTCATTCTCATCTTCTGTCTTTCGTCATTATTGGTGCATTGCTCATACTCCAGTACGTTACTATTAGTCACTTGCACATGATAGGAAAATCTTCTTGGACATTGAATGCCTCTCTGTTAGATATTCCTTCTACCAGACAAGGAATTCGTGTTTCAAGACCTTCGTAAGTCTCCGTGAGCCTGGGATTCTCACTTGGACGTCAAGCTGGTTGTACTCTCAAAATCCAAAAGACTACATAAGCACTTCATATTTTCTATACTCCGTCCAGATAGTGGCCATCTCAAAATTGTGACTTGATGGTAGCAGCTGCCAACTAACAACTATCTCCCAGTGGGTTAACTATGTTGTCACTCAACCGAACTTCTAGTTTTAGTCAACTGATTTCTATTTTTTAGTCGACAGGGTTGTGGTTCAGTCGATAGACTTTTTCCTTGGTTAATAGACTTCTGATCACGAACTCCATTTGACTGTAACCTTAAGATAGCAGTCCTTGTCCAACTGCATTCTATCAAATTTGTCCAACCTGATGGCTTGACCAAGGGGTTGATTGTGTGCAATCTCAGGTGATCTTTTGACGATCTAGAACTTGAAACATTACTTAAAAGTCATTAATGAACTATGAAACTAAATAATATGTCATTATGCTGTTGAAATCTTTTCGTAGCACAACATCCCATTAATTCATTCTTGACTTCTTTTCCAAAGTATTTGGTACGTTCTTACCTTGCTTACTGTCACCCTAAAGGCATTATTGAGTTTGACATTCTTGGCCAAACTTATTGATATTCTCGTGGAAGTAACTAGATTTATAACTTGAAGATGCAAGAGCGGGCACGGACGGTGTCCAAGGGCTTCAGTCTAGCTCCCTCGGTAGATGGCCGAAAATATATTATTAACCATGGGGTATAATAATTACTGGCGTCGCATTATGCTGGAGTATTTTTATTCAGATCTCGCACAATCGATTGTTTCTGTAATAGATCTTTGGTGTATCGAAAGGTGGGTTTGAATAGACAAGTCCAATCCTCTTAGGACGATAACACCTTGTGTGAGCATAATCTTTGGATTCATACCTTCGCCTAGTATCGAAGAATTATTGTGTGTAATAGATTGTGAAAGATCTTACATGGAGTGTATAAGATCTAAGTTCTAAATTGCTATTTCACCATATCTATTTAAATCAGGTAAAAGTTATATAAAAATGACAATCACCCAATTCATCCACCCTCTTGGGTGTCATTTATCGCGGGACTTCAAAAATGCTGCATGAATCTACTGATGACTTAGTTCGTGCCGCAAGTATCAGCCTATAGGCCCAAAAAGGCGATAACTGTGACACGATAACTTAAGTACCTCACAACAAGGGCCTAGTCGAGGTTGTACTCGTCAGTACATGTACGTCTGCCCCTGACCATGTGCGCACATACTGACTGACTACGCTACATTAGGCCCTCTAACTAATTTTCTCCCCAGCCTAGACTCAGACTGCCACAGTGGGGAGCCCTGTGAAAACTAGCCCAAAACTGTCTCAATTGGGAAAGCCGCTCTACCACTCCTTGGTAGGTGGACACCCACGTGTCGTAAAGAAGGTTACAACTAGTGGATGGTCACTGGACATGGAAACACACCATAAGTATTGAGAAACGCAAGGCAGCTCAGTGCCACCAACTCAGAATAGCTAACTAGACTGGCTACACCATTGGCCGTCGAGTCATACGACTTATCCGAAGGCCTCTACACACTTCGACTCCACGCCGCCAAATCACCCTAACCTGAGAGTTACAAACCATAGTAAAAAGGACTCACGAGGCGGCTCATAACTATCGGGTTCATTCCCTCCCTAAGGCATGCTAAAAAGGCCGTAGCACCCCTAGCTGGTTCACAGAACTCTCGGTCATTGGTCATACTCATGGCACGCAGGAAAATCGCTTCCTAAAGAAACCAACACTATGAAGGAATTGCCCTTAGCACTAACTTGGGTGCATAGTGATGCTAAAATAGTATAATGTGGAAGCCCGAAACACAAGGGGTCACCCAGACCCTCAAATCCATGTAACACAGTATACAAGCTATCATGACCTCCTCGGACACCCAAAAACACAAACTCGATTCCTACGAGATGTCCGAGACATCCATGCGATAAAAGGTCGACCAGTGGGTCTTAATCGAGTCGACAGTCAGCCAAACGGGGCGAAGGAATAGAATTTTGATCAACCTATTCACTGGGTTGATCGACCTTTTAGCAGAGGATCAGTCAACCAACCCAAGGGGTCGGTCGACCAGGGCCTTGGATCGATCAACCGACCCTCAAGTTTGATCGACTGTTTCAGCACGGTCGGCCCCACCCTGGCAAATAGGATCAGTTGACCAATTTCCCCTGTCGGTCAGTTGATTCTGATGTTCTCCCTACGTAACCTCATCTGAGAGGTTCTAAACCACTCCCCACTTGACCCCGATCGAGTGGGAAAATATTTGAGACCTCACGAAAGCTTCCAAACCACTAAAAGCATGCAAATAAATGGGGAAACGCTGCTCGATCAGGTGGAAATCGTCACTCACCCTAAACATGGAAAACTACCCCTACATGAACCAAAACTAACTGTCGGCCTCACCTCGGACTACAAATCACGAGAAAATGAAATGCACGGACTAGGGATCTATCCCCCTACCTCTCAGAATGATTTCTCGCACTGGGAATGTCGATTCCATGGGAAATCACCACTTGAGCCACCGCCAACTTCTCGAATCCGCGAGAAAAGCTCACCACAACACGGCCTCAATTCCTCACTTTGTCCTCGACGGGTCACCGCCCACATCGCCCTTGTCTCGTCAACCACATCCTCCGTCGGTCACCTAGAGAATGGGTGGCGAGGAGAGTGTTGTGTTTTAGGTTGTGATGATGTCTGACTATGACTCATTAATGAGTCTAATGTGGATTCGATGATGTCAACATGCATTGAGTTTAGGTCAAAGAATATCAATAGGTATGACAAACAGTCATCAAAAGAGCCTGTGCAGTTGGTCGACCGACAAAGGAAATGTCAGTTAATAGATTACAAGTTCACACTACAAGAAATGTGACCTATAGCCACGAATTTTACCTACGCTTTCAAAAAATAATAACTACAGAACTAACACAACTAACTAAATAATAATGCATAGAATTAGATAAGTACTCACTAAACAGCTACAATGTCCAGAATATCTCATGTCCAAAATAAGTACAGCCAGTAGAAAAGAAAAGTACAAGTACACGGGGCATATCCCGGCTCTGGCAACTAACCCTGGCTAGCTGGAATCACACGGAGCCTCGGACGCACTCCTCACCGACCTCGCCTCACCTGAAAATACAGGGGTGAGTCTCATCTCATTGGCTCAGTAGGGATCCTGCAGACCCCCACCCCACAACGAGAAAAACAAACGGCAAGTTGTCTACAAGCATGGGAAGTAACACTATATAACAGAAGTACATCAGTAACAATAATAAATAAACAAAAAATCTCGCTACACTAACCGTACCGACCACGTGCCATGCCAAACAAATCGACCACGGTCTGATGGGAAAAGAAGTTCATATCTTCCAGAAGACAGGAGCGCCACCCACTAGAAGCATGGCCGGATGCGTCCCTTGACATCTTACACAGCGCCCCAGTGTCTCCCTGCACGCCCTAGGTAGAAACTGAGACACACAACAAGTACCACAAATAAGGACTATTTGGGGTCGCGCTCGTCAGCGAGGGTCCGACGCCCCCAACCACGTATGCACGCATAGACCATGCACCCTGGGTCAGGCCCTCTAGTTGGTTCTCACTCATAGCTCGAACTCAGGCTGTACGGAGGGGCCCTACGGTAACCAGCTTAAAAATTATCTCTCCGGGTTACGCTCTCCACCACTCCCAAGTGGGTCCGCACACGCGTGCGCAGGAAAGTTATGACTAGTGGACGGGCCACTGGAGGTAAGACTCTAACTCATGGAAACCACCGCTCGTCACGCTGACGAGGTGCTTGTATGACCCTCTGCACCACACCGACTCTCGGTGACACCGACCAACGGATCACAAAAGTCCGAGACGTGAATAGGGTCCCACAACCCCTGAGTCAGATTGGCACACAAATCGATGTAACCACTCCTCAGGGGCCCCTTAGCGCCTACACGACTCTCACGGGATGCTCGAGGCATCCCTCGAGCCAAACACTACAAAGGACCAAAAACCACTCATCCGGAGGCTCAGGCGACACAATAAAAGCCCCAATTGTAACTGAAACAGGGTGGCGGTCCTCCCTGGACCATCACTACAAGTGGCAGCCAGCCCTAGGCCACAACCTTACCCTAGCGGTCTCCCTGAGACCACAAGCATGAAGAGGTGGCCATTCCATGGCTGCAACCTGGCGAACCTCGGGGGCTAGGTGACGGCCCATCGCCTAGCCGCTACCTTAATTGGGCGGTCACTCTCTGACCGCACCCACCAGAAAATGGCCATGCCCTGGCCGCAACCTGGCAGGAGTCCCCCCAACGGTCATAATCATGCACCCCAAGGGTGGGTTGACCTGACCAAAGAAATGGTCGGCGACCGGCCGCTACCAAAGGTTAGTGGTTAGTCGCGAGACCGCAACTAGGGGTGGCGGTCTCCTCAGGACCGCAACCCCCAACTGACACTCCGGACTCGAGTAGCGTCCCCCAGCAAACCGCCTCATGGAGAAGGCGACTTTTGGTAGGACCACAACCTCAACTCGAGCGCGAAAACGGCGAGAATGGCGAAAAAATCTAAATCGCATCCCAATCACCTCGAGATGATGGGGAAAACAAAGGGAAACTCTTCCCCTACCCCTCTAGCATCATTCCATACCCATAGATCGATCAAAAATCTCGAAAAACACTAGATCCGGTGCTCAACCCTAAATCATGGATTTTTCCATTCTGGCACAAAACACACCCCTCTCAACCTCTCCTCAACCTAGAAATCACGGGAATGGGAATACAAAAAGGAGGGATCCGTCCACCTACCTCAAGAACATGAGAATCCTCCGAAATCGACGCCGATCTCATTTCCATGCACGAAACCATGAACGCCCACGAGCTTACCCCGAACCACCACTGCCACGGCCGCCACGCCATCACCGTCACGCCAACACCTCGGCTCACCGTCTGCAGCCAGAGAGGAAGGGGGTCGCGTGCGCTCGGACGACGTAAGAACCTTGCAACGGTCGGATGGGGGGAGCGGGGGTCTCAACGGGAAAAAGGGGAGGGGAAAAGGAAAAGGGGGTTTATTATATAGAAATTTGAAAAAAATCCACGAGAGAGAGATCAAGCAAGAGAGATCAAGTTTGTTGAGAGATAGAAATCGAGCGAGAAATATCGAGCTTGCGAAGAGACAGAAATCAAGCAAGAGAGATCGAGCTTGGGAAGATCGGGCGAGCGGGAGATCGCTCGGGAGAGAAAAAGTTTGAGAAGTGTGCATCGCGGCTGACCTTGGCAGTCTGCCAGCCCTTTAGTTCTTGTGCCTTATCTATTTATCCATGCCTTGACAGTTGAAACTATTCGACCATTTACTTCTTTTATTAGTTGCATTTCTGACGAAATTTTAGTACCATCTCCCTTAGACCCGAGATGATCGGGGGTGTTAATTGGGTACGCATCCACGGAGCGAACTCCGATGTGGCCCCAACATAAAAAGGAGGCGCATGGAAGTGGTAGCGTCCAGGGGTGTGCTCGGAAGAGGCAATGCCCTAAGACCTGATTTGGGCATGGAAGTCCCGAGGTTGAGCCTGCGAGGGATCCCGATGACCCACGGACTGCCATGGTCTCGCAGCTGAGATATGGGCTTAAACTATCGCCACATGCTATGGCTATCGATAGCCACTCTTCTATGGGAATTGCTCGAGGTCCGCACTATAAGGAAGTAAACCTCTGAGAGTCCATGAGTGGTCAAAACTCGAAGATCGGAGTCCAAACAAGAAACGGTTGATTTGGGATTAAGTCCCATATACCTCACCCCTTCGGCATCATGGCCATTTGGCTAGTCTAAATCCCGAAGCGGGGTTGTGAGGGGGGGAAAGCGATCATTTTAAAAATGAGACGAGTGGAAACCTCTATATTCCACTGGCGATTGGCAGCCCAAAGCTACATTCACAGAGGAAAGTAAGCCCCGAGCTGGCAGAGTTATCATTATGTAACTATCATAATTGGCAACCGAGGAAGGATTACCCTATCTCGAAGGGAACAGGGGAGGGGTAAGCTTGGATGCATAGGTCAGATAGCTCGGGCATGTTGGGTAGATAGTCTAGGTTGAGTAGCTCGAGTATGTTGGATAGCCTGGGCATCTTAGATCGCTCAGGCATGTTGGGTAGATCAGCCATGTCGAGTAGCTCGGGTGTGTTTGGTAGATCAGCAAGGTCGAATGGCTTGGATAACTGGGATGGGTTTGGGTAGATCGGCCAGGTCGAGGAGCTCAGGTCGTTGAGAACATTGAAACCAACCAAAGGGGAAGTCAAAGAAAATCAGGGCGTGGCCGACAGGAGCTTGGATGAGCAAAAGCATCTCGAGACATATCTGTGAAAATGGATAGAACCAGGAGCACGTCGTACTTCTTCCCTAAAAAGAAATCAGCAAAGGTGAGAACTGTAGGATGATCTATCTAGGGATTACTCTCCATGTATCTCACCCCTTCGGCACCATGACTATGAGTTAGTCAAGTCCAACGTGGGGCTTGGAGAGGGGAGAGATCTCCCTACTGAAATACGAGCGCGGTAGCAACCAGCGAGGAGAAAACATCGCTCATAAAAGAGCAAGACAAATAGATATAAAAGCATGAAGACCATCGGGCAAGCATCATGAAAGTAGTAAGATAGATAATCTACCAAAAAAAATGGAATGCTTCTTTATTTCATATCGGGAGGAGAACATACCGGAGAAGCAGGACAAGAAGAAAAGAAATTACAAAGGTGGAGGGGGAAAGGGCCTCAGACCCCGCTCCTATTCCCTTACCTCTTCCTCTCTCTCTCCTTCGTCTTTCGTCTTCTTCTTCCTCTTCCCCATCACTCTTCCTCCTCTTTCTTTTTCACCGGAGTGGGCTTTATATAGGAGATTAGAGGCCTCTTGTTCGGAGGGTGACCTCCCCATCCTTTCTTCACTCTGATTCGTCGATGCTACTGTCGCTGTCGATGTCACGACTGTCACTACTACTTCGCATGGCCACGATGGAGCAGGTGGGAGTAGGGGAGACCTCTCCCTACACCATGCAACTGACCCTAGGCCAGGTTGCACAGACAACACGGGAGGCTTCGCCCTGTAGATGCATGAACAAGGCTTCGACGGGCATTGAATGTCATTCAGCGGAGAAACGCAAAGGAGGGGAGAGGGTACTGCGCATCTGTTCTCTCTCCTTTTGACCTCTGTTCTTCTCCATTTATGTGGCCCCCATTGGTATCATTCTTTTTTTTATCACTAACAACAATTCAAGCCCATTGCTTTTGTAACAACTAGGGATCCACAGTCCGAGAAGGAACTGGCATAGCATGGATCCCGACTTGCCACTCATGTTCCGAAGTTCGGAATGGTTGAATTCTAGTCTAGAGAGGCTAATAAAGCACTAAAATAAATGCAGGAAATAAAGGACTGATTGAATGTAAATGAAATAAAATATGTACAGTCCAACTGAAGTAAATACAGTGCCATGTGCAAATCCATATGATAGTACAGGTCCAAGAGTGATTCAACTACACGGGGCATGCCCTGGAACAAGGGCTGATGGCAGGCTTAAAGCTACGCTCGGCTCCTAAGTGCTACTCCTCTCGACGCGACTGTTGTTGGGAACCCTCACCTGAAAAAGGTAGGGGTGAGCCTCACAAGTTAGCAGCTCACTAGGGATCCTCCAATCTCTTCCGAACTCACAAAAGCATGTAACAACAATGATAGAAATATGCTGAAGGAAAACTGCATTCTAGCAGGATATTAATACAACTATAAATCAAAGCAGTAAAGGAACCATGCCACGAACTACATGTTCTCAAGCCCACTCACACAAACCCTCCGAGAAAGATGCCACTTGCTGAAGTGGGCCAAGTGGCAAAAGGAAACCAGACCGCAAGGTACCCGTTGTACCTAGTAAAGCCATGAACTGAGGCCAACGACCCGGGGGTCAGTTGCTTTGCACTGCTCTACACAACACTCGGTCTTGTCTCACCCTAGTCTTTTGTGATAGGAAGCACTCCCACTAGTCACGCAATCAGGTGTACCCACTGGCGCCTTACTACCCAATTGCAGTCTTATGCCTGATCCACCTCTGCCCAGAGCGTTCACAAAATTCACAAGATCGAACACTCCCACTTTAGGGTTCACAAGTTCAAACACACCCAAAGGTCAATCGGGGACAAGCATTTATCATAAGTATACTAGTATGGGAACCATCATGAAGTTCGACACTCCTCAAAACTCCAAGAGAAGCTCACAATGGGCTTCTAGCCTGAAAATGAGACACTGAACTTGGTAGCATATCATCGAAATGTGTCAAACCATCTTGACGCCTGAAGCACGACAAAACACTAGAAGCGTGTCACCTCAATCGGTCGTGTCTCCCTGAAATGTGACACCATCCTGTCACACCTATCAAAACCGACCTTAGGACACTTCGGTAAGACAACCGAATCACGACACTTCAACCCATCAAGTTTCACTGAAATGTGACATGCACCCTTGTCTTTGTTAACCTGAACACTTAGGGAAACCCGACCAAAAACCCTGGAATCGTGACAACCAAACCTGTCGTTAAGCAGACAATTGCAACCACCTAACCTGACGTGTTTCAGGTCGAGTACAAGACCATTGGAAAACCTCTAAATGTGACCACCCTTTTGGACATGTATCAGGGAATCATAACTACTATTCATGTCATGAAACCAGTGGAGCACCCGATGGAGCCCCATCTGCGTTAGGCTGCTTCTTTACCACCCAAACCGTCGTGAGCGGAGGGGAAACACCCCGAAACCTCACCCCTCTTTACGGGACTCTGATTTCAACTGGAAACAACAAAGGGAAGGAGTCATGAAGGGGAAACAGTGACGTTCACACCCCCGGCATGGGAAAAAAACCCCCAAACTCAAAGGAAACCCCGATCTGCACTCCAGAAATGGGTAGGAATGTCACCCTACCTCTGATGGATGGTGCAACCGATTGGGGTCTTCATGTAGGTTAGCCACCACCTCTTCGCTGCCTCCCCTCGTCGGAGCCCGCCATTGTCACCCTCATCAAGACTCGCCGCCGTTACCAACTACCATTGCCGCTTGGCTCCTAGCTGCTGTCGACCACCAGTGGAGGGAGAGGAAGAGGGCGAGGTGAAATATCCTGCCTTAACCCCAGAGAGCTAGAGAAATACCCTGAAACTTTACCATTAACCAAGATAGAGAAGGTTGCTTAAATGATGCAATTTTGCATGAAATTATGTGCCCTCAACACTGACCATAAGCATTTTCAGTGAACATGGTCATATACCTTATTAAAGTCAATTGTGCACATTAAATGAGGATGTCTACTCCTTTGTGCAGCAGAAAGTACTTCATGGGCCAGAAGGAAATTATCCTTGAGCCTACGGCCTTGGATGAAAGGCGATCGATTTTTTAGGATCAGTTTTGGTTTGCCAAAATTTATGCACAGAGTTAATATGCATAGGGTTTTATTCCATAAAGGCTTTATTACAGAGATAGATCAGAAATAGAAACAATAAGAAGCATAGTAATCAAAAGTATGTTAGAAAATTGATCAACCAAGAATTGACAAGTAGTGTTGGACATCGTCAAAACCATAGGAAAGCAATAGTGTGTGCATGCACAGTGGGAACTGCTTCTTCTCGTTATCAGTCGACCTTCGGAAGACCAGCTGAGGAGTGATTTCGTGCCAAATCGGTGTCACCGCAGGCGGCTCCGATGGAGACGTGATGCCATGAATTCGGATCCCTGGGGCAAGCCAAGGTGCCGGCTTTCTTCTTATCTTCTTTGGCACCTCCTACCAATCTCCTTGGTCTCTTACAGGGGTCAGAACAAATGCCTCGTAGGTGTGCCTTGTACAAGCATCAGACACCTCCTCAGGAAATTGTTGATATCAGGAAACCATATTTATGGTCACCCCCATCACCGACATCTCACGCGGGCGAGGGGGGTCCACCTTATGTGTGCCCATCTAGAGCTCTCCCTTCTTGATCATGCCTTCAATTATGTCTTTCAAGATGTAGCAATCTTCGATGGAGTGCCCGAGCATCTGGTGGTACGGGCAGTATCGGGGATCATCCTTCCTCTTGGCATCGCCGAGTCTCTTCGGTTCCAACAGAGTGATCTTGTTGTATTTGGTGGCCCATTCAAAAAGGACCTGGGTCTTCTCCTTTGGAAAGAAATAAAGTTTCTTCATCCTGGATCGCAGGGAAGCGCTTTCTTGTTGTTCGGCCAGCTTGGTAGGGGGAGTATTGGCTACTTCTTTATCTTTGTTCTTCTACCTCTCGAAGTCTTTGAAGTCAACCTTATTGACTTCTTTGGGTGTCGAATGCTTATCAACCGACTTTGCCTTCTGACTTGAGACAGTTAGGGTGGTAGAGTATTGGGAGAGGAAGGTTTCGACCTCCGCCACCACATTATTTAATCGGTCAGAGGATTTGATCTCCATACTAATCATCTTTTCGAGGACTTCGTGCCTCAGATTCTACTTGCATATCTGGACTGCGTCCTCTTGATGTGGTGGGCGCTTGTATCTCATGTTGAGGTTGCGCCACCTCTTGATGTATTCCAGGGCAGTTTCATCATTTTTTTGCCCGGTTGTATAAAGTTCGGTGATAGTGACCTCCCTTTTGGTTACATGAAACCACTCCTGAAACTTTCTCTACATATCCAGATAGTTGCTAATGGATTTGGCTGGCAAGTTTGAGTACCATTCGAATGCGAGCCTCGTGAGAGTGGATCTGAAAAACTTGAACAGGTACGATTCGTCGGTCGCCAGATCGCCCATCACATTAATGTAATAGGCTATATGTTCTTTTGGCAAGCCTTGACCATTGAACTTGTCAAATTTTGGTGGCTTGTTGATGCCAGGAGGTAGCCTTTTGGCTGCATGATGGATAGGGTAAGGCACCTTGTACACATCAAAAGTGGTGTATTCTTCGAGACCCCGATCAGCCAACTTCATCTTAATCATTTGTTCGATCATCAGCTTGTTCGCCATCATCGAGTCTACCACTTCGGTCTTTCTCCCTTCATCTTCTCTTTCTTCTACTTCGAGCTGGCCAATCTTGACGGGCTCTGGTTAAGCTAGGGCCCGCCTCTTGGGCAGCCACAATTATTTGAATTTTGTTAGCCCCCGGGCCAACTGCTGCTTCAGTTCGGGCGTAGTGCGGTCCTTTTGTTCCCGGGCCAATGCCTGGAACCGATTGTGCACCGCCACAATTGGAATTTCCCTGGCGGGCAGTATCATGGCCTAGCGGCCATTCAGGTATACCCAGACCCCTCTGATCATCACGAACTTGCTCAAGAGTGAGAACCAGCCTTGTGGTGCACCGGAAGCCTTCTTTGCCGCCCTCCTGGCGACTGGAGTTCACTTCTTCTTTACTTCAACATGGCGGATGTAGCAGCCCACCACCTTCGTAGCTTCGGGTCTCGCCTCCATAGAGGTGATGGGCTCGGACTCCTAGACATCTAGGAGGTCCACAAACACAACCCCCAGGAAGTTGGGGAACCCAACCACTGGGGGAAAATCACCGAATTGAATCGGCATCGCCAAATAGCCATGCTTCGCATGGCTCGCCACAACCAATGGACCGAAAGTGACAACCATTGGTTTTTCAGTTCTCTTTCCAACGAGTCTAATATTGACCTATTCTGACATTCCTAGGAGGAGTTACGTATTAATAAAAGAATACGACTATTTATTTACATACTAACATTCGTTAAACTCGTATTTTCTATACAGTTCAAAGAATTGGGATTTGATTTAAAGGATCTGGAATCTGTATGAGTTCCAGAAGCAAAGTGCTTAGTTATTTTTAAGTTTCAAACGGATGCGGGTGTTACACGCAAGACCCGGGCCCAAGCACGAGTGCCTCGGTAGAAGATCTATTCCTCATCTAGGTGGGGGAGAACCTGAGCAGGACACTGAGAATAGGTGCGAACCTATCCGAGCACGAGAAGCAGGCCTACGCAAGCTTCCTCACCGCCCACCAGGACGTGTTCGCTTGTCCGAGGATGAGCTCCCCGGGATCCCACCAGAGGTCATCACCCACCAACTGAGGCTGGACCCCACTTGTCACCCGGTTCAGCAGCGTCGAAGGCGTTACAATCCCGAGCGGCAAGCAATCATCAAGGAGCAAGTAAGTGAGAAGCTACGCTCAGGACTACTCAGGCCTACCCAGTATCCAGACTGGGTGGCCAATGTCGTCCTGGTCCCCAAAAGTAATGGGAAGTGGCGGATGTGTGTCGACTACACCGATCTCAACAAGGCCACACCTAAGGATAGCTTTCACATGTCGCGGATTGACTAGCTAGTGGATGCAACGGCCGGGCATGAGATGTTGAGCTTCTTAGATGCCTACTCTGGGTACCATCAGATCAGCATGCATAAGCCCGACTAGGATAAATCAACGCTCGTCACCAACCACAGCTTATACTGCTACACACGGATGCCGTTCGGGCTAAAGAACGTAGGGGCGACTTACCAGCGACTTGTCAACCACATGTTCGACTCGCAAATCAGCCGCAACATGGAGGTGTATATCGACGATATGCTCGTCAAGAGCCTCCAGGTCGCAGAGCACTTGCACGACCTGGCGGAGACCTTCGCCACGCTCAGAAGGTACCACATGAAGCTCAACCCAGCTAAGTGTGCATTCGGAGTATGGTCAGGGAAGTTCCTCGGCTTCCTCATCACCCACCGAGGGATCAAAGCCAACCCTGACCAAATCCGAGCAGTGATGGAAATGCAGTGACCAGAGTGAGTAAGGGATGTGCAATGACTCACTGAACGCATTGCGACGCTGACCCATTTCTTATCCCAGGTGATCGAGCGATGCCTTCCCTTCTTCCGACTGATCAAGTAAGCCAACCAGGCACCGGAGAAGAAGGGATAGATCGCGTGGGACTAGGAGTGTGAACAAGCATTCGAGGAATTGAAGCGCTATTTGGCATCCCCTCCAATCCTCGCCAAGCCCCAGAAGGGGGAGAGTTATTCCTGTACCTCTCAGTGACATCGAGCACGATTAGTGCCGTACTTACGCGAGAGGAAGCGGGGATAATGAAGCTTGTCTACTATGTCAGCCGAGCACTATAGGGTCCAGAGTTTCGATACTCACAGACCGAGAAGTTCACCCTCACACTCATTACGGTTGCTCATAAGCTATGGCCATACTTCCTGGCTCACCCCATCGTTGTCTTCACTGACCAACCCCTACGGCATATTCTCTAGAACCCAGACGCCTCGGGTAGATTGGTCAAGTGGGCTACCGAGCTAGGAGAGTTCGATGTCAAATTTCATCCAAGGACAGCCATCAAAGCTCAAGCCCTGACCGATTTCGTCGCTAAGTGCACCCTACCTACTGAGGACTCACCAGAGCAGCCCTCTGAGCCCACCTGGGAGCTAAATGTCGATGGATCGTCCTGTGCCACAGGTAGCGGGGCTAGACTAGTCCTCCTCTCACCAGAGGGGCTCGAGCTGCAGTACGCCCTACAGTTCAACTTCCTGGCCACAAACAATGTAGCCAAATACGAAGCACTCCTCTCGGGGCTGCATATGGCAAAACACCTGGGGGCGACCAGTGTGCGAGCATATAGCAATTCCATGCTCATCGCCAATCAGGTGAAAGGGGAGTTCGAAGCACGTGAGCCCACTATGATCAAATACCCAGAGCAAGCCAGGGCTGCGGCAAGGGAGTTCTCCCACTTCGAGGTGGTTCACATCCCGCGAGAGGAAAATGCCCTAGCAGACACTTTGTCGCGCCTAGCGTCGGCCACCGTGATCTCCAACTCGAGATCCATCCTGATAGAGGAATTGTCGGCACTGAGCATAGACGAGCCAGTGCTCCAAGTAAATGCCATCAACAATGAGCCCACTTGGATGGATCCCCATTTGGATTTTTTTCTCTGATAGCAACTCCCGAGCGATCGTGCTGAAGCGCGACGAATGCGAGCAAGAGCGGCTCATTTCGCAATAGTAAATGATAGACTATACCGTTGTTCCCTATCAGCGTCATTGCTGAAATGCTTGTTCCCCACAGAGGCCAGCCAGGCCATTCAAGAGATCCACGAAGGACTTTGTGAAAGTCACATAGGGGGGCGAACACTCGCTTGGACATTGATCCACCAAGGGTACTGGTGGCCCACTTTGCAGCAAGAATGTCTCGACTACGTCTGAAAGTGCCCCCAGTTCTAGAAGTTCTCTCACATGCACCACCAATCGGCCACGCTGCTCCACACACTATCGGAACCCCATCCATTCTCCCGCTGGGGGGTCGACATATTAGGCCCCTTCCCGGAGGCTCAAGGGAGGAAGGAATTCCTCATATTTGCCATCGATTACTTCACCGAGCCATTGGGAAAAATCACAAGCGAGGCGGTTTGGAAGTTTGTACTTCGAAGCGTCATCTGCTACTTTGGAATCCCCAGGGTTCTCACAACTGACAATGGCAGGCAGTTCACGAGCACTACCTTCCAAGATAAATGTTCGGAGCTGGGAATTTTGAACCACTACACTTTGGTGGGACACCCTCGGGCTAACGGGTTGGTGGAGAATGCCAACCTGACACTCCTTCACAGCATCAAGACCAAGTTAGACCAAGTGGCAATTCATGGATAGATTCCCTCCCGAGCATCCTATGGGCCCACCGGACCACCACTAGAGCCACCATCGGGGAAACACCCTTTCACCTCACTTACGGCACGGAAGCAGTGGTACCGGTGGAAATATCTAACCCCTCTCTACGAGTGGGATAATTCGACGAGGCCAGAAACAACCAGGCACTGTGAGAAAATATAGACCTGCTCAAAGAAGACAGGGCCAAGGCCCAGGTGAAGCTCGTAGCATATCAACAGAAGTGGCTCAGTATTACAATGCCAGAGTCAGAGAACGACACTTCTTCCCCGGAGACTTGGTGCTACGGCGAGCAAGTGTGTCTGACCCAAGGGGGGCTGCTGGGAAGTTGGCACCAAACTGGGAAGGCCCATATAGGGTAGCAGAAATACTCGACAAAGGAGCATACATGCTGGTAATGCTGGGGGGGAGGAGATCCCCAGGACGTGGAACTCCGTTAACCTCAGAAAATTCTTTCAGTGAATCATCATCACCACCAGCCATAATCCTCTAAGACAAGATAACCTAAGGGTTCCCTAGAGGTGAGCACCGCTCCCCTTGAAAATGAGAAGGTAACCTAAGGGTTCCCTAGAGGTGAGCACCGCTCCCCTTGAAAATGAGAAGGTAACCTAAGGGTTCCCTAAAGGCGAGCACCGCTCCCCTTGAAAACGATGAGTTAACCTAAGGGTTCCCTAGCGGTGAGCATTGCTCCCCTTGAAAATGACAAGGTAACCTAAGCGTTCCCTAAAGGCGAGCACCACTCCCCTTGAAAATGATGAGGTAACCTAAGGGTTCCTTAAAGGTGGGCACTACTCCCCTTGAAAACGACAAGGTAACCTAAGGGTTCCCTAAAGGCGGGCACCACTCTTCTTGAAAATGAGAAGGTAACCTAAGGGTTCCTTAGAGGTGAGCACCGCTCCCCTTGAAAATGATGAGGTAGTCTGAGGGTTCCCTAGAGGTGAGCACCACTCCCTTGAAAATAAGAGGGTGACCTAAGGGACCCCAAAAGGAAAGGGAGCCTAAGAATTCCCTAGAGGCGAGCACTGCCCCCATTGAAAAAGGAATGACAATAAGATGATGGGAAGCGCAAGCATCACAAAGACAAGCATATGGAAAAGCCCCTCAAGGGCATGCAAAAGTCATCATCCAATGAAGGTACATAATGAATTTTTTGCACAAGTGAAAGAATTTCATTTTTTTAGTCAAAATACAAGCTGCCAAAGACCCTTTGGGTCATTACATGAATATACGAAAAGTAAAAGCTGCACGACCACGACATCAATGCCCAATTCCTGGGCACCACTGCTGCTGGCTCATCTGTTGAAAATATCTGGTGATCCCAGAAGAGGACCGCCTCGTTGCATGCCGACCACATTGCAAACAAGATGGTAGGGTCTGCCTTGGCGAAGAGGCCTCCACCAGGAAGCCACCAGTTGAAGAACAGAAGAGGGAGAAAGCATGAAGAGTTGCCTCTCGAGGAAGTGAGAAGGGCGGCGAAAAGAAAGGAGGAACAAGGTGGGGGAGATATGGAAGCAACTAAACCAGGCCGTGAGACCTGATGTACCCTTCCATCCTCGCCTCCCTTCGCTCTACCTCCCTCCAAGGGAGGGGACAACAGTCCAAGTAGGGAAATAGCACGCTGCCATGTACTGAACATTCCTGCGTGTCGACCTCCGACTACTGAACGTTACCCCGCGCCGGAATCGCTAAACATCCCGGCGACTGACTGCATCCTCATCCTTTGAGTCGCCTTCCATGCCACTCCCAAGAGTAGTTGTCATTGTAGACATGTAAAAATTGACATTACTTTGAGTACATCTCATATTACCTTATAACGTCCCAATTTGACCCTTACATTCTTTCATGCATGTTCATGTTCATGTGATACTTGCATAGTTTTGGGGGGCGGGGGTAGAACAAAACATCAACACCCTCGAAAAGTAACAGAATCTTTTGACACCTGGTCGTCAGGGCAAGAAGGCAACAAGAAGACACAGGGAGGAAGCCCAGAGGCTACAACAGAATAAATTTTTGATTTCCATCATGATAAAAGGAAATTACAAAAGAGTTCCCCTTGAAGGAGCAGAATTACATGAAAGTGTAGCGATTACCGACGAAAGATGTCTTCAAAATTTAAAAGCCCAACAGAAGGGGCTGCCTCTTGTTCACCAAGATGAGTCTCCTCTTCCTGAAGCCGAGCCAACTCGTTACGCAGTGAAGCCACTCGGCCCTCCAGCACGGCAGTCTCCTCAGTACTTTCAGCTTTCATATCTTTTGTGAAATGCAGCTCTGCCTGAATGGAGACCATCTCTACTTGCAACTCCTCCAGCCTACCCCGGAATGATTGAATGCGCGACGATAAGGTTGCAGCAAGAGGATGACACTCTTGAAGGTCTGACTCTAGAGGTTCTAGAGCCACTCAGCAATCAGCTTTCTACATTTTCAGTGCAGCAAGTCTATCATTCTTAATATGCCCCAAGAAGTCTCGACGATTTACAAATTTCAATAAAAGGAGCACCCTCTGAGTCCATACCTCCGTAGGGCATCCCAGCGCTTGAAGGACAATCGATAGTTGCTCGATAATTCCCCACAGCCTGGGATAAGTCAGGGCTGACTAAGATAAGACCACTTGCCATAGTGTCTCCAGACGCTGCCAGACCAACTCATCTGAATAAGTGATGCCGAAGGATGTTGCTAGAGGCAAATGGAACTCGACTTTACTATCAACATTGGCCCATAAGTCGGCATTCATGACTGAAGAAGAGGATAGCAAGGCTGGTACAATAACAGTGCTCAATGCCTCAGTAGCTTTGTCCTATCCCAAAAGCTTCTCTCTTATCAAGGCAGGCTCTTCTGATGCAGCCGTGTTGGGAAGTGTTGGCATTGTCTCAGACTCTGGTTCAACATCTCGCTCTTCAGGGGTCGGGAGCACTGGAACAGATGCTTGCGCCGTCATGGAGGTAAAAGCCGATGCTCAGGTCTCAAGCCTTAACTCAGGAGCACAGGCTGGCCCTAAAGTCTCCCCTGATGCATCCCACTTAATTGGCATTACATCGAACCCAGGCTGGGCTCTAACAGGCACAGGCCGCAATACGGGCACAACTTCTTCAGAGGCTGAAGGCATGATAGATGGCGGAAGTAGTGCTTCGGCTGGGGGAACACTACTGATAACGGGAACTATGACCTAACTTAGGGTGATTGGCACCGAAATAAGGGGAAACAAGTAAAAGAATGTTAGACGGTCTGAATGACTGGAGAATGAAAAGAAAAAAGCATCAAAAGCCGAAGACTCACCTCAATTGCCACAGGTTCAGGAGTTGACAGCTCAAGGGATGGCTGAACAGGTGGTTCTTCCATCAATGATTCAACCCTGGAAGAGGCTAGATATTCCTCTACACCAGTCTCCACAGCCACTTCCAACAGAGTCTCTTGAGGGTTTTGATAATGAGCCGTGGAAGGCTGAATACAGACGAGCCCCCTATTAAGGGACAGGAAGTTGAAGTCCCACCTCCATTGGCGTCAATAGCTCCCTCATCATCAGAGCAACCATAATCCACTTGGTCCTCAAACAGGGATGGGGAACTTTTAGTAGAGCTCTACACCTCAATACTTGGCTCTGTCGCTGCGTCTGCCTCTCAATGGACAGTTGAACGAGTGGCTATGCGTCGTAATGGAGGCACCGCCTTTTTAGACAATCTATGACATCCTCTTGATGATGAAGAAGGTCTCGAAGATGAGGCCCTCGTCTCAAGCAAAGTTGCAGGAAGCCCTAAGGCAAGTCATGAGATGCATGATAAGATAAAGGAGTCATAAACTCCAGAATATGAAGCATTATAGGCAATTTTCCTCGATCTACCTAGTGCCTCACTGGCTGGTGTGGGGGAAGGGAGATTTTCTCTTTCAAGGCTGCTGACAGGCGCTTCTGCCATTGTTTCCACGGTTGCACCAACGTCTACCTTGATAGTCAAAGCCGGTACATCTGTTGGTGCTACTACAAGACAGTAGAATACAAAATGAGCATAGAGAATTCTTTGACATCCTAATCTCCGTGGATCGAAGTGTGTAGACATGTAAACATGTCTAAGACTCTTAGGGACCGATCCTACCCCCGAATTAGTACTCTAAGTCATTCTAATCCCTCAAACCCTAACAAAATCCTATAAATAGGTCCCAGGTTCAACCTGCGCGAACCTTACCTTTGGCTCGCCTGGTTCGAAAGTAAGGAGACATTATCTCAGGTTGGTTCTTTAGAACTTTATGTTCCTTTTAGTATTAACTAACATTCTTCCAAATTTCATAGAAGGAGATTAAGTATCCAGGGAGTTAGAAGCCCCGGAAGTTACTGTTCCACTACAATTGGCGCAGGAAACAGTGTGCCGATCTAGTAAAGATTAGGAGTTTAGAAGCCCTAAACGAAGTTAGTTCAAGTTCTACCCTTAGAACTTATTGTTGTCATTTATATCTTCTACGTACCCTCCAATTTTCATGAACTTAGGTCAAGAGGTTAAGGAGATAGGATGATGAGAAGTTGCTGGTTTGGCACAGGACGTGCAGGAACCAGGGCAATCTTCTAGTTAGAAATTTACACTCTAGGAGTATTTCCAGAGGTAGGTTATCTCATGGATGGCTAAATTAATATGTTAGGAACAAAAACCCTCTGTTCTAGCTTGTTCTCATGGAGTATACATGGAGTATTTTTCGTTTTAAGACCACTGCACATCTAGGTTATTTCTGCATGCATGATTCCTACCCTTAATGATAGAGATGATAATCTTAGTTTAATTCATGAAACCTGTGCATCCCCATGACTTTATGTCGTTATGGCATGTCTACCTTCTTGTCTAGCACGTTCCATGCCTTTTGTTTCCTTAAGATAGGCCTTACATATCCTATTTTAAATTCTGCCTGTTACAGACCAGAAACGGTCTTCGTGAGACCGCCACCTTCATATAGCGGCCTTGCGATAGACCGCTACTATATATATGCGGCCCTCTTATGACCTTTATGTATTTTCAGATTTCTGCTTCATGTTAACTCTAAACGAAATGCAGATCAGCCCTTTTCATTATATCTTAAGCCTAGGTAATTAGGCTGTATTCCTGATTTTGACCATGGATTCATGTAAGTGGTTATGTTGTGATCTATCATGCTAGGTTTTATGTCTCTCATGTTCCACATACTTATTTTAAACTTATGATATTTTCATGCCAAATTTCATATAGTTTGTATTAAAGATATTTTCACACGGTTCATGGACTTGTCTTATTGATGATTTGATCACTATTTACCACGATCCCTTCTCATCTATAGTCTCTTCTTAAGTACATGGTGTGTACCCCGGTGCATGGTCATTAGTTATACTTTGCACTTATAGGCACACTTCTTGGACTTGTGAACCTCTCTGTCGGATATTCCTTTTGTCGGACTAGGTGATCTTGTTTCAAGGTCTCCGTAAGTCTCCGCGAGCCTGGGATTCTCACTAGGACTCCAAGCTGATTGTACCCTCAAATCCTGATTATCTAGAAAGCATGTACACTAACAGAAGTTTTCTGAGTTCTGGATGGTAGCGGCCATCTGGTAGACCGCAAGGGTTGCCTAACAGTCCCCAACTGACCGCATGTCTCTTGTCGACCCTTTTTCTTTGTTCTGGCACCGACCACCCAAAAATGGTTCTGACGAGACTGCATGAATCGAACTAACAGTTCTATCTTGACCGCATGAGTCACTAAACGGTCCAGTAAATGACCGCATGGCCCCTGACCCTGTCCAACCTGAGGTTTAACCTTTGGGTTGGTTTTCCTAAGTTCCTAGATGGTCTAATGAGTATCTAGAACCTAACATTTGTCAAGTAAGTGGTTAATAACTTATGGAAATTTAAGAATACGCCGTTATGCTGCTGGATTCCTTCCATAGCATGACTTTACTTTAATTCTTTCTTTGAACTCTCATGGTCTTACTTTGATGCGTTCTTTACCTTGGTTACTTTACCTTGGATCTGCTTGTTGAAATGCACATTATTGGCTGGAATGTTATGTTATTCTCATGGAAGTAACTTGATCTATAACTTGAAGATGTAAGAGAGGGCACGGATAATGTCCAAGGGCTCCATGCTAGCCCCCTCGACAGAGAGTCGAAAACGTGTTGAAAATCATGGGGTATGATTAATACTAGCGTCGCATTGTGCTGGGAGTGCTTTTTTTTAGAAATGAAAGCATGTTTCTTGCACAAAATATAGATACCTTGCAAATCCATAACGTGAAAGTAACATCCTAAAGCAATCTTTATCAGCGAGCGTCACGTCGCACGAGCTTTTGTATGCCTTGCTCGACAGGAAAAGGAAAGGATAACAAGGATCGAGATACTTAAACACAGAGGAGCGGCGGACACCAAACTAGACGAAGAAGGATAAAAAAGAAGAGAGACGAGGGCTAGAACTCTCTCGTTAAGACGTAGAGACCCTGATAATAAAGAACCAAATACAAAATAAATAAGGATTAACTGAGATCACGGTGGACTAAAGTCTCAAAAACAACAAGAAAAAGGGTAAGATCCCCGAAAGGTTGAAGAGGAGAGAGTAGAAAATTGAGGAGAAGACGATTGCAAAGATGAAGGAGGAGTAGAATAGTCATCTGACGTGGTAGGAGAAGAATCATAAGTAGCGCCCGATAGGGCCAAAGAAAGAGAAGTGGAGACATCTGGCAAGGTCGGAGAGGAATCAGAAGCAACACTCGGGACGCCCGGGGAAGGAGAATCGGAAGATGTCCCAACATCGAAATGGGAGAATGACATAGGCCAAGACCTAGCATTGTAGGAGGAGGGAAAATCTAAAGGATATAGATGGGAAGAAGAGGAATGGGGGCTCGCAGACCTGGGAAGGGAGGAGAAGATGATGGAAACAAGATCAAATGGAGGAAGGTACACCACCCAAGGGTGGGAATTGAGTAGAAGAAACAATGAATGAAAGGATGGAGAAAGAGAAGTGGACCCCTAAATGCACAACCGACGGCCCTTGGACTATCGCCGCCGCCTCTTCTTAGCGAAAATATCTTGAACATGGACCTACTTGGTGAGAACTCGGACCTTTGGGCTTCTTGATTTGTAATGTCTTCTCAAATAACGGGCCCACCTGGTAGACGGCCTAGCCTAGATATGAACATGCAGCTTCATTGGGGGCAGTTGCCCCTACACACCCAACGCTAACAATAGATGGACATTCTCAGGCAGATAACTCCTGAAAATGCTGAATATCATGGAACCACAAAGTCTTGTCTCTTGGCACAAGTAGCATGAGGTTTGACAACTCTACTCGGCAATCAGGCTTGAAGCGTAACTCCCTTGATATGAGAGAAGGATGGAATTGAGGGAGATTGATACATAGCGTTGACATGGCCAGCGTACCAATAAAGTGAGGGAGACTGCATAAAGAGTGCAGAATGTCCTTGAAAAATCCTGAGAATATGGTTAATTGCCCATTGAACATGGAATTCATCAAACTCTTGGCGGCCGTATGAGTTAGCACCATGCGGGTAGCGAACCCCTCTCAGACAGTGAACTGAACTGCAATGGAGCGAGAGGTAATAATAGCATTAATGATCAATCCTCTGGTGAGCAAAGAGATTGCCATCGGTCTCACACTTGAAGAAACTGGCACAAATGCGAGGGAACTCCTTTTGACAACCGGCATCGAAAGTATAGGCATATCTGCCCCAAAATAGCCAGAGATCAGGACGCACATTGGCATGCAACAGATGAAATCTTGCATCTTGGATTGAACAACTGGCAATGAAATGTCTCGACTCAGCTCATCGTCTCCCGATGGGCCTGACCCAAAGGGCACCAAAGGTAATGCACACCTGCTCCGTGGGGTAGAGATAGGTGGAGAAGTGGCAGAGGTAGGAGGCTTGATAGGCAGTGGTGGTGAAGGCTGAGGCAGAGCTTGCTCAGGCTCGGGCGATGAGGAAAATGGAGGAGAGGGTAGAGAAGGCAAAGGAGGTAGAGATGGAGGTGAGGGTGGAGATGGAGGTGGTGATAAAGGCAAAGGGGAAGGTAAAGGAGAAGATCATGGTGCCCATCTCGGCGTATTAATACAATACATCATGTGGCGTTGGGAGTGGAAGTAGTGGAAGTGGCGGCAGAAGTGGAGGTATCACTAGCCTGAGCAGAAGCTTGGGTTTGTGGAGGTTGTGGAGATGGGGTAGGAGATGGAGATGGCCTAGGTGTGGGTGGAGAAGGAGATGGCAATGGGGTAAGAAGAAGCATAGTGGAGGGATTAGGTGATGGAGTGAGTGCTACGCTAATCAAAGAATCATAGGGGCGCCCCTGGTCTTGTAGAGATGGAGATGGTTGCCTGGGCGGCGTGTAATAGCCCAAAATTTTAGTTGGCTCCTCTAGAAAGGCTGTTTAGGGTTTGGCTGAGAGCTACCACCCGTAGACTTGTTTGGCTGGACCTGCTGAGAGGTGGGCTTGGTCTCTCATGGCTTGGCCTACTCCCGTTGAGATTGGCGGAGAATCTTCTCAGTGACCTCTTTGAGACGCCGCCTCGTCGTCAAATTCTCATGCACATTGATCTCCTCTTTTTGGATAAGGGCTTCAATACAATCTTGGATTTCCGGACATTCCCCTGTGGGGTGGGACACCCTGGCATGATATTTGCAGTAGCGTGGATGACTTTTAGCCATTTCATTGTAGTAGGATGGCGGATCACGTGTCATTACTCGACCTTCTTCCAGGAGCTTGTCGAAAATCTTCTCAGTGTCTTCCTTGGGGAAAGAACACTGATGAGAGGGTCGCCACCCAGGGTACCATAGTGTGGATTTGGGTGGTTGGGAACCGACTCCCTGGGAACTGACTCCCTCCTCCTGCGGATCCCGGAGTTGGAAAGCTGTTGTAGTATGTATGACATTGACGGAGAAGTGAAGACTCTCACGCGCGTGCGGTTGCGGTGGATTGACCAGGAATTCACCCATATCAACCTTCCCGCGCCAGATTAAGTCCTCAGCGAGGTCTTTGAATAGCTGACAGTTGTGGCTGATGTGGCAACCACCTCATGGTATGGACAATACCCCTGATGAAATGCAGCACTTGGTGCCTGCTCAATAGGTGACGGGCTAATCAGTCCCGCTAGCTGGCACGCGAAGAAGATATCCAGAGTCTTCTCGAGAGGGAAGGAATATAACTTCTCGGGCTGTTCACCTTCGGGTGTATGCTCCTCGCCTTTAAATGAGTCCTCGTTGTCTTCAGAGGGATTAGAAGATTTCTCAAAGAGCCAACCCCTGAGCAGAACCCGGCCAGTAGGTGATATGCTTGCTTCCCGTACATGGGCTGGAGCTAGACCCTTGGCAAATGGGCCGAAGGGGAAGGTGGCTAGCTGCTGATCAATGCTCTCTAGGAACTGCAGCAAACGCCTCTATTCCAATTGCCATTGTCGGATCTCCCACCAGATCTTCCGGATATTCCTCTGCAGCACCAAGCATTCTATAAATGAAGGAGCAGCGGCTCTAGAACCGGTGTTGGACTGTTGGTTTGAAGGCCTGGCCTCGAAGGAAGCCCATGGTGCGCTCGATCTGACTCGGTCAGATGATTGTGTGGTTTGGGTCGGGACCAAAACTTACCGCGCCATAAAGGTCATGACGTCATTTACATCCCCCATACGGGGGAACACCCTTGATTAATCGCAGGGAATCAGGGCCTCATGGCCAGAAAATTAATTACATAAAAAGAATCTATTAAGAAACACTAAAGTCCTCGTTCGAGGGTGTGACGAAAGCGTTTAAGATCATGTTGGTCACGTGTTGACCATTTAATGTTCGAACGGGCGTCCGATTTGAAAATAGTGTAATCGTCACGAGAAAATCAGAGCATATGTATGTCAAGATGTGACAAATTTACTGTTCGGAGGAACGAGAAATATTCAGTCAAATCCTAGTTAAAGCAGTCAAAAATCAACGAGTTTGTCAGCCCGGTGCAAGATCAAGGCGCGACCTTACTACGGTGGGCCCCCCGCGGTCGAGGCCAGGCTCACATGGGCATCATTAATATTTTTGGTGTAAAGGGACATCGAAAAAATGTCCCGGGATTAGATCCCAGGACCAATATGTGTTTGAAGGGAGTGGGCTATAGGTCGAGGACGTGAGTCGGACAATGACCATGATCGGGACTAAGCCGAGGTCTAAGCATGGCCTACGAAGACCTTATTGATATTCCCATGCGTAGAGTCTGGGTACGACGAGAGCCTTCTCGTTCCGTTTAAGTTTTGTTGGTCACTCACAGACCGCTTCATGTTCAGACAAAGGTCTGTATTGAAGGTACGACGCAGATGAAAATAAATCCCTACGAATGTATGCTAGGTTCATGGCAGTTTCAATGAAAGAGTGGGGACGAATCCCAACGGGAGCGAGTCTGGTTTGATGAGTTATCGGCCCAGAGCAGGGTCAAGTTGCGGCCATATTGGGACAGTTCCCGAGATCCGAGCCTGACCTGGAGGGGCGACGTCAATATTCCCTTTGCACCGAGTCTCAAGGAGAAGCGAGGCTGCATGATAGGGTTTTTATTTTGATGAGCCATCTTCAGCAGTGGATGAACCTACAAAGGAAATTAATCTGGAAACTGAAGAAGAACCCAGGCCTATCATCATTGCCACTAATCTCCCTCCAGAAGTTGAAGAAGAGCTGATCAAGGTCCTAAGGGAGCATAGTGATTCTTTAGCCTGGTCTTATGAGGACATGTCGGGTCTTGACCCCTCCTTGGTAGAACACCGACTAGTGCTTAAACTAAGGGCAACACCCGTAAAACAAAGGTTAAGAAGATTTCATGCTGACATTAATTGTCATAATAGGTGAACTTCTTTCCATAAACTAGATCTTCCAAGATTCTCTTTTCTTGACATCAAATATAGGAAGCGTCTTGTCCTTATTTCTTCCCTTCATGCCTGCAAACTTATTTCGCAAGGTTGTGAAGCTTTCCTTACTTTCGTAATCATCACCGAGTCCAAGGACATTATTCTTGAGAAAATTCCCATTGTAAGAGAGTTCCCCGATGTCTTTCCTTCTGAACTATCCGATTTACCACCCGTAAGGGAAGTAAACTTCTCCATTGAACTTATCCCTAGAGCAACACCTATTTCAAAAGCTCCTTACAGGATGTCCTCCTCGGAACTCAAGGAGTTGAAGAAGCAACTTTAAGGACTATTGGAGAAGGGCTTTATTCAACCCAGCACATCCCCTTAGGGTGTGTCGGTTCTATTTGTCAGGAAGAAGGATGGATCTCTCAGACTATGTATCGATTATTGGTAGTTAAATCAGCTTACAATCAAGAACAAATATCCACTGTTGTGTATTGATGAACTGTTCGATCAGATTTCTAGTGCAGAATATTTCTCAAAGATAGACCTTAGGTCTGGTTACCATCAGCTGATGATTAAAGATGAAGACATTCACAAGACTACTTTTCGTAGTATATATGGGCACTATGAGTTCGTGGTTATGTCGTTTGGGTTAACCAACATCCCTACAACTTTCATGCAACTTATGATAAATGTCTTCAGGCCTTATCTGGACCGATTTGTGGTCGTCTTCATTGATGACATTCTCATATATTCCAAAACCTGAGAAGAGCATGAAGAACACTTGAGAATAGCTTTGCAAATATTAAGAGAGTACCAACTCTATGCGAAGCTCAATAAATGTGAATTTTGGGTAAAGGAGGTTTCATTCCTCGACCACATTATTTCAAAGGAAGGTATCGCTGTGGATCCTTCTAAGGTTGAAGCTATCAAGAATTGGAGCCGACTGATGACTGCCTCTGAAGTCAGGAGTTTTCTCAGTGTGGCTGACTACTATAGGCGATTCATAAAAGATTTCTCTAAGATCGTCATCCCTTTGACCAAGCTTACAAGGAAGGAAAATCCTTTTATATGCTCGAAGGATTATGAAGAGAGTTTCTCGACTCTCAAGGAACATCTTACTATTGCCCCTATACTAGCACTGCTCGTTGAAGGTGGTGGTTTCAAAGTCTATATGGATGCATCAGACGTTGGCCTTTGGTGTGTCCTTATGCAACATGGAAATGTGATTTGTTATACTTCAAGGCAGTTGAAGCGTCATGAAGAGAATTATCAAGTGAATGATCTAGAACTAACTACTGTTATCTTTACTGTGAAGATATGGCGACATTACCTTTATGGAGAGAAATTCATTACATTCTCATACCACAAAAGTCTGAAATATCTCTTCTCCCAGAAGGATTTAAATATGAGGCAAAGGAGATGACAAGAATATTTAAGAGACTTTGACTTCTCTATTCAATATCACCCAGGCAAGGCAAATGCTGTGGCAGACCCTCTCAGCAGGAAACCACGGGCAACTCTATCAAGCCTCAGGAGAAGTATGACCAACCACATCGAAGACTTTGCTAAATTAAATCTAGATATTGACACGGAGAATGAAAGGAGTATTATCGCCAACATCTGGTTACAACCAACATTAATAGAACATCTAGTCAAACTTCAAGAGAATGGCCCTATACTGGTGGAGATTAAAACCAATATTGATCAACGGCCAGATTTCTCTGTCACGATCAATGGAAGATTACTATTCCAAGGTCAGATTTGTGTACCCGAATATAAGGAGAGTAAAAAGCTAATTATGGAAGAAGTTCACAGGTCAAGATATGCTATTCACCCTGGTGCTACCAAGATGTATCAAAATTTAAAAAGAAATTTCTAGTGTAGTTGAATAATGCATACTCAGTGAACTCCACCGCTCCCTCTCTGAAGCTGTGTGCGGTTTGAAGCTTCAGTTCCCCAACCAACCCAGCGACACCCCGTGCTTGAACCAGATTGCCAGATAGTCCAGAATGAATGGCTCCTCCCGGTAGCCCCACTTCAAGGGAGCTAAGAATAGGCCCGGGCACTGCTTCTCGCCTTGGACACGTCCGGCAGCTGCATCCCACTTGGCCGGGATGAAGCCCGGAGTCCGCACCAGCTTGTCCTTTGTCGGCAGCATGGCCTCCAGCCCCAGCACGGGCTCCCATTCTCGGGCCTCGCCCACCAAATACATTGGAACACTTCTCGAAACGATGTGCGACAAGCTATCTCGAGCCTGCAGGATGGCATGCTCCACCTCCTTCACGGTCCACAGTTCCCACTGGTCGTAAGTCCTAAGGTGCTTGAGGTGGCGCATGAGGTGCCTATCCTTCGAGAAATCTGCCGGATAGTCCCCTATGACGTGATCAAAACTGAACCCCTTTTCTGCCTTGGCGAGTCTTCGGACATCCAGGCTCTCAGTGTCCAAGCCCAAAGAGTCAGCCAACACTACTATCTCTGCGTGGTCCCAGTCCAAATCCTCCACATTGAACCAAGTGATAGTCGGCACTCGAGGCAGAGGAGCACGTCGGGCACCAGCAATGGGAGCAGTGGAACCACTTGGAGCAGCCATCTATCTGCAAAAGTGCAATAAAAAAAAAAGATAAGAACAAACTGCAGACAACGAGAAAGCAAGCTACAAAGGGAAGGAACATCCTCCTATAAGCAAAGCGGAGGGAAGAGAGAAGAGAAAGAAAAAAGGAAAGAAAGAGGAAAAGCAAATCAAGCGCCCCTTCGTCGGTATGCCCTGAAGGGCTCTTCGCCGGCGTGCCCTGAGATACCTCCGTCGGTACAGCCCAAGCGGCTCCTCACCGGCACGCCCTTTGACGGTCCTTCATCGGCACACCCATTAAGGGCCTTCACCGGCACACTCGTCAGAGTTGTTCTCCAGCACACTTGTTAAAGGTCTTCGCCGGCACGCCCCCTGGCGTCGTTCCCCGGCACGCCCACGAGGCCCCTAACTACATGACCTTGGTAGAGGTCTACTATGTGACATAAGCCCAAGAGCCAAATGAATGAAGAGTAAAAGGGGGGTAGTGGACAGGACAAGGAACGGTGGAATCAATAAGGGGACCACTACTGGAGTGTTTAAGACTGTCAATTTCTGGCGAAATTTTGACAGAGTTTTCCCTAGGACGAAGGTGTAAGGGGAAACACGGGTGCACGCCCACAAGGAGTGACGGCCCTAACAAAGTGGTGGTGGGCCCCGCAGGGCAACACCAAAAGTTCTCCGGTCCAGGTGTCCCTCTATGCCTTTGCCGGCACGCTGGATGGTCATTCACCGGCACACCCCGAAGGGGCTTCGCCGGCACACTCTCGCTCGCCCTCACCGGCACACTCGCGCTTGCCTTCATCGGTACACCCCCCCCCCCACAGGAGGCTTCGCCGGCACAGTCCCTGTGTGGCTCCCTGGCACGCCCTGAAGGGCCCTTCCCCGGCACGGTCCCTGGGCGGGTCCTCCGGCACGCTCCTGTGTGGCGCTCCCCGATACGCCCCCTGGCATCGTTCCCCGGCGTGCTTCCTGGCACACCCGTTGGAGCCTGCCCCAGTGCATTTCCCCTGACGGCTTCGCCGACACACCCCTGTGGCAGGACTCCCGATGCATGACCTGTGCCCTCCACCCAGCACACCTGGCATCCCCGTCCGCGGCACACCCGGCATCCCCGTCCGCGGCACGCCCGGTCGGCGACCTTCCCGGGCGCCGGGGGAGAAGAAGAGGAAGAAGGAGGGGAAGGGAGGGTCGCCACGGCGGCCTCCTCACCCAACGACGGTGACGACGGCCTTGGCGATGGTGCTCGGTGGATGGAGAGGAAGAAGAAGAAGAGGAAGGGGGGACCGCTCCTGCTCGGTCGATGACGAGAGAGAGGAAGAGAGAGGGAGTGGGAAGTTCAAACGGTGTGAACCGTTCGAACTCCCCCCACTCCTCTATTTATAGGAGGGGAGGCCGGAATAAAGAAAAGAAAAGAAGGAACAAAAAAAAGAGAAAGCAAAAGAGAGAAAGTAAAAGAAAAAAAAGAGAAAAAAAAGAAAAAGAAAACGTCACATGGCTCGAGCACATGATCCAAGTTGCTGACACGTGATCCAAGATTGGGATCTCTTTTGGAGACTCTGCCACATGGATAGAACATCTTTTATTCTTACACATGGACTACCAGTGAAGCACCTCTATCCGGAAGATATTTTTGCGGGAACGTTCCCTCCACATGCCCTCAAGGATATCTGGTGGGGCACCACAGGATTCGTGCCAAAAAAGGACAGGCTGGAATCAATACTTCCAGAGCCCCTATTTCACTATAAATAGGGACCCTCCTCATCCAGGTTTGAGCGTGCGTGGAAAAAGGACAAGAGAAGAAAGAGGAGAAGCTGAAGAGCAGAGCAGCGAGCAGAGCAAGAGAAGAGTGAGTGAGAGAGTAAGAGAAAGAAAGAAGAGTTGGTTCTGGTAAAAATAGAGTGCCGGAGAAAGAGTGAGAGGAAGAAGAGGAGGTTGGGAGAGCACTTACTCTAACTTCTGGATCAGGTCTAGAGTCAGACTCCTTCATTTGAAAGACACATTCCCCTCTTCTGTCTCTGCAATCTTTAAGTTCTTTCCTTTTTACTTTGAAGCTACATTGTAAGCTGTGAATCTGCAGAGCAACCTGTGGTGCTCAACAGGCGAGGGTGTTCCTCGGACAGTAAGCTGTGAGGCTCAGCTGTGTGTAGGGATTTCTATCCCCGAAGCTGTGGATTAGTGGTGTTCAAGCTGTGAGCTAGCAGTAAGCCACACTCTGCTTAGAGTGTGGGGTGGATGTAGGTGAAAACCGAACCACCTAAAATCGTTGTCCAGTGTGTTTGTTCTTGTGTCTTGTGTGTTTGCATTCCATCTTCTCACTGGTTAGATGTATGCTTAGGATCGCCCAATTCATGCATGTGTTTCACTGTCTAAACTAGTCATTAGGTTTCCTTGCTTAAGTCACGCATCCAGTGGGTATATAAAAAGGGGTGACTGGAAGGATAGGTTATCCCCTATCTGGAATTCCACATCTTGCATGAGGAGAGCCTCCGCCAGGTGCCTCATCTGGATGTTAGACTGATGGTCGATGCATACAGCTATATTCCCATTTGTCTAAGTCATTGCTGTTGGTTAACATGAAACTCACTCCTAACTTGATTGCATTTGGAGCTTTTCATCCCTCATATTGCTTGCCCCTCTGCACCAAGCTTCAGTTAGTCAAGTCATATTGCCTTGCTGTTCTTCATTGCTGTCAGATTGCTTTTTATTCTGCACCTATTACCTTATCTTCTTCAGTGATACTAAAAATTGGGGTAGATCTATTCACCCCCCCTCTTGACCGTGTTCATCCGTGACACACCCATCCTACATGCATCACCCATACCAATCCTTGCATGAACGTACCATAATCCATCAATGGCGACGGTGGCGGCACAGACAATCCTTGTTGACCTTCACCCCCATCTCTCCTCAGCTCCTCCTCACGAGCAGGGGCAGCAGCACGGTGACCATGTGATGTCATAACCTTATTAACATAATGGATTAATAAGATTGAGTTCCTTTCTTACTATGTCATTTCTTTATAGTTATATTTTCTGCTTGTTTAACTTGTAAAACTATCTAGATTTTTGGATATGGATCTAGCTAATGGATTATTTACTTATGTAAATTCTCAACCTTTAGCTCTGATACCATAATCTGTAACACCCCATCTTAGAATTCGGTTCAGTTTCGAACTCTCTTCGTATTTAGGAGAGATGTCACAGCGGGAGAAACCCAACAGAATAGAAACTGGTTGAAGAATTACATAAGTAAAGAGAATAATAAATAATGGAAGAATAATCATTTTCATCAGTTAATTCCATTTCTCAAAATCACAATAGTCCAACTATTAGAACATAAAAGTTCCTTACAAACAGTCCATTAGTACATGCGATAAAGATGCTAACATAAACACCTCAACTGGAAAGGAAAAGGAGAAAAATTAACAATCACACTAAATCTTCGTGATTGGAGTCACTATGCACTAGTGCTTCATCTTCACCAGCAGAGTCACCTGAAAATGTTTACAAGCGTGAGTCTATGAATTGACCCAACAAGTTACTAATCTCAAATGTGTTCCTTTTGACCATGCCCAACTTACTTCGAGAATGCATAACATACAAAATTCTACAATGCTTAGAACATGAAACAGTGCTAGGAATTGAAAACTGTAACAGCCAGCAACATAATTAGCAGGTTAAATGACCCTCGAAAAACTAGGTCTTAATCTGGGGCTGTTCATGAACTAGATCAATTAGCACTTGTCTCACAAATTGAGCCTAAATATGTAGAAGAAGCCTTAAAGGATGAACACTAGATAAACGCCATGCATGAAGAGTTGAACCAATTTGTGAGAAGTAAAGTGTGGTGTTTGGTTCCTAGACCCACCTCACACACCATCATTGACACTAAATGGGTATTTAGGAACAAACTAAGTGAGGAAGAAAAAATTGTTAGGAATAAGGCCAGATTGGTGGCCAAGGGGTACAATCAAGAATTTGGGATTGACTTCGAGAAGTCATATGCCCCGGTGGCCAGATTATAAGCAATTAAGATTTTGCTCGCATTTGACTCATCTCATGGAATAAAATTGTAGCAAATAGATGTAAAGAGTGCATT
Source organism: Amorphophallus titanum (assembly GCA_024336825.1). Lineage (NCBI taxonomy): Eukaryota > Viridiplantae > Streptophyta > Magnoliopsida > Alismatales > Araceae > Amorphophallus > Amorphophallus titanum. Next base: position 965,653 of record JANBPO010001371.1, on the reverse strand, counting down.
TTTGAATGGTGTCATAAAGGAGGTGGTTTATGTGGAGCAACCTCCTGGCTTTGAGAGCAATGAGTGTCCTAACCATGTCTTCAAACTTAATAAAGCTTTGTATGGCTTGAAGCAATCCTCACGTGCCTGGTATGACAGGTTGAGTTCCTTCCTGGCTGAAAAAGGCTACTCCAGAGGTAAGGTAGATCGGACACTTTCTTCCAAGACCCGAGGTAATGACATACTCATTGTTCAAATTTATGTAGATGACATAGTGTTTGGGTCTACTGAATCTCAAATGTGCGCAAATTTTGCCAAACTAATGACCGAGGAGTTTGAGATGAACTTGATGGGGGACTTACAATTCTTTCTTGGATTGTAGGTTACCCACAGCAAGGAAGGATACTTCATCAACCGAGCCAAGTACATAAGGGAAATGATAAGAAAATATAGCATGGAGAACAGCAAGCCTATTGCAACCCCAATCAGCACAAACACATCATTGGATGCTGATGAAAAAGGTAACCTGGTAGATGCAAAGGCATATAGAGGTATGATCGGATCTGAACTTTATTAAACCGCATCTAGACCAGACATTCAGTTCAGCGTATGCTTGTGGGTTAGATTTCAAGCTAGTCCTAGAGAATCCCATTTGGGAGCAGTCAAGTGTATCCTCCGATACCTTGCCGGAACCCAAGATATGGGATTATGGTACCCCACATCATGTGAGTTGAATCTCATATCTTACTCAGATGCGGACTATGCAAGATGCAAGCTAGATAGAAAAAGTACCAGTGGTTATTACCAATTTTTGGGCGGGTGCTTGATCTCTTGGGCAACTAAGAAACAACACTCGGTTGCCCTCTCTACTGCAGATGTAGAGTATGTCGCTATAGGGAGCTGTGGCACACAGGTGTTGTGGATCAAACACCAACTCCAAGACTGCCTCGTAGATCTTGGATGTATCCCAATACTGTGCAACAACACTAGTGCTATTAATCTGTCTAAAAATCCAATTCAGCACTCAAGGACCAAGCATATTGAAATCCGACATCACTTTATAAGAGATGAGGTCAGTAAAGGAAACTTTGAATTACATTTTATTGAAACAGAAAAAAAAATTGCTAACATTTTCACCAAACCACTGAACAATGAAAGATTCACCTCTTTAAGAAGAGAGCTTGGCTTGTGTAGGCTTAGGGATGAAATTGCTGAATATGTTTGTGACTCATTAGATAAACTGCTTTCTTATTATTTAAAATTGCCTTGATCCTACATCTGCATGGGTGTCATGTTAAGGGGGAGCCAAGTACAAAATTTGAGGTTCTATTCTGCAGCTAGTATCTATCTGTTCATGCATTAAAGTGTCATGGAGTCCTCGGTATATTAAATGGTGAGTTGTAGAAAGACAGGTCAACCCTGCTTGGAAGCACTCACTATGCGTAGAGGAACACCTCTGCCAAGTACCTGAGGCATTTCACTTAGTCAGTCCCATGCATCATAGAAAGAAACTGTCATTCATGCACTTCCTTGTAGTGTGGCTGAAATAGGGTGGTATGGAAGGCCTCCAGCAAGGAAATACATGGTCCCATGGATGGTGAAGAGGGGTTATCTCGCGCTAGTCCTGAGCCGGAGATGATGACCACGAAGTTACGAACTGCAAGATACGGAAACGGGTCAGAGGTGCCCAAGGATGAATCCCCAAGGGAAACCCTTTGATGCCTAAGTCAGCAGAGCCTTGATGCGAGGAGTAAGTGGCCTCTAAGAAAGAAAAAGCCACTTCTATGGAAGATATGACTGCCCCAGAAGATGAGATTTCCTCACCTTCTACTACAAGACCGGGATGTTGCCCCAGCCCAATGACAAACAACTACCAGTCTGTCACGACTGTGACCCCATCTGCAGGGGGCGAAGCTGCTCTCTTGCCCTTGGAAGCTACAACGGCAGTGGATTTGCTGATAGAATGATCCATGCGGCCGCTATTGAATGAAATAGACAATCATCCGGAAGCTCTAGTGATGTCAGATGAAGAAATCGAGGTCTTTGACCCTGAACACGGCATCCCATATTTCATCAACCTTCAGCCAGCACCTCTAGAGATAGAAGATGGAGGCCAAGCCATAGTTGATGAGCTAATAGAAGTCAATCGGGGAAGTGAAGATGACCCCATGCCTACCTTCCTCTGTGCCCAGCTATCTCTAGAAGAACAGGAGCTGTACATCCAGCTGTTGCAAGAGTACCGGGACTGCTTCGCCTAGACTTACAAAGAGATGGCAGGACTGAGCCCTACGGTTTCACAACATGAGCTGGCGATTAGCCCTAAAGCCGACCCGGTGAAGCAACCACTGCGGCACATGAGGCTGGAGCTCATTACTCAAATATGCACAGAAGTCGACAAGCTCATTGATGAGGGATTTATCAAAGAAAATTAGTACACCACGTGGTTGGCGAATATCGTCCCTTTGAAAAAGAAGAATGGATAGATCCAGATATGTGTTGCCTTCCGGGATCTAAATAAAGCCTTCCCCAAGGATGACTTTCTGGTGCCTATAACGGAAGTCATGATTGATGCTACAACTGGCCATGAGGCCTTATCATTCATGGATGGGTCATCTGGATACAACCAGATTTGGATCGCGGAGCATGACCGAGTCCACACTGCCTTCCGAACTCCCAAAGGAATCTATCATTACAAGAGGATGTCATTCGGATTGAAGAATGCTGGCGCAACTTATCAGTGCGCGATGACCAAGATATTTGATGAACTGCTCTACCACAAGGTCGAATGCTACATAGATGACCCGGTAGTCAAGACCAAAAGAAAAGAAGACCATCTGCAGGACCTCCGAATCATCTTTCAGAGGCTGAGGCAGTATGAATTAAAGATGAACCCTATGAAGTGTGCGTTCGGAGTATCGAGCGAAAAATTTCTGGGTTTCATCGTCAGATACCAGGGAATTGAGATAGACCCCACAAAGATCAAGGCAATTCAGGAGCTACCCTCACCGAGGAACCTCTCAGAGCTGAGATCTCTAAAAGGCCGCTTGGCGTATATCCGGTGGTTCATTTCCAATCTGTCGGGGCGATGCCAGCCATTCCACAAATTGATGATGAAGGATGTTCCCTTTTACTGGGATGAAGATTGTCAGGCAGCCTTTGACAAGCTGAAGGACTACCTGAAGACTCCTCCAGTGCTGGGCTCACCAGTGAAAGGACGACTGTTGATATTATATATAGCGGCCACACACAACTCCTTGGGGGCAATGCTGGCCCAGAACAATGAAGAAGGGAAGGAGCAAGCCCTTGACTACCTCAGTCGACGATTGATCAGAACTGAGGAGAAATATACCTATATTGAGAAGATCTGTCTGGCACTGGTCTTCGCTGTCAAGAAGCTTCGACACTATATGTTGTCACATGAAATTAGCCTGATGTCCAAGGAGGATCCGCTGAAGTATATCATGTCCCAACCGACACTCAAAGGTCGCCTGGGCAAATCAGTAGTGATCCTCATGGAGTTTGACATCTCTTATGTACTGCAAAAGGCTGTCAAAGGCCAAGCTATTGCAAACTTCTTCGCCGAGCATCTGGTACCGGAAGACTATCTACTAGAACCAGAGCTTCCTGAAGATGAAACCCTAGAAGCCGCTCAAGCATAGCCCTCCTTGTGGCAACTATATTTTGATGGCGCTTCCAGAATTGACACCTCAGCCACTGGGTCAGCCAGGGTCAGAGTAGGGGCAGGCATAGTCCTGAAATCTCCAGAAGGGGAAGTCATACACACATCTTGTTCGATAAGCAAGCCGTGCACGAATAATGAAGCACAATACGAAGCCCTGATAATCGGGTTACAGATTGCTCTATCCATGGGAATTCAGATGCTGGAAGCATTCAGAGACTCCATGCTAGTTATAAAGTAGCTGGAAGGAGAGTTTGATGTGCGAAAGCAGGAGCTCCTCCCCTACCACCAGCTAGCAACTCGCCTGATGTTAAGATTCTACTTCATCAACATCAAGCATGTTAATCGAGGATAGAACACTTAGGTGAACGCCCTCGCTAGACTGGCAAGTTCTTTGGCGATACCGCCAGAGACAAGCCTGAACATAATAGTTATCAACCATCGATAAGTTCTTAGTGTGATAGAGGTCTTGTTCGATGAACAAGACAATGAAGTGGCAGCTGTGGAAGAGGTTCACCAGCCCGATTGGGGAGGGCATCTCCTACGCTAGTTCTAGCACCAGTAGCTCCCGAAAGAAAAAGAACAAAGAATGAAGCTCCTGAGGGTCAAAGACTCTTACGAGATGAGGAACGAAACTCTGTTTCGAATAATGACAGATGCCCGAAGAAAAGTCTTACTGTGCTGCTTCTCTTCAGTAGAAGCCAGGCAGGTGATGCAAGAAATCCATGTGGGTTCAGCTGGAGCACACCAGGTCGGCCCCAAAATGAAAATCGAGATAAAGAAATTGGGCTATTATTAGCCCTCTATGTTCGATGATTGTTGCAAGTTCGCAAAAGCTTTTTAGAAATGTCAGGAGCATGCCAATGTGTCGAGAAGACCCCCAGTGCCTCTGCATCCGACCATACTAAGCTGGCCATTCGCTCAATGGGGCACGGACATGGTAGGGCCGCTATCGTCATCTTCATCAGGATGCAAATATATTCTGGCAGCCACAGATTACTTCTCCAGATGGGCAGAAGCAGTAGCACTAAGAGAAGTGACGGGAGAATTGGTTGCAAGATTCTTTCGGTAGAATGTAATATTCCAGTTCGGGGTTCCTAGCTGAATTATCTCTAACAATGGCAGCCATTTCAGAAACCAGAAGGTTTATCGGCTAGCTGATAAATACAAGATTGACTGGAGGATGTCGTCCTCCTACAACCCTCAAGCCAATGGACTTGCGGAAACCTTCAACAAAATGCTATGCACACTACTGGCGAAGACTATCAAGTCCAACAAGAAGGACTGGGAAGAGAAGATGTACGAAGCGCTCTAGGCCTATTGTACCCTCTATAAAACCCCAACCAACTGCTCACCTTTCTCCCTCATGTATGGGTCGGAGGCTGTGGTGCCGATTGAGCTAGAGGTCCCCTCACTGCGAGTCACCATCCAACATGGGCTGGTCAGCAGCGAACAAACCAATATAGAAAGAAGACTGGAGGAGCTCACCGAGCTCAAAGGAAAGTGTCTGCGCGTGCAACAAAACATCCAACTCTACCAAGCTCGCATGGCCCGTGCTTTTGATAAGCTGGTCAAAGGACGAGAATTCAAGAAAGGAGGCCTAGTAATGGTCAAAAGAAGAGAAGTAATGGCCTCCAACCCCAAAGGGAAGTTGGTTGAAAACTGGGTTGGACCATATATCATCCGCTGAGTATACGAAGGGGGTGCCTACATCTTGGTAGACCACAGAGGAGTCGTCCAGTTCGCCCCCCTCAATGGAAAACATGAGCGAGACCGGTTTCTTCAAACCGGTCGAGTAAGCACTCTACCCTTTCATACTTGCATTCATGCAACGCGTAATCTACTTAAAGCAAGCTAGCACTTGAGATATAATTCCTACTAAGCGTTTGCTCATCTAGTGTTTTTCCTTATTTTTCAGGTAATTCAGATGACGAGACTCATTCGGATGGGGATGAACAAGAGTGAAGAGATTAGAGCCATTCTGACTGTCAAGAGTTATCTAGTCCTGTCTTTTCAACTTTCTTGAGTCATCCATTGTATTTCTCTTTTATTGAGTCTAAGATCTTTCATAAAGAGTTGTAATGGAGTACTTTGAAGTTATGATTAATAAAAGACTTGGTTATCATCTCTTTGCGCACTCTGTCTATGCGTGTCGAATACACTTACGCTCTGATTGACATGATCTAATATAACTCATCACGCACTCCGGGTTCCTTCCACGCTTGGGGCGTGACAATTTTTGTGGTATCAGATCCTAGGATATTCATTCCTAGGAAACCCAAGTCCAAGGATAAGTTTAAACCTTCACCCAGTGAGATTGGGTAGAACCAAGGGTTAACTTAGAAACTAAAACCTTTGGATATAATCACATATTAATATAGTTACCTTAATATTTGTAGGATCATGGCCGCCGAACGTGCCCAGTGGCGTGATATGCAGACGACCGTTCAAGGTCTCACGCAAGCGTTGCAACAAGTGGCGCAAGGAGGAGCACATCGTGGATCAGGAAGTCTTCATCAAAGTTTCTATAATATGAACCCTGCAAAGTTCATAGGATCCATCGATCCAGATGATGTCGAACATTGGATAAGAGAGACCGAATGTATATTCTGAGTTATGCAAAGCACAGACCAGGAGAAGGTCCTATTAGCAACCTTCTAGTTAGAAAGAGATGCCCATTGTTGGTGGGAATCAATAGAGGCTACCTTAGATAAAGCTCAGGTTACATGGGCGGAGTTTGCTTAATACTTCAACAATAAGTATTTCTCTAATCGAGTCCAAGAGAAGAAGGCCGTCGAATTCGCCAAACTCAAGCAATGATCTTTATCGGTGGCCGAGTACGAGACACAATTCTCAAGGTTCTCCCGGTATGCTAAACACTTAGTCAGTACCGAGAAGATGAAGACTAGAAGATTTCTCAATGGGCTCAGGCCCCAATTTATTACTCAACTGGCGCCGATGGACATACAAGTCTATTCTGAGCTAGTTCGGCGATCCAAGCTATTAGAAGATGCCACGGAGTTGTCAGATAAAATCCGTGGGAGAGATAAGAAGGAGCAAGTCACTAGCTCCGGTCCTTCAAGCCCACATTTCATAGGAAAAGGCCTAGCAATGGAGGTGAATCCTCTCAAGAGAAGAAGGTCAAGAAGAGCAATAAACCTTTCTCCATCACTGCCACACCATCCAAGGTGGTGTGCAAACATTGTGACAAGGCTGGACACAAGGCCGACGAATGCTGGAGAAAACTCGGAGCTTGTCTCCATTGTGAGAGTCGTGATCATCGGATTCCCGACTGTCCCCTGCACAAAGATCAAGCCGGTGACGAGAAGCGCCCAGTGAAAAAGAATGCACGTGTCCAAGCTCTTTAGGAGGCGGATCAAGATGAAGGCGGACTAGTGGATGGTACACTAAAAATTTGTTCCAAGTCTGCACATGTCTTATTTGATACTGATGCATCACATTCTTTTATTTCTAAAAAGTTTGCCGATCCATTACCTATGGAACCGGAATGGATAAAATTAGTTATTTCGACTCCTCCCAGAAATGAAGCCAATATTGCTCATCATTACCAAAATTTTGAAGTGTTGGTAAAGGGAAGAAATCTACCTATCGACCTAATCTACCTAGATATGAAGGACTACGATGTCATATTAGGAGTCCATTGGTTATCTAAATACCAGGCAACTATTGATTGCCATAACAGAAAGGTTACTTTCAAGGAGTTTTCGGAACTTGTCTACACTAGCCCTAAGAGTCAGAGCAACTTACCTCTTATTTGGGCTCTTCGAGCTAGCAAGATAATAAGGAAAGGATATGTATCTTTCCTTGCTTTTGTCACCATAAATGAGACTAAGGAGTCTAAGATAGGAGACATCCAGTAGTTCGGGAGTTTTCGGATGTATTTTCAGAAGATTTGCCTAGATTACCCCCGCAAAGAGAACCCTAGTCACTCTACTATGAAAATGACACGACGCCACTATCGTGGAGGCCTATCCTCGCAGACAAGGCCCCAGCGAAACCACACGGTCTGGAAACACAGTCACGACCTCGCAGTCATGAACTCAACGCCATCTAGGGGAAGCCCTCGGTGACACTCACCAGAAACCCCAGACCTCGACTATGGGAACGCTCCCGAAACCACGCACAAGGTCCCGTCTCGCAAACGGGAAACGAAAACCCGGGACATGACAACTCAAGTCATGTGACAGGAGTACCACCCACCAGAAGAACAGACCGGATGCCTCCCCTGACATCTTACACTGTGCCTTCGTGTCTCGCTACGACGTCCCAGGTGGAGACAGAGACAACCAGTACCACAAACAAGGACTAGCTGAGGTCGCGCTCGTCAGCGCGGGCCCGACACCCTCAGCCCCATGTGCACACTCAGACCATACGCCCTATGCCTATCCTCTAGCTGGTAATTCCCCCTAAGCCCAGACTCGGCTATACGCGGGGGCCCTATGGTAACCAGCCTACTCACCGTCTCTCTCGGGTCAGCGGCTCCACCACTCCCGGGTGGGTCAGCACACGCGTGCCGTAAGAAGGCTACGACTAGTGGAGGGTCACTGATGTGAACACAGAAAACCACGCACGCACTCATGGCGAGTAACATGAAGTAACAGGTGGCTCGAGGCCACCAACTCTGGACAGCACACTAGACCTACTAAACTAAACGGTCCTTGAGTCATGAGACTCGGGGTCAAGACCGTAGCACGTGACGGTACTAAGCCGTCAATCTCGCCTATTCCCTAGGTCTGAAACCACGAAGCGATGACTCACGAGGCAGACCACAACTGCCGAGACCCTTCCCTTGAAAAAGGGAACACAAGAGACCTCCAGCCCCAGGCTGGGAGATTGGACTCACAGTCCAAGGCTACACACATGGCCCACTCGGAACACACGCATGGGGTCACTCAGACCCCAATACTCATGAACGCGCTAATCAAAATGATGAGGCACCTCCAGACACCCCCAAAACACAAACGCAGGTCTCACGGTGTCTGAGACATTCTCGAGGCCGACGGTCAACCACTGGATCCCAACCGGGTTGATCGAAGACCAACACAACGCACAACAAACGTGGCAAACACTGAGAATCGCCTGGCGGTCCTCTCTTGGGCCGCCAGAGAGTCTAGCGGTCTAAACCTGGATCGCTAACGCAGATTAGCTGTCCACCCTTGGACCACTAAGCTCCAAGGATGCACAAAACTCTAGCGGTCACTTCCTGGGCCGCTAGGAGAAGTGGCGATTCTACGCCTGACCGCTAGACGACCTCTAGTGGACAGTCGTAAGGCCGCTACCTCACCAGCCTCAACGACCAAAATGCAGTAAAGCCATCTAACCCTGGACCGCCAAAGGGATCCTAGTGGTTTATCGTACAGCCGCCAGCCGACGCCCGCCCTGCCGACAAAACAGTAACTCGTGGCTTGCCTACCTTAGGCTGCCAGGGGTGTGGCAGTCTCTGGAAGGACCGCTACACCCACCCGAGATCGAGACCAGCGGGAAGAATCCCAAAATCTCATTCCACGCCCCGATCATCCCCCAATGATGGGGAAAACAAGGGGGAAGCTCCCCCAACCCCCCTAGCACGCATCTACGGCCCCACATCTGTCCGAAACCTCACAAAACGGCGGATCCGACGCTCAACCCTAAACATGGAGTTTTTCCCAAAATGCCCAAACAAGCCCGCTCAGCTCACCACAGCCTACAAAACTCGCGGGAAAGAAAGTGCACAAGCTAAGGTTCCGTCCCCCTACCTCCACCTAAGATTTGACGCGTCGTGGACGTCGATCCACAAAGAAATGGCTCCCGAAACCTCACCGGTGCCCCACGCTCGTGAACCGGCTTCCCCGTGCCCTCGTCCCTCGATCCTCGACCCATCCTCGCCATCCTCCTCGCCCGCGTCACCCCGTGTCTCCCCCGCATCACCCCGTCGGCCGTCGGAGAGGAGAGTGAGAGGAGAGCGTGGGAGAAGAGAGAGAGGGCGAGAGTGAGAAATGAGAGGGGAGAGAGGAGTGGGAGGGTTTACATAGGAAAATCTAGAAATTATAAAAATTATAAAAAATTATCTCCGTGATCCTCGGAATACGCACAACGCACTGGTACTGTCCTAGAGTCGCCAGGAGTTATTTGTACATCATCCACGAGCTCAATTTCCATGCTCGGTCATTCTAGTTCCTCGAGGAGGACCGGCTGGGTGCCCACTAGGCTGATGGAGGAGGCCAAGCGAGAGAGGGCATCTGCTCGGGAATTTTCTTCCCGAGCTATCTGGATTATTTGAAAACTCTTAAACAGTCGGGCTATTTCATTCACTAGCTGGAGGTACTTGATCGTTTGTGCTTCCTGAGGTTCATAGTCCCCGTTGACTTGACTGGCGACCAGTTAGGACTCAGTATAGATTCTGACTCGTTTAGCTCCCAGGCATCGCGCCATCCTGGCTCCAGAGATGAGAGCCTCATACTCGGAGACATTGTTGGATGCCGAGAAACTAAATTTTAGGGTGTATTGTAGCTCTACTCCTTCGGGGGATCGGAGGAGAATGCCAGCTCCGCAACTGGCCAAGTTGGAGGATCCGTCAACGAAGAGGTCCCAAGTGGGGCCCGTCATTGGCAGGGGTGCTTCTTCGATCAGGGCAGTGCTTTTCGTGATGAAGTTCATAAGGGCCTGCCCCTTGATGGCCGTGCGGGGTCAATAAGAGATGTCATAGGCCCCGAGAAGTATGGCCCATTTGACGAGGCGATCAAAAGCTTCGGGATGGGCCAAAATCTTGTTCAGGGGCTTGCTACTCAGCACCACGATGGAGTGTCCTTGGAAGTAGGGCCAAATGCGCTTGGCCAAGATTACCAACACTAGAATGAGTTTCTCGGTTGCGGGATACCTTCTTTCGGCCTCGAGGAGTGCCTTGCTGATGTAATATACCGACCTCTAGACACCTCTGTCGTCTCAGACTAAGACCGAGCTTACTGTGCAGGGAGTCATTGAAAGGTATAGATACAGCGGCTCTGCAGGAAATGGCTTTGACAGTACTAGAGGTGAAGCCAGGAACTCTTTCAGCTCTATGAATGCCTTTTGGCACTCGCTATCCCAAGCGAAGGTGACAGATGCCAGCTTAGGCCCCCTTAGCAGTTTAAAGAATGGCAGGCACCATTCTGCCACCCGGGACAGAAAGTGATTAAATGCAGCAACTCTCCCAGTCAGGCGCTAAACATCCTTGATGCAAGTAGGAGGCTGCATGTCTAGGATGGCTTGGACCTTATCGCGGTTGGCTTCGATCCCTCGCTGAGTTACCAACAATCCCAGGAACTTCCCAGACCTGACTCCAAAGGCACATTTGGCAGGGTTGAGCCTCATGTTGTACCTCTGGAGGGTATTGAAGGTCTCGGCCAGGTCGACGAAATGGTCTTCGACCTTGGGTCTCTTGACGAGCATATCGTCAATGTAGGCCTCGACATTCCTCCCGATCTGGTCTTTGAAGATGTGGTTGACCAACCTCTGATATGTGGCTCCAGCGTTCTTCAACCCGAAAGGCATTCGGATGTAGCAGTAGATGTTGAAGTCAGTGACAAAGGTAGTCTTCTCGATGTCCTCGGGGTCCATTCGGATCTGGTGGTAGCCAGAATACGCATCGAAGAAGCTGAGAAGTTCATTACCCGAAGTTGAATCGACCAGTTGGTCAATGCTCGGTAATGGGTAACAGTCTTTCAGGGTGGCTTTGTTTTGGTCGGTGAAGTCCACGCACATCCGCCACTTGCCCGAAGCCTTTGGTACCAGGACGACATTTGCGAGCCACGTCGGCTAAAGGACAGGATGAAATAGCCTGGTTTTCTTTCCCTTATTTATCTGCTCTTAGATGATCACCTATTTTTCTGGGGCATAATTCCTTCCCTGCTACTGGACGGGTCTCACCGATGGGTTGAGGTTGAGTTTATACATTACCATCTCTTCAGGAATGCCGAGGAGATCCTCATCAAACCATGCAAAGACATGAGTGTACTCAGAAAGGAAATTCTTGTATTACTTTTTGACATTGGGTGGTAAGTCTGCTCCTATTTTTACTTCGAGAGCTCGGTCGTCTCTAAGGAAGACTAATAGTAGTTCTCCGCCAAGTTTTCCTGCCATCAGTTTATCCTCAACTTCCTCGGCCTCTTTCTTCTTCCCTTTTGGCCTTACGGCTTCGACCAAGATTACGTAGCACCTTTTGGTTGTTGCCTAGTTACCTCGGACTTCCCCGATACCGTATTTAGTTGGAAACTTTATTTTTTGGTGATAGGTTGAGGGTACTGTCTTTATATCTCCGCGGCCTTGGAAATACCCTGCTGGGAACTCAATGGCTCTTAGAAGCCGTGAATGATGCCGAAAGAAACCGGGAGTAGCAAGTCAACCCGGAAGATATCAAAGATGCAGAGTCGAGATGCTATGGGCCGCCCCTCCATAAAGAAGTCTCGCCGAGAGTCTCGGTGTTTGATAGGTTAACCTTCCCTGGACAGTCAACCAGGAAAGTTACCCGAAGAAACAAGAAGATGCAAGTGTATACCTACAATATGGCCGGAGTGGCCAGCCAGTATGGGGCCCTCCCGAAGACCAAGAAGAAGTGGCCATGCTTGCTGAAAGGTCGGGTCCCGTCACCAGAAGAGGAAGAGCCGCAGCAGAGGTAATACAAGCCCTCATTGGCGAAACGAATTCAGATGCGGTCGCCATGGTAATGAACATGATTACCTATGGGGATGAAGGAGAAAGGCTAGCACCTTCTCTAGATACTACAATTGAAGGGGGAGACCAGGCTCCTAGCCTATCCACTTCAAACCTGGCAATACTAATGCTGCTTCAAGCCTACCGGCAGGAGATCGAAGCCCTGAAGGCAAGTGAGCGAACCGACCACGCATGCTTCTACCTCGAAGCATGTCGAACCTCCTCCGGAGACATCCAGGCAAGGCGCCAGAGAATTTGAGGGTTCACCCCAGATGACGGCTTCTCAGCCGATCCCCAACTATGCTGGGGCACGGCCCCAACGACCCCTCTAGCTCCTCAGCCCCAAGGCGCCGCCACTATACCCCAGTCGACGGCATTGGTGACACCACAGATGCAGTCAGCTCATTTCTACTCGAAAGTGGTAGATCCGACAATGGCAAACAAGCTCATGATCGAGTAGATAGTTGAAATGAAGCTGGCCGATCGGGACAGTGAAGAATATGCCTCATTTGATGTGTACAAGGTACCTTACCCTGTCCATCATGCGGCGAAGAGATTGCCTCCTGGCGTTAGCAAGCCGTCGAAGTTCTACAAATTTAATGGCCAAGGCTCGCCAAAAGAACACATAGCCTATTACATCAATATGATGGGCGATTTAGCAACTGCTGAATCGTACTTGTTGAAGTTCTTCAGGTCCTCGCTCATAGGGCTCGCCTTCGATTGGTACTCGAACTTGTTGGCGGGGTCTGTTAATGACTAGCCGGATATGCAAAGCAAATTTCAGGAGTGATTCCATGTCACCGAAAGAGAAGTGATCGTGGCCAAACTATATGCTTCCAAGTAAAAGAATGATGAAACTGCCCTAGAATTCATCAAAAGATGGCGAAACCTCAGCATAAGGTGTAGGCGCCTGCCACACCAAGAAGATGCGGTTCAAATCTGCAAGCAGAATTTGAAATGCGAAGTTCACAAGAAGATGATCGGGATCGAAATTAAGTCATTTGACCGATTGAACATTGTCGTGGCAGAGATCAAGGCTTTCCTGACCAATCATTCCTCTGCCCCTACTTCCTCAAGCCAGAAGGCTAGATCAGCCAATAAGCAGCCCGCACCTGAAGAAGCGTATACTATTGACTTCAAGGCGCTCGAGCAGCGAAAAGACAAAGATGAAGGGGTTGCCGACCCTCCTCCTGCCAGGCCGGCTGAATGACAAGAAGGCTCCTCCCTGCGAGCCAGGATGAGCAGGCCTTATTCCTTTCCCAAGGAGAGAACCCGAGCCCTTTTTGAATGGGCCGCAAAATATAACAAGATCACTTTCCCAGAGCCAAAAAGACTGAGTGATGCCAGAAGAAAAGATGACCCTCGCTTCTGCCCGTATCACCAGGCACTAGGGCACCCGTTAGAAGATTGCTATGTATTTAAAGATGTCATTGAAAGCCTGATCAAGAAGGGAGAAATCCAAATGAGTGAACATGAGGTGGATCCTCCACGCCCCCATGAGCTCCCCGATCTCAAAAGAACCGTCAACACGGTATCTATATACCAGTAGTTGCCTGAAGGGGTGGTAGAAGCTTGTACGGCCCACATCCACGCACATGTCCCACGGGAGCACTTTGAATGCCTAGACCTGATACAAAATACAGAAAAAAAATTGGAAGTGCCAAGTGCACCATATGACCCACTGTGGGGGCAGCTGTCGGCCACAGAGAGAAAGAATAAAAAGAAGTCAAAGCATAAAGAAGGGGCATCATCCTCTCTTGCAATACACTGTCGGAAACATGAAACTTCTATGCTAGCTAGTTCCCAAAAAGGAACCTCAACCACTAGCTGGGATCGCCAACCCATAGGGAACCTGTCAACCTACTACCGAGAGAGAACTTCGTGATGACCCGGTAGAACAATCCGACAGAAAACACCAACAAGGCCACGCGGCCACAAACACAACATCCACCCTCGAGAGGACAACTACACATTGGTAGTCTTGGTCCCAAGCTAAGGCCAGTGGAAGGACCCTGCCCCACACATACGGTGACACACTACAGTTTGCCGAATGGGCCATAACAATGCTATCAGTAACTCAACCTTAACCAGCATCGGGTCCACTACTCAGCATACACAACATAGCCAGATGTATCCATTGATGTCTTATATTGTGCCAAGCCCTCAACTGTGTGCACACTACTCACACCCTGTCTCAGGAGGAGTAGAGGAGATACTCACACACACCATACCTTGGGACTGGCTGGGATCCGCATCTCTGTGCCCATCAGCACGGTCGTGTCCAGCTACCTGACACGAGCTACACGCCACTGCACCAATTAGTAGTGTACTCTTATCCCAACCAAGGTACGTACAGTCAAGCGGTCCCACCTCTATACAAGGACCATTGTACACACTAGGCAGTCTTGTCCAGTCCAACATGATCGGCCACTGGGATGCTCCACGGTCTCGCGGAGTCCCGCTGAACTCTAACATCCACAATCCCATGGGAATTTTCCTCAAAACACAATCGGTCACGATCTCACGGAACCCTTGAAAAGGCATACACAACCATGCAACACACCATGAACCACGGTATGACATAAGGGGGGTGTTAAAGAAACCACCCCGACTAGATAGTACAACTAGTAGACACTGGCCCACTAAGTCACACAAAAACCACCCAACCACGATCATGGAGCTCACGCAGATATGACCCTCCACGGTCACTAAACTCATGCAGTAAAAGACTTGCCACGGGCCCACAAGCCACGTGGAGACTATGCTACAATTGCATAGTCCCATCACAGGGAACCCATAAATCCCTTGAACTACGAAAATTTATCCTCCGACGACCGTCGCCCTCACAAGGCCAAATTGGCCCAATTCCCATGGGTTTAGGTGAGTAAAGTACTCATGTTATGTTTAGGGTAGAAAACCATGCATTCAGGGCCAAAATGGCCATTTAAAACCAAGGCTAGGGGAGTTCAATCAACCAGCCAAGGCTGGTCGGTCGACCGAACTTCCAAGGGGTAAAAGCCCCTAAACCTGCGTCAACCTGCCCTTCACAAGGGGTCAATGCATGCTAGGTCAGTTCACCGAACTAAGGGGTTTGGTCAACCGAACCCAGCAGCAGAGCATGCCTTTGCTCTGCTAGAATGAGTCGAGCAATTGGTCAACCGATTCCAGCGACCAACGCATGGGGGTAACCTGTAGGGCCCCGTTCCATGCCCGGCTCACCGCCGAAGTGCGCGAGAAGCTAGGGGAACCATTCCCTGACCCCTAACACACTTAATGGGGCCCAATGGGCTGAAAATTGACGATCAAAATGATGAAATCGTTGGTTACCCCGAAACATGCTTAAACCCATCCCAAACAAGAACGAAACACGCTCTCGGCCTCACCACAGCCCAAAAACACGAGGAAAGATGGGAAAGCAAGGGGGAAACATTCCTGAACATCTAATCCACGAATCCACAAAGAATCGTTGTCCAGAATGACGAAATCATCTCTCGTCCCGAAACATGCTTAAAACCCCAACAAAAGGGAAACCCGCTCATTCTAGCACCGATCAACATGAAATTGTGGGAAAATAACGTGGAAAGGGTAAGGATCCATCGCCCTACCACTTATGAAGAAACCACGGAGATTAGATGTTGATCCACCCTTGAATCGCCATGAATCCCGCGAACGGTTCACAAACCCGTGAAACACCTCACACGGCCACTGGCTCTTGTTCCGAGCCCCGATCCTCGATACTCCTCGCCTCGCACTGCCCTCTGCCTCACCACCGATCCTCCCCGTCGACCGCTTGAGTAGAAGAGGGGGAGAGGGAGAGATGAGAGAGTGAGAGGGAGAGAACGAGGGGAGGGGGAGAGAGTGAGACAAGAGTGAGGGAGAGATAAGAGGGGAGGGGGTTTTTTTATAAAAGAAAAATTTTCTTTTCTTTCCCTTTTTAAAAAAATATTGAAGAAAGAGATATGCCATGAGGCTATCGTCATATTGGAATTATGCCGACTCGTATACGAACTCCCTTATATGAATGAAGGGGTTGCCGTTCCCATCATACTTTTGGTGCGTAGGGAGCTCGGACTGGGGTGGGAAACAGATGTCACGGGAATTAGGAACTGGGATGTTAGCAAGAGATTGCCGGCCGACCCGTTTGTGGAGGAGGTCATGTTGTTGCTGCATGGCAGCCCACTTATCAAGAAGTTCCCGTTCCCAGGATGGAGGAGGTAAGACTAGAAGGGTGGACCCGGCATAAGGAGCCGATGGATAGGTCGTCGGAGGGGGAGGCCCGTAAGAGGGATAATGGGCCAAGGATGGGCCCATGTCTGCGTGAGCTAGTTAGGCAACCCCTGCTTGATGGCATAGGAAATCGGCCGGGGCCACAAGAGCCTGCAGCATGGGAGAGGTAGCTCCATGAGGATCCGAATGAAAAGATGGAAGGAGTAGGGTCTTCCCCTTATCAAGGGTCTAATGGGCCGAGCTAGAAGCTTGGCCCACCTCTACGCTAGGAAATCAGAGGGTCTGGGGCTGGATAGGGGTAAGATCGATGGGAGCGACAGACGAGGCCCCTAGGCCACTAATTAGAGATGAAGACATGGTGGCGGCAGTAGTGATGCCCTGGAAAGAAACAAAAGATGGGGCGTTCGGCCCCTGCAAAGCCTGGCGAAGAATATGGAGCTTGGTCGCATCCAGCTGGGCCATCATGTGGAGAATTTGATTGGTCGAATTATGGGTAGAAGAATCTAAAGGCGAGGGCTGACCACCCTCAATAGCAATAGACAGGAGAGGAGAGGTGGACCCCTCTCTTCCCTACACATTCGCGACCCTGGGCGGGTCCTCCAAGAGCCCCTGAGGAAGAGAATCCTCGCGGGAGTGAGAGAAATCGTAGGAAGACATGGTAGGTGAGGAGTCGAACAGAGGATTGAGGTAGGAAATGAAATGGGAATTACCCCTAGGAGACGATCCTATGAATGTGAAGCAACTCCACATGCAACGAACACCTTTAACAAAAGAAATAACAACACCTGATAAGAACCTAAACAAGGATGACCAAGAAAAATGCACACGCAAAGAGGAGAGAAAAGGCAACCAACAGACAACCAAGTTGTAATGATGCACGAAAATTTTATATGTTCCCCTTTAAGAACCTTAGTGAATTAAATTAAATGAAGGTCTTCTCAACAATGGGATTCTTAACAGGGGTGGAATGGGGACTCAGTTGACTCTAAGTTTATTCTCTCTCCCGGATGTAACCTAGACTCGGAGTGGTAAGGTACAAGCTGCCCGACATCCGTGTGGGAATCCACGGCTCACGGGGACTTACAGAGGTCCCGGATAAGATCACCTAGTCGACTCCAAGGAATATGGAAGAAGCAAAAGCATGAGGACCCATTGGACCGGTAATATAAGTGGGAGGAGGCACATGAAGATAAGAAGGCCCTGTAAGGATCTACGCCAGGATCAAGAAGAATGCAGTGAAAATAAGAAATTAAAATTTTAACTCGGCCGTGTTGATCGCTCCTATGTGATTCCCAATGATAATCCACAATAATAGGATTTGATTCAAATCGTAGTGAAGTGGAAACGATCCCTCGTGGCGGTAAATAGCCACGCAAGTGAACGACCTCTAGTGGCAACCACGTGGGCACAAACGGTGGAATCTCCTTGTCGTAACACCCCCACGAACGATCTCCTCCGCGGCATCTCTATGATCTCTACATTAGAGATGAGAGGAAGAAGAGAGAGGAGAGAGAGGGGGGTGCCCCTCCCAAGGAGGAGAGAGAAGGAGCGGCCCGAGAAACCCTGGATGCCTAGCCCAGGGTTTTTCCCATTGTAATTATTTATAGACTTCTCAGTCTTTCACAAAAACCCTTAACAGTCTAATATTGCGAATATACTTCCACCGTCCATAACCCTAATGTGTGTGACCCTCTAGGCCTAGTGTCAGTCTGGTTTTAGGCCCAATAAGGTTAAGAACTCCTTCTTAATTTTTTCACATTATTAATTAACATAAAATTAATTACTTAATCATCTCATGACTTAAATAGTTAATTAATCATCTTATGATGAATAATCATCTCATGATTATTCCTCTGATGGGCTTTCAGGCCACGGTAAGCACCAAGCAACACTCGAAAGATGGGTTGCCGATCTCTAGAGGGATCACGACCTCGGTGCCTTATACCATTTGAAACGGAGATTCACCAGTGGCGGTTCTGGGAGTAGGTCGGTACGACCATAATATGCTGGGTAGTTCCATGAGCCAGTTACCCTTGGCCTTCTCGAGCCTGCTCTTGATGCCTTTAAAGATAGTCTTGTTGGCATTTCGACCAGCCCGTTAGCCTGGGGGTGGGCTACCGAAGTGAAGTGGTTGCCGATATGCCGATCGTTATCGCTCACAATCACTCGGGGGATACCAAAGCGGCAGATGATCAACTTCCAAATAAAACTCCAAACCACAGTCTCGATTATTTTGGTGGTGGCTTCTGCCTCGATCCTTTCAGAGAAATAGTCGACGGTGACGATGATGAACTTCTTCTGAGCTTGTGCCATAGGAAAAGGGCCCAGGATGTCGATTCCTGACTGAGCGAATGGATAAGGCTCGGTCAGGGTTACGAGTTCTTAGGCTAGCTGGTGTATCAGGTGGCTGAATCGCTGGCATCGATCGCATCTCCAAACGTACGTCGAGCAATCACACTGGAGAGTGGGCCACCAGTAGCCTTGCTGTAGCAATATCCTCACAATAGATCTCCCCCCTTGGTGCGCGCCACAGATGCCCTCGTGAATGTCTTCAATCGCTCGATGGGCTTTCGGGGCGTCAAGGCATTTGAGGAGTGGACCTGCAAAGGATCTTCAGTACAGGGTTTCGTCGAGGATGATGAAACGTCGAGCTTGGTACTTTAGTCTATGAGCCGCCCGAGGGTCTGGGGGCTCTTGGGAATCTCAGAGCCAGAATATGTACGAGGCTCGCTAGTCACCGGGGGAGGTTCATACAATGGCCACGAGCTCGATTTCGGTGCTCGATCGTTCTAACTCCTCAAGGAGGATCGACCGGGTGCCTTCTGGGTTGATGGAGGAGGCCAGGCGAGGGAGGGCATCCGCTCGAGAATTTTCTTCCCGAGCTATCTAGATTACCTAGAAACTCTAGAACAGTCAGACTGTCTCCTTTACTTACCGTAGGTACTTGATCATCTGGGCCTCCCAAGCTTCGTAGTCCCCGTTGACTTGGCTGGCGACCAATTGGGAGTCGGTATGAATTCATACTCGCTCAGCTCCCAGGCGTCATGACATCCTGGCTCTGGAGATGAGAGACTCATACTCAGAGACATTGTTGGATGCCGAGAAGTCAAATTCTAAGGTGTATTATAGCTCTGCTCCTTCGGGGTATCGGAGGAGGACATTGGCTCCGCATCCGATCGAGTTGGAGGATCCATCGATGAAGCTGTCCCTGGCGGGGCCTATCGTTCGCAGGGGTACTTTTTCGACAGGGGCAATGCTCTCTACGATGAAGTGCGCAAGGGCCTGCCCCTTGATGGCAGTGCGGGGTTAGTAGGAGATGTCATAGGCCCCAAGGAATATGGCCCACTTGACGAGGCGACCTGAAGCTTCAGGATGAGCTAGGATCTTCTTCAGGGGTTTCCTTGTCAACACCAGGATGGGGTGTCCTTGGAAATAGGGCCGGAGGCGCTTGGCCGAGATTACAAACACTAGCACAAGTTTCTCAGTTGTGGGGTACCTTCTTTTGGCCTCTAGAATCACCTTGCTAACATAGTATACCGGCCTTTGGGTGCCTCCGTCATCTTGGACTAACACCAAGCTTATGGTGGAAGAGGTTACCGAGAGATATAGATGCAACATCTCTTCGGGAACTGGCTTCAATAGTACCGGGGGTGACGCCAGGAACTCTTTCAGCTCATCGAATGCTCATTGGCACTCGCTGTCCCAAGCGAAGGTGGCAGATGCCAGCTTTGGCCCTCTTAGCAGTTTGAAGAAGGGCAGGCACCGTTTCGTCTCCTGGGACAGGAAGTGGTTGAGCGCAGTAATTTTCCTAGTCAGACGCTGGACGTCCTTGATGCAGGTAGGTGGTTGCATATCCAGGATGGCATGGATCTTGTCAGGGTTGGCTTTGATCTCGCGGTGAGTCACTAGGAAACCCAGGAACTTCCCGGACTTAACCCCAAAGGCACACTTAGCAAGATTGAGCTTCATCTGGTACCTCTGAAGGGTGTTGAAAGTCTCGGCTAAGTCCGCGTGTCACGCCTCAAACTGATAGTAGTGGGAAGCAGTGCTCGAAACGTACAGCGAAATCATAATCGCCTTCGCCCCTCTAAGCGAGTTTCATCTCGATCATTCTTTCTACCATCATCCGGTTCATGATTGTGGGGTCAACAGGCTCTGGATAGAAATGTGCCGGTTGTAGGTACGGAGTGACCAGGGTGGTCGCCTGTGGAGGCCGCAATAATGGAGGGGTCTGATGCACCTGAGGGAGCACCAGTGGCATCAGCGGCTGGGGCGGCCGTTGTTGCATTGTTGCTAGGCTCGGCTCCGATAGTGGAGGAGCGGTGTAAAGTGGCGGAGGGTCGACTTGATGAACTGATCCCCGCGACGATTCGCCCTGGACTTCGGGTGGCTTGGAAGCTGAGGATTGTTCTGTCTTCTCCATTAACTACTTTTTCAGTAGGTCTATCTCCTGCTGGTACTTTTGAAGTAGCATTAGGACCGCTGGGTCCATAGCCGCATTGCTGGGGATGGCCTCCGGCACGTCCCCAGGTATATTTTCTGGCAGAACATCAAATAAAGCTTCATCTTCATCTTCCGTTGTCACCACATTGGTGGTAAGGATAGCTGATTCATCATCGTGCTGACGACAAGCCAGATGTTATTTTCCCCTAGCTACAGCTAGTAGCTCTTGCGCGGCCTTGGTCCTTCGAGTATTTATCCCTAGCCTCTCGGCCAACTGAATTAACTCGTGAGGGTCTTCAGCGAGTCCCCCATACTGGCTGAACATACCAGCCATATTGCAGGTGAAGACCTGCATCCTTCTTCTTCGCCAATGGACCCTCCTCTCAACTTGATCTGGGAAGGTGAGCCTTTCAAAGACAGGAACTCTTTCCTTTTCTTCCCGCTGAGGGGTGGTGTCATCAGCTTCAACACGGAAGCCGTCTTCATAGCCATTGTCATCGACTGACGACGTCATTTTCCTTTCTTCTTCCTCTTCCACTGCCATTGGTGGGCAGTAGTCTTCTCTAGCTGCGGCTGCTTGCATCAGCCATTGTTGTCCGAAAGAGGGGTTGCCCAACCCTCGAAAATAATTTCAGACCAGAGTAGTCATCTCTTCTCGACCCCGTTCCTGATGGAGCACGGGGGACAGTTGTCGACCTCCCACAGGAGGGATGTAGGCAAACCGAGCCCGATTGGCGGGCTACTAAAATCTTCGTCCCACAGCAGGGACATTGGCTTGGCAGGTACCAGCCCGAAAACTACCGCGACACGGAGGGTCGGCAACCACTACTTCTTCTTTCGGGGCCAGGCCCCTCTCCTTCTTCACTCTTGATCCGTCACGAGCAGGGCGGTGGCGGGTTGGTGCAACAACTTGGTGGGCAGGCTGGACCCTCTTAGGGACCCACACCTATTTGAACTTCCTTGGCCTTGGGGCTAACTTCTTCTGGCCATGGTGGCCGGCTTCATCTCTTTCCGCCCTCCTTCCAGCTAGGGCTTGGTATGATTGTGAACAGGAACGGCGGGGACGACCCGATCAGGGACCACCCGGGCATCGCATCCGTCAAGGAAGACGCGGACTCTGCCAATCAGCATCGACTTTCCAGACTGGGAGAGGCATCCGGTAACAACAGTGGAGTCCCTTCGGCAACCCCTGCGCTGGCGTCCTCCAAAATTCTAGTCATCAAGAGCGGGGCGGGCCCCAGGAACAGCATGATAGACCAGGCAACTGGCGACCAGTGCTGGCTTCTTGGGCGAATTCCGGTGGTGTCGAGCCTCCGGGGATGCGGTCTTCCTCACAGCTTTCTCGGCGGGCTCGGAGGGCTCCACTTCTAGCATGTCGACGAAGGCCAACCCCAAAAAGTTGGGGAAGTCGACGACGGCGGGGAAGGTGCCGAACACCGTGGGCACCGCCAGGTACCCACGTGCGTGAGTAGCAACGATTGACCTGCCAAAAACAACGCCGGCTAGTCCAGTCATGGTTGTCATTAGTTGCCTAAGAAACGACAGATAATACCACGATCAGTAACCTTTGGGAGGGCCTTGGCAGCCCCGATTTCCCGGCAAAGAGATGAAAGGTGACACTGGTCCCACCGGGTGTGCCAGACTTGGTGACGTACTTTTTTATTATTTATTTATTTATTATTATTTATTGGCGTGCCAGTCACGTAAGTGACAAGTTTATCGTGCGCTCAACCTGACTCGCGTCGGGCGAGAGTGTGGTTCGGTCAGGACTAGCAGTCCACCATACCATCAAAGCTATGGGGCTCCTACAAAGAAAATATACACATTGAAGATGCGTGATCTCGTGCTGAACCCTAAGCCGTGCGATCCTTGGTAGGAATTGATCACCACCACCAATGGGGATTTTGCAAGGTAGGAAACGGATCAGAAGAGCCCAGGATTGTGACCCTAGGGAAAACTCTCTAATAACTAAGTCAGCAAGTTGATAGAGCAAAAGTGGAAGATATGCAGGAGGAGGGAAAGAGATGGGCATGAACTTGCTCTCCACTAACAGGCGTGGCTTTGAGGGCTCAGACTTGCTTACCTTTCCGGAGGGTTTCTTTGAGTTTATATAGTCGTTCGCCCCCCAAACTGGAGCCAAGGAAGCTTGAGGGAATATGGGACGTTACGTCCTTATTTAGGGCTCTTCACCGCTCGAGGACTTTTGCCCTCCCTTATCCTCTTGAGCTTCCTACTCCTGGTGGCAGCGAAACATCCGTCGGGATAAGCGTCTGGTTATTAGTCCGAGCGTAGGGCGCCTGCAGTTTAGGGAGCGTTCGGCCTTTTCCCGGGCGTCTGTGGCGTCATTGGTCGGTTACGCTCGGATACCGTTTGGGATCCTCCTGAGTGACCATTACTCGGACTTCCGGGCCTGGAGACAGCCTAGGAAGGATTGATCAGAGCGATTGGGCTTCAGACTAATTAGGCCCGATAAATGGGGCCATCACTTGGGGAGCTCAGCCTAGTTGGGTCGAGGTGGACCTAGTTGGGCCGCTCTGAGCCGCATGTTCTTTGGGCTGCTGATTTTACCCCTCTCCACTTGCCCCCTTACTCCCGAGCCAAAGGTCGGGCTCGGTGAGTAGAGTATAATCGGGTTGCCTCTGTGGCTCAGTTGTGGATTTAATTATGGCAAGCTGTCCCAACCTTAGGAGCCGTTGATGCGGCTGTTCTAGCCAATGGGGGGCTCGAGTGAAATGATGACGTGTCATGCCTTGGTTCGGGGGCACCTTTTTCGAGGGGAGGGTCAATTAAGACAGAGATATCTCCCTTCAGCCTATAAAAGGTCTCGAATGGTGCCTCCTCCTCTTCACGCTGCATAAGGGCCTTCATTGTAGTCTCCACCTCTTCCTCCTTTTCTGGTGAAACGATCATCTTCTTCTTTGTTGTCGTCCTCTGGTGAAGCATGGAGGGTGACATTGAAGATGAAGGCTTTAGCGGTTGTTGGGGTGTCCGAGCTGCTTCGGCGTGAAAGAATAGATGGCAACTGGGTGGACAGTGTGGAAGAATAGATGGCGCATAACGAGGCACTCTTCAATGCCTTCTGGGTTGTTGCCCACATCAGGAGGGGGGATGGTTCGGAGGATAGTACGAGAGAGAAAGGCATTCAACACCATAGTTGTGTTGCCTCTTCACTCTAGTTAGTTTATCAACATCCCTAATGCGGTTATTCCTGGCGTTCCGGGGGGACGCCTTATATTTGGTGGCAAAGCATCCACATCAAACCTAACCCAACTAGATTCGTCAAGAATGGGGTTAATGCCATGAACATGTGTCCTTGTAAGTATGTATATAGTAGTAGTGTGACACATAGTCCTCCCATTTTGGTGCCCTATTGGATGATATGAAGGCACATGCGTAAACACAAGGGAGTCTAATTTTTTGCCACTTATGACAGCTGCAAGTCTTCTTCTCTAAGTCCACCTCAACTCTCTTAGTGGGACTAGTTACTTGGGCTTGGTTGTGATTGACCTTCTCTACTAAAAACCCTCCCAATCCTCTAGTGCTGGATATGGCTCCTCGCAATGGGCAACTAGAGTATCCTTCCACTTGTCAACCTGTGTCCTTCTAGTGTGAAAACTCTTTATGAAGAGTGAACGAAGATCATCAATGCAACTCAAGATAGGCTTTATGCGGGTATCTCCAATGTAGTTATCGAAGGATTCACTGAAAGTATTGCAAATATGCATGCACTTTGTTAATGTGCTGAACTAGTACCGACTCCATTTCAGCCCTCTCGATCTCTAATAGCTAGATGAAGATATTCCTTAGAGCACAAGTCGGAAGGAAGTCAGATGATGGTGATTCTTGAGTCCTCTTGTTCCTCTCGTCGATCAGCTCCTTTTCTTCTTATTCCACGAACCCCGGAGATGCCTTGAAAGAGATCAAAACCCTTGCCCAAGCTCTCCTTTTCTCCTCCTTGGCCTTCTTCTCCTACGTAAGCTCTTAACTTCGGAATAGAAAACTTTCCCTCATTCTGTAAATCTCGAAACCTCCTCCGTGTACCTTCCCTCTTTTCGAACGACTGTGAGATCCCCTGGGGATACGAAACGACGCTTCTGAGGGACTTTGAAAGAGCACAACTTTCGGGGACCCGTCGCTTTGGTTTCTGGAGATTTTGCTTGAACCGGCAGGAGTCCTCATGCTTCTGGGGACTTCACCTCCCTATAAATAATGACTTTCAGGATACCCTTGAGACCATCTTTGAAGTTGTGAGCTTTGAGGGGAGCCTTCTGGTAGGATGTCGTCGGGTGAGTCCGGTACTTCGTCGGATGACGAATCTCTACAAGCTCGTCGCCAGCCCTTGATTCTCAGGAGGGATCCTCCACCGGCTCCTTGGCAGTTGTGGCCGAAACCAGGGGCGAATGGTCCCATTTCTAAACAATATTGGAACGGATACTTGGATGGCTGGCATGAGGTCCTGGAGAAGGTCAACTGCTTATACGCCGACCGGGGAGTCTTATTCCTTGAGCCGGATAGGTTTCATCCTTAAGGGGACGAGAGATGGCCTTGTACTTGTTTCTTCCTTGCTTTTCGATATTGTTCTTCCGCCATCTTCTTATATCCTAGTAGTGACTGCTTTCTTTTATGCTTGCAAGTGCATGATGTGGTGCTTCCCCAAGCTGAGGGGTGTGCTCTACTACCTGAAGATGGCGGTGGATGGGGTAGCGAACCTCGTCTTCAAATTTGTAAACATGGCCGGTACACTGGGTCAGCTTCCGTAATGGGCGGGCCATGTTGCTCCACTGTGCCCCGTCACGTGAGGGAGGATGGCCCACCGGCCTTCCTTGCTGGTGCAAGCCTCTTGTCGCCGGTATCCCTAGTTGGTCCATTTTCGTGGATAAAAAGGGATCTGAGGTGCAGAGCTTGTCCCTCTTCTCTAGCATGGAGGGCTTCTCTTGGTGGTCTGCTTCCTCAGAACAAGCACGCAAAGCTGGAGTCCGGATCATGTCCCCCCTATTTTTCCTTTTTTGCGTATCTGTAAGATGGCCTCGTGAGAGTCTTTCTGATACTCAAGCACTTTTGTATCTTGACCGAAGGACAAGATCTCTTGTATTCTTTGTACCTTGACTAAGGAATAAAATTTCTCTTTGGACTTATTTCAAAAGTGTACCTTTTGATGAGAGACGTTTGCAAACTGTGCTTCTAGTTGCTTTCCATATGCATGTCCTCACAGTACTTGCACCTTCCTTTAGGTGGACCAGCTCATGGTCATTACTTGTGAGGGGACGTCTGTCTGCTTCTAAGGGACCCTTGAGTCACCTTTCCATTTGCATGTGCTCGCTTCTTGTTTTCATGGGGAGCGATGCTCGCCTTTAGGGAACCCATTGGTTACCTTCTCATTTTCAAGGGGGGCGGTGCTCGTCTCTAGGAAACTCTTGGGTTACCTTCTCATTTTCAATGGGAGCGGTGCTTGCCTCCAGGGAACCCGTGGGTTACCTTCTTATTTTCAAGGGGAGCGGTGCTCGCCTCTAGGGAACCCGTAGGTTACCTTCTCGATTTCAAAGGGAGCGGTGCTCGCCTCTAGGGAACCCATAGGTTACCTTCTCGATTTCAAGGGGAGCGGTGCTCGCCTCTAGGGAACCCGTGGGTTACCTTCTTGTTTTCACAGGGAGCGGTGCTCACCTCTAGGGAACCCGTAGGTTACCTTCTCGATTTCAAGGGGAGTGGTGCTCGCCTCTAGACCCATAGGTTACCTTCTCGATTTCAAGGGGAGCGGTGCTCGCCTCTAGGGAACCCGTGTGTTACCTTCATATTTTCAAGGGGAGCGATGCTCGCCTCTAGGGAACCCGTGTGTTACCTTCATATTTTCAAGGGGAGCGATGCTCGCCTCTAGGGAACCCGTAGGTTACCTTCTCGATTTCAAGGGGAGCGGTGCTCGCCCCTAGGGAACCCGTAGGTTACATTCTTGATTTCAGGGGGCGCAGTGCTCGCCTTTAGAAAACCTGTAGGTTACCTTTTGGTGATGCTTAGGTAACTTACCTTTGTGGAGTACGGCTGGTGATGATTTATTGAAAAAATTTTCTGAGGTTGACAGAGTTTCACGTCCTGAGTATCCCTTCCCCCCAAGTGTCACTAGCCTATACGCTCCATTGCCGAGTGTCTCTACCATCTCCAACTCCTTTGTGAGAAAGAGTGTTGCCCAGTGAGAGACCGTCCGGTGTGAGGTCGAGCTGCGCGAGGTAGTGGTTATCCCGTCCAGTTCATGATTTTAGAGTGCCGACGATCCTTTCCACTGCGCCACCGTGTCAGAAACCTCGGTAGCTCTACCAGAACCGTAAACCTCATTGTCAGGAAAGACGCACAGAAATCACCCGAAGAATCACGAAGAAACTCATCTCGCATGATAGGAGAACTGCCCACTAGCAATAAGGCCGGATGCATCCTCCGACAACTTATATCGTAGCCTTAGGTGTCTCCCTAATTGCCCCAGGCAGAAACTGAGACACCGTTGTTGTAACCGATTTTATCTCTGAAGATAATCCAAACTTAAGGGTGTAGGACCACTCTCGAACACCTTATAAGCGCTAATTATTTAGCATCTTCACAACACCCTGGACCCAATCGGAGATTCAAACTAGCTTGCCGTGACTCACGATGACTCTGATATCAAGTGGGGACTATCCCCGATCACCCCTCATACGGCTTTGCTCACTTACCACTTTGCCACCTGAGCCAACCTGGGGGCACCTCAGTAATACGCTGTGCCAAACAGTGCCCAGCAATGAGGCTTGGGACCAGCCCAATATGCCTCTTCTTGGTCACTCAACGCCTATAATCTTCGAATGAGAGGTGAACTCGAACCCCAAAGATCGTCACCCAGCTCATATGGCTCCTAACAAGGGGTGAGGGAATTATGCTGAACACCTTATAGGAGGCCTATTTTCCAGCCATTCTACATCAACCCAGAGCCAACCAGAGGCTCTGGGTCACTTGTCATACCATGCAGTGACTCTACAAAAAGCAGGGACCAACCCCGACCCTCCGACAAACGGCGTTCGCCTATCTACAATTTAGCCCCCTGGGCCAACCCGAGGGTAGGCATCAACACACCACTGTAGGATGAACCAGCCATAAGGTCGAGGATTCTCCTCAAAATGCCTCCTTCCAGCCAGCCAACATTAATGGACTCGGTCACCCACTCAAAATTGGGCCCCGAGGGTCACTAGCCAGCCCATACAACCCGTAGATGGTAGTCGGCCATTATCCCAAACACCTTGTGGGCGTTCATAATTCCAGCCACTTCACCACGAGTCGAGGCCAACCCACGACTCAGGAATACTTGCCGCATTACGTGGTGACACCATAAAAGAGGGGGAGCACTCGTCAAAGGATCTCAGTCTTTGATAGATTGGAGGCACCCACCTATTCCGAGAAACATCCCAAGAAGAAGCGGACGGTTCGGTTGATCAACGATGTTGTTTGGGTGTTTGCATGCTATGCCATTGGCCAACAACCTGAGACCCAGTCTGATGACATGAACCAACCATTAGCCCAACTTAGGAGGCCTTGCTCTCAATCTCAACCACCGGTGTCGCCAGGTCACATCGGCACTTCTGCCGGACAACAGGCATTAGAACACCCTGAAGAGGTGTCAATCAAGAATCGTAGTGCTCCTGTAAACATGGGTCCAGCTAACAACAATTCGCCAACAAATGAGGTTCAAGATGTGACTCTTGAAACTCTAATGAGGGAAAATCAACACTTGAAGACCCTCCTACAAGACCTCCTTCAAGAACGAGATCTTCACCCTCAGCATCCTGCTAGGCCTCCGAACGAAACACAAATGCTACCAGCGGGGAACAATGGTGCCAACGCTTCGGCGAGAGCTGCCAGAACCCCTAAAGCAGTTGGGTTTGATACGCCACCACTAGAATCCCATCCACAATCATCAAACAATCCGGTACCGGAAAGCCTTATAGCACAATGACAAATGATTAAGCGGATCGTTAAGACAAAGCTTTCCCAACATCGGGAAGAGGTCACCACTGTAGATTTGTACAATGTGACGTACCCACTACACCACCAATTGAAAAAGCTTCCTTCGGAGTACGCCAAACCCTCGAAGTTGTAAAAGTTTGACGGGTAAGGGTCTCTACATAAGCACTTGGCCTATTATATCACGGTCATGGGCAAGCTAGCGCTGGACGAGTCTTATGTCCTTCGCTGCTTCACCACCTCACTCACGAGAACTACCTTCTAATTGTATCCTCACTTGAAGCCCAACTCCATGATCGACCGGACAGATCTCCAGAAGAAATTTCCCAACCATTTTCAGACAGTCGAACTACAATAGAGTCTAGTCTAATAGAAAGTACAGTCTAAAGTAGTAAAACATACCACATGCCGAGTGAACACTCGGCCCGGTGAACTGGCAACTAAGAACCTCCACGCAACGCGTTCGTACCTCAAGGAAGAACTGCCACACCTGAAAATCAGGGGTGAGTCTCCTATCACTGGCTCAGTAGGGGTCCCGCGGAACCCCAACCAAAAATAACGGCGGTACGAAAGGTAGCAACTACGACAAGAACAATAGTAACAATAGGAACAGTAAACACGGTGGCCGGTAAAACCTCGGCTCTACAACTACTCCTACTGTAATGGAACGGAACCCAACACCCCGATCCCACGGTCGGGGAATAACCAGACACGAACCACTAGACTACGACCACCCTAGTCACGCTACCAGGGAAACGACACGACGTCACTATCGTGGAGGCCTGTCCTCACAGATAAGGGCCCACACTGAAACCACACGATCTGGAAACGCAGTCACGACCTCGCCGTCGTGAACTCAACGACGTCTAGGGAAAGTCCTTGGTGACGCTCACCAGAAATCCCAGACCTCGACTACGGGAACGCTCCCGAAATCACACTTGAAGTCCCATCTCACAGATGAGAAATAAAAACCTGGGACACGACAACTCACGTCACGTGACAGGAGTACCACCCACCAGAAGAACAGACTGGATACGTCCCCTGACGTCTTACACCGCGTCACAAGTGTCTAGCTACCATGCCCCAGGTAGAGACAAGGACACACCAAGTAACTAGGAACACAAAACAATGACTAGCTGAGGTCGCGCTCGTCAGTGCGGGTCCGACACCCTCAGCCCCATGTGCACACTCAGACCATACGCCCTAAGCCTGTCCTCTAGCTGGTAATTCCCCCTAAGCCCAGACTCGGCTGTACGTGGGGGCCCTACGGTAACCAGCCTACTCACCGTCCCTCTCGGGTACGCCACTCCACCACTCACGGGTGGGTCAGCACGCGCGTGCCGTAAGAAGGCTGTGTGTAGTGGAGGGTCACTGACATGAACACAGAAAATCACGCATGCACCCATCTCGAGTAACGTGAAGTAACAGGTGACCTGAGACCACCAGACTCTGGACAGCCCACTAGACCTAATAACCCAACGGTCCTTGAGTCACAAGACTCGGGTCAAGACCGTCACACATAATGGCACAACGCCGTCAATCTGGCCTAATCCCTAGGTCTGAAACTATGATGACACAGCACTTCCGGACACCCCACAACACGAACGCACAGCTCACAGTGTCCGGGGCATCCACGAGACCGAAAGTCAACCACTGGGTCACAACCGGG
Organism: Amorphophallus titanum; assembly: GCA_024336825.1. Lineage (NCBI taxonomy): Eukaryota > Viridiplantae > Streptophyta > Magnoliopsida > Alismatales > Araceae > Amorphophallus > Amorphophallus titanum. The sequence goes on along the minus strand of JANBPO010001371.1, from coordinate 934,994 downwards.
TCGACCGGAGGCCAACACAACGCTCAACGATCACGGCAAATACACGTGCTAATGCACGGCCCTCCCTGGGCCGTCCCTGGGTAAACGGTCGGTAGCTGGACCATCTCAATATTCAAACGGTTCTCCACAGGCCATTTGACAATATGGGACGGTCACCCACTAACCTCCCCACTACAACCATACATGGTCATCCTGGGACCGCGTGAGACATACACGGTCCTCTTTGGACCACTTCAAACGTGAACGGTCTCCCATGGGACCGTTGAACTCTGGACTGATGAGAAAACAGAATGGTCATCCTCAGGCCGTTCAGGACCTACACGGTCCAATGATAGACCACTTGAGGAGATAAGCAGTCCTCCTGGGGCCGTTCAGTCACCCCACGGCACAAAAGCCAAACGGTTCTGTCAGGGTTCTGTCAGGACCGTAGGAAACACAAACGGTCCACTTGGGACCGTGTGAAGGGCCAAACGGCCATCCCATGATCGCGTAGCCCTGAGACTATACAGTGGTCAAATCTCATGGTCAAAAATGCCTCGGGAGTCACGCCAACTCCACAGCGAAAAAACGGTCAGCTTAATGGCCGCCTAAGAGTAAAACGGTCATACAATGGACCGTTAAACCTACCGACAATATAGTAACCACGAAACAGACTCCAGATGGTCGCTCAACCATAGGCGGTCTGCCTGTGGCCGTCTAACTAGCTGGGACGGTCTTGCTCTGACCGCTCACAAGAATAAGTGGTCTGTCGCGAGACCGTGCCATGGAAATGGCTCCTGTCAGGACCGTTTTCATGCCGAAAAATCGAGAATGGCGAGAATGGCCCCAAAACACCGTTCCACATCCCGTTCGAATGGGGGTAGGATACTAGTAGCATGTCATCATGATTTTTCCTATCCTTTTTTGGGTGAGGTTCAGTGCAATTCTGGGTCTTTTAACCCTACTGCTCATCTGTATGGTATTCATTTAGTGCATGATACTGGTCATCAACAGCATGGTACCTCCCCTCCTCAAGCGTCGCTACCAACGTCAACGATGGGCGACGTACCCAGAGATTTAGACTCTCAACAAACTTTCTAGAGACAATCTCAATTGCCTACGGCAACTGATCTGGCATACCAAGAGAATATTTTCATGCCTAATGCGGTTCTTACCATGGTAGAAGGTGCATCGCTGATCGTCAGTGTTCGCACTAGATCCCAGCGAAAAGTCGGTGATGTTCCCTCTGGTAGCATGTCATCATGATTTTTCCTATCCTTTTTTTGAATGCTAGAGGAATTGGTAACTTACCCATGAAATAGGCTCTGAGGCATATGGTGAAAAAAATTCATATTCCTGTCATGGCTATTTCTGAACCTAAAATCCCTTTGGATGCGGCCGGTGCTCTTTGCCAATATTTCCGCATGCAAGCTTTTGCTGGCAACGGAGGTGAATGATCGAAGATCTGGTTATTGTGGAAGGCCCACCTCAACATTACTATTCATTCTACATCCCCACAACATATCACTGTCCTTATTTGGCAGGGTGATTCACCTTTCTGCTATTTAACAGCCATCTATGCTGATTGTGATATGCGTATTCGATGGACTCTTTTTGATATCTTACTTGACTTCTCCAACCAGGTGGATATTCTGTGGGTCCTTGGCGGTGATTTCAACTGCATCACCTGTCCTGCTGAAAAATCGGGCGGCATCTTCTCTAACGTCCAGTCCATGCTGGACCTGAACGCCTTTACTTCCGCGGTAGGTCTCCTGGATATTGGCTTTAGGGGCAACCAATTTACCTGGACGAACAACAGATTGGGCAACGCATCTATTTAAGCCAGACTCGATCGTGTGTTGGTTAATACACAAATGCAGCATGACTTCCATGGCCTCTACGTCCAACACCTAAATAGGGGGCCTTCGGATCATGCACCGCTGCTTATGAATATGGATATTGCCCCTCGACCCCCTTCGAGGTTTATCTTTCAATCCATGTGGGCTACCCATGCCTCATTCAGTGAGGTGGTCTATAATGCCTGGAGGATGGCTGACACTCACCATCATAACCCATTTGTGGTCCTGCAGATTAAGCTGTGTGCTGTCAAGAAAGCTTTGCTTAGCTGGAACAAGGAGACCTTTGGTGACCTGAATTCTAGTATTCGCCAGGCCGAGCTTGTGGTTGCCTCCCAACAGGAAATTTATGATAACAACCTAACGGAAACCACTAGGGCTGTCCTCAATGAATCTAATGCTCACCTTCGGAAGGCCCTTCATTGCAAGGAGCTCTTTTGGGCCTAGAAGGCACGCATGGATTGGCTAAGCAATGGAGATAGGAACACTGCGTTTTACCATGCGGTTGTCCAAGGCAATCGGTGCAGGAATTTCATTGATCGGCTGCGGATTGGTGACGACTGGTGCCATGACCAGGATGTGCTTCGGAGGGAGGCGGCCAGGTTCTTCCAGGGTCTGCTTACCTCAAGTGACCACCATAGTGATGATTGTTTACTGGATGTCATCCCTTCTATCATCACTGAAGAGCATAATAGGTCTCTCTGTGCGATCCCAACGGTGGAGGACATCAAACGAGCTGTTTGGAATATGAATGGCAATGGTGCCCTAGGCCCAGATGGCTTCACGGGCTGCTTCTATACCAGTTGCTGGGATATAATTGCCGAGGATGTGGTTGCTGCTATCTAAGGTTTTTTCAAAGGATATCCACTACCCTGGGGCATCACTTCCACTCTCATTGCTCTCATTCCTAAGGTGGCCATACCGTCAACCTTCGGTGATTTCCGCCCCATTAGCCTGTGCAACTTTTGTTATAAAATTGTTTCCAGGATTTTCTCAGACCAGCTCATGGATATCCTTCCCATGATCATCTCTGATGAATAAGGCGCTTTCGTGAAAGGGAGGTTCATCATCGACAATGTCTCCCTGGCGAGACAATTGGTTGGCGACCTTGGTAGAAAATGCAGGGGACATAATGTTATGCTTAAACTGGATATGATGAAAGCGTATGATCGGGTAGAATGGTACTGTTTATTCATTTCTCACCATGACTCGATGGGCCATTGTCTCCTAATTTTCCTCAAGCATTCAATGCTCTCCACTTCTTGGCAGCTTCGTACAAAAGCCGCTCCTTGGCAAAATAGACTTGCATGGCATCAGACATTGAGTAACACTCAAAATATTTGTCCATAGCGACTTCCTACTTGAGGTAGTCGCTCGGTACTTTGGAGCCATAAAAGTTCAAGGCTTCAAGCCTAATGAAGGAGATGGGATGGTTTCCAAACCCATGGGTGCGCCAATGGTCATATCACCCAGGCGACTGGAAATCCATGGGAAATTGGGGAAGGGGAGACTACAAGATGGACATGTGTTGAAGTTGAATGTAGACTGGTAGACAAGTGGGCATGCAATGACACAAGGCGGGAATGCACTGACCAATGTGAAATGGAGAACCTAGACTCAAACCAGTATCCAGTACGTGGCGGAGGTATTGATATGAAGAGCCAACATACACAAGGAGGCTACCTTCCAAATAAGCTTAACTTATCTTTCCAGTAATGCTTTTTCATATACCAGATAAAGGGTTGAGGTGCAACACCTTGGACAGACTTAAACCATGCTTTGGTGACTACCCTAGACTCAAACTCGCTCTGATACCAATTTGATGCGGGATGAGACTCGGCTAAGACGTACGATGGACTTGATGTGCAGCCAACACTAGCACGCTAAAGGCAAGCCGGGCGACTGACCACCGTGGTGTTCTCCAGGTGGAGACGTCACTCAACAGAAACTCTAACTAGCCTAACAATCGTCCCTTGCGAGGGAAACGTGGGATCGCAGCGGTTAAGGAACCACTGTCACTTAGGGTGGTGAAGTTCGAGCTCGGTGCTCGACTAGAGCTAAGGAATGGCTCTCACTCTCACAATCACGGTGACTTGCAATTTGGACATGGCCGTATTCTTACAAACGCAGCATATATAACAGCAAACTAGATAAGCAAGTGCGAGTCTAAGGAACGTGCGCATACCTCCATGACTAGCGCATGGGGAAGAAACCCAGGCCGAATCTGACAACCCCGATACACAACAAATAAATATTATTACAATTCTAGAAATATGGCCCACTCCACCTAGGGAGGTAAAGGGCTACAACAACAAATTTTGGGACTGTTGGAACACTGGTTGACGGGCTGCACTGGTAGGAGACGAGGAAGGTGAGTCGAGGCTGATCGGGTGAGCCGATTGGAACTAGAGTGGTTATGCCCGTGCTGGTCACCTAGCACAGGAAAGTTTCAGAGGTCAGTACGGCTAGATCCAACATCCGATCAGGGTGCCGTTTGTTAAAGAATGTCGGAGACTAGATGAAGAACGTCTCGGCCAAGTGGAGCGATCAGATCTAATCAGATTTGGGTGTCACAGTGCCTGTACCAGTGCTCTGGTTCTACTTCCACAGAACTGCACATGAAGACTAAAAATTATAGAATAAATAGCTCCGGTCTCTGAATGGACTACCACTTGTTGGAGATCGTCGAAGACATCTGGAGGAAGGATCTGACCAAGGGGTTTGGTCAGATCTATAATGGGAACGGTAGGGAAGCTTCTACAAATTTCCTCTGGCTTTGGATCAGATCTGCATGGATCTGCTTGTGTAGTCTCACCAAAATCAATGCCGCGATCATCACGGACCTCAGAAAGGCACGAGCTTGGTTGCAGAGCGAAGAAGATAGAAGAATCTATGACCACTCAGAATCTCAGATTTAGAGGAGCTGAGGGTAGATCTGTAGAATTTTACTATTAAAGAACTGAGGATCTAGACAATTTGGTAGGACAGAGTTGCGTGACTTCACGGCGCAAATTGTTGCCAGAGATCTCGAACTCCGATCGATACGAAACTGGCGTTGGATTGCTCGCGGCTTGTAGAGGCTTCCTTGGTAAAATCACTAGGCTCAGATCTATAGAGGAGATGACTGTGGCAGGTTCATGATTTGGAAATGTGATCTGGTCGAGCAGATCTGGATCTGCAAATGAGCGCGAATCGAACAATAACTTCGACGTCACACCGATAGGATTGGGAGTCACACCCCAGCTAGATCCTGCCACTGGATCTAGGGCTCCTGAGTTTCACACCCAAGGCAGAACATCAGCAAATAAATGTTAATAAGAGTGGCTTTCTCATTCATCCGAACCAGCCTGTATCTGCTGTTCAGCACTAAACAACAACAAAATAATAGCAACAACAACAACAACAACGGTAATGGCAACCAAAGTAGTCACGGCTGCAGCGAGCACGGAAATACAAACCGTATCACAGCGGTATCTGCAACCACCTGTAAAATCTCGACTATCTAAACTACTCCTACCGATAACAAAGTACATCCCGAACTCCCAGTCGGGAACTGCCGAACCGATACGAAATCCTAACCACCCTACTGGGTAAACCATGACACCTCTGTCGTGAAGGCTCGTCTACACTGACGAAAGCCCCACAAGACAACCTGGTAGGGAGACACGGCCACGATCTCATTGTCGTGAACCAAACACGACCTAGGGGTGCAACCTCAGTAACTTAACCGGTCACCCAGACCTCTACGTCAAAAACACACGCGAACTACCTGTAGGACTAGGTCATCTTAGACGAAAACCTGCTACAGCGCACGTGTCGTAGGAACCACAAACACGTGTCACGAAAAAACCATTAGAACCACGAGGGTCACGAAAGTCACAACGGTCACAAGAATCATGTGTCCTGTGACAGAAGTACTCTCTCACTAGAAGCAAGACTAGATACGTCCACTGACATCTTACACTGTATCTCGGGTGTCTCCCACTCGCCTCGAACACGGTAATTGAGATACCGTAACAAGTAACCAAGTAAGCAAGTAAGTGAGTGACTAGTCAGGGTCACGCTCGTCAGCTCGGGTCCAATACCCCTGACCACGTGTTCACACACAGGCTCAATGCCTTGAGCCAGGCCTCTAACTAGTCCCCCCCTTGTCGAACTCTAACGGCAAGGTAAGGGGGCCCTCGGAAACTAGCCTAAAAATCATCTCTACCGAAACTATCCCGCCACCACTCCCAGGTGGGCCGACACGGAAGTGTCATCGGGCTCCGACTAGTGGAGGCTCACTAGACACAGAGACTCTATCGAAGAAAGCACCTAAGCACAGATAGGCTACACACGCACCTGTCGCACGTGACTCGACCATCGGCCATACACATGGCCCATACGAAAACCATTCCCGTACGACTAGTACGGTATGGAAACATCCTCCGTACGGATACCCAGACACAAGGTACTCGATCTTAGCAAAACCAGAATAGCCCTAAGCACGTGGGGTCATCCGAACCCTCTAAACATACGGACATGCTAATCGAGATAACTCGTAGAAACACGAGATAACATGTTACCTTCGAACGCCCTAAAACTCATTTCATGGTCCTCACAGGGCATTCGAAACATTTACAAAGTCAATGGCTATCACCGGGGTCAAAACCAAGTCAATCGGAAGCCAAATCAACCCAAACGGAACACTTGCAGGAGGTAGTAGTCATCACATGGCCGCAACCTGGGCTGGACACAAGATGGCGGTCTCAAACAGGCCACCACCTAGCTGCCCATCAAATGGCGGTCTCAGAGAGGCTGCCACCTGACAGTGACGGTCTCCTTATGACCGCCACTTGCCAGAAGACACCAACACTCAATCCGAGACACAACAAGCAGAATGCGGCCTCATGGGGGTTGCCACTTGGAGAAGGCAGTCTCATGGTGGCCGCAACTTGCAGATGGCGGTCAAAGCAAGACCGCCACCTCCAGTCTGCCTCGAAAATGCCACTTTTAACCTGATTAGAAGGTGGTCTACCCTTGGTCGCTATTTCAGAAAATGGTCTGTCGCAAGACCGCATCTTGCAACCAACTTAACTGACTTAAAAAGGCTGAAGGCGGTCTCCAGAGGGCCGCCTTCACCCAGGGAATCAAGAAACGGTCTCTGATACGACCGCTACTTCGTTCCGAGCCTGAAAATGCGAATCCACGCGAGAAACCCCATTCTAAGCCCCAAACACATCCATTTGAAGGGGAAAACAATGGGAAACAATCCCTTAACATCTAGCACACCAAGAGGCACCATTTAAACATCAAAAACGTTATCACGAAAATGCCATCCACGTGAATCTGAGCTTTCACGCACCGTCGGGTTCTGAGCTCCCCAAATGGCTTCACACCATGCCACTGCCTCAGTTCATGCTCCATCCTCACCTTGCATATCGTTCGCGTCACCTCCGCCTCGTCCTCTTCCACCACGGTTGGCCGCCTTGAGAGGAAGGAGAAGAGAGGGAATGGGAGAGAGAGAAAAACAAGGAGAGAGAGTGAGATGAGGGACGGTAAAATTCGAACCGAATTCGAATTTATATTTATCCGATAATTATCCGATGGACAATTCAATTACTAATCGGATACGAATTCAGATATCACACTATCCGCTCCAGATCCGATCCATTGACAGGTCTAGTTCCAGGCAATATATCACACACCGTCGGAAGCGTCAACCAGTCAGCTCCGCAATGAGGGTGGTCCCGCCCTCATCCGACCACCGGGCTAATCAGGAGGTTGATCCTCGTCAACCTGCGCAATCAGGTTCTAGCAGATGACCAGAGGTGACTTGCAGAGGATCCTACGACCAGCTCAGTGAAGCTCCTGGCATGATCTTTGGAGGACGACAACTTCTACAAGCCTCCTTCCAACCCTAGGAAGAAGGAGACTGATCGCCCACCGGAGCACCCTATTCCGGCTGTCCCCGCCAACTTGCACAGTTCATCCTTGCCAGAACCAGGTCGGACCCCCTTCTACTTTTCTATACCTTGCGCCCTATTCCGACCTCTTATGGGAGTCTCGTCAGTGGTGGTGCAAAGGAGACTCGACCTCGATCACGACAGCGCTGGTCCCATCCCCATCAGAGCACGGAGGAGCTCGTGGTGCCTCTTTCTTCCAGCTGTTTCAGTTCTGGGATAGGCAGAGTAGCTTCAGACCAGTCCTGATCCCAGGGCTGTCACAGTTCCATTCAGACTCCAGCCGGCCCACAACTCCTACAACATATTCCTGGGCAAACCCAAGTCGTTTCAGCGCAGGTCCTGCCGCCAACAGTGTCTAGAGCAGGTTGTGATCGCCCCATCTTTAGCACCCTGTCAACTAGGACCAGGTCGATAGAACCCGGATAGCACAGGATGTCGGCTTCACAGCACTCCAGCCGGACCTCCGGATGGCCTGCTGCCTCTTGGGCAACCTACTACCTCACCCCCGACAATTCAGTACCGGCCTCGTCCCTTCCAGTGGCCAGATTTGGTGGTGGGGGCTCCGTCTTCAGCCGACTATCCCTACAGGACCAGTGTGGACAGATTCGGATCTCGCAAATTCCCTGCCCCTCGCTTGGCCTGCTGAAGGCCCCTCCCTACGTGGAGGTAGTATTTACTTGTAAAATTAAGTTCCCCACCCCATGATCACCCTCCTGCATGAGGCATAATGGTGTAATTGTCCTAAGTTCAGGTCAAAGCAACCCCGGCGCAGCATGCAGGTGCATACCATGCTTCCCCACTCACCCTTATCTCCTGTCGAGACTGGTGTCTTTACACTGATAAGGTGAGCCTCGGGTCCCTTCCTTTGCTGGTTTGTTCTTGCTGGTTTAGTATCGCTTCTAGTGCCATTGGATGGTGAGGTGAGCGCCCGGTCCAAAATTCCATCAAATTGAGTGACCACTGTGGAGTGAGGCAAGAGCTACCCCAAACCCACACCCACGGCGTGCTGATCGCCCACGGAGTTTGGAGTCCCAGTCCCTTAGGGGCTCAGCCCAAGCAAAGCCAAAGCCCAGAGCATCAAGGTCTAGCCCCGAACCCTCTCCACCATCGCCGAGTTGCCTACGGGCAATAGCGAGTGCTACGTGAGTGAGCCCGCTAGAGTGAGTCCTTCGCCTTCATGGCATGCTTGCAGGTCTAGGTCCGAGGTGCATCGATTCATCCCCGTGGCATACTAGCTCGTGCCACGTCAAGTGATATCAGAGCAAGTTCTTGGCTTGTTCCCACAAGTCAAGTCCATTGGCATCCTAGCATTAGAGACCTCGACGGACCGTTCCATGCATTGTCCACCCCCCGTTGCCATTAAGTCTATGGACCAAAAGTCCCCTCTCCCCATTATATTCCATGCATACCTACCTAATGGGAACCCCACGGAGATTGACTTCATTGACATGATAGGTGGTAATTGGGTTTCCCTCGATATCGTGGCCACCCTTTCTAGGACCGGACAAATCATGCATAATAGAGATCAAGTCTTCGTTGAACTCCATAAATGGTTCGGGAAAACCCAATATTTTGACGGGGCTTGGTGTCAAGTAGGGATGTTGGCGGGCCCATGCATAATCCTAGGTAAGTAATGGCTAGATGATAGGAATGCCGACATCGATCCAACATGTCGGTCTTGCCTAGTGCATCCGCCACACCTCCTGAGAGCCTTTAGATTCAACAACCTAGTGTTCTCCCATCCACCGGAGCCTTGTACTTGGTCACCGAGAGGCGTAAAGTCGATTTCGAGGCTAACCTTATTAGTCGAGCGATCGACAAGAGCATATGCTTGCCACCGAACTGCATTCAGCTCGTGTGTACCCCAGATGAGCACAAGGTCGAGCAACTCACTACATTCATCGTCACTTACAAACTACAACACCGGTCCAAGAAAAAGGTCAAAAGGGACAAGTCCATCATCTTTTACAAAGGAGACATGGTCCCGCCGGCCCCACCAAAGGATGACTTCGACTGGTCCAGGCGAGCAGACAATACCCCTGAAGTCGTCCAAATTCTAGGTGACCTCTCGCCTCGTATCCAAGAGATGTGCCTCAAGCAGCACATTCCCCAATGGCAGAGCTCCGCACAGTAGAGGTATTTCCAGCATCTATGGACACCCTCGCAAGTCTGGGTGCAACCCCCATTTTCCCAAAAAGACACTAGAGGTCTCGGTTATGTCCGAGACCCAGACTTCTATGTCTACCATGCGGTCCATGTCGTGGGACCAACCTGACCTATCGCTGACCTGATTGTCGCCAACACCAAGTTCGACAGCTTGGGAGACGAGGGAGAGGAGATTTTAATCTCACTCCCAGCCAGGACTAGTACTCCAGTTCCAGCACTCGACGAGACTTCCTCGCCCGTCCACTAGGATGTAGAGACCGAGGAGACCTCTGCGGCCTCCCAACTAGTTCCAGACCCTACCTCGCCACACCTTCCCCCTGAGGAGGGTCCCCAGAACGAAGGCCGCGAGGCATCGTCGACACTAGTAGGTAACTCTGACCAAGTCTCTGGAATTTCGACCGATAGCTGCCAGTCCGACGTGGACGGCCCGAGACAACCCTTGTCTGGACCCAGCAGCGATGACCTTCCAGTTCCAGTAGCCTCAACCACTGGCTTCGAAGACCCATGGGTGTACGAAGCCGCCACTGATGATGAAGACTTCGTCGACTTTCAGCCTGCTCCTCCTGAGTTGGAGGACGGCGGCCAGGCAACCGTCGACGAGCTCTTCAAGACCAACCTGGGCAGAGACGGGGCCCCTCAGCCCACATTCCTTAGCGCTCTCCTCACTAAAGCAGAGAGGCAGGACAACAAGCAATTCCTGCTCGAATACAAAGACTGCTTCGCCTGGACATACCGGGAGATACCTGGGTTAGATCCCTCCATGGCGGAGCATGATCTGGCCATATCTCCCACAGCCACGCCAGTCAAATAGCCCCAGCGGCGTATGCACCACGAGTTGGAGCTCCAGGTCTCGACCGAAGTCAATAAAATGATAGAGGTCGACTTCATCGAGCCGTGCATCTACCCAGTCTGGCTCGCTAACATTGTCCCAGTCAAAAAGAAAAATGGTCAAGTCCACATCTGCATCAACTTCCGGGACCTCAACAAAGCATGTCCAAAGGACAACTTCCCAGTCTCGGTCACAGAGATGATGGTTGACATGACCACCGGATATGAAGCCCTATCCTTCATAGACTGGTCATCGGGCTACAACCAAATTCAGATGTCCCTTAGAGACAAGGGCTACACCACCTTCAGATCCCCCAAAGGGATTTTCAACTACAAGCACATGCCCTTCAGTTTGAAGAATACCGGCGCTACCTACCAGAGAGCCATGACCAAAATTTTCAATGAGATGCGCCACAACATCGTCGAATGCTATGTTGATGACCTCGTCCTCAAAACTAGAAGGCGAGAAGACCACCTACGCGATCTGCGTCAAGTCTTCGACCGTCTCCGGTGATATGGGCTCAAGATGAACCACATGAAATGCACCTTCGGCATATCCAGCGGTAAATTCCTTCGTTTCATTGTTCGATACCGAGGAATCGAGGTGGATCTCAGCAAGATCAAAGCGATCTGGGAGCTTCTGCCGCCCAGCAACCTCACTGAACTCAGATCCCTTCAGGGTAGACTGAACTACAACCGGAGGTTTGTCTCCAACCTCTCCGGTCGATGTGCGCCTTTCAGCAAGTTGAAGAAAGACGCCCCCTTCATATGGGACTCGGAATGCTAGACGACTTTCGAGCAGATCAAGGAGTACCTCCTCACTCCTTCAGTCCTGGGGGCACCTGTCAAGGGTAAACCCCCCATACTCTACATTGTCGCCATGGATGCCTCGCTAGGGGCTCTATTGGCGCAAGTCAATGAGGAAGGTAAAGAGCAGCCGCTCTATTAAAGGCCACTCACACTACCAATACAGTTCTTTACCCAACAACAACTCTCTTCAACCGACTCCAGAGCCTCCAGGACACATACTTATCGTGGAAGCACATACCGAACTCCGCTACCTATCCCATCCTAGAGCCTGTGGGTCATGAACCCACCACGCTTCTGCTACGTAACTCTGCACCAACAGTATCGCAAAGAAGGGGGAAAACCTAGAGCTCGCCACAACACGACCTCTATAATAAATTTACGTGATCAAGAAATGGAGGTGGAGGGGCCCACACTCCTCGGTTCTGGAATACATCCTCCTTCTTACCCCCTGACAAACCGCTCACATGTGCAAGTCTTAACCACAAGGCACATAGAGAGGTTTAACACCAGCCACAAAACACGACACACGATCATAGCTGGTGACTATACTCACCCGATTCTACGTGACCTCGAGCACACCTGCACATCAAAGCACGAGGAGGGATAAATACATAACCCCCACGGCAGCTCCACTGTAATGCATGAGATGCTTCTGAGGACCCCCGAACACACTTCATGAAAACACAAGCACAAGGGAGCACAAATATAGCCAGAAAATAGCAGTTTTAACGCAAGCATAATATAAAATGATTGAAAATTCACGCGTACCTCCCACGGAATGGGCACGCCAACACCGCCCGGTCAAGTGCCTCGCGCATGCTGGGAACCCTGACTCGCCTGACTAGTGGAACGCTGCACAGATGGCCGGGACTGGGGCAGCCGCCATGGGCTCTCACAAGCAATATGACTATTCCGACCACACCTGAAACACTCCAGCTCAGCTTCATCCATAGTGCACGACCTGCCCTCATGAAACCCGCCACATCTCAGACACTGTCCTGGCTTCTCATTCATACCATGCCACAGCGGTCAAACTACTGTCTGCTAAGTACTCACTGTGGACACCAGCTCTTCTTGCTCCTAGAACCTTCTGCTAGATATGCTTCTTTTGAACAACCTGGTCATCCGACTGAACCTCGATCTCGAAGGGGAAGAACTTGATCCAGGAGACGAAGGAGATTCCAATTCTGACTGCCTTTAAAACTGTTGGGAAGCATAATGCTACTGAAGGGTCCTCAGTTGACCCTGACTCGACTGAAATTGCCCCTAGCCGACTTGCTCTCGGCTCCTCAACCAATGTTCCTCTAAATCCATCGCGGCTTGATACGTTGACTCCAAATCCACAACATGGGACGCAATCACCGGATGTCTAAGTTCTGGTCTCAGACCTCTGATGAACTGTTAAGTCTTCAATCTCTCAGTAGCCATGATATGGGTTGCATAGTGACCCAACTCCATAAACCGAGACCGGTACTGCATCATTGTCATATCTCCCTATGATAGCTCCATGAACTGATACATCCTCTTCGTCCTAATATGCTCCAGGCTGAAAACTCACTTGAAGGCTGTAAGAAACTCCTGCCACAGAATCTGACGTAGAGGATGTGACTGAAATGTCGATTCCCACTCAGTGGTCTACCATGACGAGGTTGATCCCTGTAGCTGCTAGTCGTCAGCAAGACCTTCTCATCCTCGACACACTCCATAGACCGGAACACCCGTTCCATCGCATCAATCCACGATCTCGCTACATCAGGATCTGATTGGCCTTCAAACATCGATGGGTGAAACTATAGAAACTCTCGCAAGATACGTCCATGTCCACCATGCGGTGAACTACCCTCACCAACCTCCTGACCACGGTGCTGCTGACTCATTTGCTGCACGAAGAACTGATACAAGTTGGCATAAAACTCAGCTTGACCTGGCACACCAGGGGCCGCTACCTCTGGAGGAAGAGACTCGCCACCTGGGTCCTCTAGATCCGGCTCCTCCTGAGTCCCTGCTGACACTCCTGACAAAGCTCAAACTCACCTCCTTTGAGCCATCTAACCCTTAACACTATCACAGAAAATAAGGGGTGTGAATAAAACAAAACACCCTAAGCCATCTGCTGACTGTACTAGGCTCTCTGGACTAATAATCACTACATTGTCCCGAATTCTCATGCATTTCTACAACCACGCTCTGATACCATCTATAACGACCCAAGATTCGGATATTGGGATGTACCTGATACCATTCGAATCCTGGCCTGCCGCCCACAAGCCGAAGGGCTCGAAAGGGCTAAAGGGAGTGTTGTGGTTATGCATGAAAGTGGATAGTGCCACGTATTATAAAAGTAAAAAAATATTTACAAGTAAGAAGGGGGAGTGTTCCCACAAAGCCCCCTAATACAAAAAGGCAGTAGGATGCACACTGCCCCTTGAGCAAAGGGAAAAGAAGGAAATACAAAAACGTGGCCACCAAAACCGACCCCCCACCCAAAGCAAAAGAGAACGCAAGGCCAAACAAACAACCAAACTATCTACTCTACTAGTTTGCCATGACAAGAGATACACACACCCACCAAAAACCTCCCATGAACAACTGACAACACCACATAATAAACCCCCCCTCCATAAACAGTGCAGGCCACCCTCCTCCCAAACTATAAGATCATCCCCTCTCACATTCTCCTAGCTCTTTGTCAGTTCCTTCCTTTCCTCTTCCCTCTCCAGAACCCTCATTTATTGGTTCTACTTGCCTTAGTCTTCCTAGCTATATTCGCTTGGCATCTTCTCTGAATTATGTTAAAGATAGACCTCACATCATTATCAACTCCTACTGAGGACACTTCGATCAAACTAGCCACCTCTCTAGCATCCTCTCTCGTGAAACTCTTCACCCTAGCTAAGATTTTCTTCTTCCTCTTTGCCGACACCCTCTTCTCCTTCCCCATTCAAACACCTCTCCTCCTGAGGTAATTCCACAACAGTTCCTACTTTCGACGATAGGTCACTCTCAGGCTGAAGTAAAGGAAGTTGTGCTAATGGGAGATCCTCTCCTTTTGGTACAAAAGGCGAGGGAGGTAGAGTCAGGTAATGCTACTCTCTGCCACCCCCACTAGAAGAATCCCCGCTCTTCTGTTGGCCTACCTCATGCTCGCCTGGTGGACCCTCTGGTAAGACCTCGTCTCCCGGGGTCTCTCCGCCGAAAGCCTATTCCGTATGTCATGAAGCATCCTCCGTTTCTATCCCCAGAAGAGCCTCCCCAGACTTCTCATCGTTCAAAAGTGAGAGGATAGACAAAGCCTTGAAGGCGCCCTCCCCCTCCTTGCCACCACTTCAACCTCTGCCATCAGACCTTGCTGCCTTTGATCTCTAGGGAACGTCAAAAGCGTCGAGAACGCCTTTGTCGGAGAACAAAACACAAGGGCTACTCGACTGGCCGAGACCGACTGCTTGGCGCTCGGTGGGTGGGGCAGCCTTTGCCTTGCGCTGTTTCTGCCTGATCCTCAAACGTGCCTTCTTCTATCGAGCCAATCATCGGCTGCACCTGCTCCTCGCGGGCGGTAGATGCAGAGATCACTGACGACGTTGCACCTATCCTCCACCGGTTCCCCCACCTCACTTTAGTAGAAGTGTCTGGGGAAGGAGGTTAGCCGACGACACCATCTGCAGGGGGTAGGCCCCTACACGGAGGAGGAAACCCTCCACTTCCACTTCCGACGTGCTACGGCATGGGTTCTCAGCTTGAGCAAAGAGCGGTACTGTTGGTGGTCGAATGGCAGGCTGTCCTCTATAGGGATCTCTGTTGGCACAGATTGGGTCACTTTCGGCATGTTGCGGCTTGGGCTCCCCGTCCTGAGCAAAAACCAGCGCTGTTGGTGTTTGAGCAGCTGACTGTCCTTCGCAGAAACTACTGCCGCACATACTGTCAGCCCTTCACCTCCCTGGAGCACTCAGACATAGGGCGCTTCTCCTCCCGCCGGGTGATGGCTGTCGGGCCGGCAACAAGCACACCTATCATAGCAGAGCAATCCACCAAAGAGACCGTTATTGGGTTGGGGAGAAGACCCTTAGCGGGTTCAAGAGGCCCAGTAAGTCCGCCCAACCCGATTATGGGTAAGTTGCGAGCTTCCAGATCTTCGATCGGGTTCCCCAGCGAAAGCCCAAAGCCGGCTGATCCAGAAGGCCCAACCACCTCCGACCCATTTCTTAAGACCCCTAGCCCAGTCCCCTTCTGTCCAGTCCAAGTCGGCCCGGCCAGGCCCGGCCCAGATAGGGGGCCGGTTTGAATTCAAAGCTCTCGCCAAGACTTCATCTTCAACCTCCGAATAGGGTGCTGGGTGCCCTAGTTGGGACTACCACCACCGCTCTGCCTCTGCCATGGCTTCCCCGATGGTGACCTGTATTATAAAGTCGACCTCTCCGATAGAGAAGAGGATCACCGGTGGTGCTCGCAGCTGAGCTGAGGTAGTGACAATGGCCTCCATGTGGTCACCCTGCACCCCGGAACCACGTGAATAGTGCTGGCCTCTGTTTCTCCGAACGATCGGGGTAAGAAACCGATTCTAGCGTCATCACATAGGCACAACGGCACCCTTGCAAATCTGACTTAGAAGGAGGTCTTTTCCTTAGTGGAGAAAGTTCCTCTTACTAGGCTCCAGGGCTGGATCCGGAGTATGGATTCTCCCAACATTAGAACCCCTGCCTCCACAGCTTTCTTGGCACCTCCTACATGAGCAGCAATGGCTAAAAGGCCATCTTTGTGTACGCTCTTGACCTCCCAGGGTCCATTTGCTCCCCACCAGTGGTCCAACAACATCTTCGTCAGCTCCACCTCCAACCCCCCTTGCTGGGGAGATAGCCACACACACCTCTCGGGTTATTCCAAGTGCCCTACCATGTTTTCTGAGGAGCCCACAGATTCCCCCATGCACCCTTCCAAAACCATCAACTCCTAGATAGCTAGCGCTCACACATGTACACACGTAACACACCCCACCCCTTCTACTTGTCCCTCCCTCTTATCCTACTCCAAACCCGTCGTTATAAATCTCCCTGCTTCGATCCACCCTCCCTCGCCAGCCTCACGTCTCGGAGTGTGAATTACATCGATCCACAGAGACCACATACACCGTATCCATATAGAGCCACACTTGCAGTTGCAGGGAATTAACGCACGCACACACATACATAGAGATAGATAGATACCAAATTATACGATATATATAGAGCACTATAGCTAATTATTAGGCAAATATACACATATGGCTTCCTCCCTGAGGAAGGTCGTCTCGGGCACCCTCCTCACCATCGTCCTCCTCTCGGTCGCCAAGTTCTTCCTCCTCCCCGCGTTGCTGTCCCCCGACTCGGCCACCCCCACATGGCTCCCCCTGTCGGCCCTCCTCGCCCTCCTGCTCCCCGTCATGCAGCACGTCTCCAATCACTCACGGAAGCTGATCACCAACGTGCAGCCGCCGGGTCCCCTCTCCTTCCCCGTCTTCGGCAACTGGCTCCAGGTGGGCAACGACCTCAACCACCGCTACCTCGCCTCCCTCGCCGCCAAGTACGGCAACGTGTTCCTGCTCCGGCTGGGCGTCCGCAACCTGGTGGTGGTCTCCGACGCCAAGCTGGCCACCGAGGTGCTCCACTCGCAGGGGGTGGAGTTCGGCTCCCGACCCCGCAACGTGGTGTTCGACATCTTCACGGGGAACGGGCAGGACATGGTGTTCACGGTGTACGGCGACCACTGGCGGAAGATGCGGCGCATCATGACGCTGCCCTTCTTCACCAACAAGGTGGTGCAGCAGCACCGGGAGATGTGGGAGCAGGAGATGGACCTGGTGGTGGAGGACCTGGGGGTGGACGGGCACGGGGAGTGGGCGAAGGCGGAGGGGGTGGTGGTGCGGCGGCGGCTGCAGCTGATGCTGTACAACATCATGTACCGGATGATGTTCGACGCCAGGTTCGAGTCGGTGACAGACCCGCTGTTCCTGCAGGCGACCCAGTTCAACTCGGAGAGGAGCCGGCTGGCCCAGAGCTTCGAGTACAACTATGGCGACTTCATCCCCATCCTCCGCCCCTTCCTCCGGGGCTACCTCAACAGGTGTAGGGACCTCCAGACCAGGCGCCTCGCCTTCTTCAATAACTACTACGTGGAGAAGAGGAGGTGAGTCGACGTCGATCCATGCAAATATCCTTCGATTCTTCGCCCCACATTAATTGGATGCGACTCCATCGTTAATTATTATGAGCTCTTCCCCGGCCTTTCCGAGTTCTTTATTTTCCTTCTCCTCGCGTTTGCATCGATCCCTTTACTTGGAATATTGGAGCTCTCATGTGGTTTTCACTTTTCTTTTTTTTGGGTTTGGTTCTCTCATGAAGTCTGTGTGTTTGTTTACTTAATTACTTTAACTGCGTTGTAAAATGTCTGATGAGAAACAGGAAGGTGATGGCAGCGAAGGAGAGCAGGCAGAAGCTGAGCTGTGCCATCGACCACATCTTGGAGGCAGAGAGGAATGGGGAGATCAGTGCAGACAACGTGCTTTACATCGTGGAGAACATCAATGTTGCAGGTGATCAGGCCCCCCGTGATCACAATTAATTACCCTCCATCTCTCTCTCTCTCTCTCTCACCTGCACTTAACCAATAATACTTAAAATTAAGGTACGAAAAAACCAGAATGATCAGAAACATATATGATTACTTCCCTAGCTAGCTGGTCCAATAATTAACCAATTTAGAAGATTTGAGGCCGGATCGGATGCGCGCCCTCAACCCCTTTCTTCCAAGTTTGCAGCTCGATCCCTTCTGTTTCTTGAAAGAAGTAGCTAGATAATGCTTTGCATTAATGTGACACTTGATGTTGCGGCGCCGGCCCCTTCGTTTACCCACACCTGATGCTGCTATATCTATGTCTTCTTCTTTCAACAAAGGAGAATCTTGTACGTTTCAGAAAGCCATGAACCTCCCTGCAGTGAGACTCCATATATATGTATATATTTACTTCACCAACCTGATCACCTAATTACCTAATAATTAAAGAGACATGGTGCCCTGCAACAGCTAATTAAACAGTTGATGAGCTGCCAGCAGATAATTAAAATGCTAATTAAGGATCACAAATCATATGCATGGACTCGTTGTCCTAGCTCGATCCCAATTAATTTGCATGTTCGAACTCCAAAAATCATGAAATAATTTGTGGAAGATGCATTTGGTGGACAGAACCTCCAGTCCAAATTTCAGATGGATCTGAAATTTGTAAGGGGGTCGAACTGGGGAAAAGGTGGGTTACTGGTTGGTGGATATGCACAGAAGGCAAATTGCTAGGGATGGAGAGAAAGAATTGGGAAAAATAGCTAACAAAAGGAAAATGACCTGAATGTTTTTATGGAGGCCGGGGGGGACGTGGGGAACCAAACCTCCAAATTTGAGCACGACCGGAGCTCTAGATGGAGAGCTAAAAATCGTACAAGGGCTTTCTGTCTAGGGATGGACAGAACTCCGAAGAAACGACGGTGGCGGTGCGATGGCGGCGGCGGCGGCGTTGAGCTTCTCACTCAGGAAGGGGGTAGAAGAGAGGCTTCACATCTCAGAAGAAGGAGGCTTCACACCTCTGCAAGGGGGGGAGAAGAGAGAGGAGGAGGGCACCCTTGGCCTCATGAGCAACAAATGGTAATTTCTTCATTAATTACTAAGTAATTCATAAAATAGGAGGTGCGAAGGGGCAGGTGGCACCACCCACCTTTCAATTGACTTCGTTTCTTTGCGCCCGCCCACACCCCCGGTCTCGCTTGAAGCAAGTGAGAAAAGCCCTGCGTTGTTCCCCAGTCTCCTCTAATAAGCCGAGTTAGGCTTCTGCGTTGCGTTCCTATCCGCCGCTCGGAGGTGTCCATGGAGAAGGAGAAGGCTCTCCCCTATCCCGTCTGCTCCAGGGAGGCGTTCGATCTGCTCAACTGCGCGGTCGGCGAGACGTTTGATCAGGAGAAATGCCTTCGGCTGCTGGGCGCGCTGCGGAAATGCGTGTTGGAGAAGAGAGTGAAGAAATTCGTACTGGAGGAGGACGTTCCGGATGACCTTCCGTCAGCAAAGGGCAGCACTGGCTTCTTCGGTTCGTAACAATTTTGATGGATCCGGAGGACTTTCGAGATTCGTTCGCACGTGCCACTCACCGATCGACGATGTTCTACACTCCTACACTTGCGTTCTTGGCGATGCCCTCAACTTTTCCTCCCTCTTCTGCCGCTCTCCTTCAGTTCGTAACAGCTTTGATCGATCTGGACTTGACTTGAGATTCGTCTCCACATCATGCCTGCCACACACACTGATTGACACACAGTCCTACACTCTGTGTTCTGGCAATGTCACGTGATCTGTGTCCTCCCCTGCGACTTTTTATCGAAGGGGCCGCTTCAAATGGAATTCATGTGTTGCCTTTTGGGGTTTGCATGGACTGCTGATGCGCGTGCCTCACCGTGAGCTGGAAGTATTAGTTCGGATTTATTGGAAGTATTAGTTCGGATTTATTGGCGCGCATTGCACACCACCTAGTTATTGGTCCACGTGGCTGCCGGAAGGACGTTGCACGCCTTCTTAAATGTCTTGACCGCATGCAGCCCGATACGTGCCGCTCGTAGTTCGGATTTGTTACCAAACTCAGGTATTTGTCGGTCACACTGCGCTACATTTAATATGGAACGGCAATCAAACAAAAGTAGGATCCTGTTGACGTGTTGTTAGGGGGAACAACGGGGCCGGGCCAGATTGTCGGGGGAATTGCTTCGTTGCCCAAGCACTCTCGTCCAAGACACAGCTAATAAGTAATAACTAACTGGGACAGTCTTCAAGTCGCTTATTAAAGAGGTTGTTTTACATACTTGTTCTAACATTTCAGATAACAAAGGAGAGGACACACTAAAAATCTGTAACTAGCAACTAGCTAGCGATTGGATCTGGAGTGTAGAGATTTCCTTCTCGGCCACACCTACTAGAAAAGGCGCCTGATTGCTAAACGACAAGCTGAGCAGCCAAGCAATCCCCGGAAGAAACCCAACTCTCTCTTTGAAGCACAGGAGTGTTCCCTTAATTGCTGATAAGGTTGAGCAAAGTTATGACCTATCCATCCACGCCTGCCGTCACTCAGACTTTCCATTTTAAGAATATTACCGTCTGATCCATTTTAAGAATATTACTTTCTGATTATTTAGGACTGTACTTTTTTTATTTACTTCATAGTTGTTTTATTTTACAACATTTTACAATGGGATTACGGCACCCATGAAACGTTCAGATCCTCTAGTTTTGGTTTACGGCCCATAAGCTCTCGAAACTAAAGCTGAATAAGAAATGCGGTTGCGCTCGCGAGTCATTTTGGGTCGATTGGAGGAAATCGCCAGTTTGATCATCGTTTTGTGGTTTGTTGGCCCCTTTCGGCTTGTGGAAGGTTACTATTGTGATTTTGAATGTTTTCCCATCGTTCTGGAGATGATTGGGGCATGGAATGGAAATTTTTATTAAATGTCCCATTTTTTGGGTTTGGTGTTGGAACACGGTACTCTTAGGGGGAGCATTTATTAACGCGTTGTGTCGTGTGGTCACGTTCATCTAAGAAGATGAACAGTTGCACAGTTAGAAATGCGGTCCTTGTGTTAGACACGATCCTGAAGAATGCGACTCAGGTGATGGCCACGATCTTGTGTTAATACACCCTAGGTTAAGACCGCGATCTTGTGTTATCGCACTCGAGGTCCTGGCCACATCTATTATCGCGACCAAGGCATGCGCCACATCAATGCGTTGACGCGCTATGTGTGTTGGACGCATTATGGTGACATCGTGACCCTCTGTAGGGGCACGTTAATCATCACAATGCAGGCAATGAGTGCGTTAATGTTCTCTATTTCAGTATATTATTTGAGTTGTCTCAGGCTCCGGTGAACCCAGGATTCATTGCCTTGTTGGCGTTTGACTAGATGGATGCCTTGGGTGTTCCGTGAGAGTCATATATGTCTGTCGAGGGATCTCAAAAAAGTGGCTTCATCCAGAGCTATATGCGATGTTCTTTTCGTGTTAGATTGACTCCGGTTGGCTTGGTTAGCCCATTGTCCATGGATGTCTTGGATGTCCTATGAGGGTTGTGACCATGTTATAGGGTGTTCGAATGTACCATTGCATCGAGCATTATTTTATGTTATTTCGAGGGTCATTAAGGTTTCTGGTCAACCCGGTTGTGACCCAATGGTTGACACTTGACCTCATGAGTGTCTCGGCTATCCCGTGAGGATCGAGACTTTGGTTTTAGACACTTGGAGGTATCATCTTACCTTGATTTGTGTGCCTATGTGGCCTGAGGGCTTTAATGTTCCCTCGTGCTCTATGGTTTGTATTGTGCGGAATTGTGAGTCCTATGTGAAACCTAGGGGCTGAGGACTTGTGTTTTATCATGATTTGGGTTAGGGACTAGGCTGATTAACAGTATATTGCCATGATGTATGATGATGTTGACCCGAATCGTGTGACTCAAGGATCGTTGTGTGTAGGTCTAATTGATTATCCTGAGTCTGGTGGCAGTTCTGTATACTGCTTTGTGTTTCATAGTACATGTGATAGGTGAGTGCTTACCCTATCCGTATTTCACTGTTTTGAGTCTCTATGTCTAGTGAGCCTCCACTAGCCGTAGCTTGATGACACTTCAGCGTGTCGGCCCCCCTGGGAGTGGTGGCGGGGTGAGTTCCCGAGAGATGATTTTTATGCTAGTTTTCGTGGGCCCCCTTGCTTTACAGTAGTGTCGTACTGGGGGGGAAAAACTAGCTAGAGACATGGCTCAAGTCATTGGGCTTGTGTGTGCACACATGGTCAGGGGCGTTTAGACGAGCACCGACGGGCGTGACCTTGACTAGTCACTCGTTACTATTGTTCCTTGTACTTGATATAGTGTCTCAGTCGTCGTGTTCAAGGCGAGTGTGAGACACTTGAGGCACAGTGTGAGATGTTAGCGGATGCATCTAGCTTTGCTTCTAGTGAGGAGGTGCTTTTGTCACATGACACGTGACTTATTATTTTTGTGACTAGTTTTTCGCCATGGTTGACGTTGTGCTTCGGGTAGCATGTCTTTGTATTTACCATGGCTTGTGTAGCGTACGTGACGGTGAGGTCGTGTGTGCGCTATTGTTTTGGGTGGTGTGTTTCCCCATGTCTGAGAGGGCGTGATGTGAAGCCTACACGTTTGTTGTAGCATGACGTGTTTTGGCAATGTAATCGGAGTTTCTTGAGATTAGTGTGGCAACTCCCTATCATGTGTTTGGGAAGTTATGATTTTCCTGATTAGGAGTAGTTTAGAGGGCCGAGGTCTTATCGGCTGTCATGTGCTTCTGTTTAGTACGGTTATCCTCTTTACTTCTGTTGTTGTTACTCCTGCTCTTGTTGTTACTCTTGTTGTTGTTACTATTGTTACCGCTTTGGTTTCTTGGTGGGGATCTGTGGGACCCCTACTGAGCAAGTGACACGAGACTCACCCCTGACTTAAGACAAGTAGTCTAACAGTACAGCCGACAGAAAAGAAAGACGTACCCAGAAAGTCGGGGGAAGCCCGACGAAGGTATCAGCTGGTAGCTACGAACTCGCACACCAGGACTCGCGGAAGCTGAATGAATAAAGACCCACCTGAAAAGTAAGGGTGAGCCTCGTGTCAATGGCTCAATAGAGGTCACGCGGATCCCTAGTGAAAAACACACAGTAACACGGAACAAGTACAATAGTAGGTAGTAAAGTAGGAAAACTAAACTACAAAGCTATAACACTATGCTAAAAAGTAGTAAAAGAAGAGACAGGGAGTAGGAGTAGGGAATAGTCTAGGAAGAGGGGAAGAAATTGTACCAGACAAATGGCTGTTGAACTAACCTCGACACCCAAACTACTCCAAGTGGCAATAGGAAGGCGACTCTAAGCTGACAACGTCAAGAGTTGCCGATCTATCGACGCTGTAAAGGACCTACAAGAAAGATAAGAAACCTAGGAAAAACCTAGATAGACGCTGACCCAGACAACATGACCAGAACGTCGTGCAGGTTGCCCCACACATGACTAGAACGTAATGCATATGACAGGACACTGACCTCGAGTGCAGCCACAAGAGGGCTATCCCGGAAGGTCACGACGCATAAGAACCACGAAGAGAATCGCAAAGTGGACCGCAAAGAGAAATGCGAAGAGTCGCGTGTCATGTGGCTGGTGTGCCTCTCACCAGAAGAATAGCCAACTACGTCTACAGACGTCGTATGCTGCGCCTACTAGTGTCTTGTCCGCGTACCCTACCGCAAGGACTAGGCCGAGACCAAGACACTATCAGAACTAGAACCAAAGTACCGTCGTGAGTGACTAGACAGGGAAACGCCTGTCGACGTCAGTCCAAAGCCCTTGACCACGTGTGCACACACTGGCTTTTGCCTAAGCCAGGCCTCTAGCTAGTATTCCCCCTCCGCTGGACGCTATGGTTGGATCGGGGGCCCACAGAACTAGCTTAACAACCGTATATCGGGAAAGTGCCTCGTTACAGGAGCTGTCACGCCGTAACGTGATGTAAGGCTACGACTAGTGAAGGCTCACAAGACACAGAGACTCAAAACACGAGTGCGGAAGTACCGATAGACAAGAGAGCACTATCATACGTACTTCGAAGCACCAATGATAGTATAGAAAACTATCGACAAACTCAGGACAAGATAACTAGACCTAATCACATAACGATTCTTGAGTCAAATGACTCAGAGGCAAGATCGTCACTAATAGCGGACCAAGCCACCAAACGGTCTAATCCTAAGCCAGAGAAAATGACACTGTCAGAGGAAATGACACGTGGAGACCTGAGGGAACATCGAGGACCCTCAGCATATCTGGACACGTAGAACAAGGTAAGGTGATACCTTACTGCAGCCAGAAACATGTCTCGAACTGGACAGAACTATCGAGACACACAAGGTTACCTGTCAACCACTGGGTGACCCCGGGTTGACCGGAACCAGACAAAGATGACTCGATAGTAGGAAAGAGAATCCTACCACAAGCAAGAAGACTCCTCGCAACCTTGTAACGTAGTCTTAGCCCTCATAGGATGTGAGGAGGCACCCACGGGAAAGCGGGCGGACCACAAGGACAAGCCAAGACAATGAGAAATCGAAATGACGAAAAGCGGGACTCTAGGGCTGTAACGCTCCATCTTCAGACTGCTACATAGAGATGACAGTCTAAGGATGAGCCGTTACACTCTAGAGGAGACAGGACTGTGGCAGTCTAATAAAGACGTGCCACATGGATGTGACGACCGGGGGATGAGCCATCACAGACACCGCCTTACAACAGTAACCTAAGACGAATGACACATAGACAGACACAAAATAGAACTGGCCAACAGGACTGTAACGGCCTACTATAGGCGCGTCACACGCTCTGATGCACCCAGATTAGGCCATCAGGGTGAACAGACCTACAATGTACACTCCGACGAATAGCATGTAACGGTCTAATATGGGCACGTTACAGCACCTTGGTGCATGGCGATTGGGCTGTTAGAGCCAACCGACATAGCCAGTCAAACACACTATGACGGTCCAAAGAAGATGCGCTGATGGGGTCATCCCTTGCCCCTCTACATTTTTTCGAGGCTCGGATTGTTCGTCGGCATATGCCATTGTGTTCGTCATACTCCTGTGCGTGGTTTGGTGCTCGATCGGGGGAGATCGGGCCGGTTTAGTGAAAATCGTTATTTTTGGGGTTTGTAGGGTTTGTCAAAAAACGGCAACCATTCTTAGCCTAATTAGTGTCAAAATGACCGTTGGGATGTCAGGATCCCATTCGCGTAAGTTTCGTGTCGATCGGTTGTCATTTGAGGCCGGTAGGAGTCCAGGAACCCCGGTGACTCATTTAGGGTCGATTCGTCGGAATCACCCCGATCTCGCGTTTTAATGTGTGCATGCACCGTTTTTCAACCCCAAGAATGTTGTATCGTCGTGTGGCTTTGTTTCCCCTATGCTTCTACGTGAACGGGCTGATTCAGCTATTCCTCTATTTTGCTCGCCAGTTTTGTGTAACGGTCGTTCTAGTGACCATCACACTGTGTGACGACCCCACGATAGACCACCATAATTGTTGGTCATTTTGCATTCTTCGAGGCTGGGTTGGTGTGACGAACCAGTATAGCATTGTCACATGGCTGTAACGTGCCTATGGTGGTGCGTTACGTTCTGGGTGTGACAGACCAGAGTAGGACTGTCACACGACTGTAACGCGCCTGGCTTGGTGCGTTACGTGCTGTCATTTTTTAGGACTGTGGCTGTCAGTTCCTCGAGGACTGTGTCTGCCTCGAAGATCGAGTCAGTCAGTTAGCTTTGATGGACCTCCCCTTGCATGTCACGTTGTGTAATGCCCCTAGCCTGGTGCATTACATGGTTCGTATTAGGCTTTTAGGCCCATTGGCCCTGATGCCCCTATCTTGGTGAGTTAGGTGGTGTAGTGCGCCTGGCTTGGTGCGTTACATGGTTCGAGCTTTACTTTTAGGTCTGGCTACCCTGACGCCCCTACCCTGGTGCGTCAGAGTAGGTAACGCCCCTATAGAGGTGCGTTATAGTCCTGTTGTGGCCGTGATGGCCGTTGTTCGGTTCTACGTCTGTTCTGTGTGTCTGTCTATCTTAGGTTTGTGTTTTAGGGCGGTGTCTGTATGTCGGTGATTTTTGGATCGGTCGGTTTAAGTGACTGGGTGTGGTCTTTTTCTTGACTATGACAGTTCCCTAACGACTTGATCTAGACCTGCCAGTGTCTTTGTCTCTGGTTTTGTAGCAACTTTCCTTAACTGTCAGGTTCGCCTAGCGGTTGAGTGATAGTTCGCTCTGCCCAGAGTGTAGTCATTGTCTACCACTCCGGTTTCTACTTGTCTTGGCTTGATCTCGTGGTTTGCCTGTGACCCATGGGTGTCTGTTGACATCCTATGAGGGTAGTGACCATGATGGGACGGCCAAGAATGTTTGTGCATGCAGTGTGTATGTTTGTGTGTGTCTGTGTGTACGTGTTGTGTCGGGTTTCGGTCAACCCGGTGAGACCAGGTGTTGACATGTAACCTTGTGCGTGTCTCGGCAGCTTTGTCTAATTCGAGACATGGTTCCGACTGCAGTGAGGCATCATCTTACCTCATTTTGCATGTCCAGATCTATTAAGGGTTCTCAGTGTCCCCTCAGATCTTCGCGTGTCATTTCCTCCGACAGCATTGTTTCCTCTGGCTTAGGAGTAGACTGATTGACGGCTTGTTCAGCTATCTATGACGATCTTACCTCCGAGTCGTGAGACTCAAGGATCGTTACGAGAGTAGGTCTAGTTGCCTTATCTTGAGTCTGTCGATAGTTTCTTGTGCTGCCATTGGTGCTTCGAAGTACGTGTGATAGTGCTCTCTTGCATGTCTGTACTTTCGTGCTTGTGTTTTGAGTCTCTGTGTCTTGTGAGCCTCCACTAGTCGTAGCCTTACGGTATGCTTTGGCGTGACGGCTCTTGTAGCGGGGCACTTTCCTGGTTTACGGTTCTTAAGCTAGTTCCGTGGGCCCCCGATCCAACCATAGCGTCCTTCGAAGGGGGAATACTAGCTAGAGGCCAGGCTTAGGCAGTGGGCCAGTGTGTGCACACGTGGTCGGGGACTTTAGACTTGCGTCGTCAGACGTGACTCTGACTAGTCACTCACGTTATGGTACTGTTCTGGTTCTAGCAGTGTCTTTGTCTCAGCCTAGTCCTTGCGGTAGGTGACATAAACAAGACACTAGTAGGCACAGCATAAGACGTCAGTGGACGCAGCTAGCTGTTCTTCTAGTGGTGAGGCACTCTAGTCACGTGGCAATTCATTGACTCGTGGATGATACAATTTTGATGTACTCTTCGTGAGGATCATTTTGACTATTTTTACGTATTTTTTTGAATTAGTATATTTTCGGGCAAGAAAATTAGATTTCCAAAAATTAGAAAAAAAATTTAATTTCCTTTTTATTTAACCCCCCACCCTCTCTCTCTCTTCTCTCACGCCATCTCTCACTCTCTCTCTCCCGTTCTCTCTCGTTCTCTCACCCTCTTGGTTCCGGCTGCAGACGGAGGCGACTGTGGGTGAGGTGACAATGCCGGGAAGCTGCTGAGACGTGTGGTGGAGCGAGGATCGGTGCAGTTTTGGCGCGATCCCGAACGATAGATTCAAAGTCGACGGTTTGGTTCGCGTGGTGGTTTTCAGTGCGGTTTAGTCGCCTCGGTGCTCGGTTTCTTCGGTGGAGGTAGGGAGATGGATCGCTACTTCATTCTGCACGTTTTCCCTACTCCTGTGCATTGTTTGGTGCTCGATCGGGGGAGATGGGGCCGATTTAGTGAAAATCATAGTTTTTGGGGTTTGTAGGGTTCGCCAGAAAACGGCAACCATTCTTAGCCTAATTAGTGTCAAAACGACCCCTGGGATGTCAGGATCCCATTCTCGTAAGTTTCGTGTCGATCGGTTGTCATTTGGGGCCGGTAGGAGTTCGGAAATCCCGGTGACTCATTTATGGTCGATTCATCGGAATTGCCCCGATCTCGCGTTTTAATGCATGCATGCACTATTTTTCGACCCCAGGTGTGTTGTATGGTCGTGTACGTCTGTTTCCCCTACGCTTCGGTGTGAATGGGGCGTGGAACGAGCCGATTCGACCGGTCCCCTATTTTGCTCGTCGGTTTTGTGTAACGGTCGTTCCAGTGACTATCACACATGTAACGATCCCACGATAGACCGTTACATCTGTTGGTTATTTCACGTTCTTCGAGGCTAGGTTGGTGTGACGGACCAACATAGGACCGTCACATGGCTGTAACGCGCCTATGGTGGTGCGTTACGTTCTGGTGTGACAGACCAGCATAGGACCATCACATGGCTGTTATGCGCCTATGGTGGTGCGTTACGTGCTGATGTTTCTGAGGGCTGTGACTGTCAGTCCCTCGACGACCGTGTCTGCCTAGAAGATCGGGTCAGTCAGTTAGCCCTGACGGACCTCCCGTTGTACGTCACATTGTGTAACGCCCCTAGCCTGGTGCGTTACATGGTCCGTGTTAGTGGTTTTGGGTTTGTTGGCCCTGGCGCACCTGTCCTGGTGCGTTAGGCTGGTGTAACGCACCTATATAGGTCCGTTACATTCCCTTTCATCCGAGTTGTGGTCTGCTTGCCCTGATGCCCCACCCTTGGCATGTCAGAGCAAGTAACACTCCTATAGAGGTGCGTTACAGTCCTCTTGTTGGCCGTGATAGCCTGCGTTGTTTGGTGTTCTATTCTATGTCTGTTCTATGTGTCTGTCTGTCTTAGGCTTGTGCTTTAGGGCGGTGTCTATGTGTCAGTGGTTTCTGGATTGGTCCGTTCAGGTGGTTGGGTGCGGTCTTTTTCCTGACTGCGATAGTTCCCTTACGACTCAATCTAGAACTACCAACATCTTGTTTCCTTGACTGCCAAGTTCGCCTAGCAGTTGAGTGACAGTTCGCTCTGCCCAGAGTGTAGTCATTATCCACCGCTCCAGTTGTTGCTTGTCTTGGCTTGATCTCATGGTTTGCCCGTGACCCGTGGGTGTCTGTTGACGTCCTATGAGGGCAGTGACCATGATGGGACGGCCAGGAGTGCTTGTGCATGTAGTATGTGTGTCTGTGGGTGTTTGTGTATATGTGTCGTGTCGGGTTTCGATCAACCCGGTAAGACTAGGGGTTGACATGTGACCTTATGTGTGTCTCGATGGCTTTGTCCAATTCGAGACTGTGTTTCTGGATGTCTTGAGGTATCATTTTACCTTGGTTTACGTATCCAGATGTGTTGAGAGTTCTCAGTGTCCCCTTAGGTCTTCGTGTGTCGTTTCCTCTGACAGCGTCATTTCCTCTGGCTTAGGAATAGACCGTTTAGCGGCTTGTTCAGCTGTCTATGACGATCTTGCCTTCGAGTCGTCTGACTCAAGGATCGTTATGTGAGTAGGTCTAGTTGCCTTGTCCTGAGTTGTCGACAGTGGCTGTGCTGCCATTGGGCACCGATGCCCCACGTGGACCCCATAATCCACGTGGAACAGCAAATCCCTAAGGGAGACGCTGGAAAAATCCAACATCTACAGCTACTCCTATTGTACCGGAACGGAACCCAACACCCCGATCTCACGATCGGGGAACAACCAGGCACAAACCACTGGACTATGATCGCCCTAGTCATGCTACCAGGGAAACGACACGACGTCACCATCGTGGGGGTCTGTCCTCGCAGACAAGGGCACACACCGAAATCATGCAGTCTGGAAACACAGTCATGACCTCGTTGTCATAGCCTCAACGCCGTCTAGGGAAAGCCCTCGGTGACGCTCACCGAAAATCCCAGACTTCGACTACGAGAACGCTCCTGAAAACACACGCGAAGCCCCGTCTCACAGACGGGAAACGAAAACCCGCGACACAATAACTCACGTCACGTGACGGGAGTACCGCCCACCAGAAGAATGACCGGATGCGTCCCCTGACGTCTTACACAGCGTCACAAGTGTCTAGCTACAACGCCCCAGGCGGAGACAAAGACACACCAAGTAACCAGTACCACAAAACAAGGACTAGTTAGTGTCGCGCCCGCTGGCGCTGTCCGACGCCCCCAACCTCGTGTGCACACTCAGACCATACCCCCTAGGCCTGTCCTCTAGCTGGTAATTCCCCCTAAGCCCAGACTCAACTGTACGTGGGGGCCCTACGGTAACCAGCCTACTCACCGTCTCTCTCGGGAACGCCGCTCAGCCACTCCCCGACAAGCCAGCACACGCGTGCCGTGGGAAAGCTACGACTAGTGGACGTGCCACAGAACGTGGACATAGAAAATCACACACACACACCCATCGCGAGTAACACGAAGGAAGAAGTGGCTCGCGGCCACTAGACTGTGGACAGCCCACTAAACCTATTAAATTCAACGGTCCTTCAGTCACCAGACTCAGGTCAAGACCGTCGCACCTGATGGCACTGCGCCGTCGATCGGGCCTAATCCCTAGGTCTGAAACCACGGTGACACACGAAAAATCTCCAGCCCCAGGCTGGTCAACTGGACTCACAGTCCAAGGCCATACACACGGCCCCCTCAGAACTCGAAACACACATGGGGCCACTCAGACCCCAGGACTCACGAGAATGTAAACCGAGGTAGCGCAGTACCTCCGGACACCCCTAAAATACGAACACGAAACCCACGATGTCCGGGACACTCACGGGGTCATAGGTCGGTCATTGGGTCTCAACCGAACCGACCAGAGACCAACACAACGCAAAACAGACACTTCGAGCATGAAAATCACCTAGCGGCCCTACGTTGGACCGCTAGAGAGCCTAATGGTCTAACTCTGGACCGCCAAGGCCAGGCTAGCGGTCTACCCTTGGACAGCTAAGCTACAGGGCCTAGCGGTCACTTCTCGGACCGCTAGGAAGAGTGACGGTCTTTTGCCTGACCGCTATGCCTAACGGTCAGTCATAAGACCGCTACCCCACCGACCTCAAACCGACCTAAAACACGGTCAAATGGTCACCCCTTGGACCGCGAGGCTCTGCCTTGCGGTCTATCGTGCGACCGCAAGGCTCAAACTAACTTAAGGGGGACCCTAGCGGTCACACACAAGACCGCCTGACGCCTACCGGTCACTGGAAGGACCACTAGGTCGTCCCGAACCCGAAAATGACGAATCACACAAAAAACTCCATTCCACGCGCCGTTCATGCCCACGTGAAGGGAAAAATAAGGGGAAACTAGTCCCCTACCTCTCTAACACCGAGAGAACCCATTTAAACCCCGAAAATGCGATCGAAACACTAGATCGGGCTCACACCCCAAAAACATGAGTTTTCCCCAAAATGCCTAAATAAGCCCGCTCGACTCACTACGGCCTACGAAACTCGTGGGAAAGGAAGTGCACGAGCTAGGGATCCGTCCCCCTACCTCCACCGAAGATTTCGCGCACCGTGGATGCCGATCCATGAAGAAAATGTTATTAAACCCTCGTCGGCTCGTGATCCCACGAACCGCCTCCACCATCGCGATCCTCACTCCATCCTCGCTGCTCCACGTCCCACGATCCTCGCCGCCACGCCTTTGTCCACCTCCGTCGGCCGCCAGAGAAGAGAGGGAGAGAGGAGAGAGCGTGAGAAGAGAGAGGGAGGGAAGAGAGAAATGAGAGATGGGGCTATCTGGCATTCTGAGTCCCAAATAAAGGGGGCATCTTTCTTCATCAACTTGCTGGAAGGCGCGCATCGGCCGGAGAGGTTGGAGATAAATCTCTGAATGTAGGTCAGTCTACCCTGGAGTCACCTGAGTTCAGTGACATTGTTGGGCAGCGAAAGCTCCCGGATCGCTTTGATCTCGATGGGATCCACCTCGATTCCATAGTATCGAACAACGAAACCAAGGAATTTACTGCTGGATACGTCGAAGGCGCATTTCATGGGGTTCATCTTGAGCCCATATCACCGGAGACGGTCGAAGACTTGACGCAGATCGCGTAGGTGGTCTTCTCGCCTTCTGGTTTTGACGACGAGGTCATCAACATAGCATTCGATGAAGTTGTGCAGCATCTCGTCGAAGATTTTAGTCATAGCCCTTTGGTAGGTAGCACTGGCATTCTTCAAACCGAAGGGCATGCGCTTGTAGTTGAAGATCCCTTTAGAGGATCTAAAGGCGGTGTGGCCCTTGTCTCGGAGGGACATCTAGATTTGGTTGTAGCCCGATGACCCATCCATGAAGGATAGGACTTCATGTTTGGTGGTCATGTCGACCATCGTCTCTGTGATAGGGACTGGGAAGTCATCCTTTGGACAAGCTTTGTTAAGGTCCCAGAAGTCGATGCATATGCGGACTTGACCATTTTTCTTTTTGACCGGGACAGTGTTAGCGAGCTAGATCGGATAGATGCACAACTCGATGAAGTCAACCTCTGCCATCTTATCTACTTCGGTCGCGACCTGGAGCTCTAGCTCATGTCGCATACGCCGCTGGGGCTATTTGACTGGCGTGATTGTGGGAGACATGGTTAGGTCATGCTCCACCACAGAGGGATCTAACCCAAGCATCTCCTGGTATATCCAGGAGAAGTAGTCTTTGTATTCGAGCAGGAATTGCTTGTAGTCCTACCTCTCTGCTTCAGTGAGGAGAGCACTAATGAATGTGGGCTGAGGGGCCTCGTCTCTGCCCAGGTTGATCTCGAAGAGCTCGTCGACGGTTGCCTGGCCGCCATCCTCCAGCTCAGGAGGAACAGGCTGAAAGTCGACGAAGTCTTCATCATTAGCGGCGGCTTCGTACACCCATTGGTCTTTGAAGCCAGTGGTTGAGGCTATTGGAACTGGAAGGTCATCCCTGTTGGGTCCGGACAAGGGTTGTCCCGGGCTGCCCACGTCGGATAGGCAACTATCAACCAAAATTCCAGAGACTTGGTCGGAGTTGTCTGCCAATGCCGGCGATGCCTCATGGTCTTCGTTCTGGAGGCCTTCCTCAGGGGGAAGGTGTGGTGAGGTAAGCTCTGGAATTGGTTGGGAGGCCGCAGAGGCCTTCTTCGCTCCCACATCCTTATGGACGGGCGGGGAATCCTCATCGAGTGCTAGAATTGGAGTGCTAGTTCTGGCGGGAAGTGGAATTAAGATTTCCTCTCCCTCATTTCCCGAGCTGTCAAACTTAGTGTTGGCGATAACCGAGTCGACGACTGGCTGCACCGGTCCTATGGCGTGGACCGCGTGGTAGACACAGAAGTCCGGGTCTTGGTCATAACTGAGACCTCTGGTGTCTTTCTGGGAGGATGGTGTTTGCCCCCAGACCTGCGATGGTGTCAACAAGTTGTGGAAGTACCTTCGCTATACAGAGCCTTGCCACTGGGGGACATGTTGTTTGAGGCACATCTCCCGAATGCAAGGTGACAGGTCATCCAGAATCTGGACAGCTTCAGGGACATCGTCAGCTTGCCTGGACTAGCCGAAGTCACCCTTTGGTGAGGCCGGTGGGACCATGCCTCCTTTGTGAAAGATGATAGACTTGTCCCTTTTGGCCTTTTTCTTGGAATGGTGTTGTAGTCTGTAAATAACGATGAATGTAGTGAGCTGCTCGACCCTGTGCTCGTCTGAGGCACACACGAGCTAAATGTAGTTTGAAGGTAGGCATATACTCTTGTCGACTGCTCGACTGATGAGATTAGCCTCGAACTTGACTTTGCGTCTCTCAGGGCGGTCTACGATCGACATCGCACTAAGGTGTAGTCAGTGAAGCTTAGCCTTCTCTTCATCGACCGAGAAGAGATCGCCCTCCTCTTCTTCCGAGAGCCAGCCATTGCTCTTGCTCTTAATCACTGGAAAGGGACTGATTCCCTTGAAGTAGTAGTTGTATTTTGACACTTCATGTGCCTTTACTTTGCTGTGTTGTATATGTTGATTTGCTGGTGTTGTGACCCTTTTGTGGGCCTTATCTTGCAGCTATGGCCTGCTTTGGCAGAGATGGGTGAGTCTCGAGGCACGCAGCTCGGGAGGAGGATCATTGGGTGCAGCGGACTGATCGACAGATGCCCCCTCTTGGCACCCAGTGATCACCGTGACTGGTGTAGAGCAGCTGGATCGGGGCCATACGATAGTGGCTGAGGGTCCGATTGGTAAGGGAGCGGCTGGAGCAGGGGCCGTGGAGGTGGCCAGGATCCTGGAGGTGGACGGTTGTACAGCTACGACTGGAGCGAAGGATATCCATTGGGGTTCCCCTTGGATCATCACCTGTTTGAGTTCATCCAAAGCTATGTCCCTCCTGGCATAGAGGAGGGTGACTCACAGATTCTAGGGGCCCGTCGTCAGCTTGAGAGGGCCATTTTGATTGGTAGGGACAGCTTGCATGGTGTAGCCTTCTACAGCTATCCGAGCTTCTCGGGGGACTGCTGGAGGCAGTGCCGGTGCCCTAGTGTTGAGTGCTTGGGGTTCTTTGGCATGGTGGAGCAGTCCAGAGTCAGAGTTGGGCCGATTGGCCCTGCTAGTAGGGATTTGCACGGTCACCATCACACAGAGATAGAGGGGACCGCTGGGTTGGTAGTGGAGCCCGCTAGTTCACAGTATGCTAGAGAGGGCTATGTTGATCACAACATGCTAGATGGAGTCATGCGATAGACTGTCACTAGCGGGTACGGTCGTTGGGCGGTGATCCCATCACACTACTATCGCTAGGGTGCTACTGAGTGGCTGATGGGGATCATCCACCACTATCGAGTGCTGCTAGATCAAGCTGGGATTAGGTACGCGGTGACCGCCGCTTTGTACGCATACCTGTGCTACATCAGACTGCTATAGGGCTTGGTAGAGCATTTCAACTGCTGGTGGAATACAGTGGCAACCACAGAGGGAGAGACCACACTAGACTTGTGGTCCCTGTTCAAGATTTCTGGATTGTCAATCAGCAACGAGGGATACGAGGAGGTAGTGCTAGATGACCTCCACTACAGCCATATCGATGGACTGGGAAGATACCGAGTGCCTTATAGTTATCGGTATCTTATGAAGACCTAGAGAGATTTAGCCCTGGCGGGGAGAGAGAGAGCTGCACAGACTCCCTGAGTGCCACTGAATGTGTGGGTCCGCCATTTCTGCAACGGGCCATTTTGTTTCTATCGGGAGTTCGCCAGGGATCAGACTCCTTGGGATGAGTACACTGAGGTTGAGTTACACTTCTAGACGTACTCTGGATACGTATATGTGCCACAGGAGGGGTGGAATCCCCATGGTTTGCCAGACGTGACGCACCTTGTGGTGTACCTGGCATATTGGCTGGCGGCATTCATGGTTCCACTCAGAGAGGACAGGCTGCTGAGAGCCGAGTTGCTGTGGTCGGCTTGTTTGTTAGCAGAGGGGAGACAGTTGGCCCTAGCTCCTTCTATGCTGGCCAACATCTACCAGGGACTCGAAGTTTTGGCGGCACACTCAGCGCCGAGGGAGAGGAGTATACTCCTGCCGACCCACTACCTTAGTGCTTGGGCCAGGTTGCTGTTCCCGGGACTGGTGACGCGAGGGACCGTGGCGAACCCGACGGCACCACTTCTATTTGGTTTCATCAGGCAATTGGACGGGGATGCCCATGATTGACACGGGAGTGAGAAACACATAGACTCTAGGAAGTGAGAAGTGTGAGAAAGGTGGAGAGTAGGGATTGAGAGAAACTGGATCGTGCAAGTGGGAAGATGCACGAGCGACTCTACTACGTCGATGCGAGCAGGTTTACAAAGAGAAGAATCCTCGACTTGGATGGGTTGAGCTTCGACGGTAAGGTAGATGCTTATTAATAGGGTGGAGTAAGATACAAAACTATTAACTTTACCAATTTCAGAGTGAATGACCAAACTACCCTTTTCTTTGAGATAAATTGCCCTTCCTTTCATATATGTGGTATGCGGCTTATTAAAGATTAAATCTTGATGCATAAAAGTTCTTAAATTAAACTTTTTATGCAGACACAATGAAGATAAAACAATCTAATCAATGTACTATGCCAAGTCCAAAATCCATCAATCTTACTTCTCATTACCCCATTTTCCACCTATCATCTTCAACCTATAGTCCCAGCTCAAAGGCAGCAGTATACCATCAACTTTCAGAGGCTACCATATGCCGGTGGATTCATCTTCCTGTCTGATTTGCAACGAGAGCATCCCCACTGTCTTCAGATCTTGGAGCTGTCCGCAAAAGTTATTCTTGGCGACCTGCGAAGTTTCTCCCAGGCACACAACCATAGGCTCAGTACAGAAGCTCACTCAGCCTCCCCCTTGTGATTCCTGGGGTGAAACTTGGCTGAGACGTACTTCTACAAGTCCCCAATCACCTCCAGGAAGAAGGAGGTCGTTCACTTTTCGGAGCACCCGGTTTCGGCCATCCTCTCCAAAGTGCGCAAATGTGTCTTGTCTATCCCAGGTTGGACTGACCCCCCCTCTTTAGCTCAGAACTTTCTTCTCCGACATCTGTTCGGGGTACCATTCATATTCTTTCGAAGCTACTTTGTCCACGGTCACATCGCCGGTAACCTCATCTCAATCGGAGTCCAAAAGCACCCGGGGCAGCTTCTGCAACAGTCATCCATGACCCTGTTCCAGATAGGGGTAGTTCTGGGCAGTCCTGATCTCTGAGCTGCTGTGACCACCGTCGACCACCAAGCAGCACCGACCTCCTAAGGTCTGATCCCTGGTCAGCCCCAATGAATCCAGCACTGGTTTTGCCTCTGGAAACTTCTAGACGAGCTCATGGCGGCCTTTTCACCGGCACCCTGTCCTACTGTCCTAGGCAGAACCGAAGCAGAGCCCCCGGTAAAGACAAAGGTGCCGCACCCCGGCCCGACCTTCGGATGACTGCCAGTGCCTGTGGCCCACTACCACCTTGTCCCCGGAGGACTTAGCAATGGCCCCGCCTTCTTGCAGCACCGAGAGATGCCCGTAGCAGCCCAACTTCCATCCTCGGCCCCCACTGGTCACACAAGGACAGATTTGGCGTTGCAGCTCTTCCCCCTCCCCTTGCTTGGCCGGCTGAAGGCCCCTCCCTATATGGAGGTAGTGTTTGGTTGTAATTGGACTTCCCCACCCCTAGTCCAACCCCTCTACGAGGGAGTAGTTCATGTACTGGCAAGTCTTCGCCATCCGAAGCTACATCGGTGCGGCGTGTGGGTGCATACCCATGCCTCCCTGCTCGTCATCGTCTCCGACCGGGATTGGCGTCTTCACACTGATTAGGTGAGGTTCTGCCACCCCTCTCTTTGTTGGTTTACCTTTCTTAATTAGTATTACTTTCTAGCTTCGTCGGACGGTGAGAGAGTACTCGGTCCCAAATTCTCATCGAATTAAGTGCCACCGCGGAGCGAGTTGTGAGAGAGACCCTTCAACCCATGCCCTCGGCATTCTAGCCGCCCATTGAATCGGGCATCCGAAGTTGTTAGGGGTTCAGCCTCAAGCTAACCAATCCCCGAAACAACAAGGTCCCATCCTGGACCCTCTCCACCATCGTCGAGTTGCCTACGGGCACTAGTGTGCGCTACGCGAGTGAGCTCGCTCGAGTGATTCCGCCGGTAAAGTTGCTCGCTCGCGAGTCATAGGTCCAAGGAGCATTGGCCTAGTGGTTTCCATCTCTAGGTCGTGTCACATAAAGTGGTATCAGAGCAAGTTCTCAACTTGTCGCTACAAGTTAGTCCTAGGATACGCATATACATCTAGAGTCTCCCAGTGCATCACTCTTGTCCACTAGCATGGCCGCCTCATACCGACCTTACCCATCGGCCGTCTTCATGAGTCCAAACCCCCAAGGGAAACCCACCACCAACACACATGACCTCCATGGCCATGTCGACTACCTGAAGGGAACCATGACTGATGCCTATGAGCGACTTGATAGCATAAAGGTCCGACTCACCCAATTAGGGGACAATAGGCCCGCCCAAACGGCGGATGATAGAAGGACACCTCCCCAACCTCCCACCTTTGATGAAAATCATCCTAATGACTATTTAGATTGGGAAAGTTCAATGGGCTAGTACTTGACTTGGTATCCCATGTCTGAGGACGAAAACACCCGGGTTGTCAAAATGCAACTTACTAAACGGGCTCAAACCCAATGGTTGCGAATTGTCGGGTTAATAATGATTGGAGGGGAAGCTCCCATCACCACGTGGGGGGACATGAAAGATCAACTTAGGGCTAGATATATTTCCCCCTCCTATTTTTGTAAAAAGCTAAAAAGTTTCTTAAAATTTATAAACACCCAATTCACCCCCCTCTTGGGTG
The DNA here is from genome assembly GCA_024336825.1 of Amorphophallus titanum. Taxonomy (NCBI): domain Eukaryota; kingdom Viridiplantae; phylum Streptophyta; class Magnoliopsida; order Alismatales; family Araceae; genus Amorphophallus; species Amorphophallus titanum. The sequence continues at coordinate 896,615 of JANBPO010001371.1, read as the reverse complement.
TCATTGATCGCGGAACTTCAAGGTGGATCGCATCCCTTGCATGTGGATTTTTAGTGAAGCTGATCAAGGGCCCGTGATCCAAGGCATGAAGTTGAACTAACACTCTGTCATGTTGGATCATCTCATCCTCCACTTCTGACATGTGGTCTTGAAGTGCGCTTTATGGATAACAAATTTGGGCGGCAGTGCGTCGTCCACGCGCCCAATTCGAATTTGCTGGGGACCACAGAGTTCGTGCTCAACTGGCTATTAAAAGGGACCTGAGCTCTCAAACAGAGAACAACGAAGGAAGTTGAAGCACATCAAAGAAGCAAGAAGTCTTCCAGAGTTCAGCAGAGAGAAAAGAGAGGGAAGAGCTAGTCATTCTGAGAGCTGAGGTGAAAACAGGGGATCTAAAAGTAGAGAAGGATTCTGAGATCTGTGAAGTTCAAGAGATCTATGAGGGGAGTCTCGTTTGTCTCGACTTCTAGATCCAATCCAGAGTCGTTCTACTCAAAGTGAGATACAAATCGTCTTGAATTTTTTCCTGATTTTGTTCTTGTCATTTTCTATTTTACTATGATTTCTTAAGCTGTGTGTCAGCGGTAAGGAAGTGTTCCTTGGGAGCAAGCTACGAGGCTCAGCAGAGCAAGCTGTGAGGCTCAGCAGAGCAAGCTATGAGGCTCAGCGATCTGGGATCTATTCCTCGAAGCTGTGGATCAGCTGATTTCAAGCTATTTGTCACCAGAAGCCTTACTCAATTGAGTATGGGGTGGACGTAGATCTCTAGATTGAGATCGAACCACCTTAAAAACCTCCTTGCACTGCATGTGCTTATGTCTATGCTTTTACTTCTTCTTCATACTGCAACTTGTTGAATGCTTAGAATAGATTTCTGAATTCCTGATATAATTCGTTTCAGTTTGAACTTTCAACCAGTGCTGTATATCAAAAGGTTTAGTCAGAAGGATAGGCTACGCCTATCTGGAAAACTTAGCCTTGTGTGAGGAGAGCATTAAACCTCCACTAAGTACAGCTTCATCTAGTTGACTATTTCTTGGTCTTGAGTGAAATCACGTTGAATTGGTGGTGTTTGCCTTAGCATTTTAATTCCACATCTTAAGTGTATTAAATTGGCTAGAATTTGGGCTAGATCTATTCACCCCCTCTAGATCTGCTTGTCATCCGACTCAACACTTGGTATCGAAGACTAGTTCTCCTTATAGGGCTTAACATCCCAGAGAGATCTAGTTAAAATGGATGGAAGAGGTCTAACAGCTGAGGGTCATTCTGTGAGCAAACTACCAAACTTCAATGGAACTGACTATGCATACTAGAAGAATCGCATGAAGGTCTTCTTAAGAGCTAAGGATTACGAAATCTGGCAGGTGGTCAGTCGAGGTCCTTTCGAGCTTCCTGAAAATGAAGATGTCTGCACCAAGGAGCAAATTCGAATGTCAACCTTGAATTGAAGTGTGATAAATGTCATACAATGTGCACTACATCCCATCGAGTTTTCCATTGTGTCTTCCTGCACTATAGTGAAGGAAATGTGGGATAAAGTTCAGGTAATCTACGAGGGAACATCTTAGGTAAGAGAGACTAAAGCTAATATGCTCATTTCTGAATATGAACCTTTCAAGATGAAATCTAATTAAACAATAACTGGGATGTATGCTAGATTATTGATACTCACTAATGGTTTATGAAGCTTAGGGAAGATTTATAGTGAGTATGAGATTGTGAGGAAGATTCTTTGATCCTTGACACCAATCTGGCATACGAAAGCCACTATAATGGAAGAATCTAGGAACCTGACGACTACCACTGTTGACAAACTCATAGGCTCCCTCATGACGTATGAGATAAATCTTAAGAGGGTAGATGACTTTGAAACGAAGAAGAAGCCACTGGCTCTTAAGGTAAGCTCTAGCTGCAGAGAGTCTTCTAGCAAACACAGTTCATCCAGTTCTGAAGAAGATTCAGGTGAGTTTGCTATGATAACCAGGATGTTTAGAAAATTTCTGAAGAAAGAAGGTAAATATTTTAGACGTAAATATTCATCTGGTAGAAGACATTCTAAGTCTAAATCTAAAAATGTTAAAAAGTCTGACAGCATAGTTTGTTATAACACTGGGTGATGCCTGCAGCAGCCCTACTTCTAGTTTCTGCCTTTACTGGTCACACCGGGACAGAACTGGCCTCTTCGGTTATTCCCCTCCCCTCGCTTGGCCGGCTAAAGGCCCCTCCCTATGTGGAGGTAGTTTTGGTTGCAAATCACTTAACACCCACCCCAAGAACCCCCTCCTGTGTGAGGTGTAGTGATGTAACATTTTAAATTTTAGGTCAAAGTGACACCAACGTGGCGTGCGGGTGTGTACCCACGCCTCCCTGCTCGCCCTCATGTTTGGCCGGGATTAGTGTCTTCACACTGATCAGGTGAGCATCTGGTTGCCCTCCTTGCTGGTTTTTACTTTGCTGGTTTAGTATCGCTTTAGTGCCATCAGACGGTAAGGTGAGCGCCTGGTCTAAAATTCCATCGAATTGAGCGACCATTGCGGAGTGAGTTGAGAGAGCGACCCTACAATCCACGCCCTCGGCGTGCTAGCTGCCCACGGAGTTGGGTATCCCAGCCCCTTAGGGGTTTAATCTTAGGCTAGCCAACCCCCCGGAGTAGCGAGGTTCTATCCCGGACTCTCACCACCATCACCGGGTAGCCTACGGATAAGAGAGTGTGCTTAGCGGGTGAGTCTGCTTAAGTGAAGTCACCGGTCCGTGCATTACTTGCTTGCTAGGTCCGAGGAGTCTTTGGTCTTGTGACTGCCACCCCCATAGTGGTGTCACATCACTATGGCTCTCGACGACTGTAGAAGTCCCACCATGTCACCGCAAGTAGGTGGGCGTCCCTACCCCGGTACTGCCTGCCTGCCAAAGGGAACTCCCAGTTTGGTGGGATCCCCTGGTCGTACCTGAAGTTCCTTACGAATCGGTGTGGATAGTACGGCTCCAAGGAACTTGTCGCTGGCCTATGTAACGTCAGCACCATTGATCGGGTACTCTGTGTCCACTCCATCCACAGCCCGACATCTGCCACCTCCTGAACAAGGTCTGCGCTGGTTGCCCCTCCACCTAAAGGCCCCAGAAAAAGGCTGGAGTCCCGCGTGGTGCTATCAAAAGGCAGCCCCTCCTCACCCCGGGTGGGCAAGTAGCAAAGGGCTCTCCTAGCCCCCTCTAGCTACATCTCTGCATCCCCGTCAGGCTGTCCGGGGAAGCTGAACAAAAGTGGTGCCACTGGGTTCGTCACTGTCGCTCGCGTCACCAGTCTCGAAAATAGCAGTCTAGCCCACACGCTGAGGTAGTGGGTCGACAGGAGTATGCTCCTCTCTCTCGGCATCGGGTGCGCCGCCAGAACTCCCAGTCCTTGATAGATGTTGGCCAGTGCAGCAGGAGCCAAGGCCAATTCTCTCCCCTCAGCTAACAGACAGGTCGGCCACAGTAGCTTGGCCCTCAGCAGACCATCCTCCCCATGTGGAACCACGAATGTCGCTGACTAGTATGCCAAGTAGGCGGTAAGGTGTGTCACGTCTGGCAAGCCGTGGGGGTTCCACCCTTCCTGTGGAGCATAGACATACCGGCTGTAGGTCCTGAAGCGCAGCTCCACCTCTATATACTCCTCCCAGGGAGTCTGGTCCCTGGCGAACTCTTGATAAAAGCAAAACAGCCTGTTGTAGAAATGACGGGGCCATACATTCAGTGGCACTCTCGGAGTCTGTGCCACCCTCTCACTCCCTGTCAGGGCCAAGTCCCTCCAGGTCTTCATTAGATACCGATAGCTGAACGGCACTCGGTACTTCCCCTGTCCATCACTGTGGCTGCGATGAAGGTCATCAAGCACTATCTCCTCATATCCCTTGCCGCTGACCGGCAACCCGGAGATCCTGAACAGAGACCACAAGTCTAGCGAAGTCTCTCCCTCTATTGTGGCCACCGTGTTCCAACGGCGGTTGAACCGCTCTAGCAGCCCCTGTAGCAGCCCAATGTAGCAAGGGTACACGTACAAGGCGGCAGTCACTGCGTACCTGATCCCAGCCTGGTCCAACAGCACCCGGTAGTGATGGATGACCCCCATCAGCCACTCAGTGGTACCCTGGCGGTACTACTGCGACGGAATCACGACCAAACGATCGTACCATCTAGTGATAGTCTGTCACATGACTCCATCCAGCATGTTGTGGTTATCATAGCCCTCTCCAACATACTGCAAGCCTGTGGGCTCCAACACCAGTCCGGCAGTCCCCTCTGTCTCCATGGAGATATCGAAGGGATCTTTCCAGAAGATCCAAATCTGAGCTTTAGTTGGGGAATTAGAGAGACATGAGGCCGTGCGAAGCTTCTTCCTGTAGGACTCAAGTAAAGACGTGGATGCCTTCGGTTCAATTACAGCAACAAAGGAAAGATTATGCTTCCGGACAAGTAGTTTTAGCCGACTAATGGATTGGGCATTGTGAATGCCACGTATGTTCCATATGAGAGCCTTCATTTGTTAGAAAAAGGAGGGAGATTGGCGGACGTGGTCCTGCGAGGGCCACATCTAGGCCGGAAGCCATCAGCCCGGGTAGATGGTTGTTGATCCCTTCCAACAAAATTGGTATGTACTTCTGTGAAATCAGCCACCCGGGGTGTTGGTTCAAACCCCAGCATAGTGAGGACTTGACATATCACAGGAAAAGACTGGGAGCTGGTATCTGAAGATGCAGATTGCTCATCCACGCTGTGGCAATCTCCAGCTTCAGCCAATCCATCGGGCACGGGCACATGTTGCTACAGGTCCCCTGTGGCAGAAGCGTGCAAGTCACCTTCATTAACCTCCGGATGAACTTCTGCAGCAATATCATTAGGATTGTTTGGAGGGAGCATAGGTGAATCATCATCATACATTTCAGGCCCATGGTGGCTGTGGGCAGCAGAGGCAGTAGCTATACATGAATTGGGAAGGTAGGCAGATACCAGAAAGCTGTGGCAATTAGCATCACCTGAGAGGGATATCTGACCCGTGGGCTCAAGTGGCAATTCAGGCCCACCAAAATCATTCGTGGCAGGATCAGTCCGAGCAGTAGGAGGAGCTTCGGGGCCACTAGCATCCATCAAGCTATTATCAGCCTGAGCATCATCAAGGGCAGGGAGCATCAAGTCCACGGTGGCAGCAATGGGCATGGCACCACCATGTGCACCAGGGTGGGCTTTTGCAGTTGCAACAACAGTTCTGGTAGCATCAGGACCAATTGAGATAGGGGCATTCAGATTAGATTCAAGATGCCTGCGGATAGGATAGGTAGCAGCTCTGTTCTGGATACCAATGTGGGCAGCCACGGGAGTATGGATGGCAGCAGTGTCACTAGCAGCATGTGGGACTTCGGTGGGACCAACATCCTTCAGGCCAGCATCATCTTGGGTATCATGAGATGCAGAGGGATGGTATGCAAGAGACGGAGCAGGAAGGTGTGCTGTAGACCCACCCGCACTCTTCAAGGGAGCAGCAATGTCAACCTTGGCAGCAGGGCCACTAGAAGGTAGGGCCAGTTGCTATGGGCCTTGCTCCAAGGATGGCTTAGTATTTTGATGGCGAGCAGATACAAAACCAGTAGAGGTGCCATGGGGTAGGGACGCCTTAAGAGCATTGGGCTGCTATTTGGAGGTGGAACCCACAGCTTTAGAACCAGTAGGAGCTGGCTGCACATCAGAGACAACCGAGGAGACTAGATTAGCTTGGGAAGCACAGCCATCATTGAGTAGAGCATCCTTCAAAGGGGGGGCCAACCTTGGAAGGTTCCGTACCGCGTGGGCCCCAGGAATGGGGGGCTGGGCTTCATCAAAACCATCAGAAGAATGATGTTCCTTAGATGCGACAAGGTGCTGCAAGGAGGCTGAGCCCACAGGGATGGGCAAGGTGCTAGAGACAGGGACGTCCACCTGACCATGGGTTGGGCGCCATAGGCGCTTGGGCCCTGACTTAGAAATGGGAGCAGGAGGAGTGGCCTTGTCAACGGTGGGTGAATCCCCTTTCTGATCATGCGGGGCAGTAGGCTTCTTTCTGCAATTAGAGGCAGCGTGGCCAAGACATCTGCAAGAGGAGCAAAACAGTGGCATAGTAGGGTATACTATCGGCTGCCAGCTACCATCAGGCCCAACACCAACCCATATGCGGTGAGGAGGCTGTTTAGAAACATCAAGCAGAACACATACATGTGCAGCATCAGTGCGAGTTAAACAGACAGTGTTTCTATCCACTCGGAGGATAGGACCAATACTGCCCGCGATGGAATGAATCATGCCTTCAGAATAAAATTTTGCAGGAAGGCCTGGAAGCTCCAGCCACACCGGTATCAGAGGTGAATCCTCGTTAGGAGAGAATGCCATGGTCCACTTGGAAAACCAAAAAGGTTTGCCTTTGATAAACAGGGACTCCTTTAGAAGCACTTATAAAGGCTCTTCTCCGCTTCCCCCTCTACAATGCCACTTTTGAGTTGACTCCAGCGGTGTTGCGGGAGTTGGGAATGAGCCCCCCCTACCTCAGGGTATTCCCATTGATTTTCTGTCAGACTTGCTTGTGGCGAATTGTCTTAATGCTTCTCATGTTGCCTTGGCAGGGGCTCAGGGGACGTCAGAGCTACGGTACGAGATCGTCGAGTTGCCGCGGTGTGCTCCTCGTCCCGTAGATCACGTTGAGCCGGGAGCTGGTCAGGTGACCGTCGTTGCTCCCCAGGCCGAGTTCGCATTTGCTCCAGGATGCCTCTAATACCCAGTCTCCACAGGCGTTCCTCTGGTGAGCCCGTCGGGGGTGCCTTCAGTCAGTGGCGGGTTGAGTACTCAGAGGGACATCTCTGAGGGGGCTGCTAGTGCCGCGAAAGGAGAGCCTACCATGACTGGTGGCAATAGTGTTCCACGGTCCATGGACGAGTTGGCGAAGCTAGATAGCCAGCATCGCTCGAAGAAGAGGAGGAGGGCTTCTACTTTGGCTTGAAGTCAGGTTCCGCCATCGTCATCTGAGGAGCCTCCTCCTCCTAAGGTCCCACCGCTGCTGTCGGTCGATGAGTCCATCCCCTCTCCCACCATGCCTGCCCCTATGGGAGAGAAGCGAGATAAGGGCAAAGCCCCCATTGCTGATGAGGCCACTTGCCCCCCGTCGTCCGAGTTCCCCCCGCGAGTCCAACATTCACCGCCTGAGGGGGTTACAGTTGGGCGCGCGGGGTCCATGGTGGTAGTGGATCTCTTGAACCAGAGCGTTAGAGCGTCGGGGTGTTTGGTCCTAGGGCTGAGAAGGAGTTGACAGATCTGGCCGTGCAGAGCGTGTGTACCGTCACTAGGGCCCTCGGTTTATGGTGGCATCACTATAGTGTCCTCACTCGAGAGCTGGACACCAGCCATGCCGTGCAGATCAATTTGGCAGCCAACTGTGAGGTGCTGGAGGAGCACCAGAGGGCGGCCCAGACTGAGGTTGCCAGGCTTCAAGAACGGCTACATCAGGTGGAGCGGGCGGTCACTGGGCTGGAGCGGGGCCATGACCTCTTCCAGGTTCGGGCTGAGATGGCTGAAGCTCATGCGGCCATGCTAAGAGCACAGGTTCAAGCAGCCGAAGACCGGGCTCGGGAGGTAGGGGCACAGCTTGCTAAACTGCGCTCGGTGGTGTCCACTGTCGAAGAAGAGGCAGTGGATCGTTTCCGGTTGTCTCCGGCTTATCGAGCCGAGTTGACCGAGATGGCCTTGAAGTTCTTCGGGCTGGCTCATGATTGTGGCTTTCGGGAAGGCTGAGTAGCTGTCGTCGCGGCTACGGCGAGGAACCTTGGCGTCCCAGAGCCTCCCCTACCTCCCCCCTCAACACCTTATGGCCCAGAGGCTAGCAATGGCGAGGAGAAGCCTGATGACAAGGGGGCCGAGATCGGGGACCAAGCACTTGGGCCGAGCTCCGTCGAGCGAGCACCTGCTGGTACTTCAGCGATGAAGGTGTGCGCGGAGTGCCCGGCCAAAGATCCGCCTTCCCAGGTGTCTGATGCGGCATGTGAGTCTGAGGAGGCTGGGTCACGTAATGTTGCTACTGTGGTGGGCTCTTCAAAGGGTGCCCCCTTGTTTCTTCTTTTTGCACTTCCCTTGTTCTGCTAAGGCAACTGCCCTTTCCTTTGTAAGCTTTTGATTATGGAATGGAAGATTTTCCTGAATCTTTGCCGTGCATCCCCTCTCCTTGTGCTCACTACAAAACCTCATGGGAATTCGGAATGGCACCTTTGAGAGTTAACTCTGAATGGGCATGACTTTCGAGACCTGTCCCCTCGATTTCTCGAAATTGAAGAGAGATAGTGAGAGTCCTCTGGCCTTCTGGGGTCTTCACCTCCCCCTATAAGTAGCAACCTCCCCTTGGCCCCTTTGTGTAGGAACCTTGGAGGAGTCACCCTTGTGAGATGTCTTCGGGGGAGTCTGGTACCTCATCCGACGACGAAGCGTTGTAGGGTTGTCGCCAGCCCCTAATCCTTCGTAGAGAGCCACTGCCAGAACCATGGCAGCTGTGGCTGGAGCTGGGAGTGAATGGTCCCGCCCCCGAACAATGCATGGTCGGATACTTGGATGGATGGCGGGAGGCCTTGGAGAAGGTCAACCGCTTAGGCGGGCTGGGTTCTGGTTTGATTAAAATCAAATTTTTTAATAGGCTGGGTGGTTTAGGCAAACTGGGTCACTAGGGAGAGAGAGGGGGGCGGTCCCCACTATAAAATCTGGTTTTTTGGGGTATTTTCTTCCTAAATTGACTAAGAAGAAAAAGACAAGTGGCTGGAAGGGTACGTGGAAGACTTTGCGAGTTTGTTGAATGCTGAGGACTGATCCTGCGTGCTGTCGCTTCGTGCTTCTGCGAGTTGCTTCCACGAACTGGTACGGCATGCAAACCACATCGTAGGACTGCAAACTGGGCTTGAATGGGGCCATTGGGATGGAGAGAGGGTGCGACCCCCAGGGAGTTTGCCCTCCCTGGGGCGTGCGGCCGCCCCAGGGGCGAACTGGCCCCGGGGCTGGTTGAACCCCGAGGGATGGTCCCCGGGGGTCTTCTTTCATCTTCTGGGGGTGTCCTTTGAGGGACACTAAGCTTCGAGGGACTGGGATGGGCCCGTGGGGGCTGTTGTTCTTCGGGTTGTAGTAGCCGCTGGCATAGTGTTCGGGTAAATGCCCGATACACCCTGGGTTGCCGAGTGGCTTGAGTAGCAAGCCGAGGGGGCTCAAAATGGGCCTTGGGATAAGGATAGGATCTTGTGGGAGCTAAGGGGAGACATTTTTGGCACATGGGCCATACCTTGAGCTGCGTGCCATATTGCACGACGGGTTGGCAAGGTAGCCTCAGGTTGGCCTGAGAGCTAAAGATGGGCGACTCATCGCCACGTGTCTGAGGGTCGGGGGTGGCCCCATCTTGATGGTGGGTGTTGTAGGACCCAATTAATGTAGTGGCACCACGGGTTGGCCTGTGGTTTAATGCCGGAGGGCTGGAACACATGCGCCCACAAGGTGTTCGGGAAAATGCCAAACACGCGTGTGTGAGCCGTATACGCGCACTATGGGTCTCCACAGCCTATGGTTGACTTGACTAGGTCTCCCTTTGACCTTGGAGGGTTGAAAGAAGGCGTCTCGGGGCTGACTCCCTACCATTTCACTGGGAGCCACGTGGCGTGGCTTAGTGTTGGGGCGCCCCCGGGTTGACCCAGGCGGCCATGTGAGATGTGGGCAAAGACCGTAACTAGGCGGCCGAGATTAGTCCAGGTTAATTGCTTGTGTAGCCGCAAGTCACGGCAAATCGGTCAGGGCCCCTGGTGGGACCCGCAGAGCGGTAGAAAAGACTAGGTAGCCCGTGCCTTGAAGGTGTTCAGGGAAATTTCTGAACCCTTATTTCTTGATATTTTTATCGAGAAATTGTCTGGGTACAACAAATGCCCCCCATGGGTCATACGTCGGAGGCGAAGATGATGACGTACGGCCCGTGAGCCCTCTGTTTCAGGTCGTTGTAGTTGTATTTTGACACTTCATGTGTCTTTGTTTTGCTATGTTGTATATGTTGATTTTCTAGTGTTTTGACCATTTTTGTGTGCCCTGTCTTGCAGCTATGGCACGCTTTGGCAGGGATGAGCGAGTCTCGAGACGTGTGGCCCGAGAGGAGGACTACTGGGTGCTATAGATCGAGCAGTCGATGCCTCCTCTAGGTCCACCGGTGATCACCACTGCTAGTGTGAAGCAGCTGGACCGGGGCCACACGACCGTAGCTGAGGGTCCTGCCGATGAGAGGGCAGCTGGAGTTTGGACTGTGGAGGTGGCCCGGATTCTGGAGGTGGGCGGTCAGTACACTTATGACTGGAGTGGAGGCCACCCATTGGAGTTCCCCCTAGACCGCCATCTGTTCGAGTTCGTGCAGTGCTATGTCCCTCCCGGCATGGAGGAGGATGATTCACAGATCCTGAGAGCTCGTCGTCGTCTTGAGCGGGCTATCTTGCTAGGCAAGGACAGCCTGCAGGCCTTTACAGTTGGCAGCTATCCGAGCTTCTAGGAGGACTATTGGAGGCAGCGTCAGTTCCCCAGTACCGAGTGTTTGGGGTTCTTTGCCAGGGCAGAGCAGTCTCGAGTCAGAGTTGGGCCGCTGGGCCCTGCTTCTTGGGACTTGCACGGCCACCATCGCACTGAGACAGAGGAGACCGCAGGGTTGGTGCTGGAGCCTATAGGCTTGCAGTATGCTGGAGAGGGCTATGACGACCACAGCATCCTGGACGGGGTGATGCGACAGATCATCATCAACTGTTATGGCCGGCAGACCACGCACAGGTTCCATGAGCAACTAGGATTAGCCAGGGGTCGACCCTTACAAACCTAGATAGAAAAGCTGCTTCCACGAAGCATGCCAAACCTGCAAATCAAAGATATAATCATGTTAACTTGCTTATCATCAAAATGCCATTAAGCATAAAACACACAATTTATTGGAATCATCAAAATCACTATCAAAGACAACGAGGGGGCACAGGGGGCGCACAGAACCCAACACTTCCCCTCTCTCTCACTCTCCCACTTACATCAGCTGAAGGTGGGCGTGGAGGGATAACGCTGCAAGGCGATGGCGGTGAAAAGCGGCGAGGATGAGGAAGAGATCGAGGGTGGCGGGTGCAGCATGTTCGTGAAGGAAATGAAGAACGACCACACTATTTTGGCAATTTTTGACATGGATCTGCATCCCCTTCACGTGGAACATTCATGAGAGGTAGGGGAATGGATCCCGAACCCTTGTGCATTGATTTTCCATGATTTCATGTCGATTTAGGCGAGTAAGAGTGGGTTTCCTTCTTACCAAGGAAAAATGCACCTTTTGGGGTTAGCAACGATTCCAGCAAATTCGGGCAATGTTTCTTAGCTAATCTCATGGCATTGGTAGGATGGATGTTCAGGAATGATTCCCCCTTACTTTTCCAACATTTTCATGTGGTTTGGGGCTGTAACAAGGCCGAGAGTGGGTTTATGCTTGTTTTGGGAAGGTTTGAGCATGATTTGGGGTGAGCCACGATTCATCCGACTGTCTCGAGTATTATGGTTTAAATGTGTCCTCCCAAAGGGTAGAAAGTTGGGGAATGGTTTCCCTTTGTTTTCACCCCTTGTACGGAGCGAGTGGGGCATTGAACGGGACCCCACAGTTGGTTTATGCCCGATCTTGTGCCACGGCTTGAGGCCATATTCCACTCGGTGATGCAGGATGAGAGTGAGCAGGGGAACGTGCACACCCGACCTGCACGTCGATGGAACTTCAAGTGCAAACCTGCATGTACAGCCAATACCAAACCTCCACGTAGGGTGGGGGAACTCGGGGATGGGGTGTACAATTACTACCCTCACGCAAGAGGGGGGGAGCAAGGAGATGGGGAGGGGGCCTTGCTATCCGGCGGTCTGTTCTGCAGGACAGAACCTCAATGTTCCCAATATTATGTCCAAACCAGGGGTCTGATGGCGATCCCGTCAGTGCTCAGGTGTAGTTGGGAATGTGTAGGCATGCTCCAGAAGGTGGGAGGGGAAGCCAATGCCGCTGGAAGCCATGACTGGTCCGACAGCGCTCGACTGCAGGTTCTGTTCTAGACTGTGCAGAACTACACAGTAGCGGAGGAGAGGGTGGGGTGGTGAGCTCCAGTGGCCAATTGACGCTTCACTTTGGAGGGATGGCAGAGGACTCACCAACGTTGCCCCATAGAGGAGGTGCAGACCCATCAGAGCAGAGGGATGAAGGTGGCGGAAGAAGTAAAGGAGATGCTGACAGTCGCATAGAACAGACCAATGGATCCTGGCCTATAACAAACGAGGTGGACGGATGCTACTACATCATCGGATGGCACTGGAACTTGGTGGAGGTGGCCTAGGGCGTCTTGAGACAACTCTGTTCAAAGGGGATGGCCACAAGTTGGCTGGAGTGCTGGTGGTGTCGTCGAGATCCCATACTGGTCGCAGGCAGGCAGAGAGCTGGCAATAGGCAGGCCTCTCTTGTGATGCAAGAGTCGGTGATCTTACCGCGATGGCTGCAGGAGGGGGAGTGACGGAGGGGTCCCTCCTGAGGCCAGCAGTGGCAAGGGGGGCACTGCCAAGGTGCCGGGGCTGGACAGGATGTGGATGGAGCGCTCCATTTGCAGGTGTGCAGATCTATCCCTCTGTCATGGACAGTCTACATACTGGGTTCTTCGGTGAGGGTGGAGGAGTTGTGGGGATGGTAGGGTGACTCCCCGGAGAAGGGAGGACATGGGAGAGATGGTGGATAACCACCTTTTGATTTTTTTTGGAAGGGCCAAATTTACTGGGAGTTCTGTCCACATTCCACTACCACCAGGAATTTTCTTAATTTTTGGTTCATCCTCCAAGTATTTTTAGAAAATTGTCCAAGTTCCCAAGAATAGTCTGCCCACAGTTTTCCCAGATCCGACCCAGGTCCAGTAACAAAATCCCAGAAAATCCCTACACATGTAGGAACAAAGCCCAAAAGAGAACGAAGGCAAGATGGAGCAGCAGCTCAAGGAGGCACATAGTCACGGCTGGGAGAGGAAGAGAGGTTGCATCGTTGAGACCGGCGAGGGCCCGCCAACTCAGGCTGGCACGGTGGATGACCCCGACCGATGAAGTTGACGTGGGCAGCAATGCTAAACAGATCAGCAGGCTGGCCGATGCTCGGGATGATGAGGGGCTGAATCAGGACGGGGAGCTGGATGCGATCTCCCTCAGCCGAAGGAGCGGACGAAGGCGAAGCCACTGACGGCCAATTGGGAGGCGGAGGAGAGCCATCGTCATCAGGGACTGCCCGCCTCGCGGCTCACTTTACAGCTTGTGCAAAGGAGAGGCGCGGGCCAACAGGTGAGAGAGGTGGGGGCTTCGCCAGGGAGGCAACCGGCGAAGGAGGACCCGGGGAGCTGGGGGCCACAGGTGACCAGGCGGGAGCAGCCGCATTGAGCCCAGCCTGGCCGACGGGAGGGGCGGAGGAGGACCAAGAAGGTGCGGCGTCAGGTGCAGAAAGGCCCAGGATGATAGAAGCAGTGCGTGAGGACTGGTAGGGCCCCAGCCCCTCCCCCCGGCATCATAGCATGGCCGGTCGAGCGAGATCGAGGCCGCAGGGTGCTCGGGAGGAGGCAACTCCGATGGGGCGGACTGGTGAGGATCGGATCGACGGGGGGCTTGCGTAGAGGTCACCGGTAGAGGCGAGGCAAAGGAAGCCGGCTCCAGCCCCGAAACCATGAGGACCTACACAATAGTGGGGGTGGAGGCAGTCAGGTCTACGGAAGAAGTAGGCTGCCCCTCCAAAGGCACGGCAGTGGGAGCTAGGACGAACCCCGACACTGGCAATTCTAGATTGAGTCGTTAGGGTACTATCGTAGTCAAGGAAAAGACCACACCCTGTCACCAAAACTGACCGATCCAGACAATCACCAACAGACAGACACCGCCCTAGAATACGATCTAAGACAGACAGACACACAACATAGAACCAACCAACGGTCATCACGGCAAACAGGACTATAACGCACCAGCATAGGGGCGTTATACCCACATAACGCACCAAGGGAGGGTCGTTATGCCAACCAGACCTAAAACCACATACAGATGATATAACGCACCAAGCTAAGGGCGTTATATCGACATAACGCACCAGAACATGTGCATTATGCTCAACAAATAAAAATACGAACAAAACGAAGTATAACGGACCACCATAGGCACGTTATACTAGTATAACGCACAAGGGTTGGTGCGTTATACCCAACAGACACAAAAACATGAACCACAGACCAAGGGCACATAATGGACCAAGACCCATCCGTCATAGCCACAAAATGCACAGGGGCAAACATCGGTCAACAGACCATAACGAATCTGCACCTGGGCATTATATTGACCATAACGCATAGGGAGGAGTCTGTTATGCTAACCGACTGACACGGTCTTCAAGGTGAACATGATTGTCGAGGGCTGACAATAGCAATCGGCCTCGAAAATAACCCGACCATAACGCGCCTGGACAGGGGCATTATGCTCCACATAACACACCAAGCTTGGTCCGTTATGCTCCAAGACCTCAGAAGACAAAAATGATGAACGATGCATAATGGTCTATCGGGGGACCGTTATGCACATGACGGCCTCTGGTAGGACCGTTATGCCAATCCGACAGTCAAAATAGTGAAACGACCGAATCGGCCCGTTCCACATCCCATGCACGCCGTAGCGCAGGGGAAACAACGCCAAATGATGGGAAACAACCTCAGGGGGTCAAAAACATCACTTGCATCTATCGAAACGCATTAAAATGCGAGATCGGGACGATTCCAACGAATCGACCCTAAACGAGTCACCAGGGTTCCCGGACTCTTACCGGCCCCAAATGACGACCAATCGACACGAAACTGGTCAGGTTGGGATCCTGACATCCCAGCGGTCAGTTTGACACTAACTACATCGCGAATGGTTACCGTTTTCCAGCGAACCCTACAAACTCCAAAAATTACGTTTTATGTTAAACTGGCCCGATCTTCCCCGATCGGACACCAAACTACGCAAAACTACAGGAAAAACGTGCAGAACGTGGAGGGGGTCCATCTCCCTACCTCCATCGACGAAACCGAGCGCCATGGGCGACTAATTACGTACTTATGCGGCCCCGATGGCTCATTATCTTGGCAATTAATCAAGGGTTTTCCTCCTTCTCGGAGGATGTAATTAACGTTATAGCCTTTACGATATGACAGACTACTGGTCTCAACACAGAACTCACTATCGTCTGACTAATTCAGATTGAGTGCATAACAAAATTTTGTCACACACGTTACTGGCACACCTACATAATAAACTTGATGATGATATATACATATATATATCAAATCAAAAAACATAAAAAAAATGATCCATCCCCCCCACAAGTTGGCACGCCCGGTGGGACCTAGTCTCCCTTCATCTCTTTGCCAAGATAAATGGGCCCTGAGGGCTCTCCCAAGGAGCGCTGATTGTTCGTTTGCTTCTGTGATTTCAGGAAACAACAATGACTGTCGGATTTACTACACTGACTTTTGGCCCTGCAGTCAAGGCTAACCATGCTGCTTGTGGGTACTTGACAGTACCGACCATTTTCGGCACCTTCCCACCAGTGGTTGGCTTCCCCAACTTCTTAGGGGTGGCCTTCGCTGACGTGCTGAAGGTCGAAGCTCCGGAGCTAGCCAGGGAGGATGTCAGTAAGAAGCCTCGGGTTGCTGATACACGAACCCGCAGAGGCCTGTCAGCGAGCCGGGTCCAGCTAGCAAGCTACATGGTGCACCATGTAGCTCATGGGGCTTGCCCCACCCACTACAACAAACCCGGGAACCGTCGCCAAGGGAACTCCTGAAGGAGGGTTGCTACTCCCATCACCGGACAGCTATCAGTGTCTGGCAAATCTATTTTGATTGGAGGCGTCTGTGTTTTCCTGGATGGATGTGACGCCCAAGCAATCCCAGATCGGGTGGTCCCTGTCATACCGACCTGCAACTCCTTGCAGGCCCTGTCTAGAAGAAGGACCGAAAAAGAAGAAACCGGTCATCATGGCCAAAGAGAACTGGCCCCAAGGCCGAAAGTGTTCAAGCAGGTATGGGTCCCCAAGAAGATCCAACCTGTTTGCCAAGAGGCACTTGTTCGCCACCGCCCCGAGCCTGCTGAGGTGGGAAAGAGGAATGAGAGGGGCTTGACCCCAAGAAGAGAAGAAATGGTCGTGGACCCTCCACGCTACGCTAGCTTTAGGGCATGCACTACCCTACAAGCCAATATCCCCACAGTGGGAAGAAGATTCGAGCAATTCACCGAAAGTGCCCGGCTAGCCTACGTCTCTCCAGTGGGAGGTCGACAGCTATTCCCGGTCCTACATCAGGGACGGGGGCAAGAAGAGATGACCGATATGGTTAGAAACTATTTCAGGGGTCTGGCCAACCCCTCACTGGGCCAACAACGACTGTTGCAAGCAGCCATGGCCGAAGGAAATAACTGCTCACCAAAGGTAGTCAAAGAAGAAGAAGAGAGAAGAATGACATCATCGGTTGACGATAATAGGTATGAAGACGGCCTAGATCTCAAGGCTGATGAAGCCCCTCCCCAGTCGAAGGAGAGAAGAAGAATCTCCGTGTTCGAGAGATTGACCTTCCCTGGTCATGAAAGAAGAAAGGTCCACAGACAAAGAAAAGGTATGTGGGTTTTTACCTGCAATATGGTCGGGTTGGCCGGTAAATATGGGGGCCTGCCTGAGCTACCGCAGGAATTGGCTCGATTAGCTGAAAGGCCAGGGCCAAACACCCGAAGAGTGGAAGCTGCAAGGTAAATGTTGAAAGCGGTAAAAGGAAAACAAATTTTATCTAATGGAGTCACCACCCTGACTGCAAACCTGGTGACAGCTGAAGAGGAGGAGGTGTTGCTGAATATTCCGCCTGAAGGCACTTCAGGGGAGACAATAGAAGCCATCCCCAGCACAGCGACCATGGACCAATCAGTATTAATGTTGCTCCAGAGATATTAGGAGGAGATAGAACTTCTGAAGAAGCAGCTGATAGAGAAAACAGAACAAGCCTCGGCCTCCAAGTAGCCTGAGATGCAAGCCGAGTCGTCACGGGGAGGCATCAACCCGTGCAACTTCCCACCATTATATACCCTGCCCCAACCGGCATAGCCCAGCTTGGCGGCCACCCAACAGTGCCCACCACAGCCGCTAATGCCACCGGTGCTGCCACAGGTGCACCAAGTGCCTTCATTGCTGTGCCGTCCTCTGCAAGCAACCACCTTGGTCACCCCTTACCTGTAGTCAGCGCATTTCTACCTAGAACCAGTCAATCCGACTGTCGTGAATAAGCTGATGGTGGAAATGATGATTGAGTTGAAACTTGTTAAGCGAAATGAAGGTGTGTATGTCACATTTGATTCTTATTGGGTGCCATATCCCCCGCATCATGCAGCAAAGCGGCTCCCTCTGGGGATCAACAAGCCTCCTAAGTTTGACAAGTTCAATGGGAAGGAATCCCCGAAGGAACACGTCGCATATTATATGACCGTCATGGGTGACCTAGCCACAGACGAGTCGTATCTACTAAAGTTTTTCGGGCCCTCACTGTCGGGGCTCACATTTGAATGGTATTCTAGCCTCTGAGCCAGGTCGATCAGCGAATGGCCAGATATGCAAAAGAAGTTCAGGGAAAGGTTTTAGGTCATCGAGAGAGAGCTCACAGTGGCTGAACTCTACTCAACCAGGCAAAGGGCAGATGAAACAGCCCTCGAATACATTAAGAGGTGGAGGAACCTCGAAATGAGGTGCAAGCAGCCCCCGGATCAAGAGGACACTGTACAAATCTACAAACAAAACCTCAGAAGGGAGGTACTAGAAAAGATGATTAGCATGGAAATCTGATCGTTTGACCACTTGAACAATGTAGTTGCCGACGTGGAAGCTTTCCTGGAAAGGCCTGCCCCTACGTCAACCGCTATCACCGCATAGAAGGCAAAGGCAGTAGAGTGGCGCCTAGTGCCTAAAGAAGCAAACACTCTTGATATCAAGGTGTTTGAACAGCAAAGAGATAAGGGCAAGAAGGCAGCTGCACCTCAGCCCACCAGAGTAGAAGAGAAGGAGGAGGGTCCCTCGCTCAGGGACAAAATGAAGAAGGCCTATTCTTTCCCAAAGGAGAACACTAAGGTTTTATTTGACTTGGTTATCCAATACAATAAGGTCACCCTGCCTGAGCCAAAAAGGCCAAAAGACCAGAAGAGAAGGGACAATCCAAGATTCTGCCCTTACCATCAAGTGCTGGGGCACCCGATTGAGGACTGCTATATGCTCAAGGACATCATCGAAGGCATGGTGAAGAAGGAAGAAATAGAGTTTAGAGAGTACAAGATTGACCCTCCACAACCCCATGAAGCGCCTCTCTGTAGAGTTGTGGCCAATATGATCTCCTTGTACCAGGCATTGCCCAAAGAAGTCATGGAAGCCAGCACTCAACACACTTATGAATCCTACTTTTTGGCACCAATGAAAGAGCAACAGGGATGGAAGCAGGTCCCTGCAAAGATTAAGAAGAAAGCCACACCTTGCCCGAAGGCGGGGGCATGACTCCGTGGCACCACGCCGCCACCTACTCCTCCGGCGCCAGCACCAACTTGGACCAGGCCGCCTACAATAGTCAGAATACATACCAACAACCAGAGAAGACAAACTCCATTGCCAGTGGCCAAAGAAATCAATCCAGAGGCCTGACGGCTGCAGGACTGCATAGACGTGCTAGATGAATATGAACAGCCCGAACTGAAGTCATTACTGATATGGGATCATGTCCCATGGCAAGAATTGGAGCAACTCTCGCTGGAACAAGGAGGAGAAGCTGATAAAGCCCCAGAAAAGGATGACAGCTTGTTCTGGGGGCAAGCGCCAGCCTGAGACAAGAAGAAGAAGTAAAGGAAGAAAAGAAGATCCTGCAAGGCCAAGAGGGAGACAATGCTCTCCTGCAATACCCTCTCTGCCCTCTTCAATCTGTCCAATGAGGAAGATGAGGAGAAAATATGCTTCACACCCACTGCTGGGACAAGCTAGGCCAAAGCCATGATTGCCACTCATGCAACCCAGTCAGGCCGAAAGTGGGGATGCCAACTGCCCGCCAACCACAACATCATCTTCAGGGGAGAGCAACCCTATAAGATACCCCCTCCATAGGTCAAGGGAGCACAAATCCCTCCTCCCTCGGGGTTATACACTCAGAGTGTAAGCAGCAATGCTGTCCCTTCTTTCCTTGAAGTTCTGAAGATGTCCAAGGGCAAGCAGCCATGCCAAGACGTCATCCCCGTGACCGGGGGCACACACCCACAACTACAACAACCTTTTGGTGCTCCAGATGAAGATAAGGCCGGCCCGACGATAGGCGACAAGGGACAGCAAGATGATGACACCCAGCAGAGAGGTGTAGATTAAGAGTCCGATGAAGTAGGTTCATCAGGGGCCACAGTGCAAGGCTCTTCCAAGCCAAGATGGGAAGAAGAAATGAAGCTATCCAATGTCTGAGCTGGGAGCAGAATAATGAAGCTGCTAAAAAAGCTCCCGGCGAGGTTCACTATCTGGGAGATCCCATCCCTAAGTGAAGAGATCCAGCAGACGATCACCACTCGTCTGTAGAAACCTGCCCAATATGAAACTTACTTGGCCAAAGCATCGTCGGAAGCCAATGTAACTTTCACTCAGGAGGACATATTACTCCCCACCATCAGTCATAATAGACCACTGTACATGAAAGTATAATTGAATGGTCGAGAGCTGAACAGAATCCTGGTAGATCTCGGAGCAGCTATCAACATTCTACTATACAAAATTTACCAGAGGTACTATTTCAACGTGCGCCTCGATAAAGTCAGAGATATGCATATCGCCGGCTTCAACCAAAAGTTTGAAGTGCCGCTGGGAGTGGCAGAATTTACACTCACTATGGTAGATTTTACTACGAGGAGAGATACCATCCCGTGACCCGCCCCGGGCACGAGAGAGCGAGTTGACCACCCTAGCTCTTTGCCGGTTTCTCAACCATGCACGTCCGATCGCTTCCCTCGCTAGGGACGAGTGCGAGCTTGCTAGAGTCTCAGGTTACATTTTTGACTCGACGTCGAGTCCCTCGTCGTTGTCCCGCATCAATTCTTCTATCTCATTAAGGTAGCACTCCAGCATCTTGTTCACTAGTGGGCTTGAGTGGGCCGCCAAGCTCCAGAAATGTAAAACTCCAGGTGCATCCATGGGAATCTTGGTCAGCTTCCCCCGAATAGTAAAATGTTGATCCGCTATCTGAGTCGGCTCAGCGCTGGCAAATTCTATCATCATCGACACAAGCTGTGCTGATTGGAGCGCCCGGGGATAGCTTCTGGGAACAGAGTGCAAACCCTGGCGTTGAAGAAGTGTAGCAGGCCAACCATCCGCAGATTCCTAGGGAGATGAGATTGATGCAAGTCTCCCAGCATTTTGTATATCAAACATAATGCAACTGGGCAGAGTGAAAGCTTCATGCCCCAAGCCATCAAGCAAGTAGGATAGATGGTTTCAGCCCTGATCACACTCTCGTCACCTTGCGAGAGAGCAAAGGAGCAAATCCAAGAAGTCAAATACGCAACACAATGAGTGACTGCGTCAACACCAACAGGATTGGGGCCTCCCTATTGTCCTTCTCTCAGTGTGGGTGGGAAGGCAGCCTATCGCCGAACCCTCTTCTTCCGCTTAACAGGAGTCGACGCTACTGAGGGAAAATCTTCGTACTTCTGCTCCCCCCTGAAAAAATATTGAAGCCAAGTGCCCATTCTCACGTGCCTTTTCTCCCCAGGCTTGCGTACTTCCCGGGTATCGTACGAAGATCAACAAAGAGCACGATATGCCTTCATCAAGTAGCGATAGGCATAACCAGTCAGATATCCACCTTCGTCATCCGTTTGATCCTTCAGCCAGTCCGGCCAACAGACCTCTTCATACGGTTCACCATCGATTGGGAGGCCACTTAATTGAGAGAGACTCCAAAGGTCCAGTGACGTCTCTCCTTCTGAGGTATAAAAGGTGTTGTACTCCGGGTAAAACACCTTGATCATACCGTAGCAGAGACCCTTGGAGATTGGGTAGCGGTATCTCCATGCATATACACTATGATATATGTCGGCTTTAATCAAGAGCAGGGTGTAGTTCTACAGAACATAATTAGTGAATTCCACTGCTCCAGCTCGGAATGCATGGGCATCGGTGGCCTATAAGTCAGCAAACCACCCCATAGAAATCTGATGCTTTAATCGAACTGCCAAGCAGTCCAGCAAGAACAGCTCTTCTCAGTACCCCCACCTCAGCGGGGCTAAGAACAAGTCGAAGATGGCTTCTCCTGGTCGACACAGCCTGTAGTTTCATTCTTCTGGGCTGGTATGAATTCAGGGGCTCTAGTTAGCAGCCTACCTTGCAAAGTCAACTCCTGGAGTCCAAGTACTGCACTCCACTTTCGGGGCTCGCTTGGCAAGTAAATGGCTCTTCCTGGCATGACAAAGTTAGTGAGACTGTCATGTTTGGCAAGCAGTGCCTGCTCGGCCTTCCGAATGAGGAATAGATCACGCTTCCCTTGGAGGTGGAACTGCCTCAAAAAAGACATCTAATGCTTGTCTTTGGGGTAATCCCTTCTAATAGTTGTCATGGCGGTCATACTTGAAAGAATCACTCCCGACGATTAGAAGACGACTGGTGTCTATTGTGTCGGTCTCTGAGTTAGACGACTCTGCAACTACAGCTAGTTAATCTTGACATCTGTCTAAGGAGTCAACATTTTCCCATGTCACCATAGGGCGGGAAGAAGGAGAAGAAGAGACAAATGCCATCGTATCTGCATCAAAAGATGTTGGAACCTTGATTTTGATGATGTCACAACTATGAATCATGTTGTGGCAAAACTGCCTAATAATGATTAATTGAGTCATCATCTTCCATGAGTCAGAATGGCATGACTTGTTAAAGCATTGTGATCACTCAGGTTATACAAGTCTTTTATTTGTCTAAGTGTCTACAACATAATGTAAGGCATGTGTCCTTAGCGAATCCTTAGTGGTTCGGATCTGGATTCGATTATGTAAATTCTGCCTATTTTTATAGATTTTTAGGCTATTTTTTGGACCTGTAAAGTTTCTCCCAGACAGACAACCAAAGGCTCAGTGCAGAAGCTCCCCCGGCCTCCCCCTTGTGATTCCTAGGGTGAAACTTGGCTGAGACGTACTTCTACAAGTCCCCCATCACCTCCAGGAAGAAGGAGGTCGTTCACTTTTCAGAGCACCAGGTTCCGATCGTCCTCGTCGAAGTGCACAAACAGGTCCTGTCTGTCCCAATTTTCTTTCGAAGCTACTTTGTCCACCGTCGCGCCATCGCCAAACTCATCTCAATCGGAGTCTGGGAGCGCCTGGGGCAGCTTCTGCAACAGCCGTCCATGACCCTATTCCAGATAGGGGCAGTTCTGAGCAGTCCTGATCTTTGAGCTGCTGCGACCACCGTCGACCACCGAGTGGCACCGGCCTGCTAAGGTTTGCTCCCTAGTCAGCCCCGGTCAATCTAGCACCAGTCCCACCTCTGGAAACTTCTGGACGAGCTCATGGCGACCTCTTCACGGGCACCTTGTCCTGCTGTCCAGGCAGAACCGAAGCAGAGCCCCCCGCAAAGGCAAAGGTGCCGTGCCCCGACCCAACCTTCGGATGAGCGCCAGCACTTGCGGCCCACTACCACCTTGTCCCCGGATGACTCAGCAATGGCCCCGCCTTCCAGCAGCACCGAGAGATGCCCGTAGCAGCCCGACTTCCATCCTCTGCCCCTGCTGGTCACACAAGGACCGATTTAGTGTTGCAGCTCTTCCCCCTCCCCTCGCTTGGCCGGCCGGAGGCCCCTCCCTTTGTGGAGGTAGTGTTTGGTTGTAATTGGACTTCCCCACCCCTAGTCCAACCCCTTTGCGAGGGAGTAGTTCATGTACTGGTAGGTCTTCGCCATCCAAAGCTACATCGGTGCGGCGTGTAGATGCATACCCATGCCTCCCCGCTCGTCATCTTCTCCGGCTGGGATTGGCGTCTTCACACTGATCAGGTGAGCTTCGGCCACCCCTCTCTTTGCTGGTTTACCTTGCTTAATTAGTATTGCTTCCTAGCTCTGTCGAATGGTGAGAGAGTGCTCGGTCTTAAATTCTCATCGAATTGAGTGCCACCACAGAGCGAGTTGTGAGAGAGACCCTTCAACCCACACCCTCGGCATGCTAGCTTCCCATTGAATGGGGCATCCCAAGTTCTTAGGGGTTCAGCCTCAAGCTAACCAATCCCCAAAACAGCGAGGTCCGATCCCAGACCCTCTCCACCATCGCCGAGTTGCCCACGGGCACTAGTGTGCGGTACGCGAATGAGGTCGCCCGAGTGATTCCATCGGCAAAGTTGCTTCCTCGTGAGTCATAGGTCCAGGGAGCATTGGCCTAATGGTTTCCATCCCTAGGTCGTGTCACATTAGAATGCCAAATTAGAATATCACATTTTACCGGATAAATCGAGCCACGATTTCTCCTGTTACTTCTTTCAGGGCTATAGCCTCCGCCCAATGGGAGAAGTAATCTGTTATTGCCTGAATGTACTTGCATCCTGAAGAGGATGGGGGCAATGGACCCACAACGTCTATTCTCCATTGGGTGAATGGCCAACTGGGTGCTGTCAGATGTAGCTATGTTGGAGGTCGTCTAGGGACCACTACATGCTCTTGGCACTTTTGGTAGGGTACTTGCAGTAATCGTCGAACATTGTCGGCCAATAGTAGCCCAGCTTTTTAATTTCAATTTTCATCTTTGGCCCAGCCTGGTGCGCTCCCGCCGACTTGGCATGGATTTCTCTCAAGACTCTCCAGGCCTCTTCCATGGAGAGGCACCGAAGGAGTATTTTCCTCTTGGCGTCAGCCACAATTCAGAATAGAATTCCATTTCTGAGTTCATATGAATCTTTCATTTAGATTAGCCTGATCTTTTCTTTCCTTTGCTTGGGCAACTGTTGGTGTTTAAACCATTGTATGAGGGGCTCACACCAGTCGGGTGAGTCGACCACTTCTACAGTCGCTACTTCAGGCTCCTCTCCTCCTGGTTCTTCTCCTATCATCCTGGGGACCAGTCGTCGGTTGATCACCCGTATGTTGAGTGATTCATCCGATGGGATCGCCAGTGAGCTTGCTAGCTTTGCTAATGCATCGGCCTGTGCATTTTGACCTCGACTAATGTGGTTTATTTCGATCAAGTAAAATTTCTCCATGAGCTATCTCGCCTTGGCATAGTAAGGTTCAGGGGTCAGAGTTGGGCCACTGGGGCCCGCTTCCTGGGACTTGCACGGTCACCATCGCGCTGAGACAGAAGGGACCTCCGGATTGGTGCTGGAGCCGGCGGGCTTGCAGTATGCTGGAGAGGGATATGATGATCACAGCATGCTGGACAGAGTTATGAGGCAGACTGTCATGAGCTGGTACGATCGTTGGGCCATGATTTCGTCGTACTACTACCTCCAGGGTGCTACTAAGTGGCTGATGGGAGTTATCCATCACTATCGGGTGTTGTTGGACCGGGCCGAGATCGGGTACGCAGTGACTGCCGCCTTGTATGCGTACCCATGCTACACCGGGCTATTGCAGGGGCTGATGGAGCGCTTCAATCGTCGTTGGAACACGGTGGCTACTGCAGAGGGAGAGACCTCACTAGACTTGTGGTCTCCGTTCCGGATCTCCGGATTGCCGGTCAGTGGCCAGGGATACGAGGAGGTAGTGCTTGATGACCTCCATCGCAGCCACAGTGACGGACAGGGGAGGTACCGAATATCTTACAGCTATCGGTATCTCATGAAGACCTGGAGGGACCTGGCCCTGGCAGGGAGAGAGAGAGCGGCACAGACTCTGAGGGTGCCACTGAATGTATGGGTCCGTCATTTCCACAACGGGCCATTCTGCTTTTACCAAGAGTTTTCTAGGGACCAGACTCCCTGGGAGGAGAACACAGAGGTGGAGCTTCACTTTAGGACCTACACCAGGTACATTTACTCTACACAGGAGGGGTGGAACCCCCACGGTCTGCCAGATGTGACACACCTCACCGCCTATTTGGCATACTGGTTGGTGAAGCTTGTGGTTCCGCATGGAGAGGATGGTTTGCTGAGAGCCGATTTGCTGTAGCCCGCTTGTTTTTTGGTTGAGGGGAGACAATTGGCCTTGGCTCCTGCTACACTGGCCAACATCTACCAAGGACTGGGAGTTCCGGTGGCGCACTCGGGGCCGAGGGAGAGGAGCATACTCCTGCCGACCCATTACCTCAGCGTGTGAGCCAGACTGCTGTTTCCAGGACTGGTGACGCGAGGGACAGTGACGAACCCAGCGGCACCGCTTTTGTTTAACTTCCTCGGGTAGCCTGATGGGGACGCAGAGGCGCAGTTGGAGGGGGCTAGGAGAGCCCTTTGCTACTTGCCCACCCGGGGTGAGGAGGGACTACCTTTCGACAGTGCCACGAGGGACTCCCGCCTTTTCTTGGGACCTTCAGGTGGAGGGGCGACCAGTGCGCACCCTATTCAGGAGGTGGTAGATGTCGGGCTGTAGACAGAGTGGATACAGAGTACCCGATCAACGGTGCTGACGTTACACCGATCAGCGGTGCTGACGTTACACCGATTAGCGACAAGTTCCTTGGAGCCGTACTATCCACACCGATTTGTAAGGAACTTTGGGTACGACCAGGGGATCCTGCCGGATCAGGAGTTCTCTTTGCCATGCAGGCAGTACCGGGGCAGGGACACCTGCTTACTCGTGGTGGCATGGTGGGACTTCTACAGTCGTCGGGAGCCAGAGCAGTTCTCGATGCCGGGACAGGGACGACGAGGGAGGTTCGACATTCACTACGCCAGGTGGTGGTTCGAGCACAGCCACCTGTACCGATAGAAGGCCTCCGCAATCCGGAAGGCAGAGGAGAGCCGCTTGCTGAGGGAGGATCTACCTCCTATTGCATTGGATGAGGGGTACCTGAGGACCCGTGCGGCTTGAATCCACCGAGAGATCGAGCGAGTCATGGAGCGGTGGCCCCGGAGTGGCCGGAGTTCGACCTCTGGGAGGTGGAGCAACGGAGGGACACTGAAGCCACTAAGACAGGTGTCAGCAGGAGCGGCGGCGACAGGAGGGAAGGTGTCCTGGTCAAGGGCACCTAAGGCCTGGTGGGCCAAGTTCTTGGTCGACTGTGGCTTTCAGAGCGGGGGTTCGCTGGACCGGGAGCTCCCGCATGGGAGCTTTGCCGATTCAGCGATCGACGACTGGGGGTGACATATCGGCCACGCGATCGGGTCTGCCGGACCCGTGGAGTTCTTGTCCCAGATTGAGTGCCCCCGCACTCTACAAGACATTCGGGAGGTGATGTGACACAACCTAGGACTTAGGCAACAAGCACGATTTGCAACCGAATGGGCCGATAACGATGGCCAACTCACGAACAACCTCCTGACAATCACCAGAGGGCCCATATATGGAGTTTTCAAGGTGTCCCTCAAGGTTTTTTTCCCCAGCCACACATGGTCGAAGAAATTCGACTTGAGCCCATCCTCAATAATCCATCATGTATTTAATTGCACCACCTCATAATCTGCAAAGAAAAGGCATTTAGATATACCGTGCGGATGAGCCTGCTT
The DNA here is from genome assembly GCA_024336825.1 of Amorphophallus titanum. Taxonomy (NCBI): domain Eukaryota; kingdom Viridiplantae; phylum Streptophyta; class Magnoliopsida; order Alismatales; family Araceae; genus Amorphophallus; species Amorphophallus titanum. Next base: position 869,888 of record JANBPO010001371.1, on the reverse strand, counting down.
AAATGGGTCGCCCATATCCACCTTGAAGATGACTGAGAACCAACAATTAGAGATAAGCATAGCAACATAGGAGCAAAATCTATTAGAGACTTTATTTTGATGATGGCCAACAACCTTGTTTTGATGATGGCCAACATTGATTTAAAGTGATGATGTATGCATTTTGATTCTTGCATTATTGAGTTCATACATTGCATGTACCTGTGCAAATTTTCCTCTGCACAAGACTAAAGTCCGTGTAGAGTCTTCAAGATGCATCATATAAGTTGAAGACATGAAATCTTAAGTACAAGCACGTTTCTATGTTCAGAGGACATCTGCCTTAGCCATGTAGAGTCTGAGATACACTTCAGCAAGTCCGTGCATGGTCCGTGCACACACATAAAGTCCATGCACATTCCACCGACTTATATATTCTAAGTCCGTGCACATTCCATCGAATCGCATGATTAAAGTTCGTGGATGTTTTGGACTTAGACTAATTATTGTTAGGTTTCTTCTTAAGTCCGTGCACGTCTTGCATCTAAAGTCCGTGCAGTTTTTCGGTTTGCATTGTAAAGTCCATGCATGTCTTATGCAGAGTCGGTGCATGTACAGTCTTTGCATGGCAAGTCTGTGCATGCCTTGTTCAAGTTCGTGGATGAACAGTCCACTGCATAGCAAGTCCGTGCATATGAGTCCATGCATGTTCTGGCCTTGGTCAAGAACATAAGTCCGTGCACATTCTGTTAAGAAGGAAAGTAGAGTCTGAGCATGAACAGTCACATCTTCACTAAGTCATTGCAAGTCTTCGCTAAGTCCTTGCACGTCTTCACAAAGTCCGTGCATGTCAAACTCCGTGCATATTTCTTATTGAAACCATCCTTGCACATTGTGCATCCGTGCACATTGTGCATCCGTGCACATTATTTTGAGTTCAAGTCCTTGCATTTTCTTGTAAACAAGTTCGTGCACATTCGTTCATTGTGCATCCGTGCACATTATTTTGAGTTCAAGTCCTTGCATTTTCTTGTAAACAAATCCGTGCACGCCTGTGCATGCCTTTCAACTAAGTCCATGCTCATTGCTCCAAGTCTGAGCACATCTTCAAGTCCTTGCATATTCATGTAAATAAGTCCATGCACGTCTATGCACACCTTCCAACTAAGTCCGTACACGTTGTGCACAATTCATACTTATAAGTCCGTGCACATCCGTGACTAATGTCTGAACATGTTTCACCCTTTCACTTGAAGTCCATGCACATGCTTATACCAAGTTCATGCATAAACAGTGTCTGCATATGAACCTCATGTTTATTCTATGCTGATCGAGTGTCTTTAAAATGATAGGGATTTCGTTACTTCTTGGAACGTTGATCTGAAAAGGAATTAGGGCACTTGATCCGAGAGTCCAAGTCCCTAACACATGGCATAGAGGCCTGATCGGTTCTGGAAGATTCCCAGGGTGGGAAGCGTGGCCTCCACACTCCATTCTCTCAGCAAGCTCATATATAAAAAGAAGGAGCTCGTACGAACGAAAGACAAGACGAAGAATCAAGACTGAGAGAGAGTGAGACAGAAAAGAAGAGAGGAGGACTGAAGAGGAGAATTGAGCCGATGGCCCTTCGTCCCTGCTGAAGGAAAAACTCCACATCTGAGAAAGAGAGAGAAGAGTCCAGAAAGAGAAGAGAGAGGCCGATTGAAGATCTTGGTCATTTGTTGTCTCTGCTTCTACAGAAGCTACATTGCTCTCTTGTTTGAGAGTTCGATTAATCGTTTCTATTTTTCATCTTTGAATTTTCTTTCCATTTCATCTTCATACAGTCTTGTTACCCTCTGAGGGTGTTTAGAGGAAGGGAGAAGTTCTCCAGGTTCCCTCCATCGTGTTGGAGGAAGAGAGGATTGTCCCTCTGGTTCATAAGTTGCTGGGTGCAGCTTACTGGGTTTCCCTTTGCAGGTTGCAAAGGAAGGGAGGTAGGTCCTCCAGTGGGTTTTCCTCAGTCAATATGATATCTATATGTCAACAGTTGCTTGAAGAAGTGTCAAAGGCTTGTAGCCGGCACACCTATGAAGACAATATCCTGAAACATGAAAAAGAGCAAAGAAACTGGCAAGCAATGCAAACCAGGAAGAAAACAAGACTGGTACCTCACTTGCCTCTAGAGGTCCGGATGTATGGAGTCATGGGCCGGCCCACTCCGCTCCCTACAGCTTCTATCTGCCAACAAACAACCCCACCAGTAATCACTAAAAGGCTGATGGACAATAAGAAGAAACGAACCTCATCATGGGCATATGAAGAAGTCAACTCAGCCATAGGATGGCTACAAGCCATTACAAATGAGCCTGATAACCATGAGCAGCCAAAGGACCAGCCTATGCAGCTAAAAAAGTATGCCCCTCAAAGATGCAATGAGTCCCACCGGCTGATAAAAAGAACCGAAGGAAAAGCAGAAGAGCTGAATGCATCGAATAGCCCACTATGGGGGCAGTGGTCGACCATGAAGAAAAAGGAAAAGAAGAATGCAAAGGCTGAAATAAAATATATTGCCCTCTCCTGCAACACATTGTCAGCATCCTTCAGTGGGGCACAAACTGCTGATGAAGAAGATGAAGAAATTTACTTTGTGCCAAAGGAAGCAGCTCCAGCTAAAACTTCTGCCTCTCACCCATCTTCCAAGTCTGGGAGGATGCCAAAGCAACACTCACCAGCTAATAAGAAGGCTCAATGCCATATTCCTCCTCCACTCAGAGGCATAGAACAAAGGGAGTCTGTCCCAAAGGAGCCAGCTACATCCGGTAATGATGGCGGGAGAAAATTCATCTTATACAAATCAGAGGAGGGAGGCAGTAACACTCCCGACCCTTTCTTACAAGACCCTGCCATGATGGCACTACTACACCAGAAGCAGCAGGAGATTGAAATGCTACGAGGGCAACTGAATGAAATGAACATAAAGCCACATGTGCCACAACTGACAAGGCATCTGCATGAGATGGCCCAAGATAGTGCTAGCTCATCTGAAGCTTCAACGCGGCCAATAATGCCCTGAGAAATCCATGATTATTTAGGGGGCATCCTCCCTCAACCATTCCAACACACACTCCCCTAGGCAAGTCAGGGAGTAACTAAAGTATATCCGACAAAGGCATCGATGAGGCCACATATGTAGCCAACTACCCTACATCCGAGATCAGCGAGTCTAGCCACAATGGACAAGTCAAAGGCAAAGCGAACAATGAATATGAAGACGACTGAAGAAGAAGGCACTGAGGCCGAATTGCAAGCAACCAAACAAAGAGATAACGAGTCTGTCAAAGACTACATAAGCAGATGGAGGAACCTGTGTGAAAGATGTAGGCACCCGCCAAGTTACAAGGAGTCTGTCCAAATCTGCAAAGAGAATCTGAAGTTAAAAATTCTACGATGGGTCATTGACTTCGAAGTCACGACCTTTGAAAGTCTAAATGACTTTGCAACTGAAGCTAAAGCAGTCCTTGCAAGGATTTGCCCATCCTCCATGAGCTTGGGCCAAGACAACAAACCAGCCGACAAATAACTGGCGCAAGAAGTTTGCATTCCAAATTTTGAAGCCTTCGAGCGATGGAAGAAGGAAAAAGAAGAGACAGCTTGTATCAATTCCGCCAAGTCAGAAACACAAGGGTCCTCATTAAGGGGAAAAATGATGAAGCCCTATTCATTCCCAAAAGATATGACCTCGACTCTCTTGAGTGGGCCCTAGAATGCGGCAGAGTGGTGCTTCCAGAGCCGAAGAGACCCAGCAACTCCACAAAAAAAGATAATCCATGCTTCTGTCCTTATCACCAAGTAGCAGGACATCCTATCGAGGATTGCTATGTGTTCAAGGACATCATCGAATGCCTAATTAGGAAAGGTAAATTACAAATGGGTGAATACAAGGTGGATCTGCCATGCCCACACCAAATGCCCGCCTTCAGGCAAGCAGCCCCATGCGGCATCTCTGCCCCTGCTGTCCCTCATAAATTTGGTTGAAGCCAACATCTAAGCATCATCTCGAAGCTTAAGTATAGATGTTTACAAAAAAGAAGAAGAAGAAGAAGAAGAAGAGAAGAAGAAAAAAAGAGCATGTTCTGGGGGTAGGCACAAAAAGAAGAAGAAGAAGAAGAAGAAAAAAAGATGAGAAGATTCTTTTATGTTCAACATCTAGGGAGGAGCCCCCCCCTTCACCAATCCCTACTATAGGTGAAGCCTGGGTCGGGTCCGAACCGCCGCCCACTCCCACCCGTTTGCCCGGGGCTACTGGGGAGCCTAAAGAGAGGTCGCCTGTGGAGAAGGCGCTTGCCGCTGCCAAGGTGGCTGCGCGGTAGGAGGTCAAGTGGAAGAGGACAGAGGTTTTCCAGACGACTTCAGCTTCCCCGCCTCCATCAATCCCTTCCTTTGCAAAGTTTACCACGCCCCGAGCCGAGCCGAGCCATCCCACAGGTGAGACTTTTGGATGCTGACGCTTTTCAGGGTCCAGCCATTTCCCCCGGGAAAATTCTTTGTACATGCATGACGTGCTTGTTTCCTTCTCCCAGCCGAAGTGGAGGAGGCGCGTTCTGTGAGGGTCTCTGACAAGGCGGTCAGTCCGTAGGAGCTAGAATAGAGGAAGGCCGAGGCCGAGAGGTTAGTGGCTGCGCTTGCAGTCACTCAGGCTGAGCCCAGCCAACCCACAGGTTAGAGATTTTTTCTTTGCCGATGGCTCCATCTAGCACTTTCTCACCTTGTGGGACAAGATCTTTGATACAAGTTTCTTCTTCCAGTCCCTGCGGAGGAGCCAGTACCTACTTTTGCTCTGGACGTGGGTGAAGCCGTTGCACTCGGGGTTGCGCCATCTGTAGAGGAGACAATCCCCAGCCCGCTCCTGGCCGCGGAGACCGAGCAGGGTAATTCCTTCCACCAGCGCGGCTAACTCCCTTTTTTATTTGTTGGGAGCCCGGAGACTTTCATCTGACCCAAACGCTCCTTCATTTGCCAGCTCCCCTTGCACCCCTCCCTGAGTGGATACAGGCCCGAAAAATTCCCAAGCCGACAAAAGCGTATGCGAGGAGGAAGCTAAAATTTGGGAAGTCACCGTCGCCCAGTCTGCGCGAGGAGGAGGTGGTCGGTTCCCAAGCGAGAGTCTCTTCTTCGACAAGGGAGGAGCCTACCCCGACCCAGTCTTCCTCGGGCGAGAAGGTAGATTACGACTACTCTTCTGATGGGGCGGCTTCAGGCGAGGATTTTGTAAGTGTGAGCCTGTTCACATGGGCCCCCCCTTTGCACCCAACCTCCAGTCCTCTATCTCTTATTGTTGGGTTAACTTTCAGGAGTAGATCCAACCAGAGATCGCGAGGCGCCCATTCCGGACGTACCCATAGAATGATCCGGGGGAGGTGATGCCGGCATGGGGAAGCTGGCAGCCATATTCGAGGTCCTGCGGTAAGAAGCAGCCGTGGGGATCGCAACGCCGACCGGTGCGACCTTGGAGGAGGGAGAAATAGCACCGGAAGGTAGCATAGTCCTGGTGACTGAGGTAAACGCGAGACCTCTGGGACCCCTCTTTACATTTTTTTTTGGGATTCGGGGTAGCATGCCTCGATCGATGGGAGGCTAACCCCATTCTCTATGTTTTAGGAGGAAGCAAGGCCCCTAGAGGCACGCGCCACTAAAACCCACAAGGCCGTCGCGAAGTAGAGGGAGGCAGCGGGCCCTGTAGAGGTTGATGAGCCGCAACTGCTCTCGGCGTCGGAGGTGGAGTGCTGGGTGTCGTTCCTACAGTCGGGGGGCGGACTGAAACTCATGGTTCCCCTTCCACTTCCCCGATCGCTCATGACACCGGAGGAGGGCCAGCTTTTGGGGAAGATGCTCACTAGCCTTACGGTTTACGGGGAGGAGGGAGCGTCAGCGGAAGAGGTGGCCGATCCTTCAGCAGTGGCGTCCTATTCAGCTCCACTTCCTGCCCTTCCTACGATCGAGAGTAGGGTGGAGTAGCCCCTCGTGATGGCGGAGCCAGGTGGTTCAGTTGCAGATCTACCAGCTCCTTTGGCGATGACCAGCTAGGAGTCGTCTGTCGAGGTCGGGCGCCCAAGCAACCTAACCGTTGGTCTCCCATCTTCCTCGGGCGCGGTGGACGCAGATCTGTGGGCGACAATGGACAACTTAGTCTAGTTCGACCCTCTAGCTGTGCCCTCCATCGGCCACGTCACCTCAGACGCGCCGGTCTGACAGATGCTACTACTCTTGCGGTCGATGATCTTTGCCAACCCTTCCCTCACATACCGGGGGGTACACACCGTAGTGGCGCAGCTGACCGGGGCGTTGCAAATGCTGGGTTGCCCTGTGGCAACTAGTTCCAAGACCCCAAGAGAAAACTGTCATAGGAACAAAATGAGTTTTTAGGAATAAATTAAGTAAAGATTGGCCTGATGTCGATGTTCTTAGTCCTAGAGTGGAGAACTAGATTTTTTACAAGGTTTATAGCACTAGTGTTATCACACAAGATAGGGACACAGCCAAGATCCACTACGTAGTCTTAGAGTTGGTGTTTGATCCACAGCACTTGGGCGCCACAACTCCCTACAGCGATATATTCTGCCTCTGCAGTAGAGTGAACAACCGAATGCTGCATCTTGGAAGTCCCAGACACCAAACATCCTCCTAAAAATTGGCAATAACCACTAGTACACTTGCAGTCCAGTTTGCATCCAGCATAATCTACATCTGAAAATGAAATGAGTGAAAGCTCACAGGATGCAGGATGTCATAATCCTAAGTCTTGAGTGCCAGCAAGATATCTAAAGATACGCTTCACAGCAGTCAAGTGGGATTCTCTAGGACTAGATTGAAACCTAGCACAAAGACATTCACTAAACTGAATATTTGGTCTACATATAGTTAAGTAGAGTAATGAGCCAATCATACCTCCATATTTCTTTGCATCCACAAGTATACCTTTTTCATCAGCATCTAGTGAGGTGGCAGTCCCCATAGGAATTCCAATTGGTTTGCAGTTGGTCAGATCGAATCTTTTCAGTATCTCCTTCACGTACTTAGCTTGGGTAATGAAGCATCCTTCATTGCTTTGGTGTATTTGCAGGCCGAGGAAAAATTGAAGCTCACCCATTAGACTCATCTCAAATTCATTAGTCATGAGTTTAGCAAAGTCCTCACACATCTGAGGTTTGGTGGATCCAAACACTATATCATCAACATAAATCTGAACTAGCAGAATGTCCTTACCTTGTTTCTTTGTGAAAAGTGTTTGGTCTACTTTACCTCTCGTGTAGCCTTGTTTGGTGAGGAATGAGCTGAGTCTATCATACCATGCTCTAGGTGCCTACTTCAACCCGTATGGAGCCCTGTTCAACTTATAGACATGATCTTTAAGATGTGAACACTCAAAACCAGGGGGTTGCTCTACATAGACTTCTTCTTTTATTAAGCCATTCAAAAATACACTTTTCACATCCATTTGTTACAATTTAAATTTATGAGAAGATGCAAAAGCATGTAAAATTCGGATGGCCTCTTGTCTAGCTACAGGGGTGAAGGACTCTTCAAAGTCAATGCCAAATTCTTGATTATATCCCTGAGCTACCAATCTAGCTTTATTTCATATTATCTTTCCATCTTCACTTAGTTTGTTCCTAAAGGCCCATTTTGTACCTATGACAGATTCTTCTTGGGGCCAAGGAACAAGATGCCATACAATATTTCTTTCAAACTTGTTTAATTCTTAAAGCATGGAGTTTATCTAGTTTTCATCTTTTAATGCCTCTACAATACTTTTAGGTTCAATTTGAGATACAAGTGCTAACTGCTCAATTTCATCCATGATTCTGAAATGAGACCTTGTTTAAGTGGGATCTTGCAGATTGCCTATGATGTTTTCCAAAGGATGGTCTTTAAGCACTCTTATATCGGTTTGAGTGTTACCTTCATCTGCATCATTGACCAGTACATTGCTAGATTCACCTTGGTCTTCATTTTCTTGTGTCTCTTTTTGTGGAAGATCCTCATTTCCTTTTGCATTCAGAAACTCCCCATCATCATCAATGCTCTTGCAAGAGTTTTCTTCATTAGTCTCATCAATAGTGATGTGGGGTGTCTCCTCTACACACATGGTCTTGAGATTATAGACTCGATAAGCTCTTGACCTTTCTGAATAACCCAAGAAGATGCCTTCCTCACTCTTTGGTTCAAATTTATCTAAGTCTCTTTTATCATTATTGTGAATGAAGCATTTTGAACCAAAAACTTTTAGATGAGATAGGGATGGCTTTTTACCTTTCAGCAGCTCATAAGGAGTTTCCTTTGTGAAGGGTCTTACCATGGAGCGGTTTATGATATAACATGTTGTATTAACCGCTTCTGCCCAATACCTCCTAGAGAGCTATCTTTCAGCGAGCATTGTGCGTGCCATCTCTATCAAGGTCCTGTTCTTTCTCTCAACCACCCCATTTTGCTCTGGGGTCCTTGGTGAAGAGAATCTATGCATTATTCCTTCTGTCCTGACGGGACGTGTCCTCCAGGGGTCTCTTCTGCTGAAGATTTGTTGTTGCTGTCGGACTGGCGGGGACGTATGGGCGTGTGATTTTGCACGTCCACAGGGATTCTGTCTCCATTTGTTTTGCTTGTCGGGCTTGTGGCAGAGGTGTGTAGGGCCTAGGTCGTGGGAGTAATCTGGTTTGGATGCCGAACTCTCCATGCAGGTGGTTGCTTTGGCAGTTGATGATGTGACTGGGCGGGACGCCAATGTCGATGGTGAAAAGAGGCCAATGGAGCCCGACGTAATAATGCTTCTGGCTTTGTCGCCTGTGTCTGAGGCCCTCTTTTGTACGGCGGGCTTTGTGGATTTTCTGGGGAGAGGCAGCTCAGGGGACGCCAGGACTGTCGAGTCCATCAAGCCTCGTAGTGTGGCTAGCGAGTGGCGGGAAGCTAGTTGTGACTCCCTTCCATCATCTGAGGTCGCACTAGCGGGAGCCATGTCTTGTCCCCAGAGGTGGAGTTGTGGACTGAGATTTGTGTTTTCTCAGGTTTTCCACCTTGTCTATGTCAAGGAGTGCTATGAGTATTTTTTACTCCCTAGCCTGTTCCCGCGTGAGCTTGGCTGTAGCCGACGATGCTGCGTAGGGGGTTTGAGACTTCCCTATCTTGGGAATCAGAGGACCACCTATCCCTCAGCTTCTGGGATTGCTGGTTGGTGATGAGATGATCACCGCTCTAACCGGGGCTTTGTGGTGAAGCTTGCGGTTGGCTGTTAGTGGCCCACCATTGCTGTGGTGGTTGATTTTCCTTGGGGGATGCTGGCATCATTTGTTGACCACCTGTGGGGGTGCATAGTCCAGGCTGAGCTTTGACCGCCTTATGTTGTAACTTGTTACACCTTTGAGGTGTTGTGGTTGGAGTTGTGTCATGGACTTGTCTCGATGAGGCGTACTTAGTCCATCAGTGATGAAGACCTGACACACCTACATATGTCGGCCTGGTGTTGCTGGAGATCAACCTTGGTGAGGCACATTGACTGGGTGTTGCTGGGGGTCGGCCTTGGAAAGGGCCATTGACCTAGTGTTGTTGGTGGTTGGCCCGGGCAAGGGCCATTGACCCGGTGTTGTTGGAGGTCGGCCTTGACAAGGCGTTTTGACCGACTGTTGCTCAGGGCCTGCCTCAGGGAAGCATGTCAGCCTGGGGTTGCTGTAGATCCACCTCGACGAGGCATTTTTGTCTGAAGTTGCTGGAGATCCACCTCAGTGAGGCATCTTGGTCTGAGGTTGCTAGTGACCTACCTCGGTGAGACGTCTTGGACTAAAATTGATGGAGATCAGCCTCGGCAAGACATCTTGATCCGAGGCCATTGGAGATCCACCTCGGTGAGGCGTCTTGGTTTGAAGTTGTTGGAGACCTACCTAGGCGAGACATCTTGGTCTGAGATTGCTGAGGATCTGCCTCGGAGAGGCGTCTTGGTCTGAAGTTGCTGGGGACCTACCTTGGCGAGGCATCTTGCTCTGAGATTACTGGGGACCTGCCTCGGTGAGGTGTCTTGGTCTGAAGTTGCTGGGGCCCTCCCTCGGCGAGGCGTCTTGGTCTGAGATTGCTGGGGACCTGCCTCGACGAGGCGTCTTGGTCCGAAGTTGCTGGGGACTTGCCTCGGCGAGGCGTCTTGGTTTGAAGTTGCTGGGGACCTGCCTCGGCGAGGCATCTTGGTATGAGGTTGCTGGTGACCTGCCTCGGTGAGATGTCTTGGCCTAAAATTGCTGGAGATCGGCCTCAACGAGGCGTCTTGATCTGAGGTCGTTGGAGATCCGCCTCGATGAGGCATCTTGGTTTGAAGTTATTGGAGACCTGCCTGGGCAAGGCATCTTGGTCTGAGATTGCTGGGGATCTGCCTCGGCAAGGCGTCTTGGTCTGAAGTTGCTGGGGACCTACCTCGGTGAGGCATCTTGGTTTGAGATTGCTGGGGACTAGCCTTGGCAAGGCGTCTTGGTCCGAAGTTGCTAGGGACCTGTCTCAGCGAGGCGTCTTGGTCTGAAGTTGCTGGGGACCTTCCTCAATGAGGCATCTTGTAGCAACCCTGAATTTTGAAACTTAAAAGTTTTTAAGAAAATATTAATACACGCCTTAGTGAAAGGCGTTACTTTAATAACTCACGCCTTAACGAAAGGCGTTACTTTCATAACTAACGCCCTTTCTGTCAATAACCTGCAATGGTCGCCACAAAGTAAATTATCAAATAACAAATCAACCTGTCACATCATAATCAACCTGCCTATCACATCATGGTGGTTATCATCAAAACCAGGAGAACAACATGGACTTCACTTCATCTCCTTGCCAGGATCGGGGGCCCAACAGCCTCTTCTTAAAATTCTAACTGTTTGGCTTAAACCCTGCAGATTGCATTCTGATAACTACGATGGCCGTGTCTATTGGACCCCGTGTTGTCGCTAGCCATGCCACCCATGACTATTTGGCTGTGTTGATCTAGTTCGACAGTTTCCCACCAGTCATCGGCATCCCCAACTTCTTGGGGGTCACATTCGCGGAGCTCTTGCATATCCAAGAGATGGAATCGGTCGCCGTTATCGAGGTGACCTCGACTGATGTTGCTAAGGTGGGCTACCACATCTACCATATTGATTCCCATGAGTCCACCAATCGGAAGCGTGCACCGACCACCAAGAGGGTAGCCAAGAAGAGCCCCGACATATTCTAAAGTCAGATATCCACTTCGGGTAAATCCGTACTCATCAAAAGCATTCAAGTGTTTCTGAACAGCCAACAAGCCATGATTACACCCACCAAAGTGATTTCAATGGTGTCAATGCACAATACCTTCCAAGTGCTAGCCCAGTGCAAGATGGATCACTCCGAGTCCAAGATGAAGGGCGGGTTGGCCCCAAAGCTAGCCAAATACGAGCTAACATGGGTTCCCAAGCAAGCACGGGCCACGATTTCAACTACACTAAGGTCCACCATGATTAACAGACCTGTAAGAAGAAGAGAAGAATAAGAAGAGAAGACCGAGATGCAAGTCCCGTCGCGTCTTCAATGAACACCCTCAGGTCGCATTCGACAGGCAAATATCTACTCTCATGATAAGAAGCACGGCGGGGTAACCTTACAAAGCCATTGCACTTACAAGTCTCTGGCACCAACTAAAGTGCTGCAATATATGATACGCCCTGTCAAAGGGGAAAATGATACTACGCAAGTCATCTAGGGGCACTCTCGTGACCTTCGAGACACCTCTCTCATGACGCGGTGATCCCTAAAATCTATGATAATTCGGGGAAGCAGGCATCTCCAGATATTCACCTGTAACACGGCTGGAGTGAACGGCTGCCACAGGAATTCATCTATGGAGGCCGCAACCAAGATAATACAAGCTCACGCTGAAGAAACGGGCAGGGATCTGATCGCGATGATTGCAAATGTGATCACCACCGAAGATGACGATGAGAGACTAGCGCCCGCTTCATATATGCCATCAGAAAGGTAGGGTCATGCCTCTGGCTCCTCTATGCCCGATACAGCTACTATGATGATGATGCTCTAAAGATATCAACAAGAAGTTGAGACACTGAGAAGGTAGCTCGGCGAGCTGAGCACAAATCCCACAGCCTTGAGACAGGTTGAAGCTCTCCCTGAAACCTCGCAACAAGGTGCTAATTGTTAGGATTGGTGATCCGCTCAAAGTGAGATCCCGAAGGGGGGTGAATGGATCTCTATAGCACTTTTAAGAAATTTAAAACTTAAACCACATTCTAAAACAATTTGACCTCAGTTATCGATTCAGTATGAAGGAACTATACCTACAAGATTCACTTACTTGATCTAAGTGCTCAATCAATCAACTATAGTACTAGGCGGAGGCTAGCCTTTACGCAAGGGATACCAGTCCTATTAGGCATGACCTAACTTTTTTGACATACCTTTTAATATACTTCCTTGAATGATATCCAATTGAGATCAGATAAGTGATCTTTCATTCATAGTTCAAAATAGATGAAGAGCTTTCCTAAGCATTCATCTAGCAGAGCAAAACTAGACAGAAGCAATCACATAAAGAGAAGGGATTTTTAGTTGGTTCAGTCTCTGCCAGAGACCTACATCCACCCCACACTCAGATCCAAGTGTGGCTTACTGCTGTCTAACAGCTTGAAACCGCAGCGCAATATAGCTTGCATCTGCTGAGCCTCACAGCTTTCTTACAACCCGCTGAGCAACATAGCTTGCTGTCCGAGGTATCCACCTCGCCCGCTGAGCATTACAGCTTAGCTCTGCTGACTCACAACTTGACAAAGAAATAGAGAAAATAAGAGAATCAAAACAATAGAAAATAGATTGAATTTGAAACCCAATTAGCTTGTTTTAATTCCGCACCTGATTAGCTATAGTAGAAATTTTTATATAGGTGATTGATCTATTCACCCCCCCTCTAGATCCACATTAGCCACAAGTGCACCAGCCACCTCCATTGGTGCAGCCTCCTCCGCAGGTGACTACTCTGGTGACTCCTTACCTGCAACCGGCACACTTCTACTCGGAATCGGCCGATCCAACTGCTGTCAACAAGATGATGGTGGAAAGGATGATCAAGCTAAAGCTTGCTGAGCGTAGTGAAGGCAACTATGTCGCATTCGATACCTACCGAGTGCTATACCCGCCACACCATGCAGCCAAGCGGCTCCCTCCTGGGATCAGCAAGCCACCCAAGTTTGATAAGTTTAACAGGAAGGGATCCCTGAAGGAACATGTCGCATACTATATGACCATCATGGGTGACCTAGCCGTAGATGAGCCATACTTGTTGAAGTTTTTTGGGTCCTCATTAACGGGACTCGCATTTGAATGGTACTCCAGCCTTCCAACCGGGTCGATCAGTGACTGGCCAGATATGTAGAAGAAGTTTAGAGAGAGATTCCATGTCACCGAGAGGGAGGTCACGGTGGCTGAGCTCTACTCAATAAGGCAGAGGGTAGATGAAACAGCCCTCGAATATATTAAGAGGTGGAGGAACCTTGGGATGAGATGCAAACGGCCCCGTACCAGGAGGACGCTGTACAGATTTGTAAACAGAACCTCAGGAGGGAGGTGCTAGAAAAGATGATTGGTATAGAAATCTGATCATTTGATCGCCTGAACAATATTGTGGCCGAGGTAGAAGCTTTCTTGGCCAGGCCTACCCCTACATCAATCGCTACTCCTACACAGAAGGCAAAGGCAGCAGAGCGGCGTTCAATGCCCAAAGAAGCAAACACTCTTGACATCAAGGCATTTGAACAACAGAAAGATAAAGGCAAGAAGGCAGTTGCCCCTCAACCAGCTAAAATCAGAGACAATAAAGAAAGCCCCTCACTTCGGGACAAAATGAAGAAGGCCTATTTGACTAGATTACCCAGTATAATAAGGTCACCCTGCCTGAGCCAAAAAGGCTGGGGGACTTGAAAAGAAGAGATAGCCCAAGGTTCTATCCTTATCACTAGATGCTAGGGCACCTGATTGAAGACTGCTATGTGTTCAGGGATATCATTGAAGGCATAGTGAAGAAAGAAGAAATAGAGTTGGGAGGGTACAAAGTCGACCCTCCACAACCTCATGAAGCGCCCTTGAGAAGAGCTGTGGCCAATATGGTCTCTTTATATCAGGCATTGCCCGAAGAAGTTGCAGAAGCCAGCACTCAACGCACTTATGAAGCCTATTTTCTGACAACGATAAGAGAGCAACAAGGATGGCAACAAGTCCCCCCAAAGACTAAGAAGAAGGCCACACCTCGCCTAAAGGTGGGGGCGCATGTTCGTGGCGTCACACCACGACCCATTCCTCTGGTGACAGCACCCGCGTGGAACAGCCTGCCCGCAGTAATCAGAATACCTACAGATAATCGGAGAAGGCAAACTCCACTGTCAGTGGTTAAAGAAATTAGTCCAGAAGCCTGGCAGCTGCAGGACTACATAAACGGGCTAGATGAATATGAACAACCCAAATTGAGGCCCTTACTGATGCGGGACCATGTCCCGTGGCAGGAACTAGAGCAACTCTCACTTAAATAAGAAGAAGAGGCTGACAGAATGCTGAAAAAGGATGGTAGCTTGTTCTAGGGGCAAGCGCCAGTCGGAGGCAAGAAGAAAAAGTAAAAGAAGAAAAGAAGGGCCGATAAGGTCGAGAGAGAGATGGTGCTCTCCTACAATACCCTTTATGCTCTCTTTAGTCTCCATAATGAGGAAGATGAAGAGGAAATATGCTTCACACCCGTTGCCGGGGTGAGCTAGACTGAAGCCGCAACTGCTATACATGTAACACGGTCAGGCCGAAGATGGGGGCGTCAACCACCTGCCAATAACAACATCATTTTTAGGGGAGAGCAGCCCTATAAGGTACATCCTCCCGAGGTCAAGGGAGTTTAAATCCCTCCTCCCTCAGGTTTATACAATTAGAGTGGGGGCAACTCTGTCGCCCCTTCCTTCCTGAAATTCCTGAAAATGACAAAGAGCAAGCAGCTATGCCAAGATGCCAGCCCTGTAGCCGGGGGTACTCACCCACAGCCTCAGTAGGATTCCGATGCTCCAGATGAAGAAGAAGCCCGCCTGACGGCAGGTGAAGAGAGACAACAAGAGGATGACACCAAGTAGAAATGTGTAGACACAGAGCCCGATGAAGTAGGTCCGTCAGGTGCCACAGTTCAAGGGTCCTCCAAGCCCAAGTGGGTAGAGGAAATGAAGCTGTCTAATGTCCGAGCTGGAAGCAGAATAATGAAGTTACTTAAAAAGCTCCCGGCAAGGTTCACCATTTGGGAAATCCTCTCCCTGAGTGAAGAAACCCGACATGTGATCATCATTGCTCTGCAGACGCCTACCCAGTATGAAACATGTCTGGCTAAAGCATTGCCGGAGGCCAATGTGACCTTCACTTAGGAGGACATGTTACTCCCCAGTATCAGCCACAACAGACCGCTGTACATGAAGGGGCAACTGAATGGTCGGGAGCTGAACAGAATTCTGGTAGATCTCGGAGCAGCTATCAATATCCTGCCATATAGAATATATCAGAGGTACTACTTTAATGTGCACCTCGATAAAGTCAGAGATATGCATATCGCCGGCTTCAATCAGAAGTTTGAAGTGTCGCTGGGAGTGGTAGAATTCACTCTCACCATGGCAGATTTTACCACCAGGGTGCAGTTTCATGTCATCAACTCCAGTACCTCGTACAAGGCACTGCTTGGCCATCCCTGGCTACATGAAAATATGGTGGTACCTTCCACGCTACATCAATGCATCAAATACAACCAAGAAGGGAAGGAGGAGAGGATATTTGCTGACCTCCACCCATTTGAAGTATTCAAGTGTCATCTGCTCGATGCTTCTCTGTATGCGGAGCCATCACCGAAGACCTCTAAAGCCAAGGCCCCTGCCAGGGCGTCAAAAAGCACCACCGACGACGATTGGTTTCCATCACCGCCACTGGGATATGTCAACCCCAAGGTAGTCTCTCACATCGCAAGCACGGGAGATGTGGGCAGAGCAGCACCTCCCGCCACCTATCCCAAAGCTAATGAAGCCAAGGTCGGTCAGTACCATGGCCTCATTGAAATACCAGAGGGTCTCACCAGACCAATACTCAGCCTCGATGCTGTCACTGTCGAGCCTTTCAAAGCATGGGAGGTGGTACAGTCTGAAGGCCCTAGCAGCTTGTTCTATACTACTGAGGAGCACCCCACCTAAGAAGACGACAACTATCATCTCCCTAAAGATATTGAGAACCCGTCAGTCCTCGTCCAACGGTTGGCTTTCATTACAAGCCGAATGGCAAAGATGTTTCGGAAGTAGCATATCCCCTCCGGCCAGTCTCGCAAAGAGAAAGAAGCATTCCAAAGACTCTGGTACCCTGCCAACATAGACAAAGAGCTGAGATGTGTCTCCTAACATCCGGGGTTGGGCTTCACCCTCGAAGAATACTATTACGGCGGGCGCTATGAAGTGGATACCATTTCCACTTTCTACCGAATAGAAGACCGCTCGCTGGGGGCAACCTTTGATGAATACCCAACGGAAGCTGAACATACTGAACTGGTTCACCCAACAGACCCGAAATCAAAAGCCATAACTCCCTACCAGTGCTGGGAGCAAGTCTACTCTAAAGAAATGACTCTCTAGGCCAAATTTGATATGGCCAGCGGTAGCAAAGCCGAAGACACTAACGAAGTAGGGCTATCCTCCTCTTATAGCCCTCCTTTGATAATGATGTCAGCACCTCTCATGTCGATCAAGGAAGTTTTTACCAAAATTGACCGGGATATGCCTGCTGCCAAAAAAGAAAAGGCCACCTCTACTGAAGACATGGTGACCCAGGGAGGCAGGGAGACGGAATCGTCTTTTGCCATGAAGTTGCAACGCAACTCTAGCTCAGCAATAAACAACCACTAGCCCTTCAAGATTGCAAGCATATCTGCAGGGATTGAAGTTGCTAGCTCATCTAAAAACACAGCTACAGTAGATCTGTCAGCAAGACAATTCATGCAGTCGTCACTAGCTTGAGCAGGAATCCCTGACAGGGCCCAGGAGGCATAGAATGAGGAGCTCGAGGTCCTTGAGCTCGAGAATGATATTCCAGATTTGGCTATCTCCATCCCGCGCCCCCGAAAATAGAAGACGGAGGCCAAGCTATAGTCGATGAGCTGATTGAAGTTAACCTGGGAAATGAAGATGACCCTAGGTCGACCTTTCTCAGTGCCTAGTTATCTGCTGAAGAACAAAAGTAGTATGTTCGGTTGCTACAAGAATATCAGGACTATTTCGCTTGGACTTACAAGGAGATGCCAGGACTTAGCCCTGTAGTTTCACAGCATGAGCTAGCTATAAACCCAGAGATTGAACTGGTGAAGCAACCATCACGGCGCATGAGGCCAGAGCTCGTCACTCAGATATGCAAAGAAGTGGACAAACTCATTGATGTGGGTTTTTTCGAAGAAAACTAATACACCACGTGGTTGGTTAATATCATGCCTGTGAAAAAGAAGAATGGGTAGATCCGGATATGTGTAGACTTCTGAGATCTGAATAAGCATGCCCCAATGATGACTTTTCAGTGCCAATCACAGAAGTCATGATTGATGCCACAATCGGCCACGAGGCTCTGTCATTCATGGATGGGTCTTCTAGATATAACCAAATATGGATCGCAGAGCATGATCGGCTCCATACTACCTTCTGAACTAGAGGCTTTTGCTGTGAGGATGGCCGAGAGCGCTAGGGCCACTTTTTGCACTGACCCCACCCAGAGGGAGAGAGTAGATCTGGACCTTAGGAGGTTCCTGTTTCTACTGATGGGGAGGCTGCTGTTGGGCATGAAGGGAGACGACATGAACTATCATTTCCTGAGTGTCCTTGAGGACTTGAGCCAGGTTGGGAGATATGCCTGGGTGCGGCCCTGCTGGCGCACCTCATCGTGGACCTATCCACCGGGATAGGGAGAGAGACTACTGTCAGCGGTTTCGCACCATTCCTTTAGGTATGCAACTTCCCTTATGTCTATATGCTTCTATTGCTATTGTGCTTGGTGGTATGCTAATGATTTGTGAATGCAGGTTTGGTGCCACTTATACATCCCGATGGGGAGAGCCGTAGTCTTCCGCCCGAAGGCGATTCCATTGGCTAGGCGTTGGCTCCCATACGCGACGGGGACCCCTCACGCCTATGAGTTGGTGGCAGTACATCGGGAGCTGCGCGACTTTTCGACATCCATGGTATGTATGCTTATGTTTATGCCTTTGATTATTTCCTATCAAAGCATGATGATGTTATGATGTGAAATAATGATATGAAATGCAAATGCAGGTGGTATGGAGGCCCTACATGGGCATGCTAGACGACGGCCAGCCTTGGGTCGTAATGGGCCGACCTTTGTTCGGGCGGGAGATTTGGCTCCATTGCCTAAACGAGATCGAGCCGCTACGGCTCAGACTTGTTATGAGGACACTGGGCTTCCACCAGGAGTGGGTGGTCATGGAGGAGCCACGTAGGATCGGGTGGAAGACCCGAGGATGAGCAATCGTCACCGACTGGCGGCTGCGCTTCCCTGAGCAGTATGTCGACTGGCAGAGAGGTGACACACCGGTCGTTTCTCGTACGGAGGAGAGCATGACCTACCTATGGACTTACTGGAGGACCTA
The DNA here is from genome assembly GCA_024336825.1 of Amorphophallus titanum. NCBI lineage: Eukaryota > Viridiplantae > Streptophyta > Magnoliopsida > Alismatales > Araceae > Amorphophallus > Amorphophallus titanum. The sequence goes on along the minus strand of JANBPO010001371.1, from coordinate 851,233 downwards.
CGGGCTCCGGCCTCAGATGAGGCCCCGAGGGGTATGTATGAATGCACACTTTGATTTATTTAAAAGTTTCTATATGATGAATGCTTTGACAAATATGTGACCAATGCAGGATGCCCGTGATGAGGTTGCAGTCGACATGCAGATATGGCTACACACGCTAGAGGCGCAGCTGGGGGCGGCCCGGCATGACCTTCAGATTCTGGTGAGTATGCCTTCCTAAATGCCATGTTATGATTTCCTGAAGTTAAATGTTTATGCCATTGATAGTCTCACAATGTGATGCAGCGTGCCCAGCGGTGGAGGGCGGTAGCAACGGTAGCATGGGTGCTTCAAGCTCAAGTGCCCCTCCCCAGAGCGTCCTGGACCAGAGTACCTAGGTCACAGCACTGGAGGAGCAGCTAGCGGGTGCCATCCACAGAGCTGAGGAGGCAGAGAGGGAGCTAGAGGCCTCAGTAAGTAGAAGGAGTTAGATTGATTTTCTTTTTAAATGTTGCAAATGTTTATCAATCTAACTTATTCTTGTGGTGTTGTAGAGGCGAGAGCTCCAGGAGGCAATGGCTTGGGACCGGTGGCTTGCGGAGGTCGAGGAGGCATGGCAATGAGCCGTGGAGGAGTTAAGTGCCGTGAGGCACTCGGCTACTGAGGAGCTCATAGAGGAGAGACACCGGTCGGTGCCTGTAGAGGAGCGGTGCTGGCAGGCACTGGAGCTGGCCGAGGAGCGATGCCTAGCCACGGTGGAGCTAGAGTGGGTGGCAGCGGAGCGGCCCAGTGGGGAGGAGGTGCTACCCCAAGATGTGGCAGAGTTGCAGCTGCTTCTGCAGATGGAGCAGCGAGAGCAGGAGCGAGAGCGAACAGAGCGCGACCGTGACAGAGCGGAGTGCGACGAGCTGAGGCTCTGCTTGGGTGCAGCGGAGGATGTTGTAAACCTTATTTTGATGTTTTGATGATGGCCAACAATCTTGGTTTGATGATGGTCTGCCTTGTTCAGTGCTCTTTTGCCTTAGCTTTGTAGAGTCAGAGCTTCCCTTTAGAAAGTCCATGCATGGTCCATGCACAGCCCACCGAATAACATGTCTTAAGTCTGTGCATGTACAGTGTCTCCACATAAGTCCATGCATGTATAAGGTCCGTGCATATTTTAGACTTAGACATTTTGCTGATTGAGTTTCATCCAAACCCCGTGCATGAACAGTCTCTGCAATGTAAGTCCATGCATGTAAATCACCGAGGAAAGGAGGGAGAAGCCATCAAACACACACGGGGACCCAAATAAATGGAGCCTATTAGAAATCCAAAGAAGAAAGACTTTCATTCATGAAGAAGGAGGGCCACAACCGGGTTCATGTAGCAGGAACACCGGAGTAGGAGGGGGAATGTGATGCAATGGGGAAGAGGGACGGAGCATGGGCTCCTCCCTCTTCCTCTCTTCTTCTCATGTAGCAGGAACACCGGAGTAGAAGGGGGAATGGGATGCAATGGGGAAGAGGGACGGAGCATGGGCTCCTCCCTCTTCCTCTCTTCTTCTCTTCTCTCTTCTCTCTTTTCTTTTTTTTCTTCGCACAGACGGCGGTGGCGGAGCAGTGGCGGGGGAACATCGTGGCCTCCTTTCTTCCTCTCTTCCTCTTCTTCTCTCTTCTCCTTCTTCCTCTCTTCTCACGGACGGTGGTGGCAGAGCAGCGGCGGGGAGGGCCGTAGGCCCCCCCCTCTCTTCTTCTCTTCTTCTCCTTCTATTCTTCTCTTTTTTCTCTTCTTCTTCTATGTGCGTGCTCCCCCTGCAGAGTGCTTCTTCTCTCCCTTCTCTGTGTCTCTTTTTTTTATTCGCAGTGAAGGGAGGGGTTTTTATCCCCCAATGGTAGGATCGTCGATGGCGGGAAGGGCTTCGACGGGCATTGAATGGGAGTTGACTCCCTCGTCCTAGGTGGCAGGGGACATAGCCTGCGTGCCTTCACGAGGGAACGACACCTCAGCCAGCTCGCTGTGCGCCACTGGATCGTAGAGGATGGACGTCATGTCCATTTTGCCAGTTGCAGCGGGTGGCAAAGTGTGCCGCTGAGGGGCTGACAACGGGTGTCACTGAAGGGGCTGGCAAGTGTGCCGTTGAAGGGCCCATAAGGCGTACCGCTGGAAGGGCCTGTCGGGCGTGCCGTCAAAGGCCTTGGATGGAGTGTGCCACTAGCGGGCGTTGAGGGTGTGTGTCGCTAGAGGGCCTGCAGGGGCGTGCCATTGGACGGCACCAAGGAGTGTGCCGTTGAAGGCCTTGGATGGAGTGTGCCACTGGCGGGCCTCCACGGAAGTGTGCTGGTGAAGGGGGCACGGGGTGTGCCGCCGAAGGCCATGGGCACGGGTGTGCCGGTGGGGGGGCCTTTGGCCGAGCGTGCCGTTGAAGGGCCTCATGGGTGTGCCGCTGAAGGGCCTTACTAGAGTGCCGCTGAAGGGGGCATGAGGGTGTGCCGGCGAGGGAGCCGCTGGGCGTGCCGGCGAAGACCCACGCAGGGCGTGCTGGGGAAGACTCCAGGAGTGTGCCATTGAGCTCGCACCGACGGGTGTGTCGGGCAAGGAGCGTGTCATTGAAGGCACTAGGGAGTGTGCCGTTGAGCTCGCACCGACGGGTGTGCCGGGTAAGGAGCGTGCCATTGAAGGCACTATTGAGCGTGTCGTTGAAGGCACTAGGGAGTGTGCCGTTAAAGGCAGCAGGGGCTTCCTTTTCTTCTTTTCTTCATCTCATCTTTTATTCTCTTTTCTCTCTTCTTTGTTCCCTTGCACGTAAACATGGGGTGAGAAATTTTAGTGTCCACAGGCCCCCCTCCCCCCCCTCGCCTGGGGTCTCGCCTCCAGTGTCTTGTCCAAGAGCAGTGGCAGCGGGCTTGGGTGCTGCTGCTCTGGTTCGCTGCCATGGCGCGACTGTTCGCATGGAAGTTCACCCAGTACTGCCACCGGTCAGAGTTTTAGGTGTTGGGGTATACTGCCTCCCCACCGCCAAGGGAGCCGCTGAGACTCTCAAGCTCAACATGGCCCTCATCCTGCTCCCCGTCTCCCGCAACACCCTCACCTAGCTCCGCTCCATGTTGTTCTAGCATTGTAGGCTCTCAAAAGTCCCCCCCCCCCCTTTTGACGAAGTACTGTTCCATCTGTTTTGTGGGGAGCAGACGATTGCAGTGGCGATCGTGGTGGGGATTCTGCTGCACGCGGAGAACCACCTTGCGTGCGACTTCTCGCGACTGATCAGGGCATCGACGGAGCAGTACTCCGTGTTCCTGGCAGCATACTTCAGGGAGAGGAGGCAGATGTACGTGAGACTCCTGTCCGGGGTGGAGGGTGTTGTGTCCCCTAGTTTTGATGATAACAAACCATAAATCATTATTAGATCTTTGTGGTATATCTAACAAGTTTAGGCTCGCCCTCGTCTCCAAGCGGGATCGGTTTCTTCAAACCGGTCGAGTAAGTGCTCCCACCTTGCTCTTTATTTAGTACTTTTCATTCAATATTAGCTTTAGTCTCCACTGGCCGGTAAGAGAGTGCCCGATCTCGCAAGTCCCGGACTTCCGAGTGACCACCGTGGGGAGTGAATGTTTACCTGTGCCCTCGGCACCGGGTCGGCCTTTAGGATCGGACTAGTCATACCCCTTTGGGAGACCCTCGGGCCTTGCTAGCCCTCTACCAGCAAGGGACCAGCCCCCACATCCTCCACTCGGCATCGTCGAGTTATCCACGGGTTTGGGGTGAGTGTCGGGTGAGTTGGCCGCCGATATCGGCCCATTCGACTTGCGATTGTGCTTGCTTACTTAGGTCCGAGATTATGTCACATCACATGTGTTCTGGGCTTTCATGTTTTCACTGGATCGAGTCATTGTGAGTTGGCATGGGTGCGGAGGGCTTTCCCTGCACAGTGTGAATTTCACCAGAAAGTTGTTTTTGAGTGGGCCGTGTGTGAATGGCCTTGGACTATGAGTCCAGTTGACCAGCTTGGGGCTGGAGGTTTCTTGTGTTCCCTTTATGAGGGAAGGGTCTCAGCAATCGTGAACTGCCTCGTGAGTCATTGCATCGTGGTTTTGGAACTATGGATTAGGCTAGATTGACAGCGTAGTGCTGTCACATGCTACGATCTAGACCCTAAGTCTCGTGACTCAAAGGTCGTTAGGTTAGTAGGTCTAGTGGGCTATCCCGTGTCTGGTGGCCTCGAGCCACCCGTTACTTTGTGTTACTCACGATGGGTGCATGCATGATTTTCTATGTCCACATTCTATGAGCCCCCACTAGTCGTAGCCTTATTACAGTATACGTCCACCCGGGAGTGGTGGCGAGGCTGACCCGAGAGAGATGATTGTTAGGCTGGTTACCAGAGGGCCCCCATGCGTAGTCGAGTCCAGGCTTTGGGGGAAGAACCAGCTAGAGGACAGGCCTAGGGTATATGGTCAGAGTGTGCACACGGGGCTGAGGGCTTCAGGCCCGCACTGACAAGCGTGACCTTAGCTAGTCCTTATTTTGTGTTCCTGGTTGCTAGTACGGTGTCTTGGCCTCCGCCTGGGGCATCGTAGGAGGACACCTGAAGCTATGGACTAAGTCATCAGTGGATGCATCTAGCCTTGCTTCTAGTGGACGGCACTCCCATCACGTGACGTGAGTTGTCGTGACCCAGGTTTTCATTTCCCATCTATGAGACGGGGTTTCGGGTGTTATTTTCCATAGCGTTCTCGTAGCTGAGGTCTAGGGTTTCCAGTGAGCATCACCGAGGGCTTTTTCCTAGACGGCGTGGAGTTCACTACAGTGAGGTCATGATTGTGTTTTCAGACTGTGTAGTTTTGGCTTGGGCTCTACTGTGAGGGCAGGTTTTCGCGACTAAGGCGTCATGGCATTTTCCTAGTAGCATGACTAGGGCGGTTCGTGTCTGGTTGTCCCCCGACCATGGGATCAGGATGTCGGGTGCATGACTTGGTTGTCCCCCGACGTGAGACTGGGTCGTGTTTCTCGGTACAGTAGGAGTAGCTATAGAGCTGAGGTTTTACCGGCCACCGTAGTTTCTGTTCCTGATGTTGTTATTATTCTAGCTATAGTTCTTACTTTTCGTACTACCATTGTTCTCGGTTGGTGTTTCGCGGGATCCCTACTAAGCTAGTGATAGGAGGCTCACCCCTGGTTTTTAGGTGCGGAGGCTCTTCCTCGAGGTTCGACGGCGTTGCGTGGAGGTTCCTAGTTGCTAGCTTGTCGGGCTGAGTGTTCACTTGGCATGTGGTACGTTTTACTGCTTTAGGCTGTACTTTCTTTTAGACTGGACTTTGTTGTAGTTAGATTGTTTATATCTGTTGTCCTACTTTATTTCTTATTTCTATGTATACCACACCTACCCTTTTAGCCCTTCCAAGCCCTCCGGCTCGTGGGCGGTGGTTCAAGATTCGAATGGTATCGGGTCTTCCTGGTATCCGGATCTCGGGTCACTACAGTTGGTATCAGAGCTATGGTTGTGGAAGTACATAGGAATTTGAGATAATGTAGTAATCAGAGTCCGTAAGGCCAAGTATAGTCGGCAGCTGGCATAGGGTTTTGTATTTATTTTCTGCTTGGTTTCTCAACTAGTCAGGGTCACGCCCGTCGGCGCTCATCCAAACGCCCCTAACCACGTGTGCACACACAAGCTCAATGCCTTGAGCCAGGACTCAAGCTAGTTTTCTCCCCCAGTAGGACGCTACCGCAAGGCAAGGGGGCCCATGGAAACTAGCCTAAAAATCATATATCAGGAACTCACCCCGCCACCACTCCCAGGTGGGCCGACACACAGGAAAGTGTCGTCAGGCTACGACTAGTGGAGGCTCACAAGACACAGAGACTCCAAAACATCAGTGCTGAAGTATGGACAGGCTAAAACACGCACTATCGCACATACCTCAGAACACCAATCACAATCCACCAGACATAAGGCAGCACACTAAACTGCCTTCAGACTCAGGACAACAACTAGACCTGCTGACACAAAGATCCTTGAGTCTCATGACTCGGGGTCAAGATCGTCGCACAAAAGTGGAACATGCTCCCAATCAGCTAAATCGCTAAGCCAAAGTCACGGTAAAATACCAATAAAGGAAAAATATCTGCATAATACAACTCATGGAGACCTAAGGGATCACCAAGACCCTCAAAGCTCATGGACACACAAATCGAGGTAAAATAACACCTCAAGACATCCAAAACCATGTCTCGATCTTATACAAGAACTCCGAGACATTCATGAGGCCACATGATAACCACTGGATCTTACCGGGTTGACCAGAAACCAATAACGACTCTGAAGCAGTACAAAATACTATGCGATATAAAGGCACTATCGGCTACCTTATAACATGGTCACATCCCTCATAGGACATTAAAGACATCCACGGGACAATGGACAAACCACAAGGTCAACCCAAGATAATGGAAGGCCAAACCATCGGGAAAACACACTCTGGGAAGAAACGATCGTTCGTCTAACCGCTAGGCAACTCAGGCGGTCAGCCAAAGGGGCGCTACTCACACACAGAGAACACAGACACTTGGCGGCCATAGAAAGGGCCGCAAGGTGACTATAGCAGTCATACACCTGGCCGCCAGACCCAGTCAACCCCGAACTGACTTAACCAGTCAAACCACCAAACGGTCTACTATATAACCGTTTCATTGAGCTTAGCGGTCAGAGTTTAGACCTCTAGCCCAAACCGACTTAAATCTTTTGAGCAAATTCAAAATGAAGCTTAGCGGTCTTACATAGGGCCGCTAGAGCTAGCTTTATGATCTATCGTGCAACCGCTTAGCCAAACGACACATCAGACACAGCCTAGCAGTCTTCCAAGGGACCGTTTGATAGAGCTTAGCAGTCTTTCAATGTGCCGCAAGCCAAAGAAAATGGTCTATCACATGACCGCTAAGACCTGAATCGACATAGAACCGACAAAACCCAAATGATCGCCACTAGACCACTTAAGGCCTAAAAATGGTCTCTGAAAGGACCGCTAAGGCGTTACGGCGGGAAAAACAAAGGATTGGCCGAAACCTAGCCTTTCCACACCCCGTTCACCCTAAAATGAAGGGGAAACAATCCTAATGACCAAATTAACCTTCCACAGTTTGGAAGGGATCAAATCGATGCATAAATGACAAGAAACGAGTGATTCCACCGAATCGACCCAAACTGAGTCACGTGGGTTCCCACTCTCATATCGGTCCCAAACGACAACCAATCGTAATAAAACTTGTGGGAATGGAATGCTAACATGCCAGGGGTTCCAATGAAACTAATGTAGCAAGAAACTGTCGCCGGGAAAGGCGAACTCATCTCACACCTGCCGAAGCATGCTTTTGCCCAAATGCTATGAAACCCATCCATACGCACACCGTTCGGCTCCAAATCATGAGGGAACGAAGAAGAGAAGTAGAGTATCCATCTCCCTACCTCCATCAAAGTTCTTGCGCGCTGAAGTGACTAAACCACACCGAAAATGACACACGAACAAAAACCACGCCGGCTTTGAATCCACCGGGGGATCGTGCCAACGCCACGCTCCATCCTTCACTCCAGCATGCTCCACGACAACTCCACGATGTTATTGTCTCACCCACCTCACCACGGTCACGCGCCCCGTAGAGAGAGGTGAAGAGAGGAGAGAGAACGATGGAGAGAGAGTGAACGTGAGGATGAGAGAGAGGAGAGAGGGTTAAAAGGAAAGGAAATTAGGAATTTTCTTATTTTTGAAAAAAATTGATTTTTCACCCGGTAAGCTTGAGAGAATTTAATTCTTCATCGATTACATTTTGTGTTGTCTTCCTCTACATTGGTATTTATTTTAATCTACTGCGTAAAATTTTTAAAAGTTACCATTGCACTTGGCGGGGACAATTCAACCCCCCTTCTTGTCCATATGAGAACCTAGGGACAACAGTGGACTGTGTAAATTACTTAATGTTAATTCTATTTCCTACCTATTCATATAAATTGTGTAATTCTATAACTATTTTAGATTCTCGTGTACTTTCACACCATCTTTTTTACTCTTCCAAGTCTTCGGACTCCTGGGTGGTAGTTCGAGATTCATATTATCGAGCCTTTCTCAGTATTCGGATCTCAGGTCATTACAGCTGGTATTAGAGTGCGGTTGTGGAAATACATAAGAATTATAAATAATTACAATGGTCCACTAGTCCACAATTATGATGTATAGTCGGCACTGGCTTAGGGCACTACATGTTTCATTGACTTCACCATTTTTCGTGTCTTCTATCTTTTGCATCAGGGGCGAGCATGCCGCCAAGGTGGAGGACTCGTTCCCAGCAGGGACAGTTGGCAGAGATTCAGGTTGAGCAGGAAGAGCAGAGCAGAGTGCCCCTAGTTGCCACTGAGGCTGGGGATGCAGTGAGAGTTTCGAGGGCAGAGGATTTCTTTTGGGGCATGTTTCAGTTCAGGACTCAGCAGTTCGGCAGAGATGTTGGTGAGGGCTCATCATCTAGGGGTGGGCCTGGCCGTGAAGTGAGGGACTTTTTGTAGTTTCATCCACCCTATTATGGCAGCCAGCCAGACCCAGATGTGGCTAGAGATTGGCTTGATGAGTTGGAGAGAGTGTTCAGCTCTATGAACTGTGCCAAGGAGGACAAAGTGATGTTGGCTTGCAACCAGTTGCAGGGTACAGCTCGAGCTTGGTGGTCTTCAGAGTGGAAGACATCCTTTCAGTCTCATCCACTTCAGTAGTGATGCGGGAGGACTATGAGACTCGATATGTGGACACGAACCTATGACCTAGACGAAAGGACACGACTCACTAGACGACGCGACCAACAACTGTACGACCAAGTCATCACCTAACGTGGCTCCCGAAGGGACAAAGATGCCCCAAAACAAGAAGCACTCGCTCACGGTCGTCCCCGACGAGGGAAACGAGTCGATCTGCATGGTTGAGAAATCGACGTTGAGTCTTGGGTGGTCGGCTCACTCTCGTGCTTAGAACGAGTCACGGGATGGGTCTCGCACTTTCAACTCACAGCGGTGATCAACTACAGCGATCTAGGTGCCTAACATGCTCACAATCAGCGGCATCAAGAGCCTATACTAGAAAAGCGAGCAACTAAAGTGGGGGTGCGGGTGTACCTCCACGCCCCGGGCGTGGGGAAGACGATCCCGACCGACCCGTACTGCCGGTACAGCAATGAATAATTATTACAAAGGTGATAATTTCTGCCCATTTCACGCAGAGAGGTAAAGGGCTACACACGGGATCCGGGAGTAACTCGTTCACGTTGACGGGCAGCACTCGGGGCCGCTTTGACGGTGGCACGTGTTAGTACTCGTGGGATCCACGTCCTGGTTGGCGGACTGGGGATGCAGAAGGCTGCTGCTGCGTCGGAGACTCCTGGTTGGGCGGTCCCGGGGGCGGGGGCGTGCTGGTTGCCCTCGCAGAAGGCGAGGCGGCCACCTCGGGGGTGGTCATCAGGTGCCGTCCACGAATTGAAACCATTGTTCTACTATGCGCGACCCGGCGAGAATTGTTGCTACGATCAGCACAGACGTCGTATCGATGCGGGGTCAGTGGCGTTAGAAAGCTCTTTCAAAATACTACCACCCTAGGCTGATAAAGGAACTTTGAATCTTCTGTGCTGGCCGTGGCTGAATTTAGAAGCTTCTGATTCTCAGATCTGGGACTGACAGGGCTGACAGTGAAGTTTCCTGAGAACAGGCATTGACCATGTAGTAGATGGCGGATCTGGGTGTTGCACTCTTCATGAAACTTGTGGGGCTTGAAGTAAGGAAAACGAGACTATTTTTTTAAGGGATTTTATGGAGGTTTCGATTTTCTGGAGGTTTTATACTGGAAAGCCGGGGACAGAGAGAAAATGGGAGTTTGTAGAAGTTTTTAGGAGGGGTCAGAAAATTCATAAATTCATGAAAAAATATGGGAAGGTCCTCCGGGTTTCAAGTGACTGTGTCACTTGGGTTTCCCTCCTTGGTGGAGGAAGAGAGACTTCGGTCTCTGGTCTGCTAGTGACGGGCTGTCACTAGTGTTCCCTCCAGGCAGGAGGAAGAGAGGAGTCTGTTCCTCTGGTCAAGCTGTGAGGTAGCAATTGTTGGCAAGCTGTGGTGCCCAGCGGACGCAAGCTGTGAGGCGCAGCAGTGAAGCCACACTCGATTTGAGTGTGGGGTGGATGTAGGTCTGGTTGACCGAACCACCTTAAAATCTATTGTGCAGTGGTTTGCTTGTGGTGTGATCATCCATATCTTCTACCCCATTCTCAGGTTACTTGTGTGCTCTTCATTAGAAGCACATCTGTGTGTGATTTCTTTTCAAACTTATAATTGTTTCCAAGTGTTTAACTGTGTGCCTGAGGGACACATCTGTGCTGAGTCTTTAGATTTCATCAGTCACTTTGAGTGTGATAAAAAATTTTATTTCGCTGTAAGTTTTTGAAGGGGATTCATTCACTCCCCCTATGGATCCGGGTCTATCAACCCAACATCTCTCTCTCTCGCATTCTCTCCTTCTCTCTCACTCTCGCTGTCAGTCCTAGGGGCTGTTAGTCAGTAAGTCAGCATGCACATTCATTCATTTGCATCTTTATAAAGGAACAAAAGGGTCTCATTCCATTATCACAAAAGTCATGTACATGTGTGTCCATAACAAAAGGAAATGAAGAGGAAAATACAAGTCACTCGGCCGGTCCCTCTCCTGAACCGCCGCTGTCACTGGTGCCCTCATGTCGTTTCTCCGACGGGCCCATGGCTGTGCTCCCCTCCTCTCGTCACCGTCTCCTCTCCGCCTCCTCGTTCCTCCACTGTCCGGAGGAGTTGGTAAGGAAGTCTGAGAATGTACCGTTCTGTGCGCCGCTCTGAGACGCACTCCTCTCAGGTCCTCGATCGATCATCTAGACCGTCCACTCTACGGCCCACAGCTCGATCTTCAACTCGAAGGCCTGGCGCCGAGCCTCCCTCGCCTCAGTCTGGTAGCGCTCAAGGTCCGCCACTCTTGTGCGAAGCCACTCTATCTCTGCACGAAAGCGCTCTGTCTCGGCTCGTGCCTACTCAAGCTCTGCCCGGAGTCTCTCTGCCTCTGCTCTGGCACGCTTCGCCTCAGTAAGTACTGTGGTTAGCTCTCTCGCCTACATAATGTATTAATCATAGTTGGGCATTTACATTGCATAAGCATTTAAAGGGAAATTAGTTGGTTTGCTTACCCTCTCCGTGAGAGTGGTCTCGGCCTCCTTGGCCCGAGTAACCACCCGAGTGAAGTCTGCGTCCCGCTCGGCTCAGCCTCCCATAGGCTGGGAAGAAGAGGACGGGGCATCTGGTCCATGCCACTACGCTCCCTTAGCTCGCAACATTTTAGAAGTCAGAGTCAGTCAAGCTCATAAAGCAACTACATAATTAAGTCTAAGGTTTAGTAAAACTCACCAGAAGCTCCAGCGCACGCTGGAACTCATCCCTCTGCTGCACGGTGGAGTGGAGGAGACCATGGAGCTCCGCTATCCATCCCTGGGGGTCTAGTTGCATATGGCAAAGTCAAGGTGTCAATGCATTAGGAGTCATTAGAAAGCATAAGTTTAGAGAGTCGTACCGGTTGTCGGATGCCACAGAAGACCTGGCCTCCGTACCTCTGAGCGTAGGCCTTTAGGTAGGCCTCATCACTGGTAGCTCGGGACTTCACCTCCTGACCTCTACGTAACCAGTCGCGCACCTAGTTGATCACCTGGGTGATCCAGTCAATCTCGCCACTGAGTCCCTTCGAGGACCACCCGATGAGCTCGTCATCTCGAGCGGGGAACTCTACCTCCAGCTGATGAACACCCCTCGTCCTCATGATCAGGCGGTGATGGAGAGGCTCGATGATGTTCATGCATTGGAGTCAGATCTCTTTCCCAGTGTACGCCTGGGCCACCTCCACCCAGGGCTATCCCTCCTAACCCTCGTCACGATAGGGTGCCCAGCGCACATGAAAGGGCAAGAAAGTCAAGTGTTAGCATTTAGATATGTAACGCCCCGGGATCCGATCCCTAAATTTTTGGGGATAATTTTTTTTTAATATTTTATCAAACCCCGAAGCAATTATCTCGTACGTATCACGGAAGTGCAATATTATATTTCTTTCCTTCTCCTCACAAGCCCCACTCACGTAAAACCACTCCCCCAAGTCCCGTTCACCCTCCCCCTACTCATCTCCCCTCCCTTTCTATTCTCTGCACACCCAGTACGGTGGACAGGCGCCCACCCCCACCTTCTCTCTCATTCTCTTTGTTCTCCTTCTAACTTCTCTCTCTAATGCCACACACACGCACGCCTTCGCACCCCAGCGCCACCAGCCTCTCTCCTCCCCCTTCTGCAAATGCCCACACTCACAGACCCCAACCCCCATGCTCTCTGTCTCCCATCCCTCGCCCTCCCCAACTCACGCGGCGGCCCCTACATGGAACGGGGGCACCACCGGTGCCCACTCGTCCCCCTCGCCACTCTCTCCCTTATTGCCTCCAACCGCCCTGCTTCTCACCCCCACTCCCTCTCTCTTCTGCCCATCTGTGAACTCACTCCCCCATCGACATGCACCCCTCGGCCTTGCCCGAGGGCCAAGCCTTCCAACCCCACCATGAAGAGCCAAACCCCTTCACTGACAAACTAGCTACTGCCACCCTCGTCATCCGTGACGACGGCTGCCACCGTTAGCTCTGCAAACCCCTCACAAGCGTTGCCTGCGCTGCACTTCAGTAGTGAAGATCAGGCTAGCCAACAATCACTGGCCACCAGCCACCGGTCGGGGCCATCTCCTTTGTCCCTTGTCATGGCTCATGCATTCACATCATCGATGCTATCCACTACATCATCGTCAGCATACACCACTCCAGCATGGTAGTACCTCTACGAGCTACTCATCCCCTCCATCAACATCCTCTGAGAAGCAGCCGCAAAGAAATCCGCTGTGACATGGTCGCCTCTGGTAGGGCATCGTTCTCAAAGTCAAGCTATCCACACCGGTGGCTAGAAGCAGGGGCCATTAGGAACTGCCCTTCCACTTGAAGTGGCAGAATTCGTTGGAAGTGATATCACAATGTTGTACTGGTAATCTCCACTGGTGTAGTTGTGAATGGTGCCTTGAAAGCTAACTCAGTTTGAGAAAGAGTTAACAAATGAGTATGCAGCAAAGGTTGTGAAGCCTTGAAAGAATTTTACGTGAGTCCTAACTCCATGAGGGTTAGTGCAAGGTGTTGGGTACGTGATGTTTGTAACAAGCCAAGCTTCCTTTTGCTGATCTCTATGATAATGTCATTTATGAAAGAAAGAATTGATGAGAAAAAAAAAGAGTTCAAAAAAAAAGGAAGAATCAAAAAATGGAGAAAATGAAAAAAAATAGAAAGAGGAGAAATTTGCAGGCTCGAAAGATCGTGTCACATCAAATGGTATCAGAGCAAGTTCTAGACTTGTCTCTACTAAGTCTAGTCCTAGGGCCATTGCATTTATCCCCTGATTATCATGGCCACTTCCTACTTAACCTACTCACCACCCTTGGACATCATCCTAGATAGGGACATTACCTTTGACGGATCACATTCTAGTGATTATGTTAGGTGGGAAGCTACCATAGAAAGATACTTTGAAAAGACTTGGGTATATGGACCTGCGAGAGTCCGCAAGGCCAACGGATGACTTCGGGGTCAAGCCAAGAGTAAGTGGGAGCACATAGAGGGATTAAGAAGGGTTAGGAGGCAAGAGCCCATTCACTCATGGGATGATATGAAGGAGGAACTTAGAAAGATCTATGCTCCCCGACATTCCCCTTCCTATCCGAGGAGCACTACCACTCCTCCATCCCCACCCGGCCAACTTGAGACCACCCTTAGGTCTCCACCACCACCACTCCCAACAAATCACCTCTCAACCGTCATCACTACACTTCGCCACCAAGCCCTCTCCCTTAAGACCCAAACGAGCCCAGCCTCTACCTCTCCACCTAACCCCATGAGGGTCCCCACACCCCAACTAAAACCCCCTTCCTCAACCCTCACCATTCAAACCCAAGTGGACCCCGTGTCCACCCCTCCACCTAGGCACATGACGGCTACCAGCCCCCAACCCACAATCCCTCGTCAAACCCATGCCCCACAAGCCCCCGTGGTTTCCACCACTACCCCTCCATCACCTTTCTGTTTTAGTGCTTTGGTCAGTTCCTTGGTCGACCACAGCTGCTTCGATGGTCGACAGGCAGTCTTGGCACTTGTCATTTTTGCTGTTTCTCAACGGGCTTTGGTCGACCACAACTGCTTCGATACCTCTCCACCCCACTTCCCCTCCCATAAACCCCATTTCCCCCCATCATCTTTAATCTACAGTCCACCAGTTCATCATCCAGAGAACCTGAAGACTGTAGAAGACATTGCGATGCCATACGGACGTTCCAGGAGACACAAGAGCTACCCCTGGAAGCATCTTCGAGTCATCTTCGCAACGGCGGTCGTTTCGTCTCGTTCCGAGCTCGTGACTGTCCGGGAGAGGCGATCTACTCCGACTGTGCAGAAGGCTCCTGCCCAGCTTCTAGAGGTGGAGTGCAGTAGTTGCCACGTCGGCTCCTTTGAAGATCTGGAGGCAGTGTTCAACTGAGACCTTCTTCTACGAGTTCTCCTCCTCCTCCAAGAAGCGGAGCTCCGTTAGACCACCGGAGCGATTTCTTCTCCTTTTTCTCCCTAGAGTGCGCAGTTCTGTCCACCCTGGGATAGAACTGACATCCTGTCAGTGTTCATATTTCTGCGGACTGCTCTGACATCGGCTGGCACGCCCGTGGGTCTCGCCTCGAAGGCAGCACGTATTTGGTTCCAACGCCACTGATCGTGCGCAATTCGGAGTTCGGGGCTGTTCGTGGTGGTGTCATCTTCCAGACGCTGCAGTGCTGAGAAGGTCTGAGCCAGATAGCAGAGTCCTTGATTCTAGCTTCACCGCAATCGGCGATGACTTCCCAAGCTCCTGCCAAAATTTCAGCATCCTCCTGGACCAATCCACGAAGTTTTGGCACTGGTCCTGCTGACAAAGGAGTTCGGGAGCATCCTAAAGAATTCTTGCATCGACAGTCTATCCCCTATTCCTGAGAAGGGACAGAATCGACCCCGTCAACGTGTGAAGCTCTATTCCTCCTCTTTCCCCTCCCCGCTTGGCCGGCTGAAGGCCCCTCCCTGTGCAGAGGTAGTCTTAGTTTTAATTCATTTAACCCCCACCCCAAGATCCCCCTCCTGTGTGAGGCATAGTATTATAATTGCTTGAACAGGTTGAAGCGTCCTTACCGCGGCATGGGTAAGCCCCACGCTTCCCCGCACACCCACGTCTCTGACCAGGACCGGCTTCATCAAACCGGTCGAGTAAGTGCTCTTTCCCTTGCTTCATTACAGTGCTTTTCTTCCAATATTAGCTCTTAGCTGTGCTGGCCGGTGAGAGAGAGTGCCCGATCTCGCAAGTCCCGGACTTCGAGAGACCATCGTGGGAGTGAGTGTTACCCGTGCCCTCGGCACCGGGTCGGCCACTAGGATTGGACTAATCAAACCCCTTGGGAGACCCTCTGGCCTTGCTGGCCCTCTACCAGTAAGGGACCAGCCATCACATCCTCCACTCGGCATCGTCGAGTTACCCACGGGTTCGGGGTGAGTGCCGGGTGAGTTGGCCGCCGATATCAGCCCATTTGCGTTGCGAATGTGCTTGCTTGCTTAGGTCCGAGGTTGTGTCACATCACCTAAGGTGTTTAGGAGACAAGACTCAAACAGGGGTAACTCAAGTCAATCTTATTATTCCAGATCTCCAACTCACACTCCATACCAATTCACATATTCTCAACAATTCTGAAGGTATGACAGGGATAGAGCTAGCTTAAGGATAGCATATTATTCATATCCCAATTAGAATTTCAGACCTCATGTTGGGAAGTGGTTCGGGCAAATCAAGTATAGAACTCCAAGAAATCACAGCTACTATGTTTAGCCTAGGACCATCACTGGCTACACTACACTAAATGCTCATTGGCCTAGGCACTGGCACAAACATGTTCAATATGCTAATAATAATGGTGTCAGGACACAGAAAAGAACTGGAAGGATTCAAGCTATTAATGCTGAAAAGAAGAATAACAATAAGAAGAAAGTAAACAAATTCACCAAACAAACAATTCACAAGCAGATGTGGATTCCAAAGCATTTGTTGTCATGTTTGAATAATATTACTTTTGTTCTGGAGACCAATTGTTCTTGGGTTCCAAACTCTTTTGCTTAATTGTCATTGCAGGTATGCCTGGCAGCCAAGCATAATATGTGGTACTTGGACAGTGGCTGCTCCAGGCACATGACTGGGGACAAGGCAAAATTCTGTATGTTGGTCGAAAAGAGTGCAGGACAGGTCACCTTTGGAGGTAATACCAAAGGAAGAATCATTGGGTCAGGTAAGGTAGGTAAGTGTACTACCTGCTTGTCCCCTTGGCCCAATGGTTCTAGTCCTAGGTGGACTATGGGCCATCCCTTATGGACCCTAACAGCCACATGACCCAATGGAAGAGAGGGTGGGGTCCCTCAAGGCCCAAGTGATTATTTTACAAACAAACCCAAAGACTTTTATGGACTAACACTTTGGCTTACAAAGCATAACAATTGCACACCTATTTATGCATGGACATAAAGGCAAACCTAAAGGACATGAAAGCAAATAAAAATACTAGTCTCTGGAGTCGATTCCCATCAATTCTCCTCGGGTGGGAAGAACTCGACCCCGTCGAGTAAGAGGGGTGTGCTATTGCTCCAGTAGATCCGAGTGTCATCGGACACGGGCCATCCCCTCCATCGAACCAGAGAGCGTCGATACATCTCACCCCCGGTAATCAGTACCTGCCCACCCAGTATATGCTCTATCTGCTCACGTTACTGGGGTAACAAGGCTAGAAGTGGACACTTAGGGGTGGTGTCACTTACAAGGGATGGAGACGGCTCAAAACTCACTAGGGTTCACCGCTAGGTCCCGTAGGTGACGAGACCCGGTACACTGAGGGGGAGCTGAACCCATAATTAGTAGGCCTACAACATGTGCATATGGTCTGATTTACCTCATACTCAAAAGGGACGGGTACTAGAGCTTGCATGGAACCGACTGACTCGATGTATGTAGACTCCTGACAGACTAGACAAAGAAAACACACAGATGCACATATGACCCTAAACAAACCTATAGCTAGTCTAACCCGTACATATGCAATGGTGGAGCAGGACACCCGAATGTGTGCCATGCATACACAAGACTCAAACAAATGTCGGTGGCATCACGAAATCCCCGACATCTCACTATACAACACTCAAGCACTAACGACCTCTTGGGTTTGGGAGGTTTGGGAGGCTTGGGTGACTTGGGTGACCTGGGTGGGCCAGGAGAGCCAAGTTCACCTTCTCCCGTACCCCAGTGAACGGGCTCTTTGCAGAGTGTATGTGGATGGGCCTGTGGGGTAGAGGTGTGATAGTGGACTTCCCTGAAGAAGTGGAGTATATGTGATAGCACAAGGGGTTCACTAGTGAAGGGGTCAAAAGGGTCAAAGAAGGTACAACCCCTTGGACTTGGTTCCCTCATGACATGATCCCAAGTGTAAGATTCTTGAATGTGGTGGGGGACTTCCCTAAAGAGGTGGAATGGAGGGTGTGGGTCAAGAGGCCCACTAAGAAAGGGATCAAATGGGTCGAAGAAGGAGTGACCCTTCGATATGGACTCCCGAATATCATGAAAGGGATCGAGGGGATCAAAGAAGGTGTGACCCCTCGATATGGAGTCCCTCATCTCATGGTCCCACATGTAGAATTCTAGAAGGTGTTGAGGGTCACCTTCATGCGTGGCAGTAGGTGGGATGGAGGTCTTGGGCAAGAGGTATGGTTCCTCCCTTGGGATGAATGGCATGAAGGTAGATTCGACCGACAAGGGAAGGAATAAAAGGACCTCCGTGGTGACATGACCCACGGTATACACGGAGGTAATGGACCCTAAGGCGGGGTGGGTGAAGCTATGACTTGTGGGTTGGTCAGAGCCTCGGGCCAACATATGTGTCAACTTCCTTTGTGTGTCTAATCCCATGAGAAGGTCATCCAACGTATCAACATGGTGACTAGAATGGCATGTGGTGTGGTAGGAGTTGATGGGCACTAAGCGTAGTATGGGGTCCATAGGTGGATTGGAAGGTGGGGTAAGGGACAAACCTGTCCTAAGCTAGCTAAGAAGTGGTTCATCTATGTAAAGCTCCACCATTAGAGGTACGGTTAGCTCTGGCTGAGGTGGGTGAGGTTGAGGGGCAAGAGCATCCTGCCTCGTGGGTTCATGGGTTTGTTCATGGGTGGATGCTCACCGTAGGGCAACATCTGCTCGTCGTGGGGCATCAACAAACATAGACTCATATGGCTCGACCTCTAAAGCGACAATATAGGAGTACGGCAGAGTGGTCACGTGGTGAAGAAGTAATTCAAACTGGAAGTGAAGACGCAAACCTCTCCGGAACTCACGTGCGATTACGACGCTCTTCTCTCCAACTTCATACCGCAGTTGCTCCTCTCCAATTCCATATTGCAACCGATACCTATCGAAGGCCCTAATGTACTCAATTACGAACTTGTTACCGGCCCCTATTTATAGGAGAGGCCAAGGCTACAAAATATTACAAAAGACTTTGGAATCTAAATAATTACCCCGCTAACTAAGGTGGTAAGCATAAGACACTAAAGACCTTTAACCGAACTAGTTCCTACTTTGGGCCCCTTGGGCCTTATTCAACTGGCCCACTAAGGCCTACAGGACTCAAATTAACTTAATTTAAAATGTTTTGATTGAACTGACAATGAAATAATGTAAACACAATTGACAACTGGCTGGATCAACTGTTAACGAGCTACTGGGCCCTCCGTCGATGTGCATCGTCGAATGTCCCCATCAAGGATCCTAGCCCGTTTCAGTCTTATTCACTGCTGTGAGTGAGAGAGTGTAACTGTCCCTTGTCTTGCTCCGATCACGAGAGTGATTAGACCACCCTAGTCTCCGTCGATTTCTCAACCATGCGGATCCGCACACTTCCCTTCTCTTGGGGAACGACTACGAATTTGATGTTCTTGTTGTAGACATAGTTCCTTCTTGGATGCTCTTGGTGTCGAGCTAAATTAGCTCGGTTGACCGCGTTGTCACTGGTCGCATTATCCACCTAGTCCGGTCAACACCTAGAGTCCTAGGTTCGCACCCCTTCCTGCATCAAATTGGTATCAGAGCACGATCGAGTCTAGGGTTTTCTTTGGTCTTTGTCGTTGCATTGGTAGTTGGCATCTCATTAAGCCCCTTTGCATGCCCACCTGTCGGGGTACCCATTACCACTCACCACCACCACCCATGGCTGACCATCAAGCCTGTGAACTCAGAGAGCCTTCAATGGTTGAAATGGTCATGAACCTCATGGAACAAATGGAAAGTCTAGGCATGCATTTAGAGGGTAGGATGAAGGCTCTAGAAGATAGGGCCAAAGTGTCAGATCAACCCATTCAACGTCTGATTGAGAGAATGGCCACCCTCTAGCGAGTCCCCATAGGGGTGCAACCTGCACTGGCATTTGGGCAGCCTAAGGCCGCTCAGTAGCCCACGGTTCCTAGAGCTCAAGTGGTCAATGTTAGGAGACATAGAGTCCCCGATTTTAATGATGAGTCTGACAATGAGTATGGGGGGTATGGTCATGACCGTCGTGTCCAACGGTGGCATCGTGAGCTCGATGAGGATGATTGCGATCTATGGAACATGCATGCGGACCCTCCAACCTTTGACGGGTCCTTGAACCCGAAGGTTTATCTAGATTTGGAGGACGGCATGGACCGGTATTTTGAGTGGTTTAAGATGACAGAGCACCAGAGAGTCTGCTTTGCGATGATGAAGCTGCTAGTGTAGGCGTAGACCTATTGGATGAATGTAGAGAGCCTATTGATGCAGCAACATCAGCCCCCGATTGAGACCTGGGATGGGATGAAGGTCAAGTTGAGGGAAAAATACCTCCCTGTCACGTATCGTCAGGATCTCATTGATTGTTGGCAGAGTCTCACCCAAGGTAGTCAATCCATGTCCAAGTACATCATCGATTTTGATGAATATTATTTACGGTGTCGAGTCACGGAGGAGAGCACTATGACCATCTCACGTTTCCGAAGAGGGTTGTGGATGCCTTACCAATATGAGCTATTTCGCCGCAACATGACCACTTTGGAAAATGCACATCAGGTCACTCTCGAGCTTGAGCAGTTCGAGTCAGAGTTTGCATTTGCCCAGTGGCAGGGTGCCTTTCCTTAGCATAGGTCTGAACCCCGTGGTGCTTCTGGCCCCTATCAGAGGACATTCGTGGCCCATACTCAGGAGCCCATCCGCTAGGACCCATCTACCCCGAGGCCTCAACTTCCTCAGTTGAGGGATCTCCCACCTCGACCCCAGCCACCTCCTTTTGTCACTCGTCCACCAACTCCAACACCTTCTACTCATCTCCTTTTACTTACACCCCCTGCCCATCGGGAGGACAAAGGTAAGGGACCACTTACCGGGGAGTCTAGTGGAGCTCGACAGTAGTACTTTCGCTATAATGGGTTTGGCCACTTTTCTAGTCGGTGCCCCACTTGCTCATTTCTAGTCATTGGGGATACGATGGCTAGCGAGGCTGCACCCTCTGAGATTGTGCCTATAAGCTACGAGGCGGAGCAGGAGCTCGCTGACAAGTTCTTTGGCGAGATTGAGGATGATCAGGCTGATGCTCAGTACTAGGATAGTGCTGAGCTAGGGCTCGTTAGGTGCACCTTGACCTAGCCATAGGCCAATGATGACAGGCACCAAACTACTAATTTTCATACATACTATTGGCTAAATGGGAAGGTGTGCAAGGTGATTATGAATAGTGGGAGTTGTATCAATGCCATCTCTACAGGCATTGTTTTGCTCCTTGGTCTTACCCCTATAGACCATCCCCTCCCTTATCGAGTATCGTGGGTGAACTCCCCCTCTGTCCCGGCCAAGCTATGGTGCCTAGTCCCACAACAGTTTCACGCCTGCCGTGACGACATTTGGTGTGATGTCCTACCTATAGAGGTGGGCAGCATTATTCTTCGTAGGCCCTAGCTATTTGATCGGGATGCCATGCTCCATGGTCAGTCGAACACCTCAACCTTTGACCATGGTGGCCAGTGGATCACTCTTCACCCCTCCCCACTGAAGAGTCCGCCAGTTAGGGGTCCTGTTGGCCGAACCACCTCGGGCCCATCTACCCTTAGGACCAGTACCCCACCCCTAGTCCAGGCCATGGCTATTTCTCCTACCGTAGGCCAGCCACCAACTGGTAGATTGATGATGATTAGCCCCCGTGAGATGGAGTAGGAGGTTAGTAGGGGTTGCCGATCCAAGAGGTGGAGCGAGACTCTGAAGGGGCACTCCCACCTAATGTTGCCCCGATCCTATAGGAGTTCGTTGATGTGTTCCTGGAGGATCTTCCCAAGGGGCTCCCACCTATGTGGGATGTTCAACATGCCATTGACTTGGTTCTGGGATCCTCATTGCCCAACCTTCCACACTACCGTATGAGTCCCGTTGATCACGCTGAGCTATAGCGTCAGATCGATGAGCTACTACAGAGAGGATCTATTCGGAAGAGCATGAGCCCCTGTGCTGTACTCGCATTGCTTGCCCCGAAGAAGGATGGCACATGGAGGATGTGTGTCGATAGTTGTGCCATCAATAAGATCACCATGAAGTACCGATTTCCCATTCCTCGACTTGATGACATGCTTGATATGATGTCGGGAGCAACTATTTTCTCCACGATAGACCTTAAGAGTAGCTATCACCAAGTGAGGATTAGGCTTAGAGATGAGTGGAAGACTACTTTCAAAACTAAGGATGGGCTATACGAGTGGTTGGTTATGCCTTTTGGTTTGACCAACGCCCGTAGTACCTTTATGCGGCTCATGACCCAAGTCCTTCGACCTCTTATTGGAGTCTTTATTGTCGTTTACTTCGATGGCATCCTTATTTATAGCCACACTAGGGAAGATCACTTGGATCATTTGAGGCAAGTCTGTTTGATCTTGAGGCGAGAGCAATTGTACGCCAACCCAAAGAAGTGTGCTTTCATGATGTCACATGTTACGTTCTTGGGTTTTATTGTATCTAGTGAGGGGGTCTCCACCAAATTGGAGAAGATTCGAGCCATTGTTGAGTGCCTAGAGCCCTGCACGCTCCACAATGTCTACAACTTCTA
Source organism: Amorphophallus titanum (assembly GCA_024336825.1). NCBI lineage: Eukaryota > Viridiplantae > Streptophyta > Magnoliopsida > Alismatales > Araceae > Amorphophallus > Amorphophallus titanum. Next base: position 828,977 of record JANBPO010001371.1, on the reverse strand, counting down.
TGGTCTCACGACATTCTATCGTCGTTTCATCCGCAGATTAGTTCTATCACTGCCCCGATTACGGATTGTATTCGGAAAGGCACATTTGTATGGATGAAGGCCACCGGTGCCGCCTTTCGGGACATTAAGGAGCGTATGACCCAAGCACCTATCCTTAGATTACCTGACTTCACGAAGTTGTTTGAGATATCTTGTGATGCATCTGGTGTTGGTATAGGCAGAGTCTTGAGCCAGGAGAGCCACCCTATTGTTTTCTTTAGTGAGAAGTTGAGTGACGCCAAACTGCGATCCTTCACCTATGACAAGGAGTTCTACGTAGTTGTCCAAGCTTTTAGACATTGGAGGCACTCTCTGCTACATTAGGAGTTTGTCTTATATTCAAATCCCGAGGCTCTTAAATTCCTCCATGCCCAAAAGAAGCTCAATGTGCGTCACAGTCGGTGGGTAGAGTACCTTCAGGAGTTCACTTTTGTGCTCAAGCACAAGGCTGGGATAGAGAATAAGGTTTTCGATGCCTTGAGTCGGCGTGCATGTTTATTGTCCACCATGAGTGTTGAGGTCGTAGGCCTCGAGAAGATGAGAGAGGCTTACGCAGATTGCCCTAACTTTGGTCAGATCTTTGCCACTCTCTAGGCTGGGCCTTCAAGGGATTATAGCGAGTACATGCTTCAGGAGGGTTATATGTTTCGAGAAAGTAGGCTTTGTGTTCCTCAAACTTTGGCCTGAGATTTTCTTATATGGGAACTACATGCAGGGGGTCTAGCCGGCCCCTTTGGTCGGAACAAGACCATTGAGGCAGTAGAGCACCATTTCTATTGGCCGAGTTTGAAGCACGATGTCACTCACATCGAGGCCCAGTGTCGTACTTGTGCTACGGCCAAGATGAGGAAGCAAAGTTTCAGTCTCTATACGCCTCTACCCGTCCCTGATGCCTCATGACAGGACATTAGTATGGATTTTGTTTTGGGACTGCCACGCACGGCCCAAAAGCATGGCTCTATGTGTGTGGTTATGGATAGGTTTTCTAAGATGGGCCTTTTCATTCCCTGTTTGAAGACTTCGTGTAATATCTTGAAATATTTATTGAATTAATTATTAAATTATTATCTATAAATTAAAAATTTTAAGAATTAAATTAGAATTAGAATTAATTTAATAAATAAAATGAAATTAAAATAAATAGTTAAATTTAAATAGAATTGAAATAACTCCCTCTTCTCACAGCCACATCCTCCTCGAACCGCCGCCGGAGCTCCCCTCTCACCTCCGCACCCTCCTGCTAACCACCGCAACCCCCCACTGAACCCAGACGCCACCGGCACACCCGTCTCCCATCTCTGACCGCCGCGGCAAGCTTCCGGCACTCTCCTCTCCCCGGCCAGCCACACCACTGCCGGCCACCTCCACTTCCAGTACTCCGCTCACCGTCGCGACCTCCCTGCCAACACCGTCCATCACGCAAGCCTCCGCCACCCCCGGCAACACCACCGGACTACCCCGTCACGCCCTCTCTCCCCCCCGACCACCGCACTCCTCCACACCCTCACTGCCGCTGCCACCGCCGACCTCCCCTCCGGTTCACACCCTCTCCCCCGTACCCTCTCTCCTTCACTCCGGCCCTCCGTGAACCCACACCTCCGCCTCCTCCATCTCTCCATCTCTGCTACGTGACCACCCCCCACCCTCTCCACCGGCCACCCGTCGCCACCCACCTCACCTCCAACCGCGGCAGCCACACCCCCCCCACTGCCCTCCACACCTCCCATCCCCCTTCCCTGCACACACGCAACGCCCGCGAGCCCCTCACCTGCACTCACTCCTACTGCATCCCCCTCTCCTCCGCCATCCTCCACGCGACCGACTTCAACTCCCCACTCCGGCTCCCTCCCCGGTCGAACGTCCCTGCCCCCACGACAGCCACACCCCCGCTGCCACCACCCACACCGCCGGCACTCTCCCCCTCCCCGTCACCTGCAAGCCCACCTTCACGCGACCGACCTCACCACCCCACCTCGACCACCACGACCACCTCCCTCCGGCGACCAAACCCACCACCCTCTGCCAACCCTCCCAACGCCACCGTCCCTCCACCCACCTCACTGCGGACGCCGCCGCACGCACCCACACCCCACCGTCCACCTCCACTAACACCACACCGGACCACCCTCTCTCCCACATTCCCACTTCCACCTGCACCGACCACCGGACGAACGCCGTCGACCCCCCACGCCCCTCCGTTCCCACCTACACCCCGGTCGCCCCCACCGGTGGCACCGGCCAACCCAAACCTCCTCCGACCACCGTCGCCTGCGAACCCCACACCTTCCCTTCTCCCTGCATGCAACCCAGACCACCCCCCATCGCCTGTGAGGCCACCGCCAACCAACCCCCCCACGCCGCGGACCTCTCCCTCTCTCTTCCCTGCAACCTCCGCGAGCCCCCTCTCCCGTGGCCACCTGCTAACCCCACCGGCACCCCCTCCGTAACCACCGCAAGCACCCCTTCCCTGCATACACACACACATATCACTCCACCCCTCCTCCCTGCTAAGTCCGTGTCCACCCCGACTCCACCACTCTCACGCACCCCCCGTCTCCGACCACCGTCGCCTCCGGCCAACCGCACCACCACCTCCACCTGCACCGGCCACCGTCCCCACTCCCTTTCCTCACCCTCCGCTAGCCCTTCCCCCACCTGCTAACAGCCCACGCTGCTCCCATCTGCTATCCTGTCGGCCAGCCACACCGCGCCACCTACACCACGCTGAACTCACCCCTCCCTGCCAACACGCAACCACCCCCTCCCTGCATCGGCCACCCCCGGCGACCCTCTCACCGCCTCCAGCCCTCCCCACTCCCACCGTCGACGTCCGCCGCCCCTCTCACCGCCGACGAGCTCACCGGCGGCCCTTCCCATTCATCACTGTCACCTTCTCTCCCCCTCCCGTCACCTGCTACTCCCCCGTACCCCCCCACGCTGAGCCCCTCGCCGCTGCGCCAACCCTCCCTCTGCTAACACCCCCACGGACGCCACCGTCACTCCGTCGACCACCTCCACCGACGCCGCACGTATCGCCACCGGCCAACACTCCCTGCACCGACTCCCCGCCTCCGGCACCTCCCCACCTCCGGCATCACCCCGCCTGCTAACCCAGACGCCGCCGGTGAAGCCACCCCTCTCCCCGTCTCTCTCTCTCCCTCACGCCCCCCGTTGCCACCGTCGTCTCCGCCACCGCACTCGGTCGACCGCCGTTCCCACCTCCACCGGGACTCCCTCTCCGCACGGCCATCCCCTCTCCCGGTCGACCTCCCTCCTCTCCCTTCACAGCCACCGCCGCTGCCAACCTCCTCCCTCTTTCCCTCTGACTTCTCCCGGCACGCAATTCTATGATAAAAGAATGAGGGTTATTCTTGTCCTATTGTGTACCCCAATTCTATGATCTTGAATGGGGGAAAATCTTACTTGAGTACTGTTCATGTGGACTCCAATTCTATATAAAGGGAAGCTCAGTAATACACACCATTCATGGGAAGACATCGTAAAATACAAGTAATGCCACCCCAAACAACAAAGAAAAAAAATAAAAAAGTAGGGCAATTAAGTATTTTTTTTCTGCCTTGTGTTAGTACGTCTTAATTAATTAATTTGCGCTCATTGGTGTTTCATCGATCAGGTCTTGGTTCATAAGATCGCTGAGATTCGACAGAGGTGGGAGGTTATGTCGAGGGAGAGGGAAGACATTAAGAGTGGTTCGGCTTATCAATGGGATCTGCTGCAGGAAAGGATGGCACAAACTGGTTCCCTCCTCAAGGATGCAAAAGTATTTGGAAGAGAGAAGGAGAAAGATGAGATCCTAGAGTTCTTGCTCAGTCCAGATGGTGAAATTGGTCCCCTTTCCATGGCCATAACAGGTATGGGAGGTCTTGGCAAGACGACCCTTGCCCAGCTTGTCTACAATGATGGGAGAGTCACGGAGCATTTCGACCTCAAGATGTGGGTCTGTGTGACTGCTGCGGAATTTGATGTCACCAGCCTCACTGGAGATATCTTGGCGTCTGCTGAGGGTACGTACTCTTATGGGGGGATGCGGAATCTGGATGTGCTTCAAAGGAGGCTCGTAGAGAAACTCAAGGGGGTGCGGTTCTTACTCGTCATAGATAACCTGTGGGATCGAAATCACAGCAAGTGGCAGAACCTATGTGCTCCCCTGGTTCTTGGGGAGAAGGGCAGCAGGGTTGTCATCACGACACGAGACATGAAGGTTGCTGACATCTTGCCGACGAGGAAGGTGATGGAGCTACAAGGGCTGCCCTTCGACGAGTGCTGGAAGCTTTTCAAGAGGTATGCTTTTGTCGACGGTGAGTCTGACGAGGAACACACGAGTCTGGAAGCCATCGGCAAACAGATTGTTCAGAAGCTTAAGGGCGTCCCATTAGCGGCGATGGCGATTGGGGGCGCCCTGCGGTCGTCGGAAGTGAAGGAAAGTGAGTGGATGAGGATCTTAGAAAATGAGGTTTGGGAGCTAGAACTCGGTGAAGATGGCATTTTACCCGCTCTGAAGTTGAGTTATGATCAGCTGCCCCCGCAGTTGAGGCAGTGCTTTGCATACTGCTCTTTGTATCCAAAGAACTACAAGTTCAAGAGGCAGAACCTGACCCAACAATGGATGGCACAAGGCTTTCTTCAGATTGGAGCAAAGGGAAGAATGGAAGATGTGGGAGCTAAATACTTGGATGATCTGTTGGCTAGGTCCTTCTTTCAGCATGTCCATGGCGAATTTGTTATGCATGACTTGCTTCATGACCTTGCACACCTCGTCTCCAGGCATGATCATTCGACTACGGCAAGTGCCTCGAGATATCAGCTTCCCAGGGGGACTCTCACGCTACGCCACTTATCAGTTGTCATGGCCCCGGGGCGACCGGATCAGAAAGATCTTGAGAGACTGTGCAAGCACAGGAATTTGCGTACTCTTGTTTTCTTCTTCCCCGTCGACTGCCACCGCCAGATCTCTCATGGCATCTTTCTCGGCTTCAGAACTTTGAGGGTGCTGGATTTGAGCTACGGGGGCATTGAAACATTGCCAGACTCCGTGGGTAATCTGACACATCTTCGGTACCTAGATCTCAGTGGAAACTTCCTCACTTGGTTACCAGAGTCGCTGTGTTGTCTATACAGACTTCAGACTCTGAGACTGAGATCAGGGAATCGAATTAAGAAGCTACCTCAAGGCATCCGCAATCTGACCAGCCTGCGCCACCTTGAAGTAGAACCTAACTTACTATCTGGGGCGGTTGGGATTGGGAAGTTGACGTGCCTTCAAGAATTAGAGTCGTGTGCAATATCTCCACGACCAGGAAAAAAGATAGAAAATATTATTCATATGAAACAAAACAAGGGTGCACAAAGCATATGCAATCACCACAGGTAAATAAGGGCACAATGGGTAATTAATTGAAACTCGCAACACCCAATAAACTTGTTCGATTTTTCAAAGGGAAGGGCGCACATGCATACTTTATGATAAATGGAAAATATATATCTGCATTTTGGATGGTCCCATTTGCTGCGACGCAGCAAGCCTGCCGGTGCGGTACTAGGGCATGGGTGAAGCACGCCTGGCCGGATCGAACTCCGGCGGCGGTGGGCCGTAAAGATTGTCGCCCGGATCACCCGGCTGGCACCAGAAATAGATCAGCACGGCCGCCAGGATCAGCGTACCGATGTTGATCAGGGTCAGGAACGGCAACAGGGTGACCGCGAAAAAGCCGACGGCGAAGAAGCTGACGACTGTGATCAGGGTCAGGATCTGGCTCAACGCCACCAGGAAGAACAGCACCCAGACAAGCTGGCCGTTGCGGCCAATGTCTTGCAGGCGGCGCGCGCCCAGGCTGGTAGCGGGCAACAGGATCGCCAGGTTGTAGAGCGCCCCCAGCGGCATGCCCACGACCCCGCCCAGGATATGGGCCAGGAGGGTGGCGATGATATTGGCCAGCACGAAATACCAGAATTCCGGCCGTCCCACGCGTCCGGCCATGTCAAAATAATGCTGGGTGATGATGCGCTTGTAGTTGTCGAAGACTGCTTGCGGATCCATGCCTATCCCCCCATCTGTTTTCCAGCCGAACCGGGCAAACCCGGAACCGGCTAAACATCTGTACCTGTGGGCCCAATTGGCGTAATGCGCCGGGCGCAGGGCCGGTTTGCGAAGCTTTCGAAGCAGTCCGGCCGTCTCATAGCTTACACGCATCGCCGGGATTGGCTAAGAGCCGCCCGCAGGAGAGCAACAGGCCATGACGGCACGGATTTTCATCGACGGCGCGGCGGGAACCACGGGGCTGGAGATTCGCCAGCGCCTGGAAGCCCGACAGGGTCTTTCGCTGATCGCCCTGGCCGATGCCGAACGCAAGGATCCGGTCGCGCGCAAGCGCGCCTTGAACGACGCCGATGTGGTGATCCTGTGCCTGCCGGACGACGCGGCGCGCGAGGCGGTATCGCTGATCGAAAACCCGGACGTGCGGGTGATCGACGCCTCCAGCGCCCATCGCGTCGCGCCGGGCTGGACCTATGGCTTCGCCGAGCTGGAGCCGGGCGGCTACGACAGCACCGTGATTACAAGCCAAGTTTCAACACCAAGAAAAGATCAGGTAGTGGAGGTGAGTCATCACAGGATAAGAAATTGAAGAAGGCGTCCAGGCCGTTCTCCATCACCACCACTTCCAACGTGGTGTGTAAACATTGTGATAAAGCTGGACATAAGGCAGAAGAATGCTGGCGAAAACTGGGAGCCTGTCTCCGTTGCGGGAGTCGGGATCACCGCATCCCAGATTGCCCAATGATGAAGGAATCACCAGGAGAAGGAAAACGCCCGGTGACAAGGAATGCACGCCTCCACGCAGTAATGGAAGCGGAACCAGATAGTGAAGGCGGACTAGTAGAAGGTACATTAACCGTTTGTTCAAAGTCTGCTTATGTTCTATTTGATACTGGAGCATCGCATTCCTTTATTTCTAAGAAGTTTATAGATCCACTGCCAAACGAACCGGAGTGGATAAATCTGGTTATTGAAACTCCTCTTGGCAAGGAGTCAACTATTTCACATCATTACCTTGATTGTGAAGTATTAGTGAAGGGAAAGAATCTCCCTATCAACTTAATAAGTCTAGACTTGAAGGAGTATGATGTTATTCTAGGAGCAGACTGGCTATCTAAATACCAGGCAACAGTAGATTGCCGGAATAGCAAGATTATTTTTAAGGAACTCCCGGAATTAGTTTTTACTCCTCCTAAGAAGCCAGGCAAGACGCCGCTTATCTCAGCCCTCCGAGCTAGCAAACTGATAAGGAAGGGATGTGTATCGTTCCTTGCCTTTGTAACCCTCAAGGAGACTAAGGAAACTAAGCTTGAGGATATTCCAATAGTGAATGAATTTCTGGATGTATTCCCGGAAGATTTACCTGGATTACCCCCGGAAAGAGAAGTGGCCTTCACCATCGACTTAATCCCTGGTGCTGGTCCAGTATCTAAGGCACCTTATAGAATGTCTCCAGCAGAACTTAAGGAATTGAAGGAGCAGTTGATGGAGCTGATCAGGAAAGGGTTTATCAGACCAAGCACTTCCCCGTGGGGAGCGCCGGTATTATTTGTCAAGAAGAAGGACGGATCCATGAGGTTATGCATCGACTATCGACAGTTGAATCATCTTACCATCAAGAACAAGTATCCACTGTCCCCGCACCCGTGGATTCCCTCACGGACGCCGGGCTGGTTGTACCCTTTTGAAGACCCGGGTTTAGACATCCTATTTCGTTGGAAAGAGAGAGAAAGAACTTAGCTATCACGAAGTTCACCCCAAAATTGAAATTAGGAAGTTTCCCTTCAAGAGAGAGAAATTGTTCGATTAAAAATCCATTTAACTCTCCAAAGAGAAATCCTAAAAGTCATTATCGTTCATTACAACTTGAGTGATATTGCTTGATTGTTGGCTTGGTGGTTGCTTTCCCTCTCTTGCTAGCTATAACCTTGGTCTCTTTATAAGATGCAATTGCGTTCAGGTAAAACCCTTACAATGGCTGATTACGAGTATGGGAATGAGGATCGCGAAGAGGAACTTTTCCCCCCCTCTTGTGAGGATTATCCCCCCTACTCCGCTCGTTACGAGGGAGATTACGTTCCACCTCCATCACACCACCTCCAGCCTCATGTCCATGTGCTGGACACCATGGCCCAAGAGGGGCAATTTCATCCTCACATTCAACCTACCGATCATGATCAAACCGGGGCTGCTTCCCCGTCCATTAACGTGCAAGAATTGATCCAAGCCTTGTCTCAACTCGATGATTCGCAAAGACAGGCTATCCAGACGGCTTTGAAAGGGAAATCGGTCCCTTCTTCTTCCAACCCGCCACCTCCTGTGGCCATCCACTCTCCCCACCATGGCCAGCCGGCCTCTCAAAGGGCTCCTTCCCGCCCTGCTACCCCCGTCTTGGTTACGCCAGTCCAGCTAGCTAGCCACTCTGCGGCTAGGCCCCAATACCCTCCACCTCCTCAAATTCTTAGGAGGCCTCTGCCAGCACCATACCACTCCTACCCGGCCCAGATCGAGTCGGACCCCAATGCCGCCCTCTACAAGAAGATTGCTAACATGGAGGAACAGCTAAAGAAGGTGACCATTCCCAAGAATACTCCCGAGATATCTCTGCCTGCTTTGCCGGTCTTCCACTTGCCCCCCTCGGAGATGCCGAACTTCAGACGTTACAACGGGGCGGGCAACCCATACATCCATTTAAAGGACTTCATGTATGAAGCATCCTTTTGGCAAGATAACAAGGCATCACTGGCCTATTTGTTCAGAAGGTCCCTAGATGGACCGGCACTCGAGTGGTTCTACTCCTTGGACGCCGCAGACGCCGGCGATTTTGATGTGGTACAAAGAAAATTCCTGCAAAAATACAAGGACCGTGTTGGTCCCTCATTGTCTGTTACCGACTTGGTTGCCGAGAAAATGAAGCCCGAAGAGGACTTCATATTGTTTGCTGATAGATGGAGAGCTTTGGCCGAAAAGTTGAAAGATACACTGTCGGAGCCTGAGCAGGTGAAATTGATAATTGCTAATGCTACACCTCAGTTCCGGCATATTCTGGCCATGAACAAGCTAACTACCATGGAGGAGCTCTATGAAAGGGCTCGTTACATTCAAACACAAATGAAAGATTCGCCCATTATGGGCATGTTTGAGCCTAAGCCGAGGCTTTTAAGGAAGACGAATATGGCAAACCCGGCTGGCCCTACAACGGAAGGAACAGTGACCAATGAACAGGTCGGAGCAGTTGGCAACCCTCCCTTCCGCCATCCACCAAACCCCCGTCCACAACACACATTCCAACCCCCACAACAGCAAACCTTCTTCAATCCGCAGCAACCACCACAACAAAACTACCAACATCCACCTCCACCCGCTCAAGCCTTCCAGCTTCCACCCCCTCTACCACAAAACCAAAACCCTGCTCCTCCACAATTTCATAATGTTCCTCCCCCGAACCATTATGAGCCTCAACAACCCAGGAGGCCCATGGGTCCGAAGCGAGCAGAATACCCTCCACTTCCCGAAAGCCTTCCCGACATCTTCAATGCTTTAATGGCCGCCAACTTGCTCCAACTGCCAAAGGAAAGGACAATCTGGCCGCAGAATGTCGATACCTCCCGGTACTGTGTCTTCCACCGACAGCCGGGTCATAGCATCACTCATTGCTTCCATTTTAAAGATTATATATATGATTTAAATGACCAAGGGGGTATTGATTGGGAAGAGATGAAAAAGGTGGTGGCCTCCATGAAGGCAAGAAGGCCTCCTCGTCAGCAACCGCAACAGCCGCAGCAGCAGCAACAGGGTCCGCAACAGCAATCAAAAGACTAAAAAAAGAGTGTATGATTTTTAAGATTGACTTTGAAAAGGCTTATGACAGGATGAATTGGAACTGTTTGTACACAGTTATGATTTTGATGGGCTTCAAGGAAGAATGGATTGGATAGATGAGGGATTGTATTGAAACTGCCAAGTGTTCCATTCTAGTGAATGGTACCCCAAATGGTTATTTTGGGAGCTCCCAAGGTCTTAGACAGGGTGGCCCGCTCTCCTCCCTTCTTTTTGTTCTGCTTGAGTAGGTTCCGAGTGTAGTGGCACAAAGCTTCAGCGTTGGGACTGGCTGAAGGGGTAAAAGTGGCCACGTGTGATGAACAAGTGACTCACCTGCAATATGCTGATGATACTTTATTATTTTCTTCAACTAATGAAGAAAAGTTGCAAATCTGAAAATTTTACTCGGAATTTTGGAAGCTGCCACAGGACTGAAGGTTAATTTTTCCAAGAGTAGCTTACTTGGGCTTTTTGTACCAAAGAAGCAGCAGACTTCCATTGTCAAAGTTATGTGATCGGAATGGACTTCTATCTCGATCCAATATTTGGGCTTACCTTTAACAGATGGAATGATTAAAAGCACTGACCAGAATGGACTGGCTAAAAACTTTGAACACAAACTGCAAAGCTGGAAGGGGAAACTTCTATCTGCAGGTGAAAGATGGATCCTCTCCAATGTGGTGCTCTCTAATCTTTCCCATCTACTCTCTCTCTATAATTAAGCTACCAGCAAATGTATACAACAGGTTAGAATCTATAAGAGCACCTTTTTTCTGGAAGGGTAAAAGGTCCACAAGAGAGATGGTTGCATCTAATTGGGTCGAAAATGTTTGCAAAAGTGGAAAAGAAGGTGGGGTGGGGATTTGGCCGCTCTTCATATCATTAATAAAGCTCTTTAGACCTAGTCGCTATGGAGGATGGACACAGGTGAACAGGCCCTCTGATCTAGATTGGTCAGACTTAAGTACCATAGAGGAGACAGTTATTGGGCAGAAAACACCATAATCACTACCAGTATGTCCCCTATTTGGAGACATTACCAGCAACATTGAAATTTACAGGAGCTCTTCAGAAATCCAGGTCTACAGTGGCCACTTCCCCCTGTTTAGGGAGGCTCCCTGGCTACATCATAGGTCGATGTAAGAAAGATTTCCAAATCTGTATAAATTCTGTGCTCTGGTCAACAAAAATTAGCAAACTATGTATGCCAGATGGGCAAGGATTTACTTGGCACTTGAGATTCCACAGGAATCTGCATGATCATGAATTTGCAGAACTTGTAGAAATCACTTCTGTGCTCCATATCATGACCATCAGGCAGGGAATTGATGACAGAAAGACTTTGGAGATGGGATCCTCATGATAATTTCACAGTTAAATGAGCTACTAAGATGATGTCGGAGAGAGGTGTGACAGTCAGATGGAAAAGAAAGGTCTGGAATAAGATTCTGCCCATCAAAATCAGATTTTTTACGTGGAAACTTGCATGGAAAAGACTCCCAACTTATGACAGGTTGAAGGGTTTAAAGCTTAGTAGCAGCAACAACTGTCTTCTGTGGTTGTTTTGATGAAAGTTTGGATCATATCTTCCTTATGTAGCATTATTGATTATGTATAGAACATGCTTTTCAAGGCTGTAGGTGGCACTTGGCTTGCTCCAGCAGATACAACAGATTTGATTGCAATTTGGAAGAAACTTGACCCAGTGATCCAAGACAAGGAGACTTGGTCAATGGTACTACCCGCCTTCTTATGGACTATTTGGAAGGAAAGAAATAACAAGATTTTCAGAGGGGACTTCAGACAACCCGCAGAAGAAATTAAAAGATGCATAGTTTCGTAAGGGAATGGCATTTCTGCAGATAGGGCAGCAAGTTTAAGGTTTGGCTCTTTTGATCAGAATGTCCAATTGGAAAAAAAATCATTCTGTAATGGGGATCTTCATTTTTGAGGGGGTTCTCTTCCGGGGTCTAGAAGGGTTGGTTCTATCATCATGGAAGATGACCTTTTCTTCTTTTTTTCCCCTTTTTTTCTGTACATCGTCTTATGGTTTATTAATGAATTGTGGCCTCCTGATCACCTTCCAAAAAAAAAAAACAACAATTGTCTGTTTCTTGTGAAGCCTTCTTGTCTTATGTTTGAGGGTTCTCTTCCTGACTCCCAAAATTTTGCTTCTTTTTCATGATATTTTATATCAGTATATCCTGTCACAAAACCGTTATTATTTGATATATTTTGTATAGCAGCATCTGCCTGCTATCTATATCATAGTGGATCTGTTTTGTATTCAGGACTTAGTTGTATCTTGAAGCATCTTCAGTCTCGCAACTATTTTTTAGGAGTACATCCTTGCTCAAGCTCAGTGGTCATTCCACATACAGTTGCGCTTAGACTCTGAAACCCGTCTTCGAGGAGCTAACTTCATGTTTTCCCCTTTCTTTTATCATATACTTATTTTCCTGCGGAATGAAACTGGGACACCTACACAATAGGTGCATATTGTTTTGTTAATCTTTGTTCTTTAATTCGGAGATTGCCGTGTGCTGCAGGCAAAGGCTGATTCAACTGCAGCTTCTGCGACTTCGAAACCAGAGTAATCTACAAATCTTTTAGTCTCTGTCTTTCAATAATTAGAGAGACCAAAAATATATCAAAACAACTAACTGAAAGAATATAACGGCACAGAGACGGGGAACTAAATAATAGTTCACAGTATTTCATCTTAACATGCAGCACACCATATTGAAACAGCCCGTCAGTGAAAGAGAACGATAGAAAAAACTTTACCATCTAACAGACCTGAAGCATGTTCAGAAGACTTGCTTGTTGTCTCTCTAGGAGTGATAACTGATAACTGCCTCTGGATTGCCTCTGGGTTCAACTTCGCCTGATGGATTGGGTGGCTCTGAGAGGTAATTCTCTAAGCTTTTTTTTAATAAAAATTCAGTATTTATGGTGCAATGGAGGCTGGTCGTTTTATATTGGAGATGCCATTATGGCTTCCTTCTATTCTTTTTAAAATTCCATGTCAACGAAGGATCATACTGCATGGATGAGCTCTTGATATCCGCATTTGTGGGCTTGCTTCAGCTCTTTTCAAATATGTATATGCTTGTATTCTGTCTGGTTGCATTTTCATTTATTGTAAAATGGCTCATCAATTTGATAATACACCATGTGGTGGCCCAAAGGTATAATGCTGCAGTTGTAAGGAAAACTTATTCATTATTTAAAATGCTAGATAAGAACCACCCTGTGGGGAATAAATTTCAGGCATTTATTAGTGAATATGCGGTGACTGGGAAAGATGCTGGTAGGGGAAGCCTTTTAGCAGCAATTAGCAAAAGCTGCATTCCTCATCGACCTGGAAAGAAACAAGTGTGACATCTCATTCTGTTATGATATATGGTTAACTATTAGTAAGATCACTTATATGCATTCAATCAATAGCTAAATTTCTCACAACAGTATGCCGGAGCCAAAGAAAAACTTATCTAGAGGTATTCTGTAATCCAAGTTTTTGAGGGCAGAACTTGTTTGCTTAGGATGTTGACTTACAGGTGTCTAAACATTCAAGTGCTATCAGGACTGTCTTGGGCATAGGATGCGGTTTTGGTAGCTTTTGAGCAAACCTATTTTCAAAGCAGATGTTAACTGTGTATTGCTAATTATGAGATCCCTGGTAGTCAGGTTCAGCTAACCCTTGAAAGTGGCCTCTCTGCAATGATTGCTTCTTTAAAGCAGTTGTCTTTTCCATCTCTCTCCTTTGACATGGTTCATTGTGCGCACCGTGGAGTTGATTGGGAAAAAAAGGGTACTTGTTCATGATTTTTTTTTCTTATCCTACTTTATTGATTCACTTCTTTGCTTATCAATATTCTTTTGCTTCTGTCTGGTTAGAAAGGGGAAATAGTATTTAGTGGCCTCATCACTTGGACGTCTCATTATATCCTTCCTCCTCCCTCTTTTAGAAGGTCATGGTGATTTGTCAAATGTCTCAATGTATTCACAGCTTTGAATATAAAGAATTGACAGAAAGCAGTGTGATCTCCTTCTAATTGGAAGGTGAGGCCGTCCAGAATGACACAATTTCTATCTCATGCTATAAACAGTGTCTGTCCTTTAATGACTTTCGCCAAAATTTACTGAAGGAAATGAAAGAAGAGTCTGCTTTTTCTAATGCACTTTCAACCATCAGATAGTGATAGGTATATAAATTCTCCAGTTGAAGAGCCATGCTAAACCTTCTTTGATTGATGGGCATCACATCGTCATGCAAGCGCCCCGCCCGGGGGGGGGGGGGGGGGGGGGGGGGGGGGGGGGGGGGGGGGGGGGGGGCCAAAACCAAGTAGAGGTCACTAGATGGCCGTTTCTAGCATAGTAGCGGTCTACTGGAAGACCGCCAAGGTGCTGGGCAGCCTTGGGAAGGCTGCTTCCTTGCCAGAGATGTGGGGCAGTCCTTGGATGGCCGCTTATAGTGCTTGGTGGCCCTACGACAGACCGCTACCCTCTGACAGACAGGAAACTTGCTAGAACAGTAGAAAAACAAAGAGAATGCTACCTAAACATGCACAAACATCCACCTAAATTGTAGGAGACTAAAAATATAACATGATGGGCACTAGGTTCTCACCATGATCACCAAAAAATAGGTGTAGATAGATTGATCGAAATCCCCACCCCAAACTATGCAAATATAAACATGCATATAAACATGAGAGCATGAACGAGGGAAAGGGGGCGATGAAGAATCTGGGTGAACCATGATCAACACCCAAGGATTAGCAATAGGAAAAGATGCTATAATGAATGAAAACCTACTATGTACCTAGGGAAAATGAAGAAGAAGACGCGGTCCAAAGTTGAATCGCTACAACGTGATCGCGCCTCGAAAGGGATGTGGGGAACCGATCATGGGTGCACCTCCTCACCTTCCAGCCGGCTAGAAAGCAAGGGCCTCATGTCCAAATGTTCTCTCCTGTAAAACAAAGCCAATCAACAAGAGGAAACCCATTAGATAATGAAGTGTAGTATATGCCCCGAAGTGGTAAAATAACATGAAAGAAAGGGGGAGAACGCACTGGGGGAGGGCTTTTAACCCCTATAAATGGGTGCAAATAGTAGGTGGGTGTATTGTGATAAGATGTGAACAAAGATATTGAAATAACATGCAGCACAACTACGGGGAGAAGTGACGTAAAACGTGCAATCGTGCATGTAGAATAGAACTGTGCAGAGGCTAAGTGTAAAGACTGTGATGATTTACAAAAAGTGGGAGAGGAGAACGAAGCATAGAAATGAGGAAAAGAAGTCCAGAGTGGTGGAAAATGAAGATGATACTCCCCCCTTCAGGTTGGGGTCGAAGGAGAAGGTAGACGACGCGGCATGGCTCCGCCCCGAACCGACGAAGAGCATCCCGTCGCACAAGTTTAGAAGATGTGTAGAAAACCCAGAAACTGTGACAAAATCGAAAAAGTGAGCGCAAAGAAAAGAGGGTAAATGATGATAAAATGAAGCCCAAATAGGATGGATGTGAAGATAATACTTCCCTTAACAGCCTGGGGTTGAAGAAATGAGACGGCGATCTGGCATGGCTTCGCCCTAGGTCGAAAAAGAGCCCCCCCACGCGCAGGTGAACATGGCCCTTTATATAGAAGATGCAGAAGCCCGAAACTTTCTCCTTCGATTTTAGAGGATAGAGACCACTAAATCTTGAGATCTATGGATCAATCTTGAGATAATAGTTAGGATAAGAGCTAGGAACAAGTGGGACTCTATTTGGTGGAAGGATCTGGAAGATATTTGCACTGGAAGGTGGCCCCGGAGCCTAATCTGGAAGAACTTGTGTTACACGAAAATGCATAAAACCAGAAATTTTGCCCACGATTCCTGCGAATGTACTCCACTAAATTTTGAGTTTCACGGCTTAAACTCGAGCTAATAATGGGGAGGAGAGATAGAAATAAACGGAAGTCAATTTGGTAGAATATTCGAGAAGATAGAGCCCTTGGAAGGTGACCCCGAAAAGTAGAAATCGACTAGAGAGTCCTGCGGCGAAGAAATCAGAGTTCAAAGTCACCTTGACTCTCTTTTGGAGAAACGGTCTATCACGCGATCGCCACTAGTAAGAAATAGTCATGGGAGGACCGCCATTTGAATAGATGGGGTCTAGAGGATGACCGCCAGGTGACAGAGGCGAGACGGGGCGAAAAAAGCATAAAAATTGAAGAAACGGTCTTCCGGAGACCGCTATTTGATAGTAGCGGTCTCAAGAAGACCATCATTTGACATTTCAAAAATAAAAAATAAAAAATAAAAAAGTTACTATTTATGATGGTCAACTATTGACTACCCCTCAAGGTAATGGTCAACATTTGACCACCACCTCTAGGTAGTGGTCAACAGTTGACCGCTATCTTGGGGTGGCTGCTAGGCTCACACGACTTTAGAAATCAGAGAATATCTTACAAACAATGCAGAACTAGTGAAAGTGATAGAAGAAGAAATTGTAGCACCATGATCTTATTGATAGCACGGCTGTCGACACACATCCTCCAAGTACCATCCTTCTTAGGGGCAAGCAATGCAGGGATGACACAAGGACTTATACTCTCTCTCAGCGAACCTCTACCCATCAACTCATTGACCTGGCGTTGAAGCTCAGTGTGATCTACGAGACTCATCCTATAAAATGGCAAGTTGGGCAATGAGGACCCCAAAATCAGGTCGATGGTGTGCTGAATATCCCGCATGGGTGGAAGACTCTCAGGTAACTCATCGAGAAACACATCAACAAACTCCCGATGGACATCAGCAACCTCAGATGGGACATCATTCTCCATCTCTCTAGCCACCTCTTGGACCACGATAGCAAAAATGCGGTCCCTTCTAACGAAATCATGCTTGAATTCCCGAGAACTGACTAGCATCAACCTCCGAGGCGACGGATCAACGGAGGCGGGGACCTGAGAAGGAGTGGTCGTGGTCCGCACAGGTGATGGGGTACTGGGCCCAGAAATAGAATGACTATCGGCACTAGGCCTGGTAGGACCCCGGACAGATGGCTTCCCTGGCAGGGAGGGATGAAGGGTAATCCTATGGCCATTATGGTTGAATGTGCAAGTGTTTGACTGGCCATGAAGGGTGGCATCCTGATCAAATAACCAAGGCCTCCCAAGGATAACACTGCCTACCCCCATAGGTAACACATCACACCAGATCGCTTCCTGATAGGCATGGAACTACAATGGCACCAGACATCACAGTCAGATCAGGATGGAAGTGGAGTCCACCCAAGATACATGATAAGGGAAGGGATGGTCCACGGGGGTCAACCCTAAGCGTGTCACAGTACCCGTGGAGATAGCGTTAATACAACTCTCGCTATCAATGATCACCTTGCAGGGCTTCCCACCCGGCCTACAGAAGGTGTGAAAGATGTTGGTGTGATGCTAGTCATCACTCACCTGCGGTTGGATCAAAATACAACAAACAATGCCTAGTTGAACATCATCCTGGCTCTGTGAGCCCTGGACATCTAACTGCTCACCCTCAATCAGCTCATCAAAAAACTCCTCTGCGAGCTCCTAATCAGCCTTATCATTGACAGGTATAACTCCAAGTGCGGGCTCACCGGTCGAAGGATCCCTGATAACCAAGGAAGATCGGGTAGGACAACTAAGAGCATAATGACCAACTCCTCCGCACCTGTAACACTCCTGATGGGACCCAGTGCCCTGAGGTGCTCCACTGATGATCGACCCCTTCCCCTTGTCATCATGATGGGCTGGGGGTGGTGGAAGCTGAGGTCTAGCAGGAATAGTGGGCTGCTCGGATCGAGGAGTAGGGGCCGAAGCCTGGGGCCGAGGGGGATAGTCCCTCAGAGGAGGAGGACGAGGCCAAGGAGCAGTGAGGTCCTGGCAAATAGGTTCATGTGGATGAGCCACAGGCCCCCGATGATAAGGTCTACGCATAGTATGAGGATCCGACCGATGATGATATATGGGTCCAGGGCGCTGGACTGAAGCAAACTCGTACTCAAGCTGCTCTAGATCACGAGCAACCTGATAAGCCACCTCTAGGGTCATCACATGACGGCGGAGTAACTCATACTGATAATGCAACTACAGACCCTGATGGAAGTGAGAGATAGTCCTGACACTCTCCTCCATGACCCCACATTGCAAGAAGTACTCATCAAAATCAGTGATGTACTCTACCACTATCCGATCCCCCTAAGTAAGACTTTGCCATCGATCAATAAGTTGATGTCGGTAGGAGGTAGGGAGATATTTCTGCTTGAGCATGGCTTTCATATCATCCCAAGTCTCAATCTAGGGCGGATGTCGCTGCATCAGCAAGCTCTCCACATTTGTCCAATAGGTTTGTGCCTAGCCAATCTACTTCATCTTGGCATATCAGACTCTCTGGTGGTCCGTCATCTCAAACCACTCAAAATAATGATCCATGGTAGCCTCCCAATCAAGATAAACCTTGGGTTCCATGGACCCATCAAAGGTGGGAGGATCCGCTCGTACGGACCTCAGGACACGCTCATCCTCCTCGTGCCTATTGGGCATGTAGCCACGCCGGGCACGACCATACCCCTCTAACTCATTGTTGGACCCTAAATCCTCAAATTCCTGAACATGCTATCTCCTATCATCATGCCTAGGGTGTGCGGGCCGAGGGGTAGGACCAAGTGGGTGAATTTCATAGCAGACCCTGCATGATCTAGTCTGTCTGCTGGCAGTAGGACAGGGGGTGGAAGACAAGGTTGTAACCGGGGCTTCCTGGAGGCCAGTGGGGCGGGGTTTTCTCTGGTGGATAGGTGATGGTTGTGGGATGATTGGGTCACAGTGGTGGGGTGATATGCAGTGGAGGTTCTGGGCGTGGGAGCTGGAAACAGTCAGGGCTCAGTTCTACAGTCAAGTGCAATCAGAACTGAAGGGTTGAATGGCGGACAAGGTAAGCAAGGAGAAGAGGCTCTAAAAGGTGCAGAAAAATTCTGGAGGAAGGTTTTAGATATGATAAGGCAGTTCTCAAAATTTCATATCATTCGGAGATGATTTTTGGGTCATCTCTTTGGAGGTGTATGGGCTCTATCACCGTAGGCTTGAATAGAGGCAGTCTGCGCATGAAAATGGGCTATGAAGGAGTTTTCTGCTATGGGTCGATTTAGGGCTTGATATTTTATGGGAGCGTGGGGGACATGTGGGGGAACAAAACCTCCGAAGAGGTGGACATGGTCTGAGGATGGGGAGGGGGTGAAAAAAATTGACCTTTATGGCTCTATCCAGTAGGCAGGTGCCCAAGGAGCTATCTGCGTAGGGAAAAGAGGTCTGAAGGGAACTTTTTGCTCAGAGTGAGTTTGAGCATGGGATTTTGAGGAGGCGTGGGGGACAGATAGAGGAAGAAATGTTAAGAAGAGGTGGAGGGGATTTGTGGACGGAGGAGGGGGTGCCAACCTAATATTCCTGGTTTAGTTCTACAGATAAACACCCAGGGAGGGGTGTGTAGGGCAGCAAGGATCCTCCTCCAAGCTTGCAACAACTCTGGTATCTCTGAACTCCTAGCTTGGGAGGGCGATGGGGAGGTCACCTCCCAGCAGTAGGAGCTGCCATGAAGACCAGCAATAGCCTGGGGTGTCCCACCCTCGAGAGGAAGAGGAAGAGGGAAGGGGGGGTGAGAGTCGCACTCACCAAGGGAAGAGGGAGAGGGGCGCAACCATCTCTTGCTTCTCACAAAAATTCTTCTTCATTTCATTCATTCATTAGATCTTCCAAAGGGGAAATAGATGACAATATATAGGAAAACTCCAAAAGTATGGGTTCCATTTTCCCTCCTTGGCATTTGAATTTGAACCTACTTGAAGTTTAAACCCATTTGAAATGCATTTAAAACCCCAAATAAATGTTGTCCCCTAGCATTTACTCTTAGGGTTGGGGTGGGCTTTGGGCCATGGCACTCCCTAGTCCAATGGGCCTTGGGTGCACCCAGCCCACTAACACAAAGAGAAACCCCTAACTCTAGAAGACTAATAATGTCTAGATGGCCCATACGTGGCCTACAGACACAACTGAAATACAAGAGAAAGTAAAATCTAACTATCTCCAAGCAATAATGAAGCCAATGTGGCTCTGCGAGTCCGTCGTCGGTGGCTCGTCCTTGAGGCCTCATGTCGGTCTAGGCTTCTAGTGTCCTCACCAAACGCGGTACCTCCTGACACCCCAAAACACAGACACGAAACCCACGGGGTGCCCGGGACACTTACGAGACCGAAGGTCGACTACTAGGTCATAATCGGGTCAATCGAGTCCAACATAATGCTCAAATGGGTACGACAAACACAAATGCCAAAAGGTGATCCTCCCTGGGCCATCCCAGAGCTAGGCGGTCTGGCTAGGACCACATAGCCGAGCAAGCGGCCTAGTCAAGATCGCATAGCCCAGGCGCCTCCAGAAACCAGGCGGTCCCTCTAGGACTGCCCCAGAGATATGGTGGTCCATTGCCTGACCACTTAGGGTTACCTAACAGTCAGTCACATGGCTGTTACACCTCTCGAGCTCACATAACTCAAAACATGAAAACGGTCACACGCTGATCGCTTGCCACACCCTGGCAGCCTCCTATAGACGGCATAGATGGGTAACATTCTATCGCACTACCGCTAGGATCGAACCGACATAAGGGAGACCCAAGCGGTCATCCCCAGGCTGCAAGGCCAACTAGCAGTCTACCCTAGGACCGCTAAGCCCATAAACACTCGAACGGTCAAAACTCACCCTCGGGGGTCACGCTAACCCCACGAGAAAAATGGTCAACTGCTTGGCCGCCGTTGAGAGTGGCGGTCTATCGAATGACCGAAAACCTGCCGACACTCCTTGGTCAGCTAGCGGTCATCAGGTATGCCGCTTAACTTAGAAGCAATTCCTATTAGGACCATTTTCATTCCGGAAAATCGAGAATGATGGGAATGCCCCAAAAATGCCATTCCACGCCCCGTTCAACCCTAGGTGAAGGGGAAACAAAGGGGAAACTCATCCCCAGGCCCCAGAGCATCATTTGATGCCATCAACCTCCAAAACCACGCATTAAAATGCTAGATCTGGTTCACTCCCCAAAATCGAGCATTTTCACCCCGGCATGAAAATAAACCCACTTGGCTCGCCTCGAGCTACCAAATCTACGGAAATGGAAGTACATGAGCTGGGGATCCATCTCCCTACCTCCACCGAAGATTTCACGTACCGTAGATGTCGAACCATGAAGAAAATGTCGCGAAACCCCCACCAGTTCACGATGTTGGGTCCCGTAGTGCAGGAACACGGTTCTAGAGTGGGGGTGAATAGAACCTTCTACTAAACTTGGTTGTCCCCCAACAAGAGACCAGGTCGTGTTTTCTACTACAGTAGGAGTAGCTGTAGAGCCGTGATTTTACCGACCATCGTAGTTACTTTCCTACTTTTGTAGTTACTACTTTTCGTGCCACCGTTGTTTTCAGTTGGGGTTCCACGGGACCCCTACTAAGCCAGTGACAGGAGGCTCACCCCTAGTTTTCAGGTGCGGTGGTCCTTCCTTGGGATTCGAGGACATCACGTGGAGGTTCTTAGTTGCCAGCTCATCGGGCCGAGTGTTCACTCAACATTCGGTACGTTCTCTGCCTTAGACTGTACTTTCTATTAGACTAGACTTTGTTGTAGTTAGTTATTTATTCTTATTATTATATCCGTTACCTTCTTTATTTCTTATTTCTATGTACACCACACCTCTCCTTTTAGCCCTTCCGAGTCTTCGGGCTCGTGGGCGGCGGTTCGGGGTTCGAATGGTATTGGGCCTTCCCAGTATCCAGATCTCGGGTTGTTAAAAATGCGATCTGCATTGTGACCATGATCGTTAACACGGTCATAAGACATGTTGCGTTAATCTGGAAGGTAAATAAACATCTTAACCTCTGACGTAAATTCAAAATAATTTAATTTAAAAGAATTGGTGTCTCTGAAGAAAGTCGCTAATTTAAGAATTGACGTCAAGGTGTCTGACGTGAATTCTTATTAACACAGTTGATGTCTAGGGCACAATAAGAACGCAATACAAGGTGTGACCACGTTAATCTTGGGCTGGTCAAGGCGTCGGGCCGTTGTCCAGGGCACAGAGATTGAACTCAAGGGCTGAAGATGGATCGAAAGATCTTACAAATGGTCCATAAAATCAACCAATTAACGACCAATTGGGGCATTAACAATGAGAACAAGAAAATAACTCAACTCGTGAGTTGAAAACGGGTGTCTATAGGGAGTAGAAGAAGTACCGCATGACTAGGGAGGAGGTGAGGGAGATGATGACGGCTGCCCAAAAAATGATGGAGGACCAAGTGTCAGAGATGGCTAATCAAATGGGTATCTCCTATGAAGTAGGGGCTAAGAAAGATGTGAGAGGGTCATGTATCAATATTTGTAAAAGGTGGTGTGCAGCTATCTTGCAAGTGGATAGGGCTCAACAGAGATTGGGCGAGCGAGGAAAGGGATACTCTTCGAATGTGAGAGGTTTGGAGGGGTAGAAAAGAAGAGGGCAATTAAGAAGCTGGTGAGGAAATACAAAATTGATTTTCTTTATATTCAAGAAACCAAATGTAAGGGGGATAGGGAGCTTCTTATGAGAGAGTTAGGGGGTGCTAGACTATCCAACAATGTTGTTTCTCCAGTGGAAGGAAGGTCAGGAGACATCATGATCCTATGGAACCCTTATGAGGTTGATGAGGTGAGGGTGGATAGACGCATTAATAGGTGGGTCATCTCCCTTCATTTCACTTCAGTGAAGGATGACTTCTCTTAGGACTTCACCGAGATGTATGGGCCACAGAGGAAAGAGGATAGGCGGCTCTTATAGGAGGATTTGATTTACCCATACCTTTCTTCGGGTAGGTTGTGATTTGTTAGAGGGGATTTCAATGCAGTGGTGACCCTGTGGGAGAGGTCGGGGGATAGTGTTCACATAGGGGACATGGATGACTTTTTTGATTTAATCGAGGAGACAGTTATGGTAGATATTGACATGACACATGGTCGTTTTACCTAATCCAACATGTGAGGTCATACTTCATGTTCGAGGTTGGACAGATTCATGATTTCTGTTGATTGGGAGGATCATTATCCACATGTTCAAGTATTCCCTTTGGCTAGATCTATGTCAGATCACAAGCTGATCCCCTTAAAGACCAGCTGTCGATAGGACAAGAGGTTCACTTTTAGGCTAGAGAAGTTTTGGCTCAGGGAGATAGATTTCATAGATATTGTCAGGGGAGCTTGGTCTGCACATGATACTAGCATATCTACTTTGGCTGCTCTTGTCTCCAAATTAAGCCATACTGCTCATGTTCTCAAAACCTGAGGGATGGATAAAATTCTCTCAGGAAGGGTAACTAAGGACATAATTCTTCAACAGATTGAGGGACTTGATAGTTTGGATGATGCGGGACAGACACGTGACCTGGGACTCTAGCTCGCGGGCATCCCTAGCGAGGGATGCGTGGGACCGTGCGTGAATATATAGCTGCTTCGTTCTTATCATTGTTGTGTTAATTTAATCACGTTGAATGGCCAAATGTAAAAAATTCAAAGCATTCTCTAAAAGGTATAAGATTTTCATGATATTTGGCCACTATTCCTTATCTCTCTGAGATCCCTCCAAGTTCTTTTCAAGATCTCTTCTCTTCAGCCTTCCAAGATGGCATCGAGATCCAATACAGCATTCCTTGCTTGATATGAGGTGATACATAATAACGTTGAACAAAGATGCAGAGACTTTACTGCCTAAACAGTTTCCAAAATTAGCTTATTACCTTAATATGAAAATCAAAGTGTTGGCAATGTATGCAACCATTTCCCTGCAGAAGCAGATACAAAATGTGAGAATAGTATCATTGGATGATAATAATGTAATGGAAAAGTATATAATGATCCTCATTAAGTTATAGGCCAATCTTAGGAATGGGAGTTTCGACTATCACTTTAAAATTAAAGAATGCATTTAGTGGACCAAAAGAAAAGGTAAAGAAACGAAGAGGAAAAAAATTGAGAATTCTCCTGGTTTAAGGTAATTCCACATTAACTCACAATATTGCCAAATATTCTATCTTTCAGATAGTGCAAATGAAACTAAGGATGTAGTAATCATAACTTTAGAGCCTTCTTCCCATCAATCAAGGATTAACCGTGAAGATCTGTCTGGGGACACAAGAACTTTGAGAGCAACAAGTGTCATTGACCCTATGCTAAGTAAAGAACTAAATTCATCAAGTGCCTTGGCATCACTTTCTCCATAACATAATCTGAAGCTTCTTCCCTAGACTTTATCATGCCAAGCTTATTGAGTCGAAAAAGACAGTTTCTCTTTCAAATTGAGACACCCCATTTTTTCATGCAATTTGACTCCAGCCTGCTTGTCTTCTTCCTTTCAAACCATGATGGTTCCCAGCTTTTACCCTTCCCCCTGCTGAAAATCATCAAACTTCCAACCTGTGGAAGGAAATAATCTCTATCCAAAGTAGGTGTGAATACACATTATTCATGAATTGAGCAAGCATGGGATGCACTTTTTGACAATAGATGAGCAGCCTTTTGCTATAGCACTTGTATGTGCGGGAAAACCATGGATAATTGCTCTGACTTTCATTCAACTAGTTTCAGTTTATTCAATCTTTAACCAAATCTTCCTCTTTCATCTTCACTGTGAAAAAGGGCCCAACATGTCTCATGTTCTATTTCTTTTAGGGATTTTTACAACTATACCCCTATAAAACTCCGTATTTGCATATATCCCCTACTTTTAGCATATTGACATGTGTACCCCTGATATATCTCGCATTTGTGTGACTATACCCCTGTGGTTCCCAGACCGTCAACCACTGATGAATATTCCGTGAATATGTCACGGAAACTATCAAGACATGTGAAATCCAGAAAATGCCCCCAACCCTACCATCTCTCTCCCCCCTCATCTCTCTCTCTCTGTTGTTTCTGTCCACCGCCGGCAGCCTCCCCTCTCCCCCCATCCCAGATGCGGTACCCGTTGTGCTCTCTCCCCCCTCGATCTCTCGCTGCTCTTTGCACTCACCTCTGCCGCACCCCCTCTCTCTCTCATAAACCCTGTTGGGCTAGGAAGCCAGCGCCGGAGCGGGAGACCCACTCAGGTGCTCACCCTCTCTTTCTGCTCTGTATCCCTGCCCCCACCGCCTCTCTATCTCTCTTCCCTGCACAAGCTTGCAACCACGGCCTCGACTCCCCTGCCTGCAGTCCCTCTCCCTCACCGGCAACAACTTCTCCAGCCCCATCCCTGCAGGTCAACCCCCATCCCTCTGTTTCTCACTCTACCCTACCCTTCTCGCCTGCCTTGCCCACTTCCCAACACGGCAGCAAGAGGAGGAAGGGGTGAGAAGGTGGGTGGGGGGGGGGTCATCTTCCACCAACCCAGCAGCGGCTTTCCCCCACCGTCGATGTCACCGCCCTTTTACAAACTCTGGGCCTCGCTGGTTCTCCGTTCCCAGGACTAGCAGAACAGGGATGACCCCTATACTACCTGGGTTGGGGTCCGATGCTAGGGTGGCAGGGTGCTGGCGTTGGAACCCGCTGGCCTCCGCCACACCAGGGTGGTCCAATTCAACCCTAGACCTCCCGGCCCCCTCTCACACAGGCCCCCCACTCCCGCAGGCCCCTCACTTTCCCAAGGATATAAAAATAAATAAAAAGACACAAATGTAAAAAGAAAATACTAATGGCTAGAGTCGATTCTCATCATGGAATAATTTCAAAAAATAAAGCTAGACTTGTAGCCAAAGGCTATTGTCAAGAATTCGGTGTCGATTTTGATGAATCTTATGCACATGTTACTAGGATAGAAGCAATAAGGATTTTAATGGCTTTTACATGTTCCAAAAATATAAAACTTCATCAAATGGATGTTAAAAGTGCTTTATTAAATGGGTTTATTAAAGAAGATGTTTTTGTGGAACAACCCCTTGGATTTCAATTATCTTCAGATCCTGACAAGGTTTTCAGGTTAAATAAAGCTCTTTATGGTCTAAAGCAGGCTCCTCGAGCCTGGTATGAGAGGCTGATAGAATTTCTGATCAGCAAGGGCTACAACAGAGGTAAGGTGGATCAAACTTTATTCACAAAAATTCTAAAAAAGGAACTCATCATAGTTCAAGTATACGTGGATGACATTGTATTTGGTTCTACATGTACTAAACTATGCGATGAATTTGCTCAATTGAAGTCTAGTGAATTTGAAATGAGCTTGGTTGGTGAATTAAAATACTTCCTTGGCTTGTAGGTTCAGCAGAAGGATGAAGGCTGTTTCATCAGTCAAACCAAGTATGCACTAAAAATTCTCAAGAGATTTGGAATGGATAAGCTGAAGCACATATCAACTCCAATAGGTACCAATACTTCTCTTGATACTGATAAGTCAGGTAAAGAAGTAGATGTAAAATTATAGCGAGGTATGATTGGCTCTCTATTATATTTAACTGCCTTAAAACCTGACATTCAATTCAGTGTAGGTATGTGTGCTAGATTGTAGTCTAGACCTACTGAATTACATATTGTAGCTGTTAAGAGAATCTTTAGATATGTCTCAGCCACACACAACTTAGGACTTTGGCTCCCTGCATCACACATACTAGATTTAGTCTCTTACACTGATGCAGACTATGTTGGCTGCAAATTAGACAGAAAAAGCACTAGTGGCTTTTGCCAATTCCTAGGTGCGTGCTTAGTCTCTTGGGCCTCCAAGAAGTAGCACTCTATGGCCCTCTCCACTACTGAAGCTAAGTATGTAGCTACAGGGAACTATGGTACACAGGTCATCTGGATTAAACACCAACTCCAGGACTACCAAGTAGACCTAGGTTGCACACCAATTTATTGTGATAGCACTAGTGCAATAAATCTGTCCAAGAATCATGTCCTGCACTCACGCACCAAGCACATAGAAATCAGACATCACTTCATTAAGAGATGAAGTCTCTAAGGGTAATTTTGAATTAATCCATGTAGGCACAGCTAAGCAAATTACAGATATATTCACTAAGTCTTTGGATAATGAGAAATTCTCTACCTTGAGGAGAGAGTTGGGCATTTTCAAATCTTCTTGAGTCTCTTCTTGAATCTAATGCTGGGTCATGAATTCCCTTTCAACTCTGCCTGTTATTGTGAAGTTTGTTGTCTGCCTCGATGCACTATTGTGTCATGAAGTCAGGGGGAGTTGAGTTTGTCTCTCAACATTACTTTATCGATTATTTTATCATTCGGTGTCACTGTCTTTCCTTATCTTGTAAATCTCTTTCTGGTTGCTAACCACCCTTGGTATATCAAATGGATGCTGGGAGAAGGACAGATCTCTTATGTCTGGAAACCTACCCTATGCGTAGAGGTTAATCCTTCGCCAGGTACCTAAGGCCAGTGATGCAATTAGTAAGGGGGAGATACCTTTTCAGTCTGAAATAATCCTTTGATTAATTCTTGAAGTCAAACTCAAAGTGGAAGTATGCTTGTCTTCCAAGTCTATCTGAATTCCTCGTGCCTATTGAGAATCTCATACAGTGTCTTCACAGATATTGAATCTCATAAATTCTCTTGAACTCTTTAAGTCTGATTAACTGAAATTTCTGTTAAGAAGTTTAAGTCTTATAATCATGTTTATAGACTGAGTTTAAGGAATCTAAAAAATATCTTCTAACATATCTCATTGAGTAAAGAGCAATGTTGAAATATAATGCTCTGAAATCATCTAAAAGCTTGAACATTGAACATTTGGAGGCAACTCTAGCTGGAAATGTATACATTTAGTACTATCTTCAAACTTTCCACTTAAACAAAAAAGGGGGGGAGGGTCTGGGAGGGGGTGTTCCAAGGTGTTGGAGGGGGAGTTTGGGGGCTAGAAGGTGGTCTAGCATGTGGTGAGAGGGAGAGCTCCGAATTTTGGAGCTAGGAGGGAGACGGAGAGGGGCTCTCTCTAAGGTTTGAATTTGGGGCTACAATTCACTCGCCTGTGGGGTCTTGGGGGGGTTGGAGGCCAGACTCGCCCGCTCGGTGTGACGCTTCCTTCCTCGACTACTATCTCCACATGATGCCGCACTGCCAACAATGACATTGATGTAGACCCCGCGAGGGATATTGTCGATCTCATCGGGGGTGGCAGCATCCTTCTTGTGCTCAGACACATACTGGGATAAGTGCCCCTGGCGAATGAGGTGCTCAATCTCATCTTGTAGTTGATGACAATCGTCGGTGTGGTGTCCATGCTTACTCTGGAACAAACAGTACTTTTGGCTGTTGCAGTACTTTACCTTCATGGGCTCGGGTTGGCAGAGAAGGCCCAAGCCCTTGTTATCTTCGTAAATTTCGTAGACGAGGGTGGTCACAGGGGTGTACCGCTCGTACCTCTGAGAGGGCTCTTTGTGGTCCCCATCTCGATTCTGCCTTTTTCCTTGTCCGGAGCCTTGCTCGGACTGTCTCTTCTTGTCCCCCTCCTTACCCGGGCCCGTTACGCTGTGATAGGCAGTGAGGACTTCTTCGCATTCGGCATGGCGTAGGGCTAGGGTCACAAGCTCAGCAAGGGAGGTGGGAGGATGAAGGACCAAATCGCACCGTAGGTTCTCATCACGGGCGGCCCCGGTCAGCGCGGTTATGGCCGAGGCAACATCCAGGTGAGGGATACGCAAGGCCTCCGATTTAAATCAATTAATATAGGCCCGGAGCTTTTCCCCTTGTTCCTGCTTGAGAGCCAACAACCCCGCTACTGACCGTGGCAGACTGCTGCCGGTGAAGCTTTCCTTGAATACCCACCTGAACTACCGAAAATCATGGATGCTGCCCAGGGTGAGTGCTTGGAACCATGCTTGAGCATCCTAGACCAAGGTGGTCAAGAACGCTCGGCACTTGATGGCATCGGACGCCCCATGTAACGTCATGAGGGTGTCGTAACTGTCGTAATGGTCAGTCGGGTCTCCCTGGCCGTCGTATACTTTGAAGGTCGGGAGCGAGATCCTGGGGGAGATCTCGGCCTTCAAGATAAGGTCAGAGAATGGGGATCGCTCCTCGTCCGCCACAGTGGAGGTCTTTTGTACGGCGCGAATGGCGCGCTCTTGCTCTGTGAAACGCCTCTCAAAGTCTCATAGCTGGAGGGATAGCTCCGGTCATCACTGGGTCGAGGGGCTATGGGGGCGCTCCTACATGTTGCCTTGTCGCCCCTCGAAGGCCTCGGTCTCCGGAGGTGGTCGGTGCTCTCTGAACTCCTCTCTCCTCGGGGTGGAGGAGGCTTCTTACTCCGGGCGAGGGGCTTGCGATGGTCCACCTGACCGGTTGCAGATTATCCGCCATCCCCAAAGGATGAAACGGCCCCCTGCGGTTTGCAGGGACTCATTTCCACGGGGGGGGGGGGCCGTTCTCGAGGAATTCGCGAACGCTCCTCCCTTGCCGCCTGGGTCCTCATTAAATCAATGAGGCTATCCAATTTTACGTTGAGGGTTTGGAGGGGGTCTGCGCTTTCGATAGGGGGTTGCCCCTCCATGGTGGGCAGGGGGTTGTCACCGGTAGGGTCGTTGGCTCGTGATGGGGTGTTCCCCGTAGGATGGGAAGGTGCACCTTCCTCCGTTGCCACAGTTTTCCCTTTGACGCCGGCGGTCCTCCTGCTAGAACTCCTTCGCACCATGTTGGCTCTTTGTTTGCTTCCCACAGATAGTGCCAGATGAAGAGGGGTTATCTTGCGTGGTGCTTGAACTGAGGATGATGTCCACGAGTGCTAGAACAGCACGAAGGGGAAATGGATCAGAGGTTCCCAGGGATGAATCTCCAGGGAAAATCTTCCGATGCTTTAGTCAACGATTGTAGTAGAGCTCTAGTGCAAGGGAGAAAGGGAAGGAGATGAGGGCACGAGATTCCTCTCCATCAAGTGGTGAAGTGGCTCTAGCTTAGGGTTGATATCGCTTAATAGCGCTTACCTTTAGCTGGAGGGTTTCCCAGGTTTATATAGTGACTCACGAACATAAGAGCCCTGTGAATCGCCAGCTAAAAAAAGTAAAGTCAAACACATGAGCACACAAATATTGGAGATTCAACCTTGCTTGCTTGTACTCAAACCAGCCAAACTGGAACACAATTTGGAAGGTCCAGTGCACTTTTGGCACCCATTTACAGCCCATAAGCATATATTCTTCTCTATTTCTTTTAGCCTTTATTTCCTTCTACTCATCCAGCTTTTCCAGAGGACATCCTCCTCAGCATGAACTGGCTGGAAATGCCGTACACCCTGAGAACTAGCCAATTCTAGGATGGAATTTGAACCAGGGCAGAATATGTAAAGGACCTTTTAGGTACCAAATTCCAATTTGCATTCTTTTGAAGCAGAACTAGGTAGACCATATCCTTCAAACTTGTAAGTGGCTCGAATACCATAACTCATTTTATCTCGTCTGTTTGAAAGCACCGCATGCCAGTCACATGTAAGTCACATCCACGCATCCACAATAATGGAACTCTAGATCCAGATACTGTGGGGAGACTGGATGTGGTCCGACCATGTAACATACAGGCATGCAGTGGCCAGTCTAAGTCTCTAAGATCCTGAACATGTTCTTGCACTTTCAATTTGAGCACTTCTACTATTGCACCAAGCTATTTTCTCAAAAGGAACTTGCATTATTACAGCAAAACAGCCAAGATGTTTCAGCCAAAAGGAAGTTCATGTATGACATCCAAGATTCACATCGTCCATTTTCTCCTGCCCCTCACTCTTGATGAACAAGAATCGTCACCCCTTGCACATTGTCCTCATTGTTTCCTCTCCTCGCTGCCCCCAAGTTTTTGTGCAGGTTCTGTGTAGCCATTGTCTTGCTCCTTGAGCTCAAGCTCATCAAATTGCCCATCAATCTGTTGCTACATGTCCTATCCCCAGTTTGTCCCACCATAAGTCATTGCTCACCTTCCCCTCCCCACTCTCAGACTACATCACATGCACCCACAAAACATGATAGTTGTGATTTGCTACCTATACAAAGCCACTCTGCATTGTTGCAAGTTCAGCAGTGTTGATCAGTGTCCGCCCTGTTTATCTTCTGCCCTTACTGTCTCAAGATACAATCACTTTAATTGCAAAACCCCATCATTGAAGCTTCTTATCCCTCAACTTCTATAAGCACAACCATCAATGTTGTCATCAAGGGATCACCTACAACTAGACTTCTCTTGTGGGGGTGAAATATTAACCACTTCTATTAGTTAATGCCTTGTTTGGTTACAGTATTAATTACCAGTATCAATGAAACAACTTAATTCAGGTGTTAGGTAAACCTGAATTAATTTCAAAAATTGTTCAAAGAAAAAATAAAAAATGGTATCAAATTTAGCAGAGTTTTATTGGATTGGGCTATCCAACTCAAAAAAGGAGAAGGCTCCACTAAAGACACCTTTCGCAGGACTCAACCCAACCCGACACCCCAAGCTTCGATCTTCACCTCCAACACAGACACCTGCCGCTCCATTGCTTTCCCACAGGCTTCCGCTGATCTTCTCCACCACAGCCGGGATTCTTTCCCCACCTAGCACCCTGCCGGAGCTGAAGAACCTTCCCATCATGTTGACACATCCCTGAGGATTTGCTTCCCCACTCTCCCATGCCCGCCCCGTTGCTCCCACTGGCTCCCGTGCTGTCCACCAAGAAATCGACGAGGGTAACAAAGAGAGAGCTCGTAGGCAGAGCCAACCCCGTGAGGCCGAGCTGATCCGGGAATGCCGCCCAGAACTTGGTCTTCCTGGGGACAGTGGGTTGGCTACATGGGCGCAGGAGGACTAGTACACTGGGGCCTGCAGGAAGGACAAGGCAGCGGGGGCCATGGGTATGGGCCTAGAGTGTTAAGAAAAGACAATGAGGATTGACGGCAGGATCCGCACCAGCCACCAGGTTGCCCCCCTCATCAGGCGCAGCAGTCCCAAGCAGGCTCTCTCTTCCATCTAATGAACACTAGTTCTTCTAAACATAAAGTGTTATCATATTAATTATAATATTGAAACTTTCATTGATGGATGGTCTTGATGTAGCAATCAAGTTGAACCGGATCAGGGTAGTATCCACTATCCAAAGGAGATTATACTTGTCCTAGCTCGAGCTACGTGGCCAAGTGGATTTATTCTCAGGTATCAACATATACAGCATCAAACACTCTTTTAGAAATTGAATTGAGATCTGATCACATGAATATGAATTTAAATTCACTTCAAATTTTAAACGAATGATTATGGGGCCTACAGAGACGGAAACTCAAACTAACTCTTACTGGGACTCGAACTCCAAAAGTAGTCTTAAATATTTAACCATTGAATGCCCGTTTGTGCCGCTCAAGAGCAGATGAACTAATTAATACTCCTAATGTTGAGCTTCCTCTTGTAAACTAAAAGTTTAGCTAAATGACGAGTACTTTCTGTGAACCCAATATTGAATTGAAGATATATATGTATATATATATAAACATGAAAATGCTCTCAATTGGGGTGGTGCTAAGCTCATCATAAACTTTTGGTTCCTTGCCTTCTTCTATTTCAATGGTGATTCAAATGCCAATGTGTCAAGAGCCGTCTATATTAACTCGCGGGTTGGTAGGGCATTGATTGAGCCTGATTGGAATTCTAATGTCAAATGAAGGCTGTAGATGCACACTCTCCCCCACCTGCTTCTCCCTTCAACTCCCCATAATTAGTCTCACTATGAAGTTCAAGGGCGGTGTGGTCGTACGTTCGGCCGTTCGACCGTTCGACCGTGATTTAATGGTAGAAAAGAGATGCCAAAGTCGCCTGTTGAGTACAATTCCCATCTCTATTCTCACCACGTGATTTGAGTTCATGTCATGCATTCTCTCGTACGTATCTCTGTCGATGGCTTCCTGCGACTGTTTCAACAGCAAGGAGATAACTATGGAAGGCTATGCACGAGAGAATGGTTGGGATGGAGTGTTACAACAACAGACTCGCGTCAGCTGTGGGCAATGGTTGCCATGAGGAAGAAGAAAAGCACAATGGTGAAGACATGCATAGCAGCTTTTGTGGGATTGGCTCTTTAGGAGAGACGGAAGGAGACAGGAGTAAATGAGGGAATAAAAGTAGGGTGGCAACAGGTCTTGCAACAACAATAGGAGTGGATGTCTGTGGGAAATATGGCAACCGCCTAACTGATCAGATTGTGTTGATCGAATAATATTCAAGGAAGGAGTGCATGTGATTTCGGCAATGTTCTTGATTAGGAGACAAATCAACAGTTGAAGTGAAGCTATTGGCAATGTGGGAAGGATTGAAAGCTTCCTCTAAACATCCAAAGAACGGGATGTTAGGATAGTCCATCAAGTATTAGAAACAGGCAAAAATATAATGATCTTATAATAATAGAGTCATCTCTACTCAACATCTTAACTCTAGGATGAGTAATTGTCATCGTCGGAGACCCTAGTACATTAGTTTGCAATTGTTATCTCTACTCAACACTTTAACTCTACGATGAGTAATTGTTATCGTAGGAGACCCAGTACATTAGTTTGCAAGTAAAAAGCAAGAGACAGAAATTTCAAAGACATTATAAACATAGGTAGAAGACATCAGAAGATTGTTATCACTTATCACAAGTCAATTAGGTGTAGGCACAAGATAGAGAAACAAATGCAGCAGTTGATTGGCGGGCCATAAAAGCAAGAAGACAGTAGACAGATGCGGACATGTACTTGCCTCGATGGCTTCCTTGAAAAACTATACATTTCATTGAATGGAGGATGCAGATAAGATGTTCTACGTAGGATGAGATCTAATTAAGATAGGTAGGTTTTTTGCTTACCATGAAAAAAAATGGTAAACTGCTCCTCTTTTATGATTAATGGTGAATGTAAAGTTTTATTTTCCTCGGACATGCACTTGCCTTACGGCTTCCCTGAAGAACTGTAGATCCGCTAAATGAAGGATGCGGAGAAGATGTTCTACATAGGATGAGATCTGAGGTAGGTGGGCTTTCTGCTTATCATGAAAAAAAAATGGAAAAGCTCTCCTCTTTTATGATTATTGATGGACCAGTAGTATTTTGCTAATTCTTTCGTGTGTACATCGATCCAATTCACGTAGATGGTACATCTTTCTAATGTAGTGCTCGGTTGAATTGAAGAAGAAAGGTCAAAAAAAAAAAGAAAAGGTCGAACGCAGCCATTTGATTGATGGAGGGATACTAGCTGGAGGTCCTAATCATCCAACGTTGGCATGATTGTTCGCATATGGAAATGGTGCCACGCGGCATGCTAATCTGTTTAATTGTCGCCTGATTTAAAGATCTCATGATAATTAGGGTGACTTTTGAAACCGAAAAATTACATTTCGCAACCATCCACAAATCCCCCTCTCGAATGTGCAAACCATTGCTGCTGCGTTCAAAGGTGAAGTGCTGCCCTGTTGCCGTCGTCGTCCTCTACTTCCTCTTGATGCCGTGAGAGAAGAAGCTGCTCTGTTTCCTCTTCTCTTGTTGCTGCGATAGACATCTTCCTCGTCTTCTTCTTCTACTACTGTGGCACAGATCGTCATTCTTTTCTCCTATTGTCTGGAGCTGCCACTATTGCTTCTTCTTCCTCTGCTACGTATACTTGCTGTTGTAGTTCGTGGCTGACCAGCAATTTCCTCATCTGCATCTTTATCTCTCTCTGTTCATCAACAAACCCGACAAGGTAGGTTTTCTCAAGAACTACAGCACAAGACTATAGTAATAAGCGGTGCAAGCATAAATATCATGATATCAGGTTCATAATTATTCACTCCATGATCCCTATTTTTGAGCTTTTACGTAGATGGTGTTGTTTTTTGTTTGCATGAAAATAGCGACCAGAATAGTGGTCGCTGATTAATGGACATCTGCATAGAAGGACATTGATTCCAGAATTGGCGTCACTCCTCAGAATGCCAATTAATTGGCAACAATCACCCTGACGCTATTTCTTTCAGAGTATTTAATAATTAACCCATGCTTAAAATTTAATAAGTATTGAACCTGATCATGTTAATTCTGCATGAATATGTTTTTGGAGTCTCCATATTTTGCTCTATTTTTCCATGTCTTTAGTTTTCTAAAATTCCCTATAAACATCAATATGGTACTGTTCATGCCATCTTAAAAGAAATCAACAGTGATTTGTGTGTAAAAATGTACCTGCCTGATGTTTCCTGATTTGTACACTGAAAAGAATTGGCAACTATATGGGCGGACGTGATTTAAAAATTTACGCCTGTGTGAACAGACGTCGAATCCTGTAAAATGTTAAATATGTGCAAAAATTATGGAAATTAAGAATCTATGTCCATGTTAGTGGACACTATTTTAAGATATGGCGCCTTCCCTGAAGGACACTAATTCCTTGTAATATTATTAAAATTTGTTAAAATGAAGATTCTGTGTCTCTGCAAACAGTCGCCAATTTCTGATATAACGCCTATCTAGAGTGACACGATTTCTCTGTCTCACAATTTTATTAGATTTTGACCCATACTGCAGGTCTTTTGGCACTTCTATCTCACATCCGTAGATAGAGTCCATGTTTCAAGTTGTTTCACGCTTACACCTCAACTCTTGGTGATGATTGGACCCTCCACGGGATATTCCTTCCTTCAGACTGACACTTTTTTCATTAAGACCTCTTTAAGTCTCCGCTAGTCTTGGATTCCCTCAAGACAGCCAAGCTAGTTGTACCCTAAAAATCTTGGAACACCTCTTAGTCATGTCACTCTGAAGAAATATGATGCCCTAGCCCTCATAGAGCAAACATGATGCCCTATCCCTTATAGAGTACTGTTTTGGCCTCTTTGAGAAGTCTATCTCTGTCTGGAATTGGCGACTAGATAGTGGACGCCAATTGAAATGAGCGACCGTGTATATGGACACTATTTCTTTCATGCCTGTTCCTATTCATAGAATTAGCGACCATACAGTGGACGCTATTTCTGTAATTGGTGGCGACCTAAGTGGACGCCAATTACCCAGTTTTACGCATGTCTTGATTTTCATACGTGATTTATCGCTATGTCATCCTCACTAAAGTTCTGTCTTTGAAATCTCTGTTTTGAAATTCACCTTATTATCCTACAATGGCTTATTCCCTTAGACTTCTATTGGCTATAAACTATAGTGGATGTCGAATTATTTACATGACTCAATGTCTGATAATTATGGGGCCCGGTCTGGTCTTAGGAGGAGCGTCCGAAAGTACTTGTGCCCATACGAGCTATATTGACCACGGTGTGACATTGCACTGAAGTGCATGACTAGCTTGATTAATGACATTTCACGAATCTCTATAATGCTTGACTTGACTTGATATGACGTGACTTGCGTGGTCCGGAATGGATATTTACTTGCTTGAACTTGAAATAGCCAATTCTCATGTCATGACTTGATATTACATGCTTAATGTCCTTGTAACTTGACTTGATTAACTTGAAATCTTGCTAGTTCATCTATATTACTTCTTGCTAGTCCACTCTTGATGTTATATCACGTTCATGCATAGCTATACTTGCATAAAGTCAGTCTCACGATCGGGATCCCATCTCGATTTGACTTTACAACCACATATCCTAGGGACAACGTAAAGTAATACACAATCACATATTTACGCTCAAACACAACTTTATTAATAAAGAACAAGATCGTACAACTATTGGACCTACCCGACCCAAAATTAGCCTGTAGTACACTAACACTAACAGGAGGATCCTCTGTGTTAGCCCCACGTCTTCTGTTGAGGAGGTGGAAGTAGGTCGTGGTAGTGTCTCGAGCACTTCGGGTGCCGATCCCAGCCATCCTTGCTCCCCACCGCTGGTTGCTTATAAGGTAGTCCACGGATTGCAGGAGGCCTTCCAAATCCCTGCTGACTTCGACATCGTCTTCTCGACCGTTGACGATAGCCTGTGAAGCCATGCCTCGAGTAGCATCAGGGTTCCCACAGAGTCTTTTCGGGCTAGCTTCCATCTTCCTGTGCACCCTTTCTTTGAGTCTGTCCTTCACCACTATGGTCGATACCCAGGGGAGCTTTCCCCCAATTCTTGGCATATCTTGTGTGGTTTTATTTTTGTTTGCAACCAAGCCTCGGTTGCCCCAAATTTCTTCCTCTTCCGGTAGTTCTACAACCTTCAGTGTTGTCTTGTCGACACATCATCTTTTTATTTTTGGGCCAGGAAGGACAGAAGTATCATCTGCGTCACTTCCTTGGTGTCTAACCTTAAACGCTGATCCGAGCACTTTGTCTTCATCACAAAGGAAGGGGGTAGTGGTCATCCGAGTGATTGGAGTTTTGCCATAAGATTTCATCCTTCTAGGGATGACAGGCTACCCCCGCCAACTGCTAAGGAGGCAAGGGCAATTAAGGCCCTTCTTCGCTACCCCCTTCTTGATGTTGACACTAGACTGACCCCAGCGGTGCTTCAGGAGTTGGGGATGAGCCACCCCTTACCCCATGCTACTAACTTCGTTGCTTGTTAGGTTTCTCTGGCTGTTAATCGAACAGACCTTCTCAACGTTGTTCTGTAGGGGTGTTGGAGTCGTCAGAGTTGAGATATGAGACTGTCGAGCTGTCATTGTCCGTTCCTCGCCCCATTGGCCACATAGAGTTGGGCACCGACCAAGTGACTGTCGCTGCTCCCAAGGAGGCACTTGTCTTGGCACCAGGGTACTTGCCCCATCCTCTCCCGACAGCACTCCCGATGGAGTGCTCACACCCGCCCCCTGCATCACTGCCTATCGTGCCTGCAGCCATCGTTGGCTAGCTCGAGTGCTCGATGAGTCATTTTTGAAGCGGCGGCGAGCACCCCTGAGGGGGCTTCCACCATGTCAAGTTGTCAGCATCTCTAGGTAGATCTGGACATGGTAGTGGTGCTGAATAGCCAACGTCGCCAAAGGAAGAGGAAGAAGTCTACCACCAAGGTGAGTAGTAAGGCACCTACTCCCTCTCGGTCTATGGCTCCTCCGACACCGACGCCAGCTAAAGTGTTGGCTCCTACTTTGCCTACCTCAGTCCTTGCAGGGGAAGTTCCTAATATGGGCAAGGTCCCCTGTCATGAAGAAATCGTCCACTACCTGGTCCTAGAGGAGGTCCCCTAGATCGCTTCTAGTCAGCAGGAGGCCTTTATCTTGATGGACAACAGCGTGTGGATGCGTGATCATACTAGGGTCTTTGCCCCAGAAGCCCATGGAGAACTATATGGCCTGGCGGCCAAGAATCTGTGCATGGTTGCTAGGGCCTCTGGCATATGGGGATATCACTTCTCTGGCCTTGCTCAACGGTTGATAGAAAGCCAGGCTGTGCAAAAGTGTTCGGTCCCACGTAGTGCAGTCGGATCTAGATGGGGGGGTTGAATAGATCCTTTCTAGAACATTGGCCTGTTTATAAAACTCTTAGCTACTAAGAGCACAAGCCACTTCTATAAAGTAAATGAATTACTTAGGCGCAATGCACAACAGAATATAAACGGAATGGCTTAAGAAGAACTGGTGGTCCAAAGACTACACAGATTGACTGGTGCAAACAAAGTGTTTGCTTAGAGCCCTACCAAGTCAACTGGAGTGTATGCTATGGCGATCAACCAACGTGCATATGTGTGCACGCAAGATAATCTTCATTTGCTGGAGAATATTCCCTAGTGACTGTGTGCAAGGGTGTAGCAGTCCACCAAGGGAATATGGATGTAAGCAAGAGATAACACGTATTACAAACGATGAAACAAGCACATTGACTTGTGAAGGGGGATAGAAGATATGGAATAAGCCCACAAGGTATACAACCTACAACACAAGAATTTTAATGTGGTTCGGTTGTTAACCCACAACCTACGTCCACCCCTCACTAAATCCGGTGAGGCTTTTCGGCTGACACACAACTGAGCAACACAGCTTGTTATTCACCAAGAGGATCTGATCCTCTCTTCCTCTGAACCGACAGAGGGAACCTGATCCCTAAACAGGGGATCGAAAAAATAATATGAGTAGGAAATTGACGAATCGAGACAAAAGGAAAAGGAATACTGCAAGTGCAGTGGAGAAACAATAGTGACAATGTAGACACCGGCTGAAAGAATAGATCAAGACATGGGAGCTGGTGATTGTAGCTATAAGGTTAGATCCAAATATCCCTTTCTTCAAACACTGGTAGGCCGCAGGGCTACTCTCTTTATTTCTCAAGGCTTCTCTTCTTTTCTTCTTCTCTAGTAGCGCTAGACTGAGGTCAACATGCGCTGGACTGCTCTCACACCCCTTTCTTTTTCTCTCACAAAGTTTCTTCTTAGAGGCTCAAGGGCGTGGCTCTAACTAGACAGTGGCGACAGCAGCTGCTTCATTGGAAGCTTGATATAATATATAGATAGTGAGCCACGCGGACGAAAAGGTGAAGAACCTTTTTCCCTCCAAGAGCTTTCCTTACTTTGAAGAAGATGCTCTGCAAGATTTGGCTTGAGCTGACTTTCTTTAAGTACAAGAATGGGGTACAATGGCAGACTATGGGAAGAACTAGAGCAGATCTCCTTTTAGTCAGTTCCAGATCTTCACATTCAATGCCCTTCAGACATGTAGTCTTCTCATTTTGCTGACGTGTACTTTTCTACGTACTCTGCCTGGTTAGACAACCCATTGGTTGACAGCAAGATAGTGGTAGACTGTGATGACTGGCAAACAGTGAAGACCTTCACAGTGGCAGACTATATGGTGTCCTTCTCCAGCTGGATTTCTGACAGAAGTGTCTCCAAGATAGTGATGTGTTGATAGGGACAAAAAGTCAAACCTGGGTAGCCCATCCAGACCTTGAAATCTGTAAATTTGGACAGTTATGGTACCTTTTTCTCTCTCTGGATGGCCCACTTGATCTGACAGATTATTGTCTTAAGTGCTTCTTGAGAGCAAGGGTGTCGACCTCCTGCTTGGAAAGAGTCGACACTGCTTAGTGAGACAGCCCTCAACGTTTTCTGGAAAAACCAAGGTGTCGACCTCCTGTTAGGAAGGTGTCGACACTTCCAGATGCTTGGACCTTCAAATGTGCTCAGACTTGATTTGAGTTTGAATCTTTAGCAACTTGCACGGACCTTGCTGTAGATGTGCACCGACCTATCTTGCGCTAGCTGATGTGCACCGACCCTACTGTAGATGTGCACTGACCTTGCTGTAGATGTGCTCTGGCCTATCTTGCGCTAGCTGATGTGCACCGACCTTGTGGCAGGTGTGCACCGACCTTGTGTTGAATCCCACATATGCACCGACCTTGGTCTTGTGTTGAAGGTAGGACGTGCACCGACCTTGTTCTTGTGTTGAAGACAAGACGTGCACCGACCTAGTCTTGGTTTGGCCTTGAATGTGCACCGACCTTGTACTGTAATGTGCACAGACCATGGACCGTGCTAGCCAGAAGTTGCACTGACCTTGGTATTGAAGGCAGGACGTGCACCGACCTAGTCTTGCACTGGCTGCATCGACCTTGTTGTATACACGCCAATTGTGCACTGACCTTACGGCAGATGTGCACTAACTTGATTTGCAGCATGTATGTCGAGCTTATAAGGTTTGAGGGGAAATGTGCACTGACCTGATAATGCTAGATGATGCACCGACCTTGCATGTATGTGAGCAGTGCTAAGCACTGACCTTAGTTTACTTGATAGTAAAAAAAGGCATCGACCTTGGAGGCTTGCCACCAAACGTGCATCGACCATCTTCTGTTCTTGAGAGGTATTGTACCGACCTTGGAAGGAAGCATTGACCTTTGTTTGCCGGAGAGCGAACTAGCATAGACCTTGGTTTATCAACCACAGAGATTGTACTGACCTTGTATGCATGGAATAGTTACATGCTTAGGCTTTGGCTTCATCTGAACAGTGATATGCAAAGACTTTTGCCTTAATGTGAAAAATAGTTGTGGTGTCGACCTTGGTCTGCTGAGGAACGACTGTGGTGTCGACACTTCTGTGGTAGATGTCGACACTACAGTAGTGTGTGACGACACTTCTCTCTTCAGCATGTGCATCAACTTCAGCAATTGCACTGACCTTGACTGCATGGATTTCTGTGGAACCTATTGCCTTGTGTTGCCAGTGCCTTGATTTCAGTGTAACCATGAATC
The DNA here is from genome assembly GCA_024336825.1 of Amorphophallus titanum. Lineage (NCBI taxonomy): Eukaryota > Viridiplantae > Streptophyta > Magnoliopsida > Alismatales > Araceae > Amorphophallus > Amorphophallus titanum. Next base: position 787,893 of record JANBPO010001371.1, on the reverse strand, counting down.
TTCAATTCTGCCTTGACTCTTGTGCAGCCAAATGCCTCGATCTCTATGCCCTACTTGATTTCTTTCTATCTTTGCAGACACAATTTGTTGCTAGTGGTGGCTTGACCTAAAATGCATGAATGTTTGCTATTATCAAATGCAGGTCAAACTTATTAATGAGTCATAGTCAGACATCATCAAAATAATAGAATTAAGCATGTTATACATATGCCCGACAGGTAGGACTCGTCAGCGGCCAAGTCACCTATCACATTGGTGTAGTAGGCAATGTGCTCCCATCCCGATATGGCCGTGATCAGATGTTACTCTGGACCGATAGTTCATCAAACCGGACCCGTTCCCAATGGGATTCCCTTCCGCTCTTTTATTGAAATTGCCATGAACTTGGCATACATTTGTACGGGTTTATCTCCTATTTCGTCGTGCTTTAAATACGGACCTTCGTCCGAATATGAACCGGTCCATGAGAGACCAATATAGTTTGAATGTGCATGTCCCGATACGGGCTTTTAGCATGGTTCGTCCTTCTCTATCTCCCTGTATTACTAGTATTCTCTTTAGGCCGCAGGGCCCTTATTCCTGGCGATTAATCAAGGGTGTTCCCCTCTCCGAGGGGATGTAAATGACGCCGTGACCTTTATGACATGGTGGATTTTGGTCCCGACCTGAACTACACAATCGTCTGACCAAGTTAGATCGAGCGCACTTATGGGCTTCCTCGAAGCCCAAATAAATCGTCACTTTGTGACTGACACGTCCATGTACTTAATAAACAAATAAACCCATCTCAATAAACCAATAAATGAATAAATAATAGAATTAATAAAAAGTGCGTCCACAACACACTGACTAGCTGCCCGACGTCAGGCCCTCTAGCTGGTTCTTCCTCCCAGCCCGGACTCGAGCTGCCACAGCAGGAGGCCCACGGCAACCAGCCTAAAGCCGTCTCTCTCAGGTAGCCTTACCACCACTCCCAGGTAGACCAGAACACGCGTACTGGCAGGCTACGACTAGTGGAGGGTCACTGAAGGAATAGACTCTCAAGTCAACGAAAAATAACGTCTGAACCGGACTAAAGTACAAGGACCGCTCCTCGTACTAACACCGACTCGCAGTAACACAAGCCGAGAACAACACCTCTAGGGACTCCACGGCACCCTAACATAGGGTCCCACATGATGCCCAACATCGGGTAGACCACGGGTCAGCATGCGGATTGAGATCCACTCGACCAGCACTCGTATCGGCAAGAACAACTCCGGTAAGACAAACGTGTGGTGGCCCACTCTTGGACCGCTACAGCATATGGTGGTCCATCTCACGCCCCGCCACAAGGAGAGATAAGCACACACTTGACGGCCCTAATGTCACACAAGGGAAGCCCAACTCTAGAACCGCATGCGGACACCTCACCCGCAAGACATAACCCCAATCGAACACTCCGAGGGCAAGAAAACACGGAATACAACACCTCGGAAGCCGGGACAGGGCTGGGCAGCCAACCCATTGGTCACCCTGGGGTTCTGGGCTGCCCCCTGCCTGGGCGACCACCTCTCTGGTCACCCAGAGGGTGGGCGACCATCGCCCTGGCCGCCCACCTAGGCATCAGGGTGAGGGCGGCCAGGGGTCTGGCCGCCCACACGCCTGGCCAGACTGTTGGCCGCCCAGAAGGCTAGGCGGCCAGGCTCTTGGCCGCCCAGTCTGGGCCTGGGCGACCACCTATGTGGCCGCCCTCTGCGTTGTGCAATAGAAAACAAGAATTGAGCTCCGTTGGAGCCCAATTCCACTCCCAATCACACCCCAATGTGATGGGAAACAAGGGGAAAACATCCCTGGCTCTTCCTAGCATGCATCTAGGCCCCCAGAATCGATCAAAACCCCGAGAAACGGGCAAATCAGCTCAAGAACCCTAAACATGAAAAACCCTCTCGGTATGGAATTAAACACCTCTTGACCTCTCCACGGCTTATAAATCGCGGGAAGGAAGGGGAGAAGGGCAGAGATCCATCCCCCTACCTCAAAGAAGGCCAAATCCTGCCAGATCGCCATCGATCTTCAAAAACTCGTTTGAAATCCTCATTCTTCCATGCGCTTCCCACGAACTCCGCATGCCGCCACGGTCACCTAGCCACCGCCGTCGTCGTCGTGCCATCGCCCACCACCTTCTACAATCGGAGGGGCACGCCGCGTCGTCGAACGGGAGAGGAGAGAGAAGGAGAGGGGGCGCCGGTTCTCCATAGTGGGAGGAGGAAGAAGAAGAAGAAGAAGAAAATAATAAGAAAATGAAAAGAAAAAGGGGTTCATATAGAAAATCTGGTAATTCTAAAAAATATGAAAAAAATAAAAAAAATACATTTTCGCGATCCTCGGAACATGCCGGTCGCACCGGTACCACCCGCGAATAGGTGAATGATCCGGTTCACCCGCTACGGAGTTCCGTAAGTTTTGTCAATTAAATTAAGGGAGTATGTAATAAATACAAAAAGAAAACCTAAATCGGGGAGAAAATACTCTAAAAATTATAAAGATGAATGGTCCCAAGAAAAGATACGACGAAGAAGGGATTGGAGATGAAGACTTAGGCGATGGGGCAACGATCTTCTTCTTCATCATCTTCTTCTTGATCTGACTCCTTCGACAGATAATTGCCGACCCAAACCTTGTGAGCTGCAAGAAAAGTTTGTCCAACAGATTTTGAGTTTGAGTCTCTACGAGGATAAATGGGAGAATATTAATATTTAGAATAATAATGAGGATGCCAGCTGGACCCCTTAACATTTGACACCATGAGTTTTACAAAAAGTTGCTAAAGTCGAATCCACACTTGGGCAAACAGTAGCAGCAACTCGAGTAGAACTACGGCGAGGAGGGCTTGAAGAACGAGCCCAAGAGATAAGTAAGTAAATTCTAACACCACCTTCGTGACTCAGATAAGGGATGTACTTCTGACGGCCATAAGCTGCTGAGGAAGAGTTGATTGTTGGAGAAGAGGAATGCGATGGACTAAAAGCATGGTCCTGATCGCTGACCATAGCAAAATCTATGGAAACCTCTTCCGCCGCCAAATGGTATGCTGCCATTGGCAGTTCAATCTAGGGAGCTCGGCCCACTGGGCCCTGAGGAAGCAAGGGAGTAGGAGACGCTTGAATAGAATGGGCTAGGGTGGCGCCGTCCACCATTCTGCAAACACCAGGGAGCTTGGGGGTAGGCGAATCACTTTCCACTGCTTTACAAATGTTGAGAAGATCGGGAGCATCTTCAAAGGGAGCTTGCCAAGGCGGGATCGTTGCAAGTTCCAGAGGAGCCGGAGAAGGAGCAAGATATTTGGTGGCGCTGGGAGGATCCCTTGCTAGGTACATCTCTTTCACTGGGGGGGAGGAACTTGCGTAGACGACGTCCACCACTGCGGCATCCGAATGGGCAAGTGACGGATCCAGGTCGTGCACCAAAGCATCTTCCCTATCTAGGTTAAGCGCCGAAGAATTCATCCTATCCAGGTCGTGCGCCAAAGAAACCACCCTAATTAGAGAGTCCGGCTGAGGAGGAGGGGGCGAAAGAAAGGTTGGACGCGCCGTTGCCACAGTAACTTATTTAGGGTTAGTACCTGGCTCTGCGGCACCATCACTACCAAGGGAACGCCGTTGTCGGTGGCTGGAGAGGGCACCTGAGGGACAAGGTTAACACCTTTCCTGTTTGCGAGAGACAAGGTCACGTCCGACACTTCTTGGGCCGCCTAAACACATACATCATCCATCATTGAGGGATTAAAATTTTTTCGTCGGCCTCCTTCCACACATCTCCATCCACTCTAATCTGGGCGGTTTAGCCTTGGTACGCAGAGGAGGGATAGTCGTGTGGGCCGTCGGAGCCTTGGAAGGACTTTCTCCTATGTTTTACCTTTTCTTGCAATTGTTGAAGAGTGGCCTAGACAAGAGCAAGAGAAGCAGTAGGAGGGCAAATTGGGATAGACAATAGATTGCCAACCCCCTCCCCCAGGCAATCCAATCGATATCCGAGAGGGCGACAAAGAGGAGATGTCAAATTTGACACAGACATGAGCCGTTGTGGTATTAGAAAGCATTAGAGTGTTCCTATCAATTTTAAGAGCCAGACCAATATTCCCAGCAATATAAAGTAGAAACGGTTCTTGGTACAAATTCATAGGCAAGCCCAGTAATTCTAACTAGATTGGGATGATATGTGAATTAGCCAAAGGTGAGAAAGTCATGGTCCATTTGAAAAATCAAAATAAACGGCCTGTGACATAGAGGTTCTCCTTGAGCAAGAGTTGTAAATAATCATCATGGGATTGAAAGCGGAGCAGGAGATGTTTGGCATTAAGGGCACTGATAATAAAATCTATCTGGAATTGACATTTGTGCAGTAGATGTGCTCGAATCTCCTAGAGAGAAGGTCCGCCTTGAGGAGTACGTGCTATGATCCCATGCTCAAAGGAAGGATAGGAACGCGCGATCTCTTTCGTAGAGAAGAAGACAATGGGCTCACCTCCATCCGTTTTAATAGGGCCCTGCACCCAAAACAGGAGAAAGCAGTGACGATGACAGTGCCTGGACGAAAGTGTGAACTTGCACCACCATAGAAGGGCCGAGCGGAGGAGACGAGTTAACCCCCTATCACCTCTCCCCATCGCCACCCACCTATAGCCCCTCCCCCAGTCACTGACCTGCAATTCCTCTTGGCCCCTCCCCCTCCCGCAGTCGCTGTCGGAGTGTGGCCCCCAATTGCCCCTCCCCACCGCCACCGGCGTGCAGTACTCTCCCCCCGTCGTTGGCCAGTGGCCCCTCTCCACCACTACCTGCTTACAGCCCTCTCCGCCCTCTTCACCCTTTCGCCGCCGCCAACTTGTGGCCCCCAACCCCTTGTTGCCTCTCCCCACCGCCACCTGCTTGTAGCCCCCTCCCCCTGCCGCTGACCTACAGCCCCCCTGCCACCCTCTTCCCCCTCCCCAGGCCATGTGAGTTTGCAGCCCCCTCCCCCCTGTCATTGGCCTGCAACCTCCCTCCCCTTATTGCTGGCACGTAACTCCCTCCCCTTGCCGCCCTCTCTCTCCCTCTCTCTCTCCCTCCCTCCCTCCACACGTGACGTGTGTGTGAAGAAGAGAGATATTTTGATCATTTGACCTCTAACTAATAGAAATATTAGAATTTTTGAAGCATCTTTTGAGGTCACATTGACAAAAGTTCATTGTAATGACATATTTATAATTTTTTTAAAATAATAGGGATATACATATGTTAATATAGTTCTAAGAATGATATATCTATAATTTCACTTGTAACAATTATTTCTATGAAAAAAAACCCAAGAAAAGCCCTCAGATCTTCTTCATCTAACGGCTAAGGTGTGGGTAGGAGAAGGCGAATTAGGGCGAAAGAAACTAGGGGGGGATCACGCAAGTAGGAACTTGGGAATCCCGGCAACGCACGCGTTTCTGGTTCTTCCATCTGTTGCTGGTTCTTCGTGAGCCTCTTACCTTTACTGACGTACCTATTCTTGTGGTTCCTTTCATAATCAGAAAATAAGGGCCAGCTGCAGAGACTTCAAAATTAAGCTGAAACAGGCGGTCGAGGGCACGTATGAAAGGCACTACACCTAGCGAAGCGCCGCTTCATGTGGTATCGCCTCTGACGCAGGGCCTCGGGCATGCTCAAGGCAAGGCTGTCAGCTGACCACTTGAAGCTGGGAGCTGAAGCCATTCTGTAGAGCAATGATTAAGGTCTCCACAAAGTTTCACCTAGCTAGAATATGGGGAGAGAGAGAGTTGAAAGGGATAGGTTTGGGTGGGTAACGTTGCCAATTCTGGCCCGGGGAGGGACGCCAATTTAGAGCGGAGGCTCCTTGCTTGCATGCACTGTCGGTTGTGTGGAGGGCGACGTGGGGAGGGTGTGGCTTTCTTTTGCTTATAGCCATAGTTTCCATCTTCGAGAGCTGGGAATAATGAAGGGCGGCTGGGTGGAAATGGGGCCGGCCTGCCGGTGAAGACCTCATTGGATCGAGGAGGAAAGCACATGTAGTGGAGAACCATGCATTATCGAGAGGGAAAGATTGGCAGGAAGAAAGGGAAGGGAGATGCCAACACCCCTACGATTCTTATAACCATTTGACCGGGATTCCTCCTTAACGCGAGATGAGTTTGAATGAAGAGATGGATCTTCGTTAGTAGATGTATTACATTCTTAGAAAATGACATATTTTAAAGAAACTTTATAACTATTATAAAAGTCAACAAACTACAAGAAAATGTGCCGTTAACCACGGACTACATTCATCTCTAATCCATCGTTAATCCGTCGCAAAATTTCTTAGCGACCGATTGGAGACAAATAGCCTCCACCGCTGAAATTTATTCGCTATTTAACGACGGACAAGTATCCGTTGCTACTTCACGATGTCTTAAAAACATACAACTTTCATCGTTAATCTATCGTTACATAGAATATATCGACGTATAAAATTCATCGTTAAATAGAGATGGATGAGCGATAGATTAAACCGTCTCTAAGTATAATTATATACCATTGCTTTTATTACATTTAGTGATGGATTAAAGATCAAAAGTTTTTTGTTGTGTAGATAATCTGGTACTAATCCGTTGCTAAATAGAAACGGATTAGCTGCAAGCTATGTCGTCTCTAAGTATTCATCGCTAAATTTACTTTGTTTGGTGACGAATTAGAGGCAAATCTTTTATGCCACTAATACAATCCATCGCTATTTCGCTACTAGTCTATTGTTAGTCTCTCTTCTCTCATTTAAATTAGCGATGGACGGACCGGTAGCAAAATAAAAAAATGCCAATTTTCAAACCCCCTAATCCTCCTCTGTCATCTCTGTTGAAGAGACCTCCTATCTTCTTCATGAGTGTGCCCCGACCCAAGGGCCGCTCATTGAGGGTCCGTTAGCAGATTTTCTTTACTCCTCCAACGAGGGGTCTTCCTCTGTACCATCTTCAGTACCTGCTTCCTCTTCCTCCTCTTCTTCCTTAGGATCTAGTGAGCAAAGTAGTTCGTCTAGTTCTTCTAGCAATAAGAGTCTGGGGGTAGTTGCTACTAAGAAAGCCAAGGGTAAGCAGGTTCCCCATAGGTTCTTGATAGAACTGGCCAGGAGGTGTCGAGCTTGCTTAGCCATTCCCCAATTTCTAGAGGATTCGATTCTTCTGTCGGATTTGGAATGTGAGGATGCATGTGTTTTTGACGAAGGGTTTAGTGTTTATGAAATCATCAACGATGAAGACCCTGTCAAGGAGGGGGGACGAAGAGTATGATGAGAATAAGGACGAGGCTGACGCATTTGCTAGTGACACGAGGAGATTCGACGAACTGTCAGTCTCAGTAGAGGAGCCCACCAAAGAAATTAACTTAGGAACTGAGAAAAACCCTAGGATAGTCCTCATAAGTAAAAAATTACCACCATCAGAAGAAGAGGCACTTATTCAGGTTCTCTAAGAGTACAAGGATACATTTGCGTGGAGTTACGAGGATATGCCAGATTTGGATCCTGCGCTAGTTGAACATCGTCTGACACTTAAGCCAGGGTCTGTCCCGGTCAAGCAACGATTAAGATGTTTCCACCCACATATGGCATTAAAAATGAAAGAAGAGGTCGATAAGCTCAATAAGGCTAGATTCATTAGGGTCGTCCTCTACCCCAATTTGGTGACTAAGATTGTTCCGGTGATGAAGAAGGACAGAAGAGTCAGAATTTGCATAGACTTTCGGGACCTTAACCACGCGTGTCCTAAGGATGATTTTCCCCTCCCTCACATAGATGTTTTGATTTATAACACGACAGGGTTTGAGATCCACTCTTTTATGGATGGTTTCTCCGGTTATAATCAGATTTGTCTGGCTGAAGAGGATCAAGAGAAGACTTCTTTCACTACACCTTAGGGTACGTATTGCTATGTGGTCATGTCATTTGGACTCAAGAATGCCGGAGCCACCTATCAAAGGGCCATGATGACTATTTTTCATGATATAATCCACATCTATATCGAGGTGTATGTTGATGATCTGGTAGTGAAATCAAGGACAAGGATTGAGCATCCTGGGGTTCTAGCCAAGGTCTTGCAAAGGTCGTGAGAGTATCAGTTAACAATGAACCCCAAGAAGTGCGTGTTTGGTGTGTCATCAGGTAAGTTGCTTGGGTTCATCATTAGCAAGAGGGTATTAAGATTTATCCCAATAAGGTGCAGGCTATAAGAGATATGTTGATGATCTGGTAGTGAAATCAAGGACAAGGATTGAGTATCCTGGGGTTCTAGTCAAGGTCTTGCAAAGGTCGCGAGAGTATCAGTTGAAAATGAACCCCAAGAAGTGCATGTTTGGTGTGTCATCAGGTAAGTTGTTTGGGTTCATCGTTAGCAAGAGGGTATTGAGATTGATCCTAAAAAGGCGCAGACGTGTCCCCTCCCAAGAATTTGAAGGAAGTTTGAGGTTTGATCATGAGGTTGTAGTTTATTCACCGATTTATCTCCCAACATTTACAAAGGTGTAGGCCATTCTACGAACTTACCAGGCTGACAATTAAATTTAATTGGGATGACAAATGTCAAGTAACTTTTGACGGATTGAGGATTATCTATCCAATCCTCTTATCATGAGGTCGCCAGTTCCAGACAAATCACTTGTGCTCTACATCTCTGTCCTGGATGACTCAGTAGGTGTTGTCCTGACGCAAGTTGATGATGAAGGTAAGGAAAGGACAACCTACTACTTGTCTAAGCTCCTCAACCCCTATGAGCAGAAGTACACAACCATGGAGAAGACCTGTTCAGTAGGCCTGGCAATTATCTGTTTAAAATTTGAACCGAATTTGAATTTGTATTCGTTTAATCAGATAATTATCCGAATAAAATATCTGATGAATAATTTAATCGGATATCCAATATCCGATTATTAATCAGATACGAATTCGGATATTGAGATATCCGTGTCGGATATTATCCGACCGAAACCTTTCTATCCCTTCGGAGCTTTACCGCTCTTGGGAGGCTTCACAGGTTCCAAGTGGTATCGGGTTTACCCGGTATTCGGAGTCTGGGTCGTCACACATACGGCCAGGGATCTAAGGCTGTCAAAGAGGCTCGACATGGACTGGGAAATTCCACTTGCAGCATAAGGGAGTGGTAATGGAGCAAGAACTTCCCAGACCCTAGTAGAGCAAAGAGGAACTGACAATCGAACTAGGGAGGAAACTATAACCCAGTGGTACGGGGAATATATGAGAGACCTCCGTAGAGATCCGAAGAATACCAACGCAGACAGGGCCATTTCTAACTCCTCAAATGAGGTGTTCCCTGGGGCATAGGCTCTATAGTTTCACTCATCACATTGAGTGGACTATGCATCCTCAGCCAAAAAAAAGGAACAAAGCCTTAGACGACACAGACTATAACAAGCGTGAGTACGATGACCAGGGGGCACCAACAGATAATAGCAAATGGAGGCACTAAGGAATGAAAAGACACACACCATGGACATGTGACAAAATTGCTCTTCTATTCTTTCAATGGGGAGCAACATAGGGGAGTTAATACATCATAATAAAACCAAAAGGGAAAGGGAAGACCGGAAGGAGAATAGGACACGGTGGGAAAGGGAATGGAGCACCAGTCCCTCCCCTCCTAAAACCTCTCTCTTTCTCTCCACTCACCCTTCTTCTTCTATTCTTCTATGCTCTCTGCTCTCTGCTCTCTTCACTCAGGTGGTGGTGGCCATCAGAGGAGGCTCCTCCCTTCTTCTCTTCTCGTCTTCTCTGAAAGTCCAGAGTCTAGAGCCTCTAACCTTCAGAGAGTCCCCCCTACTTTCATCTCTATATCTTCTAGCTCTTTTTTATGCAGGGTCGTGCCACACTGGCGGTGCGAGGGTCAACGGAGCGACTTCAAAGGCTCTGCTCTAGTCTCTTCTCTCTGCCTCCACTGTCACATCATGACGTCCCGTTAGGGAGGAGCAGAAGGTAGGTGGTCGGAGGAGGACACCGCAACAGGCCACCCAGATGATGATAGCTCGACTGAGGCCATTGCGCGCCAATGGGAAAGACTTTTGGGTACAGGCAATACCCATTGGTCCTGCGAAAAGCAAGACTTGCCGTCTTCGTATAACTGGCGCCAGGGGCACCGGATGAGGCAGCCCGCTGTGCCACTAGATCAGACGTCCAAGCGGTAGCCACTGTTCAAGCGTCAAGGGGTGCCACCAGATCATTGGACTCGGAGTGCCACCGGATGAGAGGAATCAAGCCGCTGGATGACTATGCGGAATGGGCCACTGGATCGACGACTAATAGCGCCACTGGATGAGCGGCTGAGGGTGGCACCGGATCGAGCGACTCAAACACCACCGAATGAAAGCAAGGGAAGCGCCACTGGATCAAGAGGAGCTCCGCCGTATCAATAGGAGCTCCACCGGACCACTTGTCAAGGTGGGCTAAACGCCGCTGGTCCAAGTGGCTTTGGGTTCAGAATGCCACCGGCTTATTTGTACCCCTATTCTTGGGGACTTGCAAGCTTGTAATGATCCACTTTCTTATTAAGGGTTTCATTCACGCATCTCTACGTGGGTTGATGCACGTACTGTTATTCACAGTTGAGGAGGGTAAGATTGGTTTGGCCCAAGATCGGCCCAACAAGGGTAGGCCCACAAAAGGAAAAGCACGACGAGCCCTCCTACGGGACGGGTACGGATGCTTCGCCCACTAAGGAAAGGCTCAGCCCAAGGGCGGCCTTGAATTCTACAGCATGGCCCACACGCTGTCGCCGCCAGATTACGCTCTGACGATCGACCGTTACCCCTACAACGTCGGCCCTGACTCCATACGGGTGAACACGCTCTATGAGCATCGTAAGACGCACCCCAGCACCGGCCTACACCGGAGAAGTCACCCTCCAACGGACAACTCCCGCCATCGTAGCGTAGAAAGTGACCCCACTACAACGGCCATTCCCTGTTACGGGATGAGGCCTTACTCCAGGGCAACCCTATATAAAACGGAGGACGGGGAGGAGATAGAGGGGGAGAGACACATACATACACACATATAGAGACAGACAGACTGTGGCTCATTCCACTAAAGCGCACACTACAGAGAAGTAGGCGACCAGTCCTGTGATTTAGAGAGAAGAGGTGAGTCTCATCAACACAGATCTGGGACTTGCTTTCCACACTACTGCCTTGATTATGATTGAAACCATTGACACACAGATACCAAGGAACACATACGCTCCAAGAATATATTCCTTGAGACCAAACCTCACCCTTACTGAGCTTGACATACACCTAATGACCCCTCAAAAAATTGAAATCTAATCCTTAACACTGGACACGCTGCTCCTCGGAGGCCAAACACCAGTAGATGACTAGTCGCACAGCCCTCAAAAACTCGGTATGACAACTCACAAAAACCACCAGCACAATGAGTAGCCCCAAATAGCATTACCAAATAAGTGTTATACCCAATCCAAGCTCCACGCAGTGCTTCCTCAACCTGCAGCTTCCTGTTCTTGGCCCAGTTCTCCAGAACACTTGCGATGACCAGAGTCAGTTAAATGCATCCTTTGACCTAGGAAATGGGTATCATCACCCACTCCAATAGCATGTAAACTCCACATAGCCTTAAACCTCCATCCAATCTTCGCAATCACATAGTATATTTATAGGGGAGTAATTAAGGTGAACACCACCCTCTTACAGGGAACTCATGCAACTGTGCTCTTCCTATCCAACCCTGTTGGTGCCAATTTAATGTCCTTTTGACAATGGCACAGCACCTAGTGCCACCTTAGAAGTTCCACAAGTAGAGAAGGCGATCCTGGCATGTCACCTAAAATCTTCTAAGCCTCTACTGCTCATCATAGGGACGCCCTCCATCCTTGTCACGATTTCCATTCGGGGCCCGCAGAATATGGGCCCACTACGCTTCTGCTGCGCTACTCTGATCAATCCACACCACCAATGTGGGGATACTCTGACGTTAGTCAGCAAATAACTCATTACTCAATTGGCTGACATAAGAATTCTGGGTGGGGAAGACTCAAACACCTTAAATACAGAATATAGGTCTCACTTTGGAGACCAAATCATAGTCTCACTCCCCACCAAAGCTCCAAAGATCTCAAGCCAATCGTACTTAGAATCATTTCACCAGGTAAATGCTGCAATACATATTACATGGCTGGCCACTCAACCCTACCAACCAGTCTTCTCCAGATATCAAGACTAACATTTTTTTGGGGAATATCAAGAATAACATGACATATCCTCCTACATACACTATGAGGAAATGTGGAAGAGATGATCGGGGTTCATCCCCTTACCTCAAATGATAAACACACGTCTCGAATATCTCTGTTCCATGCCAAAACCCCAATCTCATGCACAAATAGTGCTCCTAACTCACGAACAGCCTCTGTCTAACTCCAATAATCTTCCTTCCACCACTGCCATCACCCAACTGAGCCTCCTCACATTCCACCATCTGCAGCTAGGGAAAGAGAAGAGAAACAGGGGAGAATGAAAGAGGAGAAAAGGGGGAAATGGAGAAGAAGGAGGGAAGGTGTGCACAGGGTTTTACAGGATGAAGGTTTTGGGGTTTCTCCAAAACCTCTGAAGTTCCAAAATTGCTCCAATATCCGCCAACATTTGTATTTTCTTTTGTGGCCTAACAACATTAGAAATCTCGAAATAATTTAGTAATTTCGAGCGGAGTCCAAAATATAACATTAGAAGTTTGAATCACACAACAGGTTCACATGTCAAGGAAGCCAAGCCTTACCGAAAACACGAAATCCCTCGCGATTTATCACCACCCTTGTGCATGGATTTGCCTCGGTTCATCATCCAACCTTGCCCCAAAATCCCACCATTGCCGCCGTCCATTTGCCTCACCCTTCCCCAGTCCACCGTCAACTGCCGGAGGATGGAAGGAAAGGAGGAAGGAGAACAGAGGTGGAGAAGGAAGGGAAATGAGGAAAGAGAAAGTTTATTTTCAGGATATAAAGTAATTAATTGAGTTTGCCTCGAACAACCTTTAAAAATGTGAAACTCACCCATAATTAAAACTTAATCCGCTTGCCCATAGTTTGTACATACGAAAGCAATGTGATAAAGAAACACAACACCCTATGATAGTCGTCGACTGTACTGGATACTTTGGACTCTCTGGACACTGTAGTCATTTTAAATTCCTGCGCACAACCACAACTTGGCTCTGTTACCACCTGTAATGACCTGAGATCTAGATACCGAAAAGTAACCGGTGCATCCCGAATCCCGATCCACCACCCACGAGCTATAGAGCTCCGAAGGGTTTTCCATGGATCGACAGATTCAGAAGAAGCCGAACATTGGATTGAAGAGTTGAGCAAATCTTCCATGTAATGCAATGCACGGATTAGGAGAAGGTCCTCTTGGCAACATTCCAATTAATGAAGGATGCTAGAGCTTGGTGGCAGTCCATTGAGGCCACTCGCCCAAAAGAACCCATATCGTGGGATGAATTCTTGGAATTCTTCAACGACAAATATTTTTTCGAGAGAGTTCGAGAGAAGAAGGCTGCCAAGTTTGCAACACTAACGCAGCGAAACCTCAGTGTAGCGGAGTATGAAGCTCAGTTTTTCAAGCTAGCACGGCATGCTTCTCATCTTATCTGTCCGGAGAAAATGAAAGCGAAAAGATTTATGAAAGGCTTAAGGCCTAGATTCATTCCCCACTTGTCTATATTGGATATTCAAACATATTCGGAGATGGTCAAGAAGGCCCAATTGTTAGAGGGCGGGTTGTCCTTCGCTGATGGAATTAAAGGGAAGACTATAAAGAAGGAGCAAGCTAGTGGCTCTGGAAGTTTTAAACTCACTGCTGGAAAGAAGAGGCCTGATGGAGGCTGAGATTTCTCGAAGGATAAGAAGAAGCCGAAGGAGGGCAATAAGTAGATGGTACCCGTGCCCACTCAGCAAGAAAGATGCAAGGATTGTGATAAGGGTAACCACCAATATGATGAGTGCTGGAAGCTCCTCAAAAATTATCTTTGATGTGGGAGCCAAGATCACAAGATCTCAAAATGTCCATTAATGAAGGAGCGAGCCCAGCAAGAGAAGGTGCAGGGAGGTTCGAGGCGTCAAGGGCGATTGCATGCTTTGATGGAAGCGGAACCCTCCGAGGAAGGCAGAGTGGTGGAAGGTATTCTTGTTATTAACTCTAGACTTGCCTTTGTTCTATTTGACACTGGTGCAACTCATTCTTTTATATCAAAAAAAATTGCTGCTACTTTGTCTTGAAGCCTACTTTGTTGAAATCTGATTTGGTTATCACTACACCATTAGGAGTGGGTACTGAGCTTAATTTGTTTTATCTTGCAAGTGAAATTCTAATTGATAACTGTAATCTACCTGTTGATCTGATATGCATAGACATGGAGGGTTATGATGTGATTTTAGTAGCTGTTTGGCTATCTAAGCATGACGTTAGTGTGAAGTGTAAGGAAGGGCTAGTGACCTTTAAGAGGCACACTAAACTTGTTTTCTATGGAGTTAGGCATTCTAAGCCCCCGTATCTTATATCTGCTCTTTGAGCTTTTAAATTATTGAAGAAGGGGTGTGTGACTTTTCTAGCCTCTGTTGTAATAAAGAAGAAGGGATCTGTTGTTGAAGATATTCTAGTGGTGAGAACTATCCTGATATTTTTCCTGAGGAATTACCTGGTCTACCACCTGAGAGAGAGATTCAATTCTCCATTGATTTGATCCCTGGGGCTGCCCCGATGTCCAAAGTGCCCTATAGAAGGTCACCAGTATAATTAAAGGAATTAAAGGAGCTGTTAATGGAAATATTACCGAAAGGATTCATTAGGCCAAGTACGTCTCCTTGGGGAGCGTCTGTTCTATTTGTAAGGAAGAAGGATTGATAGTTGAGATTGTGTATTGATTATCGACAATTGAATCAGCTAACTATTAAGAACAAGTATCCCCTACCTCGAATTGATGAATTATTTGATCAATTATCTGGCATGCATTATTTTTCCAAACTTGATCTCAGGTCTGACTATCATCAACTAAGAATTAAGGAGGAGGATATTCATAAAATGACCTTTAGGAGTAGGTATGGCCATTACAAATTTGTCGTTATGCCTTTCGGATTAACTAACGTGCCTACAGCTTTTATGTAATTAATGAATGATATGTTTAGAGAGCATCTTGACAAATTTGTGGTGGTGTTCATTGATAATATTTTGATATATTCATGGACTAAGGAAGAGCATGAAGATCATTTAAAGACGGCACTGCTGAAATTGAGGACTAGTAATCTATAAGTGAAGTTGAGAGTGTGAATTTTGACTTGAGGAGATATCATTCCTTGGATCGTGATTTCAAAGGAGGGAGTTGTTGTAGACCCTTCGAAGGTAGAAGCAGTGAAGAATTGGGAGAGACCCAATAATGTAACTTAGGTTCAGAGTTTTCTAGGTTTGGTTTGGTTATTACCGAAGGTTTATGAATTCTTCAAGATTTTTCTTCAGTAATGGTTAACTACGCCTAATTCTCTTGAATAAGGGATCCTCAGTCCACTCCAAATTTGAATGTATTCTTTAATCTATTCGCTTGTTCTAGTTGGCCGGTATGATTCTTGTCCAAATTTTTGTTTTCAATCTTCTTGCCAGCTTTTCAGTCTCTTACTCTTCTGATCCCCTCATTGGCTCTAGCTTGTATCCCCTAATGTGGATGGTCATGTTTTTATTTTCTCATAGTTAGTTAGTTCTACAAATATGTGTCAGTTATTCCTTGTGATTAGTTCGACGTTTGAGGGAGAATTACTGTCGCTTGTTGGTTATGACGGGTGTCTTTTGCCTTGATGCCCACTTTTCATTGCTCTTTGCTTCACCTCTGCTTCATCTACATTTCATGTCGCTGTCACTTTCACTTAATCTTTATTCCACTTCGCCTCTGTATCGCTTCTGCTCGTTCCATTGCAAAGTGGACATCAAGGTGGGGCATTTGTTGACACCCATTTTTAGCTTACAAGTCGAGTCATTCTCTTATTCATCTTTCATGATGTCCTGAATTACCCATGTTTCAGAGTCTTCTTGATCATATTTCGAGCCCATTTTAGTTCATTTCCCAACCCATTAAACCCTGGAGGCTATTTTCCATAATTTTGACATTTTTCAACCTATTTTCCAGGTCGCAATTAGTTGTCCGACTACGTTCATAAGGTCGTGGTCATGCGATAGACCGCGTTCTCAGTTAGAGTCCTGTTCGGCCTGAACTTTATATTCTCCAACCGAGGATGCCCTAGAGTCCTATTCTAAGCTTCCTACTCTGAGCATTTCGTGCCAGATCGGTTCCTAACCCTTCTAGGGGCCTTATCTCACTATTATCTCATGGATTTATCTCCCAAAGATCCTATCCTTTTGGTGTTTATCCTCCAACTCCGACCAAGGGTTTGTCTATGAATAGCCTTCCATGGCCATGAGCTAAGGAAGGAGGGCATTTTCTGATCTGGGGTGACATCATGTTGCGTTACCAACTTGTTTCTTTGACGCCCTATTGCCAAGGAAGTACCAAGTTCTCTTCTTTCTTCTTCTTCTAGTCTCCTATTGTTCTTCTTCTTTCTTCTATTCTTTTCATCTCATGCTTGCATGCTTATTGCATGATTTCTCTATGACTTTCTACTACGTTTTTATCATCATCAGTACACACACACACACACACCTATATTTGTTCCCTTTCACAAGGGTTAAAAACCCAACCTCCCCGATGGGTTCTTCCCTCTTTTATTTGATGCTTAATTTATACATGGGATAGATGCTACACTCCTTCAATTCTAATGGGTTTTTATCTCTTGTTGCTTTATTTCGTAGGATAGACATGTGTGGATGTGGGGGCCCTTGCTTTCTAGCCGACTGGAAGGCAAGGAGGAGCTGAATCTCAATTTCCCGCATCTTCATGTTGGGCGTAGTAGCAGAGGGGGCTGCATTCATCTTGTCACAGTCAGGGTATCGACCACGATCTGGGTCAGTAGTCTCTGATATGTTTGCTGGATATCTCTTCAGATTTCCAAGGTATGCAGCATTGTTACTAAGTTCTCTTCATATTTTATGTTGTTATTCCTTGGTGGCGATCATAGTACACTCTTCTATCTCTTCATCGCCCATCCCCTTTTCTTACATTCATTCACTTATTATTATTCGGGGGCGCAATTTATGCCTACACCTTTTTTCTGGCGATCACAGTGAGACACCTAGTGCCTATCACGCCACTCTTGCTTTATTGCTATCCTTGTGTGTGTGTGTGGTTCTATTTAGATTGCTTATCATCAATTTTCCCATTTAATTTTTGTTATTTTCTATTCTATTAAAGGTCACGGCCTCCTCAGGGACCGCATTCATCAGAACGTGGCCCTTGTTCAGACCGCATTCATTTTCTGGAAGCCCGGAGGGTAGCCCCCTTAAGTACATTGTTCTCTTGGTTATTTAACCTGGTTTGTGGCTTCTGATTGTGGTTTTTCATATTCTTGCAATTCTGTTCATCATATTCCTCGTTCTCTCATATTATTTGCACCCACCTTATCATGTTTACATATGTTTACTTCATATTGATTTGCTAGTTTCTAGGCTAATTTGCATGCACTCTGGTGCACTTAGGGTCATGCATCTTCTCATGTTTAGTTCCTTGCGTGACCCGCAAAAGGGTATATACTTGTTACTTGCTTGATTGATAGCCAATTCATGACTTGATATATTACTTGTTTGGACATATTATCTTGAATACATGCTTGCTATACTAGTTCATCGAATTTCTATTGATATCATCTCTTGAATACGATTATACATTCTCTCTCTAGTCATTTTCATGCGAGCATGCATAGCTCATTGCATATCATGATAATTGGTAATCTACTTAAAGTAATGCTCGTATTTGAGGTTTAGCCCTACTGAGCGTTCGCTCATAAAGTTTTTTCCCCTCTTTTTTAGGTAAGTCTGATGAGGAAGAGATAAACATAGATGGGGATGAGCAAGAGTGAAGTCTAGAGCCATCCGAGTGTCAAGAGTCTATAGTCTTGTCTATTCTTCTATTTCTTGAGTCAAGAGTTGTAATTTTCTTCTTATTTAGTCTTCATACTATTTGGAAAGAAATATGGTTATGATTAAATAAAGAATTAGATTTTATTGCTACATTGCGTGCTCTGTCTTTGTATTGAATGCACTATGCTCTGATTGACATGAACATTATAGACCTGTTACGTCACTTCCGGGTAATCTTCCGTGCTTGGGGCGTGACAGTCTCCCACACCACAACAAACCCCTCCTCCTTCCACAAATCCTTTGCCGTCTAGGTCACTCCTCATTCACCCTTCACCTACCACTAACCCCTCGCCGGCAAGGACTTCCTCACTCCAACCCGCACCAGCATCCACCATACCTCTCGCAAATCCCTCACCTCCACCTAGGCCCCTCATCCATCCTACACCACCTCCAGCCACCCAGGCACTACCTGCCCCTTCTAACCACGCTCCCACTCCTATGCCCCTAGCTTCCACTACCCTTCAGCTAATGCAACCCCTCATAAGGGTTCCCACTTCGGTCACTCCACCTCCAACACCTGTCAATCCTGACATAACTTCCACATCTACCAATCCTCCGCCTACCTAAAATCTGACAAAGGCATAGTCGTCACAAACTATGGTGCTCTGCAGTGGATGGATATTCCAGCGTGTGTTTCCGCAACGGGAGCAAGGGCCCGCACAGGGGTAAGAGGAGCAAGAGCAAGAGCAAGAATCCATTCTGGATACCCAATATGATCTATTAAAGCATCTGGACAAAACCCCGGCCAGGATTTCCATTTTGGAATTGATCAAGAGATCCACCATTCACCAACAGGCTTTAAAGCAGTATCTATAAAAGGTCATGGTCAATGAAGACATCCCCGCTGAGCATATTACTTCAATCTTAACTCCGACCGGTGACCAACCAGCTATTGTCTTTCATGAGCATGAGTTTGCTCCGAAGCCAGCCAGGAAGTATGCCTTGTGTATCACCGTTGACATTAATAAAGTGGTCGTTAAACAATGTTTGGTAGATACTAGAGCATCCATCAATGTGCTGCCTCCTAGCACTTTAAAAATGTGTGGCATTCCAGACAGTCAGATTCAGCCATCTACTATTATAGTCACCGCCTACGATAACACCAAGAAATCCCCTCTGGGCATGATTACTTTGAAAGTTGGGCAAGGTCCCGTGTCAATTACAACAGATTTTCATATTCTAGACATGGATCCGACTTTTAATGACATTTTGGGCCGTCTATATATTCAAGAGCTTGATGCTGTACTCTCTACAAATCATCAGTGCATAAAGTTTCCACATAAAGGGTGTATCATTAAAGTCACCAGCATGCCCATTCTATCATCAGTTGATATACACTCTGCAACCTCAGTGCCCTCCATATGGCCGGCTAACAAGCCCTTATTATCAGTTTTAGATCTTGCCGATCTGCAGCATGACTTGTTAAGGCTACAGGTTTCACCACCGGCTTTAGCACCAACACCACCCCTACTTTCAAAGGGGAAGAAGAAGAAGAATATGATGAATACCCCAGGTTGGAACATAATGATGAGAATGGGGTACACATCCGACAAGGGCTTGGGCATCAACCTCCAAGGCACAGTGAAGCCCATTAAGAATTACAAGTTAATTCCTCGAGGCGGCCTGGGATATAAAGGGCCGAGCAAAGAAAGATTTGATGAAAATAGTGAAGAGCCATGGGCGGTTATGACTTCCACTCTCAAGACAGACAGACGGCCACTCACATGGTCTTTATACACTCATTTTGTAAAGGAGCCCACTCGGGGGAGTTGTGGCTGGCGATGTGGGTTTTGTCCTCCAGCATGCCTGGGTACTTCCGGACACCAATATCACTTGTTCCGATGCATGTTGAGGCTTGGCAACGATGAACAATGAGTTTTGTGTTGATTTCAACGTGTAGGAGGTCCAGACAAGGCCAGGTTGGACCCAAACTCCTTCGAAATCCAGGTGCAGCCCGCTGTTTCACTACATTTTCATGTTTGTCCATGGTCCAAGTGGTCGCTGTGACTGTTCTTATCACGTGAGTGATGCTGTGTGCTTGATTGCATGTGTGATCAGACACAGAATGCCTTGAAGCATGACCCTTGAGACCAGTTGATGAGGGCCGAGAGGCTCTTACTAGCCATGCGTGCGATTATCCAGCTGCCTTGTTGTCGCTTGCCTTTTGGTAAACCTTGAACCCCTCATCAATGCGACCTTGTACTCTTGTTTCTTGCTTGTTGGAAGGTGTGTTCTCACGTCAGTGTTGCTTGTTTGTGTTCTTGCGTGTGTAGATTTTCTTTATCATATCATGATTCGATCATTCGCGTACTTGTAAATTTGGTCATAGCGTGACCTTTCTCCACGAGCTTGAGACTCAGTGCAGTCGTGAAGATATATATATTGTCTTCTGCCGTGCGTGCATGAGCGTGTGACCGTGAGGATCAAGGCCGATGAACACCAATAGCCATTCTTGTATGATGCATGATTCCTTCCTTACCCCCCTTGTTCATCGATCGATCGACTCCTGAATCACTTGCACGCTGTCATACTGAGTCTCACTTCTTCTCTGTGAGTCTAACTACTTCTTCACCTCCTTGCTATTATCCTTCTGTGGTCGACACTGACTCAGAGTATTTCCTCGAAACAATGATTAATATTATTTATATTATTAATAATTATGAATGATGTTCACCTAGCCTATGCTCAGGCCAACTACGCTACATCCACTTGATGGAGTAGGCATGGATGTGCTGCATCATGACTGCAGCGAGTTCACTCACTTCTTCGCTATCGGACTCACTAACAGTGTGTTCATCAGCTTCTTCTTCCTCGTCTTGTGCTTCATCAGACGCAGCTTTCAGACTCAATCTTCGCTGCATGATTGCTTTCTCTTCCTCTCGCTGACGCTGCCGTGACAACAAGTCAAGCTGACGCTGCTTGATGCTCTCGATCTCTTTCTCCACTAGCTCGAGTTGCACTTGAGTCGAAGCGGGGAGGATGCTGTCATCCTCTTCATACATTCTTTTCAGCCTTGCCACATGCACTCGCTGTTGCTTGTTGTCTTTGTCGTCCGCGATGGTGTAGTTGACGGGCGAGTTCTTGCTGATGACGGTGTAGGGTCCTTTCCATCGCACCTTCATGCTGGTCGTCTCGTTGGGCTTGGTGGTGGGGTCGAACAGCCACACCTTGTCTCCGACGCTGAGCTTGAGTATCTTCGCCACCTTGTCATCCTCACTCATCTCGAGCTGCACTGTCGTGAGGATCTCGCGCACTCTTGTGTGAACGAGATGCAGTCGCTCCACCAACTCCACTGCATACTGATGGATGTCGGCGTACTGTTCTTCTCGGTTGCTGAGGACGACGTCCACGGGCAGTCGCGCCTCGTAGCCATGGTTGAGGAAGTGAGGCACCTCTTGCAACACCGTATGGTAAGCCGTGTTGTATGCGAAGAGTGCGTATGGTAGCAAGTCATCCCACTCACCTGTTGTTTCCAAACTCCATAGTCTCAGCGTCGTCTTGAGAGTGTGATGAAACCGCTCGATGATGGCGTTGCCTTGCGGGTGGTAGGCGGAAGTGGTGACGCGTTGTATCTTCAGTGCTTTGTAGATGTGAGCAGCCAATGAGCCCACGAACACGCTGCCACGGTCAGACACCATAGTCTCAAACAACCCATACCGACACACGATTCGTTCGATCACGGCCTTGGCGATGGACACCATGTCAATGGAGGGCACGGCCCAGCCTTCGACATAGCGCGTGAAGTGGCACACACAGTCAACGATGTACTCGTTGCCCTTGGTGGTTGGTGGGAGAGGGCCCACGACGTCAATGCCGAGAATCTGCCAGGGCCGTGAGGCGGGGGTGCGAGGCAGACTAGGCACTCTCGCCTCTCCTCTCTTCACCCGCTGACACAGCTGACACCGCGACACGAAGTGGATGACGTCGGCCATCAGGCTGGGCCACCACACATATTGCTTGAGTCGGTCGATCATCCTCACGACTCCTGCATGGGACGAGAGGGGACTGCTGTGCAGTGCCGTCATTACTTGTTTGCGGAGTTGTTGAGGAAGACAAAGCCTGAAGTGTGTGCGTGTTTGAGCCTTGCTCTTGAGTGTAGGCACGTCCACACAGTACAGGAGGCCATCCTCTCCCATCACGAACTCGTGAGAGTTGAGTGAGCGTTGTTCGGCCCTCGTGAGTGGTTGTTGTTGAGGTTCTAGTTGTTCAGGCTGGGCTGCGGCTGGGCTCTGAGGCGCCACTGGCAGCTGTTGGTAGATGTAACGAAACTCTTGTTCTTTCTCTTGCAGACTCTTGATGAGCTCTTTGTCCGCCGCCACGATCTCCATGTCGATGTCGGTGCCGCCTGGGCCAGACAAGGATACTGGCTGTTTGTGCTTCCGATAGTGATGCACTTCGAGAGCTGTGGGGTTGTCACACTCCTCTCCACACTCTCCACACGCATACACAGGTCGTTGCAAGACAGACTCTCCAATGTCTCGTCGCTGTCGACCTTTCTCATATTCCACCACTTTCGCCATCGCGTTCTTGAGTGACCCCAGTGACTGCCATGTGTTGTCAGAGCTGTCGTAGCCCTTCCACTTCACGAGGTACTCGTTCTCGTTGGGGTAGCCTTGACGAGGCCGATGGTCCACGATTGCCTCCACGTCATACTCCTCGTCTGTCAGGTTCTCCCTTGGCTTCCTGGGCTTCTTCAGGATGGAGCGAAGCGGAACTGGGCGAGACGCTGCGGCAGCTGGCGGGGCTCGTAGGGCCGCTGCTTCTGGCTGTGAGGGTCTAGCGCTGGCCTGTGACGAAGCTGAAACTGCAGGCTGAGCCTCATCATTGGATGTTGCCTGGGGAGCTCTTCCATTCTGCCTTGATCGCGAGCGCAGGGTCATAGGCATAGCGGCTGTGATAGTCTTGGTGGTGTTTGGTTGCACGTCGTGGGTCGGCTCGGTCTGAGCCTCCATGTATCGTGCTGCACGCGACAGCAGGTCGGCCACGACATTCTCGGTGCCGGGCTTGTAGTGCAGCGTGATTTCATAGGGCGACAAGCGGCTGACCATGCGATGCATGCGCGGTGTCTTCTCCTTGTTGTTCAGCATGTACCGCAACGCTGCATGGTCTGTGATTGCTGTGTACTTGTGCCCTTCGCAGTAGGTGTTGAAATGCTCCAGGGCCCACACAATGGCCAGTGCCTCCCTGTCTGTGGTGTGATATCGCTGTTCTGCTGGCCCCAATGTCTTCGAGGCGTAGGCAACAGGGTGAAGGTTGCCATCACTGTCCTCTTGCATCAAGACTGCCCCCAACGCAAAGTCAGAAGCGTCCGTGTACAGGACATACTCCTTGTTTGGGTCAGCGATGGCCAACACGGGCTTGGAGGTCAGGGCGTTGCGAAGCTGCTGGAAGGCCTTTTCACAAGCCTCGTCCCACTTCCACTCCACCTTGTCTTTGAGCAGGTTGAACAGCGGACGGGCCACGTGTGAAAAATGAATGATGAACTTCCTGAACCAACCAACCATGCCGAGGAATCCGCGTAGTGCCTTCTTCTTGTCCGTGCCTTGAGTGGGCCGTTGCCACTTCATGACAGCCTCCACGGCTTCTGGGTTGGGTCGCAGCTCTTTGTGCGACAAGATGTGGCCCAGGAACTTCACCGACCGTTGGGCGAACCTGCACTTGGTCAGCTTCACCACAAGCTTGTGTTCTCGCAGGGTGTTCAACAGCACCTCGAGATGTTGGAGGTGGTCACTGAATGTTCTTGAGTGGGTCATGACGTCGTCTATGTAGGTCTCGATGAAGTCGCGATACTCCGGCTTGATGACGATGTCCATGAGTCGCTGGAAGGTGGCGGGTGCATTGCACAGGCCAAACGGCATGACCACGAATTCGAACAGGCCGCGAGTGGTGATGACGGCGGTCTTGGCTCGGTGCTCGGGCTTCACGATGACTTGCCAAAAGCCGTTGAGCAAGTCCATGGTGGTGAACCACACCGAGCTGCCAATCTTGTCGAAGATGGTTTGGATGTTGGGCAGCGGATAGCTGTCCTTGACTGTTTGTTTGTTGAGTTGCACGAAGCTGGCACACACTCGGTTCTTGACTCCTCCTGGCGAAGAAGGGTCGGGCTTGCGCACCAGCAGCAGATTCGAGGCGTAGGGAGAGCGAGACGGCTGGATGACTCCTTCTCGCAGCATCCTCGTCACCTCCGCGTTGATGATCTCCTGCACTGAGGGACTGTAGTTGCGAAGCCTCTCGCGAAAGGCTCGGTTGCTGCCGGTGTCGATTTCATGAGTGACAGTGTCCGTCCTCTCCATGTTCTCTCCTGCCAGCGAGAACCGATCCAGGTACTTGTTCAGCAGCCGTGTCAGCTGTCGTTGCTGATCCCCGTTAATGTCCTTGCTTTCTTGCACCTTCTTCTCGATGGCTGCCTTCTTCTCGTCAATGTAGGCTGGTGTGACCTCTCTCTTCGGGGGTGCTGAGAGAGGATGATCCACACTCTCAACCTCTCGAATGACATCGTCTTGACTCTCCTCCTCGTCCTTCTCATCGCCAGAGACCGAGGCACCGCCGTCTTCAAATGATCCTGCGGCTCCTCGCTTGTTCACAAACTCCGGGATGTAGATCTCAAACAACTGTTCTCCTGAGGTCATCAAGTCTCTTTGGCTTTGGAAGAGTGATCTTATTATATTTGACTGCCCACTCAAATAGTGCTCGAGTCTTGTCCCTAGGGAAGGCATAGAGCTTCTTATCTTTGTTTTGCTGGGGATGCCTTTCTTGACATTCAACATACTCCTTGAAAGAAAAATTGTGCACCCATTTGTGCCTTTTCGCCTTAATGCCAACAGCATAGACTGCTTTAAGCATCGGCCGCTTATTACCCTGCCTGGCTTGGTGACTTGAGTTGGTAGGTAGTGAAGGATATCTCTTGAAGAAGTCTTCCACTTTTGTGGCAACATCAATTAGTCGGTCAAAGGATTAGATTTTTATTCCAATCATCTTGTCCAAGATTTCTTTTTTAGATTTTGTTTGCACATTTATATTGCATCCTCTAGATGCGGAGGGCACCGGCACTTCATGTTGAGATCACTCCATCTCTTGATATATTCTGTAGCAGGCTCATCATCGTTTTATTTGATCGCCAACAGCTCGGCCACGGTCACCTCTACCTCAGTGGTGTGGAATCTTTCAGTAAATTTCTATTGCATATCTTGCCAATCTTTGATAGACCCGACTGGTAAGTTAGAATACCATTCAAAGGCAGGTCCTGTCAATGAAGACCCGAAGAACTTTAGCAGGTACGACCCATCTGTCGCCAAGTCACCCATGACTATTATATAGTATGCAATGTGTTTTTTTGGGGAGCCCTGTCCGTTGAGTTTGTCAAATTTTAACAGTTTGTTGATGCCAGGTGGCAATCGTTTTGTAGTATGATAGGCTGGATATGGCACTTCATATATATCAAAGGGGGCATGATCATCACCACCCCTCCTTGCCAGCCTTGCTTTAATCAATTGCTCTACCATCAGCTCATTCACCATGACTGGCTCTACTGGTTGAGGGTAGAGGTGGGCGGGCCGCATCAATTGTATAGTCAGAACTGCCACATGAGGTGGCAAGGGCTCTGACAGGGGCGTCTGCTGCTGTATTTGTGGAGGCATTAGCCGTGCTGGCTGGAGCCATTGGGAATAATGCTGAAGAGTGGCCCAGTTCTGATCAGCAGTTTATAGAACAGTCGATGAAGGAGCACTCGTGGGGTCAGAACCTCTTCGTGACGGCTCGGCTCGTGCCCCCAGTTGCTCGGGTGCCATGACATGCTCAGTATTTTCATGTAATTATTTCTTCAGTAGCTCTATCTCTTGCTGGTACTTCTACAGTGTCATCAGGACAACGGGGTCCATAGTTATTTTGTTATTGGTTCCTCCGAGTGTGCTACTAGAGGCACACTTAAATGGAGGAGGCAAGAATACTCCTTGCGTAGACGCCACTGCTTTGGCAGTGATAGTAATGATGCCTTCATCAGTAATCTGCTTACTCTTAGTGGCTTGCAGTAGTTTAGTGGTAATTTTTCCCTGTCTTATCATTGGGACTTTTCTTCCAGCGATCTCAGTCGGCTCTTCTTGTTCATTTGGCAGGGTGCCATGCCCCCTCATTATTCATGTCATATTACAGGTGAGGATTTGTATTCTTCTGTTGTACTTTCTGACTCTCCTTCGGGCCTGACGGGAGGAAGCCGACTCTCTATATATGGACATTCTTTTCATCTTTTGATTTTGTGGAGGCCTTTCAAGGCTTCTAGCTTTGGCTCGCCTCCCTTCTTCATTCACCCCAACCGGTGACATTCTATCTTCTTCTTCTTCTTTGGCCCCGACGGCAAGAAGTGACCTTTGCCAGTCCACGACGGAGCTTCCAAAGCTATGGAAATATTCTTTGACCCTCCTTATCGTGTCTTCCTGGATACACTTTGCAGAGAGGGCAGAAGGCAGTGCTTGGATTTGAGCTGACGGCATGTATGAAAGCCGTGTTAGCTTGCCCACTTGGTTGAGACCCTTCAAATATTGAGAAATGTTGACCTGTCTTGCACAGGCCCTGACAGTGGATGGAGGAGTTGTAGCTACGGCTTCCTCCGCATGTATAACTTTGTTGCCTCCTCTCCTAGGGACATCATTAGAATTGTTGAAGTTTCGCGAGGCCGGTGCAGTGTTTCGGGTCTTCTTGGGAACCCACATTTGCTTAAACTTTGGCAAGTTCGGGGTTGACCTCCCTTGCTTGTTATCATTAAAATTCACTCTCTGGCTCGCTAGCACTTGGAACAGATTTCAAAGAGTTTATTTCAGATGACATGCACTTTTTTAATTTTCTATTTTTAGACTTGACTTTCTTGTATTTATCTAGCAAATCATCATACAATTTCATCACGTCATTAAACGTAAGTTCATCAGATTCGGAACTTACCTGAGAAGAAGATTCTTCCTGTTGGTCACTGTTGTGATCCTTGGCCATAAAGCATTTGTTCCCTTCTTGTGTATAAATCTCTATTAGTTTGTCCAGAATTTCTTTTGCATTCCTACACACAGACAAACTAGGGAACTAATCAAGATTTATTGCCCTCTTTATCATCTTCAGGGCTTTCACATTATCTGCATTTTTAAGTCTGTGAATGACATTCCATTTGGATTGATCCTCTGGAATGTCATATGGACCATATGCAATAAGTACCCATAGATTAGAATCAACAGTATTCACATAATCCCTAAATTTACCTAGCTAATTGTAAAAACTTGAACCATCAAATTTTGGAGGATTGGCCATGAAAATAGATTTAAATCAGAGACAAGGAAATAATGGATACTCCAAAGATGTAGGATCTGATCTATAGATCGTTGGATCTGAACTCATAGAAACCTGCTCTGAAACCAATTGATGGGAGATCGTTGATATGCTCTGATTATAGGTTAAGGGATTGGAGTAGCACGACTGAGATCCAAAGGGGGGGGGTGAATGGATCCCAGTGAGAAATTATTAAGGAATTAAAAATAAAACTAACCCTTACTGACCTAAAGCTAATATCCGTGTTCTGCTCACAGAGAAAACCAGCCAATATCACTCTGAGGAAACAAATACTCAAACAACCAATTAAAGTACCTAGCGGAGGTTAGATCTAGGATCTCCTCACGCAAGAGGTAACATTCCAGATAGGCCTGACCTACCCTTCCTGCCACGCCTTTTAATATACTAATTGGGTGATGAAGCACTCAGATCATAAGACTGTAATTGCAATCAGAGTTGTAAATTAAAGAATAGTGTTCCTAATCATGCATCTATCAGAATGAAATCCTGACAAACAAACACATAAGAGGCAAAGGATTTTTTGGTGGTTCAGTTTAAACCTGAGACCTACATCCACCGCACACTCAGATCTGAGTGTGGCTTCCACTGTCACACAGCTTAACCGCTGATCCATAGCTTTGGGGATGAATCCCTACACCTACTAACTAATAGCTTGATCTGCTGAGCCTCACAGCTTGCTAACAGCTGAGCACCACAGGTTGCTATCTGAAGAACACATCCTCGCTGCTGAGAATCATAGCTTGCTCCGCTGACTTATAGCTTGAAAGACAATGATGAAAGAAAATCATAAACAACTAAAAATGAAAATTAGATATAGTAATAAAAATAATGTAGCTCAAAGATGAGCAAATGATTCTAGATCTGATCTAGGAATCATGACTGCAGCAGCTCTCACTTCTTCTCCTCTTCTCCTCTTTTACGATACTCTGTTTTGGCACTCCTTCACTTTCCTGAAACACACTATCTCACTTTCCAGCAATCTTCTCTCAAGCGCTCTTACTGCTCTTAATTTTCTTCTCTGTTGAACTCCACTGATCTTCTCTATCTTTGCTCGAACTCTAATTCACCTATCTTCAATGAATAATCTCTTTGTCTTCCCAAAGATCCCCTTTTATATTGTAGCGCACTGGATGATGTGGACCCCGCACAGATTTGCTCTGGTGGAGGGAAGATTCCCGCCAATGCCTTTCTCAAAAAAGTGGCTTGAGTGGTTCCACATGTCATATTATGAAGCTGGGGCGAGACCACGTGGCTGACCAATCTTGGAGAACAAGCTGCCTTGGATCACGTGTCTCTTTAACTTGATTCTTGGATCACGTGCCCACTTGAGTCTCTACTACTCTTAGTCCTTTAAGTGTTTGACTTAAACCCTGTCAATAAGAATTGAGTCATTTTGTCAAACACCTTTTTCATCATTATTGCGCAAGAGAATTCATACTTAGCCAACTTAATGAAAATCAGATGCTCAGATTAAAGGAATGTATGATTATGCAAATGCTTTAAAGTTTGGACATAATGCACAGACCTGATGACCTTAATTCTACATGTGCATCGACCCTTGACTCTGCATGTGCACAGACCTAGACTCTACATGTGCACAGACCCTACATGTGCACAGACCTTACATGTGCACAGACAGCAAGTCTTGCAGAAGGGCCTTCAAGTGCTGGTTCTCCTTCATGAGAGTCTCAAGAGTTACCTCTTGGACTTCACCAACTGGAGGGTCATTATTGATCGGTTCTACATTGACGGGGTTGCACACTCCTCGATGGAAACTTGATCCACTCGTGTCGATGCCTGAGGCCTGACAGACGTGCCAACGTGGTCGACCGGCGCTGGCGGCTAAGTCGGGTGATGAGGTCTCCTGAAGTGAGATATGGGCTGGTTCAAATCGTCAGTTTGAACCTCAGGCTAGTGCCCGACGGTGTAGCACGCGAACACCCTGACCACGTTATTGTGGAGCCGGATCGTCCGCCTCTTCTGAGAACACCTCTTGGGGCAGACGGGTGCCCCTAACCTATCAAAGATCGAGGTGTGTTGCGGAGGATTCTCCATTGCGGCATCTGCATGAGGAGAACTCGAGGCTGGATATGGGTGGGGCCCAAAATGAGCCCGTCTCTATTTTCGCCTATCTGAACGAGAGGCGATGAGGGGCTGGGCACCATCGGATGATGTGGCTGTAGGGCCAGCTATACCTTGCTTGACGCGGCGCCCTAGTGCCGAAAGGGGTTACAGAGATGCACCTCCCAGACAGCTTGAGCTTCCTCTAGGGTAACCCAGATCTATCTCAAGTCAGATTGTTGGTCCCCCTCGTCCCTATGTCTTCGATGGGACTTGGGAGCTGGGATGCCAAATCGACACTAGCACCTTTGGGTCATTACCGAAGCATTCACCCTTTTGAGTTCCACCTTATCTTCCTACGTTCGACGCAAGAGGCTAAAGCAGTTGGTAGTAGGGGCCGTATAGATGATCTGTTCTGGAGGTACAATGGGGTCGCCCCCATCTAGGCGAACCCGTAAGTCCCCGACGAGAAAAGTCTTGTCAGAGTTGCTAGTGGCAGTAGTGGGTCGCTTGCCTTTACGGCTACGACGATGCTTCTTTCGGGGAGCCGAATATGATTCCGCTCCGAGGTGGTAGACCGAGAAAACCCGATCCGTGAATGCTGGTGGCGCGAGGTCACTCACCGGGAATATCGGAATGGGCCCCCAAGGCACATAGTCTGTAGTGGAGGCTGGTGGCTGGGTGACTCGAGTGTAAGCCTTCACCCGAGCCGATAGTAGTGTTGCAGATGCTTGCAACGACGTGCTTTCACCTAGAGCTGACGCTGCAGGGGGTACCAGGGTGCCGGTGACCCGAGGCCTTGAGCCTAGACTGGGAGCTAGCGAGACCAGAAGGCATGATAGGAGGCCCTCGGTCCATGCCGGGGTCACCGTGTCCCATAGAGGTAGACCAGTGCTAGTAATCGACGTTGTCATGTTGTGGGAGCAGTGCCCCCGAGATAAAGTTGAGAGATCCGGAGCCTGACGTGGATCAGTCGTGCCAGACGTCATCCGCGGGAGACCCCGGGATTGTATGCCCGATCTGGATGCTGAGACGCCTCGCACCAGGGATTGGGAACCCGAGTGGGGTGGTTGGTCTTTTGAGGTTAGGGTCGAGAGCCCCGAACGGGGTTCTGGGGAGCCATGCCCCCGGGTCACGGGACCTGTGTGGGTAGCCAACTCGGTGGGGGCTCAGGGTTGACGGCCCGAGCAGTGTGCTGAGGAGTCAAACGCCTTGGGGTGGAGACCCGTGCCAGATGCCGACTTGGCCGGGGCCCGGGGCTGGAGGCCCGAGCGAACTGCAGAAGTGGAGACT
The DNA here is from genome assembly GCA_024336825.1 of Amorphophallus titanum. Taxonomy (NCBI): domain Eukaryota; kingdom Viridiplantae; phylum Streptophyta; class Magnoliopsida; order Alismatales; family Araceae; genus Amorphophallus; species Amorphophallus titanum. The sequence goes on along the minus strand of JANBPO010001371.1, from coordinate 757,123 downwards.
AGAACTCAAGATGCGAGGGCTGCGTTAGGAGTCGGTGGGAACTGGGCCCAGGGGCTGGCGCTTGCCCGGGCTAGGACTGGTCTGGAACCCCTACGGGCACCGATAATGGGAGACCCGAGCCTGACGCTCGGTCTGACTATCGAGATTGGTGACTGGTGTGGCGTGTTAGTGGTGCCAAAAGAGACGGGAGCTGGGGGTGGCGACGGAGCAGCCACGGGGACCACACCCAAAAAGTAGGGCGATCCGATGACCATGGCGAAGCTGCCGAAAGCGATCGGCACTGCCAAGTAGCCCACCCGTGCATGGGTGGCGACGATGATGGGACGGTAGGTAATGGTCGCCATAGTTGTTGAAGCACTGGACGAGCTAGGACAACCGCCGCTGACAGTCGTCGAACACGATCCGGCAACTGGGAGGGGAACTGGAAGCTGCCAGAGAGTGCGAATAGGTGCTCTTCTTTAATTATCAAATAAATTTTAGAAAATCTCTAAATAAATTTAAAAATAAATTGAATAATTCTGGGTCACTACAGGGGCGGTCGACGGTGAGCTCACCGGCGTAGTCGCTAGATGCATGCGTCGTTCGGTTGGGTGGTTTTTTTCGGTTGAATGTGTGAATGAGGATGGGAGAGAACGATCGGTTTGTTTTTTTGAAAACCAAGGAAAATTGGTGGTTTATCGTAAGATCGCCACACTCCTTCTGGCGCACCTCCATTAGACCATTTATCATCAGGCAGTCCTTCTTGGGGTATGTGAACCGACGGTCGCTGGCGGTCCACCATTAGACCGTCAATTCCTTCTCATGGTTGAATGATAGACCGTCTATTTCATGCTTGATCATGTAATTCATTGCTTATTTTGATGGTTAATCTTGCTTTATTGTTATGTTTCATGCCTGTTATTGATCATTATTGAATATATTTTGATGATGGCTAACCTTTTCGTTGAGCAAAAATCATGAAAATCATCACAAATGCCATCGCATTCCTCCATCCGCTCCCCAGGCAGGTAAGTCAGGTAAGTATCTCGATCCCTAATCCCTTAATACATTACTATATGGTATCTACGGTATATTATCTCAAAAATCGGCTGGTCATTCATGTGTTCTGGGATCTGATATTCCCCTTTACCAAAAATGATGATGATCTAGGTGCACATGTTTAATCGTTGGATAGGTCGTTAGGTTAGAAAAGTTGGGGGATGATGGTTCTATCTTGTACGCCGTGGTTGTAGATAGTGTCCTGACCTTGGTTCGTCCGGTCTAGCAATACTATTCTCGAGTATCTTGTTATTTTATCCTTTCTTTGCATTTGTTTTGAAGATATTTTTTTCCTTTAGCCCAACATGCATCATGTGCATCTTTGAGCATTCATGTGCCCTCATCTATCCAAAGTGTCTCAGTAATGGTGGATAATGGTGTATCCATGGTCTCGAGTAAGGAGAATCATTCCATTATGACTTGGAAGGTTTCCTTCAGTCCTGTTGCTCAGTCTGGTTAGCTGAATATCCCTGTCTAGAGTTTAGTTATTCATCTTTTACTTTCCCGCTTGCTCCGACCACCTATCAGCTGTGCGTTCCAGTGAGGAGGTTGGTCGTGTTTTTATTTTCCTTAGTTATTAGTTCCTCCAGACATGCGTCATTTGGTTTTGTCATTCCTTGTGATTGGTTCAAAATTTTCTGGAAGATTCCTATCACTCGTTGGTTGAGGACGGGTGTCTTTTGCCTTAACGCCTGCTTTTCAGTCCACTTCACTGCATAGTCGCTACATCTCCATGTTACATGTCACTTTCGCTTCACCTCTGCTCGCTCCCCTGTAAAGAGGACGTCAAGGAGGGACATCTGTTGACACCCGTTTTATGACCAATGAGTTGGGTCATCTTCTTATTCTCTCTTTTGATGTCCCGAGTTATTCACCACTTATTGGGCCATTTTGGTCAGCATTAGGGCTTATTTTATTGGTCACTCTCCCTGGTTGGGCCTCGCTCCTTGACTTTGCGGTCGTTTAAAGCTTATTGGGCCATCATCTCTTTTTGCCACGAATATGCCCTTTGCGGTCTATCGTTGGGCCGTTTGGAGGTAGTTGGTAGTTCCATCATTGGCCGTTTGTGACCAGCAGAGTCCTAACTAAAATATCTTTCTTGAAAATCTTATCCTTTACTATGCGATCGGCCCATGCGGTCTATTGTATGGCCGTAAGGGTCAGTCTGGCGGTTTACTTCTAGACCATTGTTCAGTGACAGAGTCCTATTCAAACACCCTTCTTTTAAAGCCTTATCCTTTTACTGAACGACCAAGCCACGCGGTCTATAATTCGACCGCTTGTGGTGGCTGGCGATCTATCGTTAGACCGTTTGTGCCGATAGAGAGTCCTGCTCAAACTGTTCTTTCTCTGCTACACCGTGGACGGATTAGAGTCCTTGTTTCATGATTTCTCTCTCAATAGAGATCCTTAGAAACTTCTGTTTGTTTCTATGGACTCCTGGGAGTATTATCTTCAAGATTTTGCTGGACTCTGTCCTACATTTTAGCTGGATTGTCTCCTACTCACCCAGAGAGTTTGAGGGTCTATAAATAGAATCCTTGACTTCATGGGTTGAGGGGGAGATTTCTAGAGCTTACGTCGAGGTGCTGCTAATTCTTCTGGCAGAATATAATATTCTAGTTTAGAGTCTCCAGCCGAATTATCTCTGACAACGGTAGCCATTTCAGAAACCAGAAGGTATATCGACTGGCTGATAAATATAAAATTGATAGGAGGACGTCATCCCCTTACAACCCCCAAGCCAATGGTCTTGCAGAAGCCTTAAAGAAAATGCTCTGCACTTTGCTGACGAAGACTGTTAAATCCAATAAGAAGGATTGAGAAGAAAGGATGTACGAAGCACTTTGGGCTTGCCGTATAGTCTATAAAATCCCAACTGGTTATTCACCCTTCTCCCTTGTATATGGGTCAGAGGCTATGGTACCAATTGAGTTAGAGGTTCCATCACTACGGGTCGCCATTTAGCATAGGTTGGCTAGCAGCAAACAAACCCGCATAGAAAGAAGACTGGAAGAGCTCGCCAAGCTCGAAGGAAAGCGTCTCCAAGCGCAATAGAATATTCAACTATTCCAAGCTCGCATGGCCCATGCTTTCAACAAGCTGGTCAAAGGGTGAGAATTTAAGAAGGGTGACCTAGTGATGGTCAAAAGAAGAGAAGTAATGGCCTCCAATCCCAAGGGAAAGTTGGTTGAAAATTGGGTCGGACCATACATCGTCTGTCGGGTCAATGAATAGGGTGACTACGTCATCGTAGACCATAAAGGAGTAGTCTAGTTTTCCCCCCTTAATGGGAAAAATCTCAAGCTGTACCATACAGCCCCACCGGCATTTGCAGAATGACTGAAATTCACCTTGGCCTAGTGATACTCCTCCCTAGTCGAGCTCTCTAAAATATCCAGTCAACTCTGACTGATTCCAAATCCATTGGTCTATAATTCCATAAACATCACTAGTAAATAATAATCCTGGGATCCCTCGAGGGCCCCGCCTAGTCCCACTGTGTTACCATTCTACACAATATTGCTATTGCGGACCTTAAGTCCAAATCGACACAGAAATTCTTCCCCTGCGTTAGCATTACCCCTTTGCTAACAAATAAACCACTTTCTCGATGCAAGGCCTTGTGCCCTAGCTGACCTTTTATACAATATCGCCATTGTGGACTTTACATCCGAATCAGTATAGAAATTCTTCCCTTGCGTTAGAATTACCTCCTTGCTAACGAATAAATCACTTACTCGGCGCAAGGCCTCGTGCCCTAGCTGACCATTTACACAATATCACCATTGCGGACCTTACGTCCAAATCGACGCCAAAATTCATCCCTTGCATTAGCATTACCCTCTTACTAACGAATAAACCACTTTCTTGGTGCAAGGCCTCGTGCCCTAGCCGACATTTTAGCATTGCCATTGAGGACCTTACGTCTGAATCGGCACAAAAATTCTTCTATTACGTTAGCATTACCTCCTTGCTAACAAATAAACCCTTTCTCGGTGCAAGGCCTCGTGCCCTAGCTGACATTTTATACAATATCGCCATTGCGGACCTTTCATTTGAATCGACATAGAAATTCTTCCCTTGTGTTAGCATTACCTCCTTGCTAATGAATAAATCACTTTCTTAACACAATGCCTCGTGCCCTAGCCGACCTCTTATACATTATCACCATTCCGGGCCTTACATCCGAATCGACGTAGAAATTCTTCCCATGTGTTAGCATTACCTCCTTGCTAACGAATAAATCACTTTCTCGGTGTAAGGCCTCGTGCCCTAGCCGACCTTTTATACAGTGTCGCTATTGCGGACCATATGTCTAAATCGGCACTGAAATTCTTCTCTTGCATTAGCATTACCTTCTTGCTAATGAGTAAACCCTTTCTCTATGGAAGGCCTCGTGCCCTAGCCGACCTTTTACACAATATCGCCAATGTAGACCTTATGTCTGAATCGGTGCAGAAATCATTCCCTTGCGCTAGCATCAGCCCCTTGCTAACGAATAAACCACTTTCTCAGCGCAAGGCTCCGTGCCCTAGCCAACTTCACACAATATCGCCATTACGACCCTTACGTCCGAATCAGCAAAAATTCTTCCTTTGCGTTAGCATTACCTTCTTGCTAATGAATAAACTATTTTATCGGCGCAAGGCCCCGTGCCCTAGCCAATAGTCATATGCTACCATCTAGGGTCAAGCATTGTCTATCGACCCATCGCCATTCTCTTACCCTATGATTCAAAAAAAAATGGCCTTAAAAAAGAGGTGCCCTGATCCCGCACATGAGCATTGTAACAACGGGCCATGTGCCGCTGATACTCTACCACTCAAATTCTCATAGCTTCATGCACTTCATCTGCTAGTTCGAGGTTCTCTAATAGTTTCTTATCCTTAAGCTCGGGATGGAAATAAATGACCTGAAGGGACAGATTGTCGATCTCCAGTGGGATGATGGTCGTGGTGCCGTAGATTAGTTGAAATGGGGTTTCACCCATAGAGGTTCTCAGAGTAGTGCAGTAGGACCGTAGTACACTAAGCAATCCCTTTTGCCAATTTCCCTTGGCATTATCAAGTCTAGCCTTTATGCCCTTAAGTAGGGTTTTGTTAGTTCTTGACCAAACCAGTAGCCTGCGGGTTGGCTACCGACGTGAAGTGATTGCGAATATGTAAGTCGGCATACTTATTCTTAAAATAAGCGTAGTTGAACTGCCAACCATTATCGCTCACTATCACTCGAGGGGATGCCAAAGCGACAAATGATTGATCGCCACACAAAACTCCAAACTAGCCCTTCGATTATCTTCACGAAAGTCTTTGCCTCTATCCACTTGGTGAAGTAATCGATGGTAACAATAATGAACTTCTTCTGTGCTTGGGCCGCAAGGAAAGGGCCTAGGATATCAATTCCCCATCGAGGGAAAGGATAAGGCTCGGTGAGCGACACAAGCGCCGAAGCTTGCTGATGGATCAAATGGTCGAACCACTAACAACGATCACACTTTTGGACATAGGCTAAGCAATCACACTACAAAGTGGGCCACCAGTACCCCTGCCGCAGCAAAATTCTTGCAACCAACCTCCCTCCTTGATGCGTGCCACAAATCCCCTCATGAACTTCTTCAATGGCTTGCTTAGCTTCACGAGATTCGACGCACTTGAGGAGGGGTCCTACAAACGAACATCGGTAAAGTGATCCATCAAGCAAGACATAGTGTCGAGCTTGGTATTTAAGATGCCTGACTTCTCAAGGGTCAGGAGGCTCCTGACCGTCGCTCAGCCAAGCGATGTAAGGTGTCCTCCAGTCGCCCGACAATACTTGAACAGTGCCTACTAACTCGTAGTCAATACTGGAGCACTCCAGCTCTTCTTGAAGAACCAATCGGGTCCCAAATGGGCTTGCGGGGGAGGCCAGGCAGGAGAGTGCATCTTCGCAGGAATTATCTTCCCGAGCTATCCTGATTACTTGGAAACTCTCGAACTGTTGAGCTACCTCCTTTGTTAGTTGAAGGTACATGATCAGTTGTGGCTCCCGAGCTTCATAGTCCCCATTGATCTATCTGGCGACTAGTTGAGAGTCAGTATAAATCTTGACCCGCTCCACTCCTAGGTGCTTCACCATCTGAGCTCTCGAGATCAGAGCCTCATACTTGAAAATGTTATTGGATAACACAAACTTGAATTTCAGAGCGTACTATAATTCCACTCCCTCGTGAGAGCTGAGGATGACTCTTGCACTGCTGTCAGTTGAGCTAAATGACCCATCAATGAAGAGCTCCCAAATTGGGCTGGTAATTGGCAGTGGGACTTCCTCGGACTGAGTGATATTCTCCACAATGAAATCCGCGAGTGCTTGACCTTTGATGGCGGTGCGGGGGAGAAAGGAGATATCATAAGCCCCGAGCATAACCGCCCATTTAATAAGACACCCCGAAGCCTCGGGGTGGGCCAAAATCTTCTTCAAGGGTTCACTGGTTAGCACCACGATATCATGCCCCTAGAAGTAGGGCTGAAGACACTTGGTCGAGGTTACCAATACTAGCACGAGCTTCTTGATTGCGGGGTACCTCTTTTCAGTGTCGAGGAGCACTTTACTGACCTAGTAGACCAGCCTCTGAGTTCCGTTGTCATCTCATACCAGCACCAAACTAACAGTAGAAGATGTCACCGAAAGATATAAATGCAGGGTCTCTCTCGGCACAGGCTTCGAGAGTATGGGGTAGCCATCAGAAACTGTTGTAATTCGGTGAAGGCCTTCTCGCACTCCTCATCCCAGGTGAAGGTCGGGGCAGCCACCTTTGGCTCTCTCAATAGCTTCAAGAAGGGTAGGCAGTGCTCTGCAGCTCGGGATATGAAGCGATTCAATGTGGTGATCCTCCCCATCACGCACTGGACGTCCTTGATGCTTACCGACCGTCGCATATCCAGGATAGCCTGAATCTTCTTAGGGCCATGATCGAAGTCGTCAAACGCACTCTCTTCGCCGGCCTCGGAGCCGCCGTCGTCACCAAGGAAGTCCTCGACCACGCGCTCAAGGAGTGGGTGGAGAAGGGCAAGATCACACCGGAAGAGGCCGGGCTTTTCAGCGACAAGCTCGTCAACGCCGGCAAGTCCCGCTGGGACGAGACTCGCGATTCCTTCGCCGCCCGCATCGAGGAGGGCATGGCCGCCGCGAACCTCGCGACACGCGCCCGGATCGAGGCGCTCGAGGCGCGCGTCGCGCTGCTGGAGCTTCGCGCCGAACCGGCGAAGACGACGACGCCCGCCGACACGGCGGTCTGATCATTTCCGCCTTTTCTTCCTCCGACCCGGGCGCGCCACGCATGCCGCATTGGATCAGGACTTCCGCCCGCGCGAACACCATCGTCCGGACGCTGCTGCGCCACGGCTTTTGGGACGTCGCGCACAAGGTGGACGGCCGTCGCAACTGGGTCGGGCGTCTCGCGCCGCCGCCGGCCGAAGGCGGAAGTTCGCTCTGGGCCCGCATCCGGTGTGTGCTCGAAGACCTCGGCCCGACTTTCGTGAAGTTCGGCCAGATCGCAGCCACGCGCGAGGACATGCTCCCGGAGGCGCTGATTCTCGAACTTCGCAAACTTCGCGAACACGTCCCCGCGCTGCCGTGGAGCGCTATGGAACCGGTGCTCGTCGCGTCGCTTCCGGGACCGGTGACCGCGCATTTCGCCTCCTTTGACACGACGCCGGTCGCGGCCGGTTCGCTCGGTCAGGTTTACCGGGCGACGCTGAAGGACGGGCGTCCGGTCGCCGTGAAACTCCGCCGGCCCGGCATCGTGAAGGCCGTGGAGGCCGATCTGGAAATTCTCCGCAAACTCGCCGAAATCCTGCATGAACGGTTCGCCGAGGTGCGCGCCTACGACCTGCCGACGGTCGTCGCCGAATCCGGCGCCGGCCTGCTGCGCGAACTCGATTTTCGCAACGAGGCGCGCAACGCCGAGGAATTCAATGCGCTGAACGACAATCGCGCCGTTTTCGCGCCGTGCGGCCACGCCGCGTTGTCCTCGGAAAGTGTTTACGTCGCGGAATGGATCGACGGCGTGGCGCCCGGCGACCCGCGCACGGACCCGGCGGTGGCGTTCGCGCTCGCGAAGGCCGGCTGCGACGCGGTGTTCCACCAGATTCTCGTCTCCGGGTTTTTCCACGCGGACCCGCATGCCGGCAACCTGCGCGTCACGCCCGACGGCCGGCTCGCCTTCCTCGACTGGGGACTCGCCGGCCAGCTCACGCTGCGGATGCGCCGGTTTCTTGCGGAACTGTTCGCCGCGATCGACGCGCACGACGCGCGCCGGGTCTCGGCGGCGGTGCTCGCCGATCCGGTGGCGTTCGCGGTGAGCGTGGATTCCAACCGGCTCGAATCCGACGTTACGCGCGTCCTCCGGCGTCACCGGAACTATTCCACCGACAACGGCGGCGTGGGCCGGCTCATGCTCGACCTGCTGCGCGTCTTCGGACAACACGGCATCCGGCTCGCCGGCGAATACACGCTGCTCGCGAAGACGGTGCTGACGCTCGAGGATTCCTGCCGGCTGCTCGACCCATCGTTCGACATCGCGGCGAACGCGCGCGGTTTCGTGAAAAAGCTGGTGCGCGAAAGCCGCAATCCGGCGCGCGTCGCGTCCGAACTCGGGCGGGAATTTTTCGGCGGCCTCGGCGCGCTGTCCGATTCGCCGATGATCGTCGCGCGCATCCTGCGGCGCATCGAGGCCGGCGTTTCCGGCATCGTCGTCGAACACAAGGGCGTCGAAGGTTTCGCGGATACGATCGGCATGGCCGTGAACCGGCTCGTCTTCGCGATCATCGTCGCCGCGCTGCTTGTCGGCTCGTCGATGCTCGTGGGCAAGGGCGGCGGCAGCGTGTGGAATTTCCCCTCCTGGCTCGGCGTCGTCGGCTACGGCATCGCCTCGTTTTTCACGCTCTACCTGATCATCGATATTCTCCGCCACGGCCGGCACAAGTGACGCGGGACTCCGGCCCGTACTGCAAAAAACGTCACCGGAACCCGGTGACATTTTTTTGAAGAACGCGAAACGGTGTTTCGTGCCGGAACGGGACGGAGTCCTGCGCTACGTTCAGCTTCCCGGCTTGATCGCCGGAATCGCCGCGAGTTCCGGCGGAAGTGCGTCCGGAGAATAGGTCGGGAAGCTCAGTTCGAGCAGCGAAACGAACGGGCACTCGAATTTCGTTTTGCCTTCGGAACGGTCCACGAGCGAGGCGGCGAGCACCGGAATCGCGCCGTGCGCCTTGACGATTTCGATGGCCTCCTGCATCCGGCCCCCGCGCGTCACGACATCCTCGACGACGAGCACGCGTTCGCCGGGACGGATTTTAAAATTCCTCCGGAGGACGAGCCGGTCGTTTTCCTTTTCGACGAAGATGAACCGTTTGCCGAGTTGGCGCGCGACTTCCTGGCCGACGACGAGTCCGCCCATCGCCGGAGCGAGCACGAGGTCGATGTCGGTCGTCTTCAGTTTCGGCGCGAGCAACTCCACGAGGCGCGTGACTTTGTCGAGATACTGGCAGACCTGGGCGCACTGGAAGAAATGCGCGCTGCGCAGACCCGAGCGCAGGATGAAATGGCCGCTCAACAGCGCGCCGGAGTCGCGGAAAATCCCGAGGACTTCTTCTTGGACGGAGTTCATGGCGGGCAAAATCGGCGGGGCCGGAGTGATGGCAATCTTGGAGATGCCGGAAGGCTTGCGGGGCGTATGGGGCCGGTGGGACAACCGGGACGGATAGGACAACGGGGACTTTATTCGTCGCATAAGTCCCGATCGTCCCGTTCGTCACGAAAAACGCCCCGCTTTCGCGGGGCGTCGTTTGTGTCCGGAAACCGGTTACGCTTCCGGTGTTTCCGAAGCCGGCGCCGGAGCGTCGCCTTTCGGCGATTCCTCTTCGGCGGCGGCGACCTTGGCCTGCGCTTCGGACATCACCGGGAGCGCGAGCAGCCGGCCGTCGGAGAATTCGGTCACGTAACCTTCGGTGACGAGCCACCGGATGTTCTGCGCGAGCGCATGCAATTTCGCCATGTCTTCCGGCGAATGCGCGGGAGCGGCGGCCGGAGCGGGCGTTTCCTCCGGGTGCTGCGGATCGCCTTCGGCCTCCATCTTGTTTTCGGCGATTTCGAGGCTTCGGTCTTCGGGCGTGGGCGCGGGTTCCGGAGCCGGAGCGACCGGGACGGGTGCGGCCGGCCGGATGCCGAGGAGTTGTTCCGGGAGATCCGAGAGATGCACGAATTTGCCGCCGGCGATGTCCTGCGTGCGTTCGATGAAATCGAACACGCGCTGAATCTCGTCGGAGAACGGCGGCGTGGACGGCGTGCGGAACTTGCGTTTCACGCCGCAGAGGAAGGTGATGCCCTTGGCGCCGCGTTTGTAGAGCGAGAAGCCGGATTTGCGGAGGCGTCCCCGGATGGCGTTCGCCGTATCCAGCGGGAATTTGCGTTGGAACGCGATCTCGTGCTCGACGGTGGCGCGCAGCGCGCCCGGCGGGAGATTTTCCACATCCTTGCCGGAGAAACGCACGAACGGCTGCGCCTTCACGAGCTTGTCCTTGCGGAACGTCACGAGATGGTGCCGCACCGCGTCGATCGAGTCGAAATGCTCCGGTTCGGTTTCGGCGCGCTCGGCGAGCGTGTAGCGTGCGAGTTTCTTTTTCGACTCGAGCCACGCGGCGACGGCGGCCTCGTCCTTCACCGTCTCGACGCGCGAGCGGAAGCGGTCGAACGACAGGTCGTGCCCCGCGAAATTCGCGGCGTAATGCGCCTCCAGCGCCTTGGTGTAGCCGTGGTAGTTCGGCGGCGCGATGAACGCTCCGGTGAAGCCGCAGCGCGCGATGCCGGTGAACGCGCCCTTCGGCGGTTCGACCTCCACGGATTCCTCGGTGTAGAAGCGGCCCGGATGCGTCTTCAGGACGTGGGCGATCGCGTCGTGCTCCGAAAGGAACGGCAGATGGTCCGGAACGGACTGCCAGATTTTCGCCTCCGGATTTTTTTCCGAATCGAGCGGTTTCACCGAGACCACGAAGCGCTCGTTCTTTTCCAGGATCGTCTTCGCGATTTCAAAAAGTTCGTAGGTGCGGCACGACGCCTTGAGCGCCTTCAGCAGTCCGCCGAACGGCTTTTCTTCCGGATAGACGTCCACGTCCGCGACGGGCCGGAAATGCTCGCGATGCGGACCGTCGTTGCGGTGGCGGAAATCGCCTTCCGGGCGCGGACCGCGACGTTCGCCGGAAAATTCCCGGCGCGGTCCCCGGTCGCCGGAGAACTCCCGGCGCGGACCGCGATCATCGCCGCCGAACGCCGGACGCGGTCCGTCGTGACGCGGACGAAAACCGCCTTCCGGTCGCGAACCGCGTCGCGGGCACCGGAGACTTCCTCACCGAACGCTCGGTGAAGAAGGAATGGATGAAGCTGCCGACGGATCCCGACTGGGCGAAAGATCGCCGGTTCCGCGCGGCTCTCGATTACCTTCTTTCGCTGACCTACACGCATACGTTGATGGGCGACAGCTACCCGGTGGCGCTCGATCCGCGGACCTTCCGCGCGGGCGTCCATCACCTGAGCCTCACCGAGGACACCGGTCACACGCTCCTCGTTCACCGCACGGATTACGCGACGCCGGGGAACCTGCCGTTCATCGTCCTTTACTCCACTCTTCCGGTGGCCGTGCGCAGCCTCGCCGAGCAGGCTTATTTCTACACCGACGCGCCGAAACCGGACACCGGCGGTTTCCTTCGCATGCGCTGGCCGATCGCTTCCGGAGGGAAACTCGCGCTGAAACCCGGGGCCGACATCTGGTTCCGGCGGGCGCGGGAGGGAACGCACCCCACCGCGTGGCACCGCAGACGCCGCGCGGGGCGCCCCCCCGCGCCCCACCGCACGGGGGGGGGGAAGGAGTATAGCCGAGTCTACTTGAGGATAGTCTCTTGGAATGTGTGAGGGATCTGTGGGGGTGAGAAGAGGGTGGTGAAGGAGCTAGTCAAAAGATGAAAGATTGACATTATTTGCTTGCAAGAGTCTAAGTAAGAAGGGGATGGGGTGTCTATCATGAGGGAGATTGGGGGATCCAGGCTATCAAAGGGTGTGTCCTCTCTGGCAGAGGAGATGGCTGGTGACATCATGATACTTTGGAATCAGTTCGAGGTAGAAGAGGTAGACGAAGACAGAAAAGTCAATGAGGGGCTATCTCTCTTCACTTTCGTAACATAAGGGATGGCTTCTCGTAAGCTTTTTTAGGAATATATGGCCCCCAAAGCAAAGAAGGGAAGATATCTCTACGGGAGGAACTGCTCTTATATCACTGAAGTTGAGGCTGGCCCTGGTGTGTGTGGTGACTTTAATGCAATTGTTGCGACTTAGGAGAGGACAAGGGAGAATCCTCACTTGGGGGAAATGGAGGACTTCATCGACAAGGGAGAATCCTCATCTTTCGTCTGTAGAGAGCGAAGCTCTTTCTCACCCCTTTTCGGAGGAGGAGATCTGAAAAGGTGATTTTCTCCCTTGCAGGTGACGAAGCCTCGGGCCCAAATGGTCTTCCTATGGCGTTCTTTCAAAAATATTGGTCTATAATTAAGAACGTTCTCCTCTAGGCATTAGGAGAATTTTAGGAGGGTAGTGCCCACTCGAAAGGCATCAACAAAATCATCTTTGTCCTCATCCCCAGAAGCAAGATACACCATGCTTCGTGGACTACATGCCTGTCAGTTTGTTGAATGGAACATATAAGATTATCACTAAGTTGCTGGCCATGAGACTTGACAGTGTGATTGACAGAGTTGTTATTGGTCACTAGGGGCCTTCGTTAGGGGATGACACATATATGAAAACTTTTTGATTGCACGTGAATGCTTGTCTGCTATGAAGATCCTGAGGAAGAGGAGTGGTTTTGAAGCTTGATTTTGAAAAGGTGTGTGATCATGTTAAGTAGCAGTGCTTGTTTGAGATCCTGACCAAGATGGGCTTTGATGAAAGGTGGATTGGGTGGATCAGAGCATGTGTTTCCTCAGCTCCTTTGTAGTCCTTGTCAATAGTCGGCCCACTGTTCATTTCCACAGTGATCGAGGACTCTATCAGGGTGATCCCATGTCGCCTCTCTTGTTTGTCTTGGTGGCACAAATATTGAGCAGAATATGGATGAGAGCTGGATCAGAAGGATTGATAAGAGGTTTCTAGGCAGAACCTGATAGTGTTGGCATCAGCCATCTATAGGATGCTGACTATACCATCCTTTTCTTAGCGGAGGGCAAGAGCCAACTTTATGTCGCTAGGTTGACGCTGGAGTTGCTAGAGGCGGTCAATGGGTTGACGGTTAATTTCAGTAAGAGTCACATTACTAGGGTGAATATGGAGGAAAGGTCTCATAGGAGAGCATATTTCATGTTAGACTCTCATCTAGGAGATTTTCCTTTTCCTCCCGCTATCTTTAGGGGTCTTACATTGTAGTGATTGGCAGATTGCGGTGCAGAGGTATGAATCTAGATTTGCAGGAAGGAAGGCGAGGCCCCTCTCTTATAGGGGGAGAATGGTGCTATGCAAGTCAGTGTTGGATAATCTTCCCATATACTTCTTGTCCATCTTACAGATCTCAAAGATGGTGGCCAAGAAAATGGATTTCATTCAAACGAGATTCTTTTGGCATAGTAATGGAGACATTTGTTGGCATGATGTCTCATGGGGCAGAGTCTGCAAGAGTAAGGACATGGGAGGACTCAAGCACATTAGAGATTTCAACTTGGCTCTCATGTGTAAATGACTGTGGAAATTTGGAGCTAATGATAGTGGATTGTGGCTACAAGTTATTAAGTAGAGGTATTATGGCAGGCCAGGGATTGGGACTTGACCTAACATCCCAACACTATCTCGCCCATCTGGAGATAAAGATGGTAGTACCAGTTTCGGTCGAGACCGAAGCCGAAATGTACCAGTTTCAACTGAAACTGGTACGTTTCGAAATCGGTTCAAAACATAATTATTCCTCATCTCTTGTATTTATTTATTTTTGTTATTACTTTGATTGTCCTGAATGATTATAACTGCTACGTTCTGATTTTTCGCATTGGGGCGTGATACAACAAATCAAAATAAATAGAGCAGCAAATAATAAAATATAAAGGCAGGAAAGCAAGTAAGTAATAAAGCAGTAAAGATGGCACTGCAGCACAAATAAATGCATCAACCCACTAACTGCTAGCACCTATATCATGTCAGAACAAGAAGCTCACACCGAAGCGGATTCTCGAAACTAGGGTCATAAGAAGCGGGGACACGATGACCTGTCTTGAAACACCTCTCCTAGGAGACACACACTAGGACCTAGGCTACTAGGCAGACCTTTGGTCGGTCAACTAGGAAACACGGCTACATAGCTAGACAAGACTCTCGAAGATCGTGAAGAATCACATCTTGATCACATGTAACGAGGACTCTGAACGGCTAAAACATCGAACCTCGTAGAAAGGAACCTGAGTTAGAAATCCCTCAGGTGACAGGAGCACTACCCACTAGAACCAAGGTCGAATGCATCCACTAACGTCTTAGTCCGCACCTTAGGTGTCTCCCAGGTCGACTATGCAGAGACTGAAACACCTACAAGTAACCACATAACACAAGACAAGGGTCTACTCGGGGTTGTGCTCGTCAGCATGCATCCGAAGTCCCCGACTACGTGTGCACACACTAATCGACTGTGCTATGTCAGTCCCTCTAGCTGATTTTTCTCCTAGCCCAGACTCGAGCCGCCACAGTGGGAGGCCCTACAGAAACTAGCCACAAACCATCTCTCTCAGGTCTAGCTCTTCACCACTCCTAGGTGGGTAGGCACACGCATGCCCAGGCAGCTACGACTAATGGGAAAAGTCACTTGAGGTAAGACTCTTGAAAGAAACTATCACCGTACTGATAGGCCACATACAAGCCTATCATAAGTAGTTCAAAACATGGGTGGAATGGCACCACCAGACTCTTGGCAGTCAACTAGACCTACTAACTCAATGGTCCTTGAGTCACCTGACTCGAGTCAAGATCGTTGCACAAGATAGCTCCAAGTCGTCAATCTGCCCTACCCTTAGGGTTAGAAACCATAGTTGAATAATCTTTAAGATGGCTCCTAACCATCAAGTTAGTTCCCTTTTTAAGGGAGACTAATAAAGCCCCCAGCCCCTGGCTGGGTCATGAGACACTTGGTCATAGGCCATACGCATGGTCCTCATGGAAACCTCTTTTCGAAGAAACCAACAGTGTGCGAGGGATAGCCCTTCGCACTCATACCGATACACGGTAACTCGATTAAGCATATACACGGAAGCCCGGAACACAAAGGGTCACCCAGACCCTTGAAACACATGGGCAAGCTAATCGAGGTAATACGACACTTTCGGACACCCAAAAATACAGTCATGGTACCCACATGGTGTTTGGGACATCCACGGGGTCAAAGGTCGACCATTGGGCCACAACCAGGTCGACCGGGGGCCAAAACGGGCAAGACCTCTATATTTCGATTGACCAATCTGTAGGGATTGGTTGACCAACTAGTTCGGTCAACCAAATTGGGTAGTTCGGTCGACCAAACTGGGCAGAATGCCCAATTCGTGATGAATGCCATTTTGGTCGACCGAACCCCTACGATCAATCGACCAAAAATGGCAGGGACCACCCCGAACCCCACCTAGGGGCCCGGATTCCACGCCCACTCGATCCCAATTGAGGGGGAAAACAGCGGGGACCATCCCCTGGGTCCTAAACCACTAAAAGTGTGTAAATAAATGGGAAAATATAACTCAATTTGATAAAACCATCACACTCCCTAAAATATGCTTTTTAACGCCCTACGTGAAATAAACCCACACTCGGCCTTACCTCGGCCTACAAAACACGGGGAAAGGAAATACACAGGCTAAGGATCCATCCCTACCTCTTACGAAGAAATAGTGGGGAAAAATACCACGATCGCGCGATTCGAACCTCGTTCACGCGAACATGCCGCGCCACACCACCGTCTTCGGTTCTTCACGACTGCCCCCGCCACTCGCTCGGCACGCCGTCCCCCGAACTTGCCCACTGCTGCCATCCGTCGGTCACCGGAGAGGTGGTGTGAGAGAGAGAGGAGGGAAGACGGGAGGGAGAGAGTGAGATCGTGAGAGCAGTGGGGTGAGGTGGAGGGTGATGTGGCAAGGGAGGAGAGAGAATGGGGGCCGCCCCCTAGAGAGAGAAGTGTTAGCATGATAAATGTTTGTCCACTGGTCTAGTAGAAGTCTTCATTTCTAAGTGTCTTCCATGGAGCAGGTTTAATTTATTTTTTAGAGTGGGTTCGTATTTTAATTAAGCAAAATTTTTAAAAAGATCCATTCACCCCCCCCTCTGGATCTATTTCCGTGTACCACCAGTTCTATCATCCACAGCTTACCGACTACGACTAACACATCCTCGTCCTTTGTCAGGTGACTTCCTTAGCAACCCCATCCAGGTCTAGCATCGAACACCTGACACAACTTCCAATGAATGAATAGGATACTCATGAGGTAAACTTGCCATCATATTTTCCCAATTCTCTATCCTACTAGTGCCACAAATTAATCATAATGTCTCCGATAGCGGCATGGTATTCGACATGGCTCACACAGTCAGAAACAATCTCCCACTGAGGAACCAATCCTCTGAGGCTCTACTCATCCTCAGGGATCGGCACATAGCAACCAACGCTACGATCCTAGATCTGTGGGTCATGGGCCCACCAGGCTTTTGCTGCGCACTCTGATCCACACACACAACGTCATAACAGCTTGGGATCCACCATCCTGACAATCCTCAACTCAACTGGTTAGCTTCAAAAATAGGGTGAGGAAAAGCTCCATTATCTCAACCTAGAGCATAGACTCTCTCTCTCTCTTAGTTTGACATTCCTCTAGTAGCTCTGTAGGCTCTGATTCACAACACATAGAAAATCACAACACCAGCCACGAGTCTTCACAAGTACCGCTCAACTGGCACTCATCCTTCCAGAATAATGCCAGTACCCTTACACATCAAGGGATGGGCATTACTCTTTACAAGCAGCCACATTGCCAAAAATACAAGACGCATCTTGCATGGATTTTATGGCACACACAAGGAGGCCAACCAATCCGAACACATGGTGCAAGATGACAGGACTTGGCAAAATGCGGTTCTCTCCGACTAAGGAGAAATCAACATACCTCCTACGAAGCATATCTTAATGCTTGACCTAACCTCGAACCTCGTGCATGTTGGGAATCACGCCTTCTAGCACTAGGAAAAATCATTACTCCCATCAGGTCAGCTCCACCGACAACACTCGCCAAGTGTCTCATCGAACCACACTCACAGCATCTTCTGATGCGCCATCATCTCAATTCCTCGAATCGTAACTCACCATGCCTTAAGCACTGACTCTGCTGACTGCCAGCCATATTTTGCCACATCGGTTGAGCTAGTCGCTACCACACGCTCCTTACCTATGCATGCCTCTGATTCTGGAACCATTAATATGCCAGAACACTTACTAAGGAGCGAAGAAAAAGCCACAAAAGATGCCAAGCTCAAAGGGTGCTACACCCCTATCCATCGGATTTCATTCTCTCGAATTTGTTCATGCTAACACCGATCTATTCTCAATTCTCGGATTCCTTAAAAATATCCATCTCCTGAGATGCTACCATGCGGACCTGTGGCAAACAAAAAAAATGAATGATACTGATGGGCCACATAAGTGCAGAAGAACGGAGGTCAAAAGGAGATCTAGAGAGAACAAATGCACAGTACCCTCTCCCCTCCTTTGTGTTTCTTCATCGAATGGCATTCAATGCCCGTCGAAGCCCGACGCACGCGTCTACAGGGTGAAGCCTCCCGCACCATCCATGCATGCCGCCCTACAGTCGGTCGCATGGTGCAGGGAGAGGTCTCCCCTACTCCCACCTGCTCCGCCGCGACCATGCGAAGAAGCCATAACAGCCGCGACATTGACAGCGACAGCAACATCGGTGAATCAGAGTGAAGAAAGGAGGGGGAGGTCACCCTTCGAACAAGAGGCCTCTAATCCCCTATATAAAGCCCGCTCCGATGAAAAAGAAAGAGGACAAGGAGCGATAGGGAAGAGGAAGAAGAAGACGGAAGATGAAGGAGAGAGAAAGGAAGAGGTGAGGGAATGGGAGCAGGGTCTTCGGCCCATGCTCCCTCCCCCTTTGCAATTTCTTTTCTTCTTGTCCTGCTTCTCTGGTATGTTCTCCTCCCTGATATGAAATAAAGAAGCATTCCATTTTTTTTGGCAGATTATCTATGTTACTACTTTCATGGTGCTTCAAAATACAAGGGTTTTATAATACAAGAAAAAAGACCTAAACTAATCTCATATCTAGGGTTAGGGAGGGGCAAATAAGAGATATGAATTCTCCCATGTGGTCAAAGAAGACAAAAGAAAATAAAAAAAGGGGTAAAAGAGGGGGGCGCCCCCTTGACCAAGGTAGGCAAGTTGAATTTGTCTTCTTTGTCAATCTTCTTCCATGGACCAAAGACCATCCCTTGTGGGCCCCAGAACCTTGGTGGACCAATGGGAAAGAGGGTGGGGGACCCTGCTAGACCTACTGACTTTTTACAAAGAAACCTAAAGATTCCTAAGGACTAACAAATTGCCTTATAATTGTCATACAATTGCAAACCCAATAACTCAATGATATAAATGCAAACTAAAGGACACAAATGCAAACTAAAAAATTGTTAGTGCTTCAATGTCCCATTAATTCTCCTTGGGTGGGAGAAACTCGACCCCGTTGAGTAAGGGGTGCGACTACTCAAGTAGCTCCTGCGGATCTGTCACCATACCAGGTAGTGCGGGTACACTCTACTCCTAGGAATCGTCACCTGCCCATCCCGTATACGTTCTACATGCTCACGTTATTGTGGGAATGAGGCTAGTGGTGGATACTCCGGGGTGGGGTCACTCTCAAAGGAAGGAGATGGCTCAATGACTCACTAGGAATCACCGTTGGGTCTCTATGGGTGACTAGGTCTGATATACTGAAAAAAGAGTTAATCCCATAATTCACTAGCAAGTCCACAACATGCACGTTAGATCTGACTCACCTTGTACTCGAAAGGGACGGGCACCATGAGCTTACATGAGACCGACTAGACTAGATACATTCAGACTCTAACCAAACTGTACAAATAAAGGAAAAAAGTACACTCTATATCCTAGTCAGTCCTAATGCTATGTAGGCCCATGCAATGGTGGACCAGGACATCCGAATGTGTGACTTGCATGTATTTGATGTAACTGGAGGTTGGCGGCATGGGGGACTCCTAGACATCTAAGTATGAACAAGTCAGGCACTGAATTCCTATGGGACTTGTGTGTGGGGAGTTTGGGAGGTTTGGGTAGGCCAGGAGAGCCGAATTCATTTTCTAGCTCTCGCCAATGACCGGGCTCGATGAGCATATATGGACCGGCTCGTGGGGAAGGGGAGTGATAGCGAACTTCTTGGAAGAAGTGGAGTGAATATGATGGGTCAAGAGGTTCACTAGTGAAGGGGTCGAAGGGATCAAAGAAGGTATGACCCCTTGAGTTGGGCTCCCCCATGACATGGTCTCATGTTTGAAATTCTTGAAGGTGTAGATGGTCACCTTCATTCATCGTGGTAGATGGGGCAGGAATCTCATGGAGGAGGTAAGGTTCCTCTCTCGGGACAAGTGGAATGAAGTGAGGCTCGTCAGGCATGGGGAGGAGTAAAAGGATCTCCATGGTGACATGGCCCACGATGCACACAGAGGTGATGGGCCCCAATACTGGATGTGCGAAGCTACGACTCATGGATTGGTCAAAGTCTGGGGCCAACATGTGCGTCAACTTTCATTGCCAGTCTAATCCCTGGAGAAGGTCTTCTAAGGTATCTATATGGTGACTAGACCGGAACGTTGTGTGGAAAGAGTTGACGGACACTACTTGTAGTGCAGGGTCCATGGATGGGCAGCGCGGTGTCCTAGGGACCAAGTCTTTCTTGAGCCAGCTAAGTAGTGGCTCGTCTATGAGTAGTGTAGAGGCTGAAAAATAGTTCCTACATCACGTACCACCTTCTCTATTTATTGGTTGGGGAAGTCGTCTCGCGTCCGTGGAAGCCTGTAAATCACTAGGAAGCCAAAGAGGTGTCAGAAGGAGTCCCAGGTGTTATCCCAGGGGACAACCCTCCAATGCTTAAGTCAATGACGGAGTAATCAGAGTTCAGAGAAGAGCAGTAGAGGGGGAGAGGGAGAGAGATCGCCGTAGGAAGTCGGAGAGCCGATGGAGATTTCCCAAACGAGTGCTCGCCAATCCCAGGGCTCAGCCAAAGAGTGCCCGCTGGGTGGTAAGGTCACTGTGGGGAACTACCTTCAGAGTGTAGGTGGGAGCTCTCTCCTTCACCTAGTATCTCAAGGCTAGTTGCTTTGTTCTCTGAGTAGCGTAATAGTGGAATCAACCACCATACTCTTCTCTTCTGTTGGTGTTTGACTGAGTGCTTGAGAGATACTTGTGTGTTTAGAGTCTCCAGTTCATTGAGCGAATTTATGCTTTGAGTTTTTCAATCCCGCAATAATTTTTATAAGGGGATTCATTCAACCCCCCTTCTGAATCCGGGTCTATCAACCCATCAATCTCCTCGCACTCATCCGGAGCTCTCTCTACAACTCTGGGAGTTTGAGCGATGGTTCGCCGAGTAGGAGCGCACCCTCTGGGCCCTACAATAGAGCTCCACGAAGGAAGACGCGGAACAATCTCCATTCTTCGTCGAAATCTTGGAAGCAAAGATCTCACCACGAATTTCTCTGTCGACCTTCAAATCCTTTGACGGCTAGGGTGATCTGGCTAACCACTACGACTGTTTCGACGCCCTGATGACCCTGCACGGGGCGTCTGACGGCGTCAAGTGTCGAGCGTTCGTAACCACTTCGGTTGAAGATGCCCATGCCTAGTTCTGAGCACTCGCCCCCAGAAGTGTCATAGGCTTCTGATAGTTTGGGTGATTATTTATAGAAAGCTTCACCGATAGCGACCCCTCGAGGTCGATCGCGGGGTTGCTGGCACTCAAGCAGGCCCAGGGAGAAAAGTTATGGGCCTACGTCAACCACTTCAAGGCAGAATGTCACACCCCAAGATATATGTACAGCAGAAGATATTCGGGAACGTGAACAGTCAGCAATACGCCTCCAGCTAGCAATAAATCAGAGCGTGAACATTCACATATAAAAGAGTGAACACAAGAGAATATAACTCCAAACTTTAATTTTATTAAATGAGAATCAAAAGTGTACAAGGACACACAACTTTGACTCCAATGATTGACTAGACTCAATAAAGAGAAAATTACATAATTGACTCATGACTCTCGACTAAACTAAGTCTTCTCTCATTCTTTACTCGCTCTTGGATTTGCCACTTGTATAGTCTGAATCCGACCTACTATCATTTTCTAAAAAGATTGAAAAAGTTAAGAATGAGCACACTTGCCTAGTAGGTATCTTCGAATCAAAATGAAGGCAATGTTTAAGTAGTTAGCATTTTAGCTCTAGAAAGTAAGATAATGAAAATGCGATAAATCACGCGAGTAAAACCCAAGTAACACAAGTAGAATGATATGATCAAGATAAGAGATATGAGAGCATGATTGGGCAAGAATATAACATGAATGTAAGTTTGGCCTTTCACGAACGAGAATGTATTAGCATGTAACGAGAACGCACTTTTCATAACTATAAAGGCTATGCACTAGAAAGTCATGTAACAAGAATGCACTAGCAAGCATGTAAATAGCCTCGTGGATTTCACTCGTTTATAAAGAAAGTACTCACAGCACAATGCGACGTCAGTGTTTATCATACCCTATGGTTTATACTATGTTTTCGACAATCAGTTGAGGGGGCTAGCGTCGAGCCCTTGGACACAATCAGTGCCCGATCTGCATCTTCACGTTATAAATCAAGCTACTTTCACGAGTATAACAATAAAGTTCGGCCAATAATGTAACAAGTTCAACAATAGTTCATGAAAGTAACAATCAAAGTAAGAATGCACAAAATGAGAACATATGAGTTCAAGGATGATTTAATGACAAGGTCATGTTACAGGAGGAATCCGACAGTATAACAGTACATTCATTAACTTTCATAATTCATTAATAGCTTATTAGACAAGGTGTTAGGTTCTAAACAATCAATAGACCATCTAGGAACATAGGAAAATCAACCATTGGGTCAAATCTTGGGTTTAAGCACACTGGAACAGAAAACGGTCATGCCAGGGCCGTTTCTTGAAGAGACGGTCATTCCAGGACCGCTACCATGAAGTGGTGGTTATGTCAAGGCCGCTACTAGATAGAGTCAACACTAGAGAGAGAAAGGGTCGATGCACTGCAATTCTGGCAGAACGTGGTCCCGAGAAGGCCGCTACTTGACAGTGGCGGTCTCCTGATGGCCGCTATCTATCCAGAGCATAGAAAAATTTCAGTCAAGTGAGTGCTTTCTAGACACATGGGTTTTGAGGGTACAACTAGTTCGGCGTCCTAGTGGAAATCCCAGGCTCGTAGAGACTTACAAAGGCCTTGAAACATGATCCCCTAGTCCGACAGAAGGAATATCCGGCAGAGAGGTTCACAAGTCCAAGAGATGTTTCTATAATGTGCCCCACCCAACTTCTTAGGAGAACGCTTCAATTCGAAGCTACATTCTTTTTACTATTTTCCACTCAAACTTTTCTATTTTGTTATGTTCCTTGTTTCCAACTTGTTCTTTGTTCCCTCTGAATTCTTTCAGAGGAAGGGAGAGCATTCTTCGGGTTCTTCCCTCTGTGGAATCAGAGGAAGAGAGGTCCGAGACCTTTGGTTTGGTGAATTGCTGGGAGCAAATCACTGGGTTCCCTCTTGGTAAAGAGGAAGGGAGGTTGTTCCTCTGGGTTTTCCTCCTGGGTTGCAGGAGAAGTAAGGCGTTGTTCCTTGGGGAAGGTGTGTGACAATGATTGTTGCAGACTGAGTCTGCTGTGATCAGTTCTTGGCCAAGTAAGGAACCTCACTCAGTCTGAGTGGAGGAGTGGACGTAGGCAGATCCTGGATCTGGCCGAACCACTATAAAAATTGCTTGTCTCTCAATTGATGGTTTGCTCATTTAAATTTGTTGTCTGAATTTGCATAGCTCATCTCGTAAATCCATCTGCTCGGCCATACAATTTTCTCTACCAATTAGTCTGCTAGGCATTTAGAGCGTGGTGCAGCACCTAACCTTTATATCAAAAGGCGTAGTCGAAAGGATAGGTCACGCCTATTTGGAAGGCTGCCCTTACGTGAGGAGATCTCTTGATCGAACCTCCGCCAAGTACTGGTGATGGTGAATGCAAGAACACTTGGGTGCCGCCAGTAGATTAACTTCGCAGTTTCTTCAATCTTTATAAATTACTTACTGCGTCAATGGTCCTCTTCAACTATGCATTTGGTTATTTGATTTGTGCACCTTACTGAACTCTATTTATCTGCTTATGTGCGCAATCTTGCTATTTCCATTGTCATTTAACTTAGTCGTGGGAAATTGTTTCTTGAAATTTTTAGACAGACATATTCAACCCCCCCTTTCTATATCTGTCATCCTACTTATCAATTGGTATCAGAGTAGGTTTCCCAACATGTGGTCCAACGACTAGGGAAGACCTGGAACCAGTGCTCCTCGCAGCTTCATAGCGGAAGGGCACTCCATTGATAGGCCTCCGTTCTTCGATGGGACTAACTATCTTTATTGGACGAACGGGATGGAAGTATTTCTACATGCATGGAGTCATGAACTCTGGAAGGTCATCACCACTGGTCCATTTGAGCTTCCTGAAGATGAAAGCACCTGGACCAGGGAGCAGATCCGTTTGTCAACCGTTAACTGGATAGCTATGAACATCATGCAATGCACGGTTCATCTAGAAGAATATTCTAGGATTTTTGTGTGCAATACAGCCAAGAAAATGTGGGATGAGCTCCAATTGATCTATGAAGGTACATTACAAGTACGAGCCACCAAGGTAAATATGCTAACCTCTGATTATGAATTGTTCAAAATGAAGCCCGATGAGACCATATTAGAGATGTATGCTAGGCTCGCACAGGTGACCAACAGTCTGAAGGCTCTGGGTAAGCAAATTCAGGAGAGTGACTTAGTTAGGAAGGTTCTAAGGTCTCTAACACCGGTGTGGCACACAAAGGCCACTATACTATAAGAGTGTAGGGACCTATCCACCATGATAGTCACAGAATTGATAGGTTCCCTGATGGCCTATGAGATTAACCTTAAGAGGAACAATGAAGAAAACAAGAAAGGGAAAACCATAGCTCTTAAGGTTTTTAGAAGTAGTGGTGAAAGTAGTGAGGAGTATGAAAACTTCTCGGATCTTGATGATGAGCAGCAGGCCATGCTCACCTGACAGTTTCAGAAATTCTTGAGGTCTAGAGGCAAAAACTTCAGGAGAAGGAGACCTCAACATGCTGGTAAGAGTAGCAATTTTAAATTTGATAAAAATAAAAATGCTGACAAGATTACTTGTTTTCATTGCCCAGAGCTCATGAAGAAGAATGAAAAATTATAGAATAAGAAGCCTCAGGCTATGGTCTACACATGGAGTGACAAGGAGGAAGACCCTGAGAGTGGAGCTTCAGAAGAAGAGGAGCAAGGACTATATCTTATGGCCGACAGTGACAATGAGGTAAGCAACCCCTTTGGGAATTATTCAATTGATGAAAGGGAGGATGCTTACACTGATTTACTTGATAAACTTAATTGTCAAATTAAAGACTACAAGGCCATGAAAAGAAAACTAAACAATGCTCAAGCCGAGGTGCGACGCCGAGGCAACAGTTATCGTCACGTTCGTGTTTTGATTCTATTTTGGTTCATCTAGATCTCATCTCTAGACTGAAAATCACACATAGCCATTTCCTGAGCCGATCTGCTCCTAGTAAAATGACCAGAGCTACTTCTGCAAGTCAGGAAGAATCCAGCGCTGGTTTCGCGTCAATCGGAGTTTGGGATCACCGGCAACAATTCTGACGGTGAAGTCACGCATTTCTATCTGAGCCTGCTGTAACTGATTCTTAGTTTCCTGCGAATAAATTTCTACGGCCCTACTCTAAAATCATATGGATCTGAGATTCTGAGTGGTTGTATTATTTTCTGTCCTCTTCACATTGCCGCCGAGATCACGTCGTTCTAAGGTCGGTGCCAGCCGTGGCAGAGATTCTCGTGGGACTGCGCAGACCACCATATGTAGATCTGACCCAAAAATAGAATCAACTTCCAAAAGCTGCCCCACCCTCCTATTTGCATATCTAACCAAACCCCTTGGTCAGATTCTTCCTCCAAATGACGCCGACATTCCACCACAAACGGCATCTTGTTTCAACACCGGGAACCATTATTCCCATAATTGTTTGTTTACCTGTGCAGTTCTGTGTGAGCAGAACCAGAGACTTAGTGCAGAAGCTGTCACGCCCAGATCTGACCAGATCTGATGGCGCCATTTGTCAGAGATGTTCTTCTTCTAGTCGCCGACGTCCTCCAACAAACGAAACTCTGATCGGATCCTGGATCTAGCCGTACCGGCCTCCTCAAGATTGCTGCATAGGGTGACCAGCATGGGCAGAACCGGACCGGTACCCGATCGTCATCCGGAACGGCCCCGACCCGCCTCCCTTGGCTCCCTCGAGTGCTGCCTGTCAACCCAAGTCCTAGTAGCCCTAAAACTCAGCATTGTAGCCTGTTATCTCCCTATGAGGAGTGGGCAAAATTTGAGGATTGTAACTATTCTTTCACATTCGCGTATCAGGGTTGTCGGATCCGGCCGGGGTTTCTTCCCCACGCACTAGTCGTGGAGGTACGTGCTTCATTCCACACTCGCCTTGCTGATTTAGTATATTTTCTATTATGCTGCATTTGTGAGATTAGGGCCATTAGCTAGCTACAAATTACTGTAGTTGTGAGTTGTGAGCGCATGTTCCTTAGCTTCAGTCGAGCACCAAGTTCGAATAGCACACCCTAGGTGACAATGGTTCCTTAACCGCTGCGATCCTGCATTTCCCTTGCAAGGGATAATCATCGGACTGAGTGAGTTTCTATTGAGAGGCATCTCGACCTGGAGAACACCACGGTGGTCAGCCGCCCGGCTTGTCTTTAGCGTGCTAGTGTTGGCCGCACATCGAGTCTGTCGTACGTCTTAGCCCGGCCGTATCTCCCATCCCGCATCAGTGACCAAGGAGAAATGTGTTTGGGTAGCGTGTGTGAGTTCCGTGTTGGCTGGCAGCGTTATGGTAGCCCTTCTAGTCTGTGGCCTTCTTTCTAGGTTGAGCCCAGGGTTTACTGACTTTGAGGCAATGGTCCTCCCAAGGGTGGAGGTTGCGTTCCTGACCATGTGGCCTTAGTTGCGGCACCATTAATGAGGATGGGCCATCACTACAGAGGCGTCATGAGGTTTTGCGAGTTCGTGCCCTCACGACAGCATGGTCGTGATTTCCTGGTGGGTAGTTGTAGTTTCGTCTTGAGGTTAGATCTTCATGGTATTGAGGTTGTGGTTTCTCCCCGACCTCGAGGGTCAAGGGTCCTAGGGAAAGAGCATGTGTGAGCCGCTCGGTAGAACAGTTCCTTGGAATGCGTAGGACATGAGGATTGAGGGTAGCTTAATAAGTTGTGTTTTACCCCTACCGATTACCCACACGCTATTGTTACTGAAGTTCTTATTTTTCTTACTACTGCTGTTACCGACCCCTACTGAGCCGATGAGATGAGGCTCACCCCTTCCTTTTCAGGTATGGTGTTTCCTCTCAGAGTTTAGTGATCCATAGTGGCATCTGGAGAATTGAGTTGCCAGCATGCTCAAGTCGGGGTATGCCTCATAGGTTGTGTACTTTTCCTTCTTTTTTCACTATACATTTTGGACATTGTACTCGAAATTGTAACCTATTTAATTTGAAAAAAAAGAATGTGTATATAGATTTAATTCCTGTACTTTAAGAAAGGTACAAGTACAGAAGGAAAGTATAAGTACACGGGGCATATCCCGGCTCTAGCAACTGGCGACTAACCTCAGCTACTAGAACCACGCTGAACCACTACCACGCCACCCGAAGACCCAGCCTCACCTGAAATACGGTGAAAACACGTAGGGAATGAGCCTTATTTCATAGGCTCAATAGGGATCCCGTGGACCCCCACCTCGCACAAAAAATAAGGCAAGCACGAAAGGTAGCTCTATCTAATGAAAGTACGGTAAAATCAACAGACAGTAATAAATAAACGGAAAAGCCAACTACACTATTATATGATACAGACCAACCTTAGATGTCCAAACACGAGTCCACGCCTATCAGGAGACAGGAGCACTATCCACTAGAAGAATGACCAGATGCGTCCCCTAACATCTTACACCACGTCACAGGTGTCTCCCTACACGCCCCAGGCGAAAACTAAGACATGCCACAAGTACCACGAATAAGGACTAGCTGGGGTCGCGCTCATCAGCGCGCGTCCTGAGCCCCCAACTACGTGTGTACACACAGACCATCTGCTCTAGGTCGGGTCCTCTAGCTGGTTTTCCTCCCAACCGGACTCGGGCTGCAAAGGCAAGGGGCCCTACGGTAAACCAGCCTAAAAATCATCTCTCACCGGGTCACACTCTTCACCACTCCCGGGTGGGTCCACACCCGCGTGCGTAGGAAGCTATGACTAGTGGATAGGTCACTGGAAGAGCAGACTCTCTAGTCACGAAAAATGACGCCTGAACTGAATAAGTACAGGGATCGCTCCTCGTACCGACACCGACTCACAGTGACACAAGTTGAAAACACACCTCCCGGGACCCCTCGACACCCTAACACATGGTCCCCATATGATGTCTAGCATCCACCAGACCATAGGTCAGCACGTGGATCGAGATCCACCCTCCCGGGACTCGAATCGATAAGGAAAGAACCTCTGGTCAAACAAACCCCAGAGAGCGGACCACCCTGGGCCGTTCATGGGTAAACGGACCGTCGATAGGTTGCTCCAAGGAATGTCACGGTCCACCCTAAACTGTCTAAAGCCATGGAACGGTCATTAACGGGCCATTCCACCATAGACTCACATGGTCAGACTCGGACCATAAAGGACACAAACGGTCCCTATTAGGACCGCTCAGAAAGTGAATGGCCAACCACGGGCCGTCCAACTTCTGGACTGAGCGAGAATCACACGGTCGTCTTTAGATTGTTCAGAACGCCAATGGTCAAACGACATGTCGCTTGAGTATCTGAACGGTCCACCTTGGGGCTGTCCAATCACCTAACGGCACAAAATATAAATGGTCACTTTGTAACCGTTGAAGACACAAACGGCCCAATGATAGGCCACCTTCGAAGCTGAGTGGTCCCCCTGGGTATGCTAAGCCACCCAATGGTACAAAACATAAATGGTCCACTCTAGGACTGTGCAAAGGACCAAATGACCAACTCTGGACCATGTGGACCCAACATTGTCCAACGGTCATAAACGCCTCGGGAGTCACGCTGTCTCCATGAGGTACACAGTCAAACAATAGGCCGCCCAAGGGTAAAACGGTCCAACGACTAGCTGCGTACTCCACCGATAGCCCTGGACTAGTAAACGGTCCATCACGGGCCGCTCAAGGGTGTACACAGTCTCTGTTAGAACCGTGTACATCGTACCGACCCGAGAACGACGAACTTTGTCGAAAAACCCCATTTTCACCCCCAAACCACCCTGGCTGAGGGGGAAATGAAGGGGGAACTTGTCCCCAAGATGCTAGGCACCCAATGGTGCCCTCAAACAAACGATTAACATGAAAAACCACTAGATCGGCGCTCAAAACCCCAATGCATGGATTTTCCACCCCGAGCTCAAACGACCCTCTCTTGGCCTAGAAATCGCGGGGAAGGAAGTTACGGAGCTAGGGATATGTCACCCTACCTTGGGGTCGCCCAAAATGCACCGGATCACCGCCGATCAACGAAGAACACTTTGAAACCCTCGTTCCTTTACGAAATCTCACGAGTCGCACACTGCCGTGATCACCTCGCCGCCACTGCCGTCGCCGCGCCGTCGCCTCCATGCCGTCTGCAGCCAGAGGGAAGCACCATCGTAGTCACCGCTGGGAGAGGAGAGAGAAAGAGTTGGTGCGCTCTCATGGGAGAAAATCAAGACAAGAAGGTTTAAGAGCAGTCAATTTCCAGCACATAAGATGATGACCAGGTTCAAGAAAATTTGGTTAGTGTGCATCAGGATGAGTGTCAAGTTTGACAAAGATTTTCAAGAAGATGTGCAGTAAAGGATATGTAGCATGAATGAGAGCATTTGTAGGCATTTAGCTGAGAATGTGAGTTTAGGGAAAGCTAGTAATCAATCGACAACTGAGATCAGTACTAGGTGGAGGTTGGATCCAAGGATCTCCTCACGCAAGGGGCAACTTTTCAGATAGGCCTAACCTATCTTTCTAGTTACGTCTTTTGATATATTGTCTAGTTGAAACTCCCCCTCAACAAAATCATAAGCAACACAAATAGATTCCAAAATCAAGAGAGGAATGAACTCAGGTGAAATCAGAACTGATGAGAATGGAAACCATATGAGACTTGAAAGAAGATTAAAGCTGAGCTAAGAGAAAGATCAACTTTGAATTGTTTACAGAATAGCTAAAAATAGATCAATCAATTTAGTTCAAGACATAAGCACCCCTTGACTGAATGCGAGAGCTTGCAAGCAAGTGATATTAGACTCAAGAGATGACATTCCTGAATGCACACAATTATCATACATTAATGTGCATATGAGCAACTGAGTGCATAGAAACATGTTCTAGCATGCATGAACTCTCCTTATCTATATGCATTATGTGACTGAACTCAGACTACAGGATATGCGATGTCAGCTGTGCAAGAATCAACCATATACAAGACATTAAACTGACATGATTCATGACCAATATGCAAAACCCTGGACATACAATTGACCCATGGTACTTGGCGGGGGACTAGCCCCTACGTATAAGGTGGGTTTCCAGACATAAATGATCTGCCCTTCTCCTAACGTCCCATTTAATATACCACGAGATCATGCAAGACAGTGTAGTGCAAATGCAGTCCTATGTGCATCTCCAATTTTTGGATGACAGTTTGCTGAACAGATATATATGCGAATGAATATGTATGCAACAGGTTTTAAGTGATTGTGTTAGAGATGTAATATAATGCATGCAGGCATTAGACACATGCAATTTAGATTTCCAGACTAGATATGCAATTCATTATCAATCTAATATATGCACTGATTGCTCAACATATGCATTGAGAGACAAAAATTCAAATAAAAGATGCAGATGTGAGCATATATGAATGAGATTCAGATTAACAAAATAAGCATGATATTCATCAATCTAAAGAAGATTATTGAACAATCAAATAACCAAACCTGTAAAATGCAGAATTGGGTTATACCATACTTAAGTGCCTTGGCTTATTGAACCCCTTTTATTCCTCATCCCTAAGGCACTCCTACAAAACATAAATCTTATTTTACATTTCTAGGTACCCAAGCCTTCTTGGGTCCTATATGGTTAGTAGCACCGTTGATGGGTGCTTTCCACAGCTTTTGAGCTTTCACATCATCAAAAATCATTAAAAATTAGTTATTCATAGAATGTCCAATCTGACCATAATAATGACATGAGGTAGCAGACTTTGTGATCTTCTTGTGCAATTTAGCATAAGCATGGATGCTCTGACCATAATCAAACCTGTTATCATATCTATCATGAGTAGCTTTCTTCCCTTTCACATGCCAATAGTCCTTATCTGTATGGCCACTTTTATCACAGTGAAATCACATAATGTGCTTGCCTTTTGGACCAACCATAGTTCTATCAAAAATGTTTTTCTTAGCAGGGAATTTTACAGAATATGGATGGACACTTTTCCTAAACTAACAGTGAGCAGCCATGTGACCAGTCTTGCCACAACAAAAATAGTTATTTCTCTTTTTCTGAACAGAGACAAAGCTCCTAGCATGCTTTCTATCATCTTGTTTCAAGATAAAATATTCATGCATAAAATGACCATGCCTACCACAGTAGTGACACTTGGATCCGCCCGATCTTGAAGCATGGTTTTTGGCATGAGATTTACTAGCATGCACTACTTTATCATGAGAATTTCTTATCTTTTTCTTCAGATGATCATTCTTTTTTCCTTTTTCAGCTTGTTTCTAATTTTTCTATTTAGTGACATGCTCAGGAAGCTTTTGAGTTGTGAACTGAAAGACTGAATGATTTTTATTGCTGGTTTGTTCAGAGCTACACACAAATGATGTATAAAAAACATTGCATTGGGTTGCTGCACTTCATGCCTTATAAAGTTCTCTCAACTCGATGCATACACTAGCTGCTTGCTCATAAGGTCAATGCGCATGGCACTGACACGCATATAAGGTCGATGCACATGGCACTGATGTGCACATCAGGTTGATGCACATGGCGTTGGAACACATATAAGGTCGATGCACATGGCGCTTATAGGCACATAAGGTCGATGCACATGTGTTGGGTATGATCTGGCAGGTCGGTGCAGATATAGAACCCATGCATGTAAGGTCGATGCATATCTCTGTTTACAACCATGCAGGTCGATGCATATCCCTGTTCACACCTTCACACAGGTCGGTGCACATTTTGTTAGACTGCATACAAGGTCGGTGCACATTTTGTTTGACTACATACAAGGTCAGCACACATTTTGTTAGTCAGCACATAAAGTCAATTCTTCTTTTGCTCTCTAACATATAAGGTCTGTGCAGCATTTCTAAACTGCTAGCAAGGGTCGATACACATTTGGAAGTCAAAGTCTACGCATATATAGAGGTCAATGCATGTTCTGGTCTAAGCATGTCCAAAGTTTGTGCATGTTTGCTATGATGTCTGTGCACATTTGCAATTGGGAAAGTAAGGTCAGTGCATGTTGATGAAGGGTTGTGCACATGTGAAGCATAAGGTCGGTGCAGCATTAGGTCAGTGCACATTCATGTCTTGTGCATATAGGTCGGTGCACATGTTGAGGTCTACCTGTGCGACTGTTTGAAGTTGATGCATATCTGGTTTCAAGTCATCAAGTCTGTGCACCATTGTCCTCTCTCTAAGGCATTTGCAGAACATTCATGTGATAAGTCTGAGCATATGTTTTCATCTGATTATTGCATAAGTATAAGCTCTAACATATAAGGTGTTTGACTAAATGACTATCTTCTTATAAGCAGGAACTCTATTAAACACTTTAAGGGTAAGAAGCATCAACCTCTTAAGTGGTCGCATGATCCCAAAACGAAGGCGTCCAACTCTTCAGGAATGATCAAAGCAGACACATGAGTCCGACCAATCAGTGGTACAACGTTAAGGTGGCACGTGATCCAAGAAAAGATGGCACATTTGTTTCAAAAGTTTCCAAAGGAAGAACATTCCATTGCCACGTGGACCAATGTGACTTCACTAGGTTTTTCTATCTCATCCTTACGGAGACACTGTCCCTATTTAAAGGCTGCCTTACCCTTGGATGAAGGGCACTGAAAGCTGTAGAAAGGTGCGAGAGTCCCTGCCGTGAGAAGATCCCTTTCGAAAAGAGAGCTACGCCAGAAAGAGAGAGAGAGTGAGAAGAGGAAATCTGAGAGTAACCAGCCCTTTTCATTTCAAAGTGCTTCTATGAAGCTACGTTCAGTTTCTTCTTTTCTATTTTTTATTTTTCCATTTTGTTCTCATTTGACTTATCGTTTTGTTCCCTCCAATGGTACTTGGAGGAAGGGAGACTGAGGTCTCCGATTGTGAGTGATAGGGTGTCTCTCACGGGTTCCCTTTGAGGATTCAGAGGAAGGGAGATCGTTCTACGGTTCTGGACTTGCGGGTAGCAAGCCTAGGTGCCAAGTTTCTATGGGTGGCAGAACTTGGGTTGAGGGATTTGTCTCCCTCAGGTTTCAACCTGTGAGCCAGCATTTGTCGCTGACTGAGTCTGCTTGAAACTTTCTCTTAGTGCAAGGAATCCTCACTCAGTGTGAACGAGGGGTGGACGTAGATTGTGGGTAGCAATCGAACCACCTAAAAAATCCTTTGTGCCATCTCGTGTGGTTTGTTTATTTGTTTCTGTGATTGCTTGTGTGGTTTCACTGTGCCCAAGAGGTATATTAAAAGACGTAGCTCAAACAATAGGTCACCCCTATCTGTAGAGCTTCCTTCTTGCGTGAGGAGACTCTAGGGTCCAACCTCCGCCTCATATTCCTAGCATCTATCTGATATATCATTTGGTTCCCACTCTGTTCAACTCTCTCTATTTGAATTTTAGACAGTCTAATCATTAGTCTCTTGCTGGCATGTTAACTGTTTGATTATTGCTCCATCTAAGTTTGATTTTTTGAGTAATATTTGCTGGCCTGCTTTTGTTGTAGCTTGTTGAGTGCTAGTACGCTTGCTGCATTTCTGTCTTCATCGATTAAATTCCATCATCAATTCTTTCTCCTCCAAAGTTGTCCGTCTGACGTTTCCTTTGCCTACTTCAAGTCTCGCTCCCACCGTCACTTCATTCAAGTCTCCTCTACTTCGTCCAACCGCAAAGGTTGGGCGGAGAAGTAT
Source organism: Amorphophallus titanum (assembly GCA_024336825.1). NCBI lineage: Eukaryota > Viridiplantae > Streptophyta > Magnoliopsida > Alismatales > Araceae > Amorphophallus > Amorphophallus titanum. The sequence continues at coordinate 723,414 of JANBPO010001371.1, read as the reverse complement.
GTGTACCTCGTCAAGTCGCAGGACTGAGAGGCCTCCAATAGATGGATGTGTGGAGGATTCCCCCCCACCTGGCGTGATAGGCAGCCTTCTCTCCGGGCTGAGGATCGCTGGAAGCTAAAGGCCCTCCTTCGGTATCCCCTGGCCGATGCAGACCTGGTCCTGACTCTGGCGCTGCTCCGGGAGCTGGGGTTGTGCCCCCCGTTGTCGCAGGGTACGAGTTTTGTCCCTTCGCTAGGTCGCTCTATTTATGGAAGATGCTTAGCCAAACCCCCTTTTTTTGTCTTCAGGGGTGCTCGAGCTGCAGGGTTGGACCGCTGAGACCGTCAGACTGTCGCGGAACGTTCCTCGCCCCGTGGACCACGTGGTTTCGGGAACCGGTCAAGTGTCGGTCGTCGCCCCCCAAGTTGAGGTGGTATTTGCTCCGGGAAGGTTGCAGCATCCGGTCCCTACCGGAATTCTGTTGGTGTGCTCGTCGGCCGTGTCTGCTACGGGCTGGTGTGGTTCCGTGGCGAGTGGAGGTCCTGGTTCTCCAAGGGGTCTCGCCGAAGAAGCTATCGGTGTTGTTGACGAGGGCTCCGGCATGGGTGGCGGTAGCCGCGTCGCCCTGACCGATGACGAGCTGGCGACCCTGGACGCTCGTCACCGGTCGAGGAAGAGAGCGAGGAGCCCTCCCCCTGCTTGGAGTCGTGTTCTGCCTCCCTCGGTGTCTAGGCGGCCCTCTGTTGAGGCTCCGCCGCCCTCAGTGGCTGGCAGATCGGTGGTCCCCCCTGCATCGGTCCCCTTGGCGCGGGGCCACGACAGGGGTAAGGCTCCTGCCACTGGCGTGGATGTTCCATCCCTATCGGTGTCTCCGCAATGCAGCCCATCCCCGCCACCTCGGGATCTGTCGTCTGAGTTGGCTGAGTTTGTTATGGCTGTCGACCTTATGGGAAGGAGCGTCGGCTAGCACCAGCCCTCGAGCGAGTTCGGCCCTGAGGTCGAGGGTGAGTTGACAGCGAAAGCTGCCAGGAGCGTCTGCCTAGTCGCGAGTACCCTTGGGCGGTGGAGGCACTATCTCCGGGCCCTTGCTCGAAAGCTAGAGTCCAGCCAGGCTTCCCAGGCGGAGCTGGAGAAAAGCTTGAAGGAGTCCTAGTTGGCCCGAAATGAACTTCGCGAGCAGTTCTTCCAGCAAGGTCTGGCCTTCACCGGCATGGAGCGTGACCGGGATGCCTTTCGCAAGCGGGTGGACGCGGCCGAAGGGCGAGCAGGCACTGCCGAGGAGCGAGCGACTGAGCTGGGGGCGCAGGCCCAGGTTGCGGAGACTCATGCTCTGGAGATTGTGGCCGAGCTGACCAAGCTGCGCTCCTTGCTATCGACCGCAGGTGAGGAAGCGGTGGAAAGCTTCCGTTCTTCTTCGGCCTACTGGGAGGAGCTGACGGAGGTGGCCTTGGAGTTCTACGGGCCAGCTCACGATCGAGGCTTCCGGGAGGGTTGGAGTGCCGCCGTGAAGGCTACTGTAGCAAGTCTTGGGTGCGAGGCCCCGTCGTTTCCTCCTCCCTCGCCACCATATGACCTAGAGGCCGGCGAGGGCGAGGAGGAGCCTGCTGAAGCTGAGGTGCCATTACCGGTGCCAGACACGGAGGAGCGTGCACCTGTGGACACCTCGACAGCGGAGGCCCAAGTAGTGGGGCTGGACGGCGACTCACCTCCTGCTAGTGCTGTTGATGCACGTGAGCCCAGAGAGGCTAAGGCACGTGATGATGTATCCGGGGTGGATCCTTAGAAGGACGCCCGCACTTGCTTGTTTTTTCCTTTCGCTTTCCTCTGTTTCTGCATGAGGGCAGTTTTTCCTTTTTTGTAACACTTCACCTGATGCGGACGACGTCGGTGGAAGGATCGACGGCAACTCCGGTATCACGAACAGGACTGGATAGGTTGTTACCTCGCGTAGCTCGACCTCACGCAGGACGGTCTCACACTGGGCAACTCTCGATTCTCACACGGGAGAAGGGAGGGAAGGAAATGCAAGAGGGAAGAGCTCTCACGTACAAAATAATCTTTCATTCAATTCATCTTGCTATATTGCGTGCTCTATTTTTGTGTTGAATGCACTGCGCTCTGATTGACATGATTGATATAGACTCATCACGTCATTTTTGAGTAATCTTCCACGCTCGGGACGTGACAGGTCCCAATGACTCACGTGGCACTGCGATCTCAATTTCAAAACACAGACTTAGATTATCGTTGAACTATGCGGCCATCAATATGCACCCCTTTAAGGGAGATCACTGAGGACCATGCTATGAGGTAGTAAGCCCCCGAGGATCTGAGAGTGACAAAAGACTTTGGCGAATGACCAGAGAGTTGGAAGATGACACAGCGGTCAAATGAGAAGGGGGAGGCTCCTTGAATCGGTGGTTAAGAGAGAAGGGGAGCCTCCTTGAATTAGCGGCCAGGAGGTTATGGGAGCTTACTTGAATCGAGACCAGGTGGTGATCTGACATGGGAAATGGGTGCAAACCCCTTGAATTGACGGGGGGAGTGCGGTGAGACTATGGGCCATCCGACATGAGGAACGAGTTCATGTGGCACACTGGATCATAGCAGGCAGTGCTCTCTTAGACTAGATCAATGTTTGTAAATGAATGGGCAATCTTGGGACGACAAGGGGAAATCAAGGAGTGAGCCTAGATCAGCCAAGGTGCCACACGAAGCTAAGAAACCCATTGAGACACCATGAAGGATCCAAAATGGCAAACAAGTGACGAAGCATAGTGAGATTGCAGCTCTCTCACGATCCCGCTTTAGACTAGAGGCTTAAGGGAGGAAAACATGGAGATGTCCCTTATTCAGACAATGTCAGATGGGGATATTATGAGACAGAAGACACATGATAAACCAACCAAGAAGCTAATTTGCCCCTCACCTGAGACGCTCAAAGATCACATCTGGGAGAGATACTGAATCTCTAACAGCTCAAGGGGTTAATGATCGTCCAGTGGTGGCAAATGACGTAGACATCGAAAAGCTTGGAATAATAGGGGATGGCGAAGTTAGCGATCAACACAGTGACTATGTTAGCAGGTTAGGAATCAATGTAGTAAGCCAAGCAACTAGGAAAGCATCTGTATCCTGTGGACTGAACGCCAGGAACCATGTCTAGGAGATGACAAATTCCTGTCACCCTCAGGGATCAAATGACCATTGTACAGAAATCGGGAAGAACAGAATGAAGCAGACAATTGGGTATATGGTGAAATTTCATAACATTCATTCCCTTGATCACATCGAAGTCAAAAGAAAAATTACAAATCATGGAGGGGGGAAGATATAGCCCCACCGGCATCAATCGGTGGAGACCCACCTACAAATCAGTCGTGGCCACTGTTCTCTCTCTCACTCTTTGTAGATCTCTTTAGGGCTAGTGACCACCTTCACGCAGAGCTTGTTGGGCTTGGGAAGACGGCCACCCAAGTTCGCTCCAGGGGGATCCAGAGAGACATTTCGAAGGCTCCTCCCCTTCCTTTATATGTAGAAGAGATGGAAAGGTGTTGAAATCTCTTTTTCCTCTTTCTTTTACCTCAGCCGCTCGAACGTGGGCCATGGGCATGCTTTGCTTACCTACGCTAGTCGAATGGTGAATCATGGGGCATCCTTCCGCTTGCCATCGTACGCGCAGCACGTCGCCAAGGTGCTTGCCATCTCCTGCCGGTCCATTAATGGCTGAGTAGAGGGCATGGGGAAAAGCTATTGTTCCGGATGCTTTCTCGCGCTAATTCAAGATGCCAGCTGATTCAAATGCCTTTGGAACTTAGTTGATTCAAGTGCCTCTAGGGCTTGCACACCAATTCAGTGCAAATGGAGGCTTTTCTGGCCGGATCGGGTGCATGGGAGCTGGCCAATTCATCTTCAAAAGGGGGGGTCTATGCGCCGGTTCATGTTGCCATGGGTGGTGGCCGATTCGAAGCTACATGGGTGCTGGCCGATTTAGGGTACCACAAAGGGCTTGGCTGATTCAACTTGCCACAAAGGGCTTGGCCGATTCAAGTTGTAACACCCGTAGTTTAGCGGATCCTTAGTGGTGCGGATCTAGGTTCCGTCTGGTAAATTTTGATTATTTTTAGGAATTTTTAGGGTATTTTTATGCATTTAAGTACAATTGTTAAAGGCCGGGGTTCAATGGAAGCCCTGGATGCCACGGGTTCCTTCCGCAGTTGTTCAGAAATTTCCCTTTCTGGTTCCTCAGGAACTCCTCCTCATAGCCCGGGTTAGTGAAAACCTGCTCCATTTAAACCAACCCTTTTCGACTTGAAAGGTTCAATTCTAAGAAATATGCTATTGAGAGGGTGAGCTATATATATATATATATTAAGTAAACAAAGTTTTCATAGTAGCGTCCCAAAAAATTTTTGTTTTCATTTTTTTTTGGTTCTCTCGAGAGAAGAAAGGAAATCTAAGGGTGGAGGCTTGTTTCTCTGAAAATCCTAGTGAGAACTCACTCAAACCGCAGGGATGACTACACAAGACTGCATGGGTACAACCAGCCTGGCGACCATGTGGGTATCCACGGTTTGCAAGGACTTATGGAGGTTCTCGATTGGAAGGAGCTAGTTACACCCGAGTGCGAATCCCCGGGTGAAGAGCTCAATCCAACAGGAGGGTGTTCCTAAGAGTGTGATGCCGGCTCTTCCTAAGCCCACCCGCGTATCGACCTGTAGAAGATACTGAACATACAATATATGCAAAACAAACTAAACATTAAGTAGAAAATAGAGGTGAGTAGAATTTGAACATGGCATGGCCAAACTGTTGGTCGTTTGAATACGTGGGTGGCCAGGTCGATGGCCACCCAGGAAAGCAGGGTGGCCAACTAATGGGCTGTTCAAGAAAGGTGGGCGGCCAGGTTATGGGCCGTCCAATGAAGCAAGCGGCCAACCTCTTGGTCGTTCAAAGGAAGTTTAGGCGGCAAGTAATCTGGTCACCCAAGTGTTTAGGCGGCTAGATACTTGGCCTCCTTCTGACTGCGAGCAGAGCTAAACTACAATGCCAAAATCAATAATCATGGGCTCTAAAATTCTTGAATTTCCAGCATCTAGGACTTATAGTAAGCTGTAGCGGGTCCCACCATGATCGCAATGAGGTTGTAGGCACCAGAAGGTGGTGGCGGGCGGGACAAGGCAGCGTGGTGCATCCGCAGTCGCGGTTGCCCCACTCGGACCGTGACTCGTTGTGACCTACACTATAGGGGTTAGGATTGCAGAAATAAGGTGATCACCCGAGACTACTACCTGAGTCACACACGGTGATGATTGCATTAGAATGCCTTCAATCAGGGAGTTTGTGAGAGCCCATCTTCTCCATTACTCAGCTGGCCAAGAACGGAGAGCCCTGTAATGTCCCGGGATGCTAAAAATCCTGCAAACAATAACAGCCCATAAATACCACAGGAAACAAACACCAATTAGCTCTGGGAAGTGCAATATAAGTTCTAACAGCATAGAAGAAGGAGAAAATGGGGGAGCGATTACCTGGGGGAGTGTGTGGGAGGGGGGTGGTCGAGACTTTTGACCACCCACCTTCCCGTTTGTTTTAAGATAAAACCACTATAGTAGGATCTACGGGAGTTAACTAAGATGCTTTGGATGCAAAATGAAGGGGCTGTGTATTGCAAAACAAGGAATAGGGAATGGAAACAAGAGAAACAAACCGGGGGTGGCCAAGCCTATGACTACTCAAAGATCGAAAGAGAAGAGCACTGGCACCGGGCATCCCTTCCAAGCTATCAGCCCCCTCCCACCCAATTCCTTGCACTCAAACTTTGAAGGTCACCTTCGGTGGGGTGCTCGACCTTTCCTCGTTTCTCCTCCTAAAGGTCTCTTCTCTACTGCTGCTATCATCCCCTTCCACCCCCACTTCTCCTACTCCCCCCCTCCTCTAGTTTTCTCCCTAGGGGCTCTCTCTAGAAGCCTCCGAGGTCATGCCACTGGACGTGGGTGTCGAGGGTGGAGTTTGTGTAGGGAGTGGAGGAAGAATGAACCATGTTCTTTGACCAACGGTTGCAAGAAGACGGCCAAGTTAGTGGCCTTCTACAAGGGGTTGGCGACCAGTAGCCTGGCCTTCCACAAGTACAGGGTGCCCATCGACCTGGCCTTCTAACAGGCCTAGGTAGCTAGAGCCTTGGCCGCCCAGCCCATTGGGTCCTAGACCCTGTGCATGAGCTAGGCCCAATAATACTTGGGTCTGGCTTCACTTAAAAGTGTAAAACGTCGGTAAATCAGGTAAAACGACTCACGTCACTGATATGATGATCTAACTGGGGATCCGTAAGATTTCCAAAATTAGGCGTCTACAATTATAAGTTAGTGTCACGCCCTGAGCTATATGTATAGCGAAAGCAACCTCAAGAAACATGCACAGTCGGAATTCTAGATTTTCCTATAAATAGCCCCCCTCTCTCTTTCTCTCATTCTCTCTTCCTCACTCTCTCTCTTCTCACGCTCTCCCTTTATCTCCCTCTCCCTTCCGGCGACCGACGGAGGAGGATAGGGGCGAGGTGGCGAGGTTCGTGGGGGCGAGGGACGATGGGGATGGGATGAGGAAGTGGCGCGTGGAGAGCCAGTTCGCGAGTGTGGGGCACCAGCGAGGGTTTCGTGGACATTTCATGATGGATCGGGGTCCTCGGCGTGTGAAATCTTCGGTGGAGATAGGGGGACGGATCCTTGACTCGCGTACTTCCATTTTCGTGATTTTGGTAGGCCGTGGTGAGCCAGCGGACTTATTTGAGCATGTTGGGAGAAAAGAACATGTTTTGGGTGTGAGCCAGATCTAGTGATTTGATCGCATTTTGGGGGTTTAAATGGGTCCTCTCGGTGCTAGAGAGGTTGGGGACTAGTTTCTCCTTATTTTTCCCTTCACATGGGTGTGAACGGGACGTGGAATGGCATTTTTTACGGTGTTCATCAGTTTCACGCTCGGGACGACCTAGCGATCCTTCCAGGGACTGTCAGGGTGTGAAGCGGGCATGTGGAGACTGCTAGGGTCCCCCTAATGTTGGTTCAGGCCTTGCGGTCGCGCGATGGACTACCAAAGTGCTTTAGTGGTCTGGTGAAGACCGCTAGGCTCTGCTTTGCAGTCAGAGTATGACTGTTTGGCCGTGTTTTAGTCTTTTGAGGTCAGTGGGGTAGCGACCTTAGGACTGACCGCTAGGATATGCCTAGCAGTCAGGCGAAGGATCGCCACTCTGCTTGGCGGTCCGGGACTGACCGCTTGGGGTTTGGTTGTCTTCGGCCCTCGCGGTCTTGGCTGGACCGCTAGGGTGGGCCTTGCGGTCCAGGGGAGACCGCCAGGCTTCCTAACGGTCCAGAGAGGACCGCTAGGTGATGTTTTGTGCTCGCCGTGTCCGTTTTGCATTGTATTGGTCTCCGGTCGACCCAGTTGTGACCTAGTGGTTGACCTTGGGCCTCATGGACATTCCGGACACTATGGGTTCTGCGTTCGTGTGATGGGGTGTCCAGATATTCCGTCTTACCATAGTTTCAGACATAGCGATTAGGCCAGATTGACAGCGTCGTGCCGTTACGTGCAGCGGTCTTGACCCGAGTCTCGTTACTCAATGACCGTTGGGTTATTAGGTCTAGTGGGCTGTCTAAAGTCGGGTGGCTCCGAGCCACCTGTTACTCTGTGTTACTCGTGATGGGTGCGTGGATGGTTTTTAGTGTTCATGTTTTGTGAGCCCCCACTAGTCGTAGCTTTCCTGCCCACGTGTGTGCGGACTCACTTAGGAGTGGTGGAGAGCGTGACTCAAGTGAGATGGTTTTACGCTGGTTTTCATAGGGCCCCTTACTTTTACAGCCTGAGTCCGACTGGGTGAAAAACCAGCTAGAGGACCCGACCTACAGCAGATGGTCTGTGTGTGCACACGTAGCTAGGAGCAGAGGACACGCACTGACAAGCGTGACCCCAGCTAGTCTTTGTTCTATCTTACTAGTACTGTGTCTCGATCTCCGCCTGGGGAATCGTAGAGAGACACCTGAGATTGTGGACTAAGTCATCAGTGGATGTATCCGGCCTTACTTTTGGTGGGCAGTACTCCCGTCACGTGATGTTAGTTGTCGTGTCGCGGGTTTTTGTTTCCCGTCTGCGAGATGGGATTTTGTGTGTGGTTCGGGTGTTTTCCCGAGCCGAGGTCTAGGATTTTCGGTGAGCGTCACCAAGGACTTTCCCGAGACGGCGTAGAGTTCATGACGATGAGGTCGTAACTGTGTTTCCAAACCGTGTGATTTTGGTGTAGGACTTTGTCTGTAAGGATAGGCCTCCACGATAGTGACATCGTGTCGTTTTCCTGGTAGCTTGACTAGGGAGGTCGGAGTCTGGTGGTTCGTGTATGGTCGTTCCCTGACCGTGGGATTAGGGTGTTGGGTTCAGTTCCTGTAGGAGTACCTGTAGAGCCGAGATTTTACCAGTCACCGTGTTTATTGTTCCTACTATTACTGTTGTTCTTGTTGTAGTTTCTGCTTTCTGTGCCACCGTTATTTTCGGTTGGGGTTCTGCGGGACCCCTACTGAGCCAGTGATAGGAGGCTCACCCCTAGTTTTCATGCCATGCGGACCAATCAGAGGCTGCCAGGATTGAAAGGTTTTTGAATCAAATATAGTTTATGAATATCCAAACAAATGCACTTCTCTTGGAGGGAAAGATTTGTGTGGCTTGTGCCTATATATATATGGAGCTTCTACATCAAGAAGCTGCTGTTGGAGCTGCTATCGCTGCCTAGTGTGCTAGTTTAAGTGTTGAGAAGGAAGAGCAAGTATGAAAAGGGAAGAGAAGAAAAAGAGAAGAGACGAGTGACTGTCCTGAGCATCCATGATCTGAGCTGATAAGAAAAGAGAGAGAGAGAGTGAATGTGGGCAGCCAAAGAAGGGATCTGTCGGCCATGCTTTCTTTGAAGTCTGTCATGTTCTGCAGTTGTGTTTGAGTCCTTCACCCTGCAAGTAGCCGAACCTTACTTCTTGTTTTCTCTGCTTTGTTCTTTTCTTGCTGTTGAACTCTTCATCTCCAACTCTAGTGTGTCCAAGCTGTGTATCAACTATCTAAGCTGTGTATCAATGGTTTTTCAAGCTGTCTATTAGCAGGAAGCCTCACCGGGTTGGTGAGGGGTGGATGTAGGCATGCTAGGGAGTAGCCGAACCACCTTAAAAATCTCTGTGTTGTGGTTTGTTTTGGGTACACTCCATTTCTTCTATCTCCTTCACAGGTGCCTTATTTTCGTTTAAGTTTTCTTGCAGCATTGTGTCTTCGTGATTCCCTGAGCTAGAATAGAACCGTGCTGGAAACTTGGTTACACTACCTCACCGGTTCATGCTGGCCTTGCACTGTATTAAAAATTAGGTTCCGGATCTATTCACCCCCTCTCTAGATCCTCTCTTAACATCCAACAGTTGGTATCAGAGCAAGTCCCCTAGAAAATGTGGTCTAACGACCACGGGAGATCCAATGGGAATGTAGCTCGCAGCTATATAGTTGAAGGGCATGCAATTAATCGACCTCCATTCTTTGATGGAACAAATTACTTATATTGGAAAAATAGAATGGAAGTGTTTCTCCGTGCCCAGGATCATTTGATTTGCCGTGTGGTTAGTAGAGGTCCGTTTGCTTTACCAGAAGTAGACGATACCTAGACTCCTGACCTGGTTAAAAATTCTACAATCAATTGGAGTGCTATGAATATCATGCAATGCGCCATCCACTCCATAGAATACTCAAGGGTATCCACTTGCAAGTTTGCAAAGGAAATGCGGCATAGGATTGAGCTAATTTATGAGGGGACAGCTGAGGTAAGAGCCACCAAGGCCAACATGTTGATTTCTGATTATGAAATGTTCAAAATGAATTCAGATGAATCTATATCTGAGATGTATGCTAGATTAGCCCAATTAACCAACAGCTTGAAACTTCTAGGAAAAGAATACACTGACAGTGATATGGTTAGGAAGGTCCTTAGATCTCTCACCCCAACGTGGCACACTAAGGCCACTATTATTGAGGATTCAAAGGACTTGTCCATAATGATAGTCGATGAACTAATAGGTTCGCTCATGACATATGAGCTCAACCTGAAGAGGAACTAGGAAGATACCAAGTAGAAGAGAACTGTGGCTCTCAAAGTTTCCGAGAGCATAGACAGTTCTGATGAGGATAATGAAGATGACATTCCAGAGTCAAGCATAGCTAACCATGCCCTACTCACTAGATAGTTTAAGAAGTTCCTAAGGAACAGAGGTAAATTTCAAAAGAAAAAGAGGACAGGTCAGGTAAGGAAGATTTCCAATCGTAAATCTACCCCACTCAAAAATTCTGACAAGATCATTTGCTACCAATGTAGGAAACCAGGGCATATGCAGGCAGAATGCCCCGAGATGCTCAAAAAGATGGCTAAGGCCAAAGGAAAGAAACCCAAAGCCATGGTGTGCACATGGAGCGATAGCGAGGAGGAAGATGAAGGCTCCTCCACACTGGATGATGAGGATGACTACTGATTAATGGCAGATGAAGACTAGGTAAGCAATCTGTTTGAAAATTTTTTGATTGAGGATTGGGAAGATGCGTATGCCATTTTACTTGAGAAATATGATATGTATAAAAAGGAGAACAAACATTTGAAAAAGAAAGTCAATGCCTTAGTGCATGATAATCATGTCAGCGAGGATTTGAAAATCTTAAGAGCTGAAAATGAGAGACTAACAACAAAGATTAAGGAATGCAAATCTGACAGATTTGTGCCCACTGTTTCCATCTAATCTCCTCCTGTAAACAAGTATCATGCTTCTCCTTGCCAATCAGCCTCTGTTGCTGTTCTTGTTCTGTTAGTGGTTGCTGCTGTTCAAGATGGTCAAATTTACTTAAAAACCACTGCAATTTTTTCTTTTCTTTTATATCTCTCTTTTGTCCACTGGGCAGACCAAATCCTGATGATTGCTTTCATCTTTTTTAATTTCTGAACCATATTCTGTACCCTTGACATGTGTAGATCATCACTCGGTCACTGCTGAGAATGAGTTCTAAGAGCTGCTCGTTACCAAGCCATGCTTTCTCTACCTGGAACTGCCTGCTTCTTCTGGAATTACTAGTACAAGCCAAAAGGATTGAGAGGAATGTCGACTCTTTCTAGGGGTTTTCTGGGAGGATGCAGCCGCTGGAGTTCGCCACGGGGGCGATGGGGAGCGGTGGCAGGGGTCCTCAGCGCCCTTATGGTGACCGCCCCTAGGGTGAACCAACTGCCTCCTCGCAGAACATTCAATGGGATTTGCTTCTCGTGCTTGAGAAGAGGTCACACCCTATGGTTTTGCAGGGAGGGGTCGGGATGGAAGGAGCTGGCGACTGGAGGAGCTACTGGGGATTTCTTCCACAAAGGCACTTTCGCGGAGGTTGTCTGGGGGATGCCAACTCCTTCGTCTGTGCAGGGTGAGTGTCAAGAGGTGGGCAACCTCATCGCGGACCTTATCCAAGGCCGGGCGGGTCAAGGTGATTCTAGAGGCTCGAGGGGCTAGGGATGACTGTTGGGAAGTCTGCCCGATGTTGAAGAATGGCTTCTTAGCCGTTGGACAATGGCCGGAGGTCATGCAGGTGGCTGCAGCAGAAGGTTTTCGGGTGGCTGGAGGGGGGATCTTCCTGATGCAACAGTGGACCTGCCAGAGGGGGACCTTCCCCAACCTGAGATCCTCTGGCTTGCCCATCAGGTTCCTCCGGCTACCAGCCTTCCTGTGTGACGAGGAAGGGCTGGGCAGGATCATTCGCGGCTTTGGCAAGGTAGATGCCGGCAACCTGCAGTTGCTCCCAATCGGCGTTGTTAGCACGATCGAGGCCACCATCTGGGTCTCCAGCTCCTAGTCGGTACCTCCAGTGTTGTCCCTCACCATCGGGGACGCATGTTTCGTGGTTTGGGTGCTAGTACAACTGGAGTTGGAAGTGTGGCGTTGGTGGCGGCCAAAAGCTCATGGGTGGCCGCATGGGAGTCAGGAGGTGGAAGAAGACCCCTAGGGGGGTACGTGGCAGCCTAGGAAGCCCCCATTCAAATTTGAGGGTGTACAGGTGGGTTGGGCAGGCTAATGGGCTGAGTGGCAAGAGGGGCTGGTGGGCCGAGCGGGCCGGTGGGCCAGTCCACTGTTAGAGCAGACGGAACAAGTGGAGCGATGGGCCGAGTATCTGGGGCAGCTCTTTGTGCTTCTGAGTCAACTTGGGACCTAGATCTAAGGGAACTTCTCGCGACATACTTGGATCTGGAGGGCAGGGTGTCACAGGGCATCGTGGGCCCAGTACTATAGTTCTCCCCCGCCTGATAGCTACTATTGAAATCTCTTCCTAGGCCGCAGTGGTGCAAAGTGGCTGATGGCAGGCGATGACGGTGGCTTTTGGGGTTAGAGCAACTGGCAATTCCCCTCAACTTAGCAAGGGGCCTTGGTGTAACGTTCTCCGGCGGGACAGGGGAACAGAGCGGCGGATGACTGGTGACGGTGACGACTTTCGGGCCTGGAGCATTGGCTGTTTCCACTACTGCCTAGGGCGTCAGCTCCCTTCATAAGGTGTCATAGCATAGTGCTCTCTGACAGGACAGGAGAGCTCCCCCTTACTACGGCCCCAGAGGTCCCCTTTCTTGTGATCCCAGCAGGGGCGAAAGGAGCCAGAGTATGCTCGCCACTGCCGCTAGGTGGCCTTGTGACCCTGACCTAGCCTCCCTCCCGCCGTGGCAGTTGTTGTCTAGGATCCCAAACACATATCAGAGATGGTGGGATATCGTTGATAGTAGGTGAGAAGAATAGCTTGCATATCAGCTTGAGACAATTACATGTATTAAGTTTTAAATTTCACTGTATTAATGATGAGGAAATAAAGTATTTTATGATTCTAAACTTTCAAATATATGTGGTACATTGTTGGATGTGCTCAATTAAATGGTATAGCAATGGACCCGAGCAAGGTGGAAGTCATGGCAAAGTGGGAAGCACCAAAGACAGCCATGGAGATTAGAAGCTTCCTTGGCCTGGCTGGATACTACCGTTGGTTCGTCGAAGGCTTCTCCACCATTGCTGCACCGATGACCAAGCTGACCAAGAAAGGAGCAAAATTTGTCTGGTCAAAGGAGTGTGAAGACTACTTTCAGATGCTCAAGGAAACATTGACTTCGGCCCCAGTGTTGGCACTCCCTCAAGGGGACGATGGCTTCACTGTCTACACAGACACCTCTAGAATCAGCCTCGACTGCGTACTAATGCAAAATGGCTCGGTGATCGCCTATGCCTCGAGACAGCTGAAGAACCATGAGAAGAACTACTCCACTCATGACCTGGAAATGGCAGCAGTGGTCCACGCCTTGCGCATCTGGAGGCACTACTTATATGGGGTCTGGTTTGAGGTCTTCACTGACCATCAGAGCCTCAAGTACACCCAAAAGGAGCTCAATTTGAGGCAAAGGAGGTGGGTCGAGCTATTGAAGGACTACGACTTCTCCTTACAGTACCATCCGGGCAAAGTGAATGTGGTGGCAAACGCTATCAGCCGAAAGTTGATGGCGCTGAGTTTGCATAGAGAATGGGATATGATGGAGGGAGTGATCGAATCACGACCCGAGAAGAGGGAGCAGTTCAGCCTCTTAGTCGGGTTGTTGGCAAGACTAGCACACTTAGATAGAATTGCCGAGGCACAAAGGTAGGACATGGTATTGTAGAGACAATTGAATAAGGAAGGCTTCTAGACAGGGATTGACGGACTGGTTACATTCTGAGGAAGGATTTGTGTACCAGACGATGTGGAAATGAAGAACAAATTGATGCAGGAGACTCATGGGTCGAAGTTTTCCATCCACCTGGGAAGTACCAAGATGTTCCAAGATGTGAAGAGGATGTATTGGTGGCTGGGAATGAAGAGAGACATCGCGGAGTTTGTGTCCAAATGTCTCACTTGTCAGCAGATGAAGATTGAGCACCAAAAATCGGGCGGTCCTCTCCAGACCATTGAAATGCCCCAATGGAAATGGGAACAAATCACCATGGACTTTGTGTCTGGGCTGCCCATGACCAGGAGAAGGCATGACATGATCGGGGTAATTGTGGACAGGTTCACAAAGACCGCACACTTCCTACCCGTCAAGACGCAAACTCCAATCGAATCCTTGGCAAAATTATTCATCGCTGAGATTATTCGGTTGCATGGTGCACCCTTGTCCATCATTTCTGATTGGGACCCTCGATTCACGGCGAGGTTCTGGAAGAGCTTGTAGCAGGCTGTGGGGACAAAGTTGCGGCTCAGCTCGACTTTTCAACCTCAGACCGATGGGCAATCAAAGCGTGCCATCCAAACACTAGAAGATATGCTGAGGGCATGCAGTATTGAATGGAGAGGAAACTGGGATGACCACTTACCCCTAATAGAGTTTGTATACAACAATAGCTACCATTCCACCATCGGGATGGCACCTTATGAGGCACTCTATGGGAGGCCATGCAGGTCACCAGTATGCTGGTGTGAGGTAGGCGAGAAGTAGCTGTTCGGGCCACAATTGGTACAGGACTGCTCAGAGAAGATCTCTTTGATCCAACAACGACTCCTCATAGCCTAGAGCCATCAAAAAAGTTATGCAGATCAGCGACAAAGAGATTTGACATTTGTCGAAGAGGACCATGTGTTCTTAAAGGTGTCTCCTACCAAGGGAGCCATGCGGTTTGGAAAGAAGGGCAAGCTCAGTCCCCGATACATTGGACCTTTTGAGATTCTGTAAAGGGTCGGCGAGGTGGCTTACCGACTTGCACTCCCGCCCGCTCTGGCACATGTGCACCCAATTTTCCACGTTTCCATGCTCAGGGAGTATGTCCGAGATGCCTCACATGTGATAGAATATGAGCCCCTAGAAGTTCGAGCAGATCTATCTTATGTGGAGCAGCCCGTCGAGATCATAGATTGGAAGGAACATGCATTACGGAATAAGACCATCCGGCTGGTGAAAGTCTTATGGAGGAACTCTCATTCCGAGGAAGCAACTTGGGAGCCAGAGGACAAGATGCACCAGGAATACCCTCAACTATTTAGTGAGTAAATTTTGCCTTAAGGAGAAGTCTTCAACTAAATTTTGTTGGTGAGGGGTGGATGTAGGGAGCCCGTCGTGGTCCCGAACAACCTAAAAATCTCTATCGCATTTGTGTAATTGTGGTTTGCTTGTTTATCTTTCATGTTCTAGTCGTGTGAGAATTGAGAGGCTGAGTGAACTCTATTGATAATCTCATCCGTTCATTTCTTGAGTTGGTAGTTATTTAATTTACTGTATTAAATTTTAAAAACTACCATCGTGCTTGGTGGGGATAATTCAACCCCCCTTCTTGTCCATACGAGAACCTTAGGGACAACAATCTGGTATCAGAGCGGGTCTCTGATTTTAGAACAATCTCACGGTTTTAGAGCAAAGGTCCTTCGCTATGGCCAACAAGGGAATGATCCCCAAAGGACATTCGATACGCCGACCACCCTTCTTTGATGGGACTAACTATCCCTATTGAAAAAATTGAATGACCGTGTTCATGCGAGCACTGGACTATGATACTTGGAGGGTCATTAACAAAGGTCTTTATGTTGTACCTCCAAATGAGGATGAATGGGAAGAAAAGCATATTAAGAAGTCATGTGCTAATTTTAAAGCTATGAATATAATTCAATGTGTGATACATCCTAATGAGTACTCACGCATATCTATGTGTTCATCTATGCAGAAAATGTGGAATAAGCACAAGGTCATCTATGAAGGCACTTCAAAAGTTTAGGAAACAAAAGAGAATTTGTTGGTGCAAGAGTATGAGTTGTTTGCTATGAAACCCGAGGAGAATATAATGAAAATGTACGCAAGGCTGAGCTCCCCAAATAATGGATGTTCTACAAGGACCACCCACAAGACAATGTCATAGGAGGAAGGGTTCATCCGACCTCTCATCAACTTAAATCCACTTCCCCAACCAAATACACCCCTTCCTGGTATTTCATTTGCTTATATAGTATCATTTTTTACTGCCCGTCGGACGGAGAGCGAGTGTCTGATCCCCTTAATTTTGCTTGTGTGTCCCGCTGCGGAGAGAGTTGAGAGAGCCCCAATTATCCCACGCCCACGGCGTGCTGGCCGCCAATGAAACGTGGGAGTCCCAACCCCTAAGGGGGTGAGCCTTAGCATAGTCAAACGCACAGTACAACAAGGTCCCGCCCCAGACCCTCACGATGATCCCCGAGTTGCCTTCGGGTAAGGGTGCACGTCGCGTGAGTGAACTCGCCAAATAGGGTCCGCTACTTCTTGTCTATGTGCTTGCAAGGATAGGTCCGAGGGACGTCGGGTCATCCCGTGTCACACTTGGTTGTGCCACATCAGTGTTTCACCTTTTGGGTGACCCAGACGATGACCACGCATGTTCTTTCTATGGCAGTATACCTTTTCTCAACTTCATCGAATAATTTTGACAGGTAGTAGACTACTCATTCCCTTTTCGCGTCATCGTATTTGGCCAAAATTGCTCCGACAGATTCTTTCATGGTGGATACATAGAGTAGTAAAGGCCTACCCGGGACGGAGGGAGCCAAGATAGGAGGATTTTGAAGGTAACTCTTTAGGTCTTCAAAGGCCTTTTGACAGTTATCATTCCATGCAAATTTAGCCTCACCCTTGATCATGTCATAAGGGGCTTGCATCGTTGAGAGTGATAAGATATGAATCTCCTAATAAATTGTAAACACCTGATCAGACCTCCAACCTCTTTAATGTTCTTGGGAGGAGGTATTTCGGCAATGGACTTAGCTTTGTTAGGGTCTATTTCGATCCCTCTTTTGTTGACTATGAATCCTAAAAGTTTGCCTGAAGAGACCCCAAACACGCACTTCTTGGGGTTCATTTTGAGTTGGTGCTCCCAAGACCTTTGGAGAACTGCATGGAGGACCTCTGCATGGCCACTCCTAGTTTTGGACTTAACTAGAATATTATCCACGTATACTTCCATGTGAGTGTGCATCATGTCATGGAAGATGGCCATCATCGCCCTTTGATATGTGGCTCCTGCATTTTTCAATCCGAAGGGCATGACGACGTAGCAATAGGTCCCCCACAGAGTGGTGAAGGATGTTTTCTCCTGGTCCTCCTCCGCTAGGCTGATCTGGTTGTACCCTCAGAAGCCATCCATAAAGGATAGCATCTCGTAGCTGGCAATGTTGTCTACCAGAACATCTATGTGTGGAAGAGGAAAATCATCCTTCGAGCAGGCACGATTGAGGTCACGGAAGTCTATACAGATTCAGACCCTACCGTCCTTTTTCATGACAGGGACGATATTGGCTACCCATTGTGGATATAAGACAACCCTGATGAACTTGGCCTTATGGAGCTTGTCAACTTCTTCTTTAACCTTGAGAGTGAGCTTCGAATGAAGCCACCTGAGCATTTTTTTGACAACTCGAGCATCGGGTTTAGCACAAGGCGGTGTTCTACTAATGAGAGATCTCGGCCCGGCTTGTCCTCATAGGACCCAGCGAAGGCATCGGGGAATTCCTGGAGAACTGTTACAAGGGATGCTTCTTCTTCTTCACTCAAATTGGCACTTATCAAGATAATCTTTGGATTCTCCTTGGTGCCGAGATTAACTTCCTTGGTAGACTCATCTACAAACACATTGGGTTCATCGAACCTCCTAGTCCCACCGATAAAAGGAGCCATGGGATCAGTACGATCATCCAGATGTTCCTCTTCTCCTCCTCCCTCACCATCATCCTCTTCTTCCAAAACATAGGCCCCTAGGTCGTCATCTAATGATGGCCCTTCTACTACAACTGCCCCTAGGGGAATAGGTGTTGACGTGAAACTGGAGACCTAACACAACTGCGCGCACTTCTCGGCCAGCTGGCTGAGGTAACACGTAGGGACATGACGACTCCTGCTTTTCTTGGAACGGGAGGAAGGGGAAATTCTAGATTGACCTAGACTCGGAGTCGATTCTACGCTACTATGTACAAGGGGAACCTCTAGGGAAGAGCTCAAGGTGGAAAGTGTCGGCCCTTGGCCGAGAGTTCCGTGCTCCAAGGAGGAGATTTCTTCAATGGTGAGCTCGCAGGCCTACGTTTGGGAATTGGCATTTTTTTTATGGCCATGGCTAAGCGTGCAGATGACATGCAATGGATGTTCTACGACCAGATATGTAAGGAGGGGTGGAAAAGGTGGATGGAACAGGAAGGGAATGAAGCACACAGGAGCGAGCCTATCTTGTGCTAGAAAAATGCCTACAGGTGAGGCATCATCAGGAGGTTTATCAAGATGAAATAGAGACAAGAGCCTGAAGTCATCTTCGAGTGGCAGATCAGGAGGAATTTCCTTTTGAGGGATTTTGTGATTTTCACTCGGCTCATGCTGAGTTCCTTGCTGTATCGGACCTTTGATGAAGTGGTCATAGAGTTGACCCCTAGCTTGAACGGTTTTGGATGCTTTTTCGGCTGAATAGCCTAGACCTATACGACCTTTAGAAACTTTAAGCCTCGTCCTACGCTTGGGGCCTTGCTCGTGCTGGCTAAGGCCTCTACCCATCGTGAAACCCAGTCTTGCCATCATTTCCCATCCTTTCCCGAGCGAGATGTTGGAATGAATGATTGATTGAGGAAGAACAGGGGGATTTGATTGGCATAAGGTGGAGGGCCCTACGGCGCCTACTATGGAGAGAATGGGCTTCTTTCCCTTATCTGGAATGGTCATGAAAGAGATTTGCTTGGAAGGGAAGGCATTGAGAGTCTCCACTAATGGGATACTCTTGATCTTGATCACCCTGCCATTGTAAGGGAATTTAAAACATCGATCGACCGTTGACGGGATTCCTAGAGTTTGTTCAATCCACGGCCACCCTAGAATGGCTCTGTACACTGGGTCGACATTGAGGATAAAGAAATCCGAAGACATGACCACGGGACCTAGGCCAAGTTGTAGAGTCACCATGCCTTTCGCACACCGTCTTGAGTTATCATAAGCTGAGATGGTGGTGCACACTTCTTCTAGGTTCTCTTATTGCAGACCAATCCTTTGGATAGTTTGCATAGGACAGACGTTTATGGACGCTCCTGTGTCAATCAGAGTGGAATCAACCTTAACCCCATTTAGAGTAATGATAAGGCATAACGGAAGTGACCTACTCTCAGGTGGAGCAAGGTCTTTGTCGAAAAAGGAGATGGAAGGACCATGAGTAAGGGCTAAGATAGCGTCGGTCACACCACTAGCCGGGAGGTCTTCATTGACCATGATCTTTTAGAAGAATTGTAACGGAGTAGACCGATGGGAGGGAGACCTCTTAATGAGCTTCAAGATGGAAATCTTTGTTGGCGTCCTATCCAGATGTTGAAGGATGTCATACTCCGCAAGAGGAGTTTGAGAATTTACCCCTTCCTCGGACTGAGACTGCCTTTGAGAGGGTTGAATGATGCAGTTGCGAAGGGTGACATCGAGAGTAGCTTCTTTTGGAACTTTCGACTCCGATGGTTTTGGGCGAATCAACTGTAGGGGTGCAGGAGATCCAAAGATGAATGAGAGAGAAGCCGGTTCTTCAACTGGAGCATTAGGAATAGGTGTAGGGGTCGGCTTGGGTTGAGGAGGCTTTAGCAGAACCAATGGGCATTCTTGCCCCGCCCGGGAGTCCTTAGGAGTGGTTGATGCTTGAAATGGGGATTGCGGGGGTGTGATCAAGGTGAGAGGACCCTGATGTGATGCTGGTGATTGGCTAGGAGGTGAGATTAACGTCTAGGGCTGCTGTTCTTGGGCAAACATGTTGACCTCATCGTAAGGCTCATCTACTTCTACCTCGAATTTACCATACCAGTTGGGAAAACCCTAGATACCCCACATTTGAGTTCTCTGCAGAATGCGTGGTTCTAACCCAATCACAGTGTTCACTCTCTCATTCTACCTGGAACTTGAGGGATCTTTGTTAATCCACCCGGGTTAGGGTGAGGGGTGGGGTGGACTAACTCGGGTAAGTCACCCGCCCCTAACCTAGCTCGTTATCAAAGTGGCCATAATTACTTATGAGCCAAGAGATTATGCACAATCAAAACCCTAATTGCCTGCGAGCAAAGAGTCATATACCATCAAAACCCTAATTGCTTGAGAGCTAAGGGCCATGTATAATTAAAACCCTGATAGCCTCTAAGCTAAGGGTCCTGTACAACCAAAGCCTTGATTGTCTGTGAACATCGAGTTATGCCATCCCTCGGAGAGGAATTATAAAATAGGATTCGTCGGGAATACCCTGATTGTCTGTGAACTTCTTCTACATATCTACCCAATCAGATATTGAATTGGGCTTCAGTTGGGGAATACCACTGAAAGGCGGTGCCCGTCAGGGATGTGGCAAAGTACCGCAGAAGACAACGCCAATTCGCCCATGGCAGTCGTATAATAAGCCAAATGCTCATGCGGCGAACCTTGCCCGTTGAACTTCTACAATTTTGGAGCCTTTGGGCAATCTGGCGGGAGCTTTTTAAATTGGTGGTGAAGGGGGTATGGCACACTGTATAAATCTACAGTAGCCACACCTTCACCGTGTTGTGCGAATTTTGCCTCCACCATCTGCTCGATCATCTACCTCTGAGTCATCAGACTTTTGACAAGGGTGGCGGATGACCGCCTGTTGGCCTCTTGCTGCGGCACTTCGACCTCCAGAGCAATGGGCGGGCTAGCCACGACGGCCGATGCGTTGATCGTGGCTGGAGCAAGAGAAGGTTGTTGCTCTATACCAGCAAACACCGCGGAGGGTTGGACAGGGGCCTCCTTTCCACAAAGGAGTGCTTGCAGGAGGTTTTTGAGCTCATAGTTTTCACGCTGGAGCTCCTCCATCGTGAGGGTTTGGGCCTCCCCAGGAGGACCCTCCTCACGCGGGGGGCCGCCATCTCCACTGACGCTGCGAACGTCTTCTTGACGCTCCTCTTGTCATGCTAGGTCAGGCGGAGATGCCCCGACAGTTAAGGTTGGCTCTAACTGAGCTACAACTCGGGAGACATGCCTCGACCTCCTTATGGCTTGCAGAGGTCAGTTGAGGTCTTCCTGAGCGCCCTCTGGTTGCTTGTCGGTGTAAGAGACATAACAAGTGAACACCCTGATGGTGTCATCTGTCATCTGGGCTACTAGCTTCTTCTTCGACAGGTGCCGCCTAGCTTCGGTGTTTCCCCTAGCCTGTCAAAAACAGACACCCGGTGTAATGCCCCGGATTTTCCAGATATTCCTCGGATTTAGATCCATGGGTTTCGGATCGTCTTTTCGCGGGTTGCGGATCGTGTCTGAGTGAGCTTCGGACTTTTCATACCGGATTGTCGGACCCATTGGTGGTGTACCCGTGAGTTTTCTTGGGTCCGTGACGTTGTGAGGAGCACGTCGGTAATTTTTTGGAATTTTCGGAGCATCTTTGTGGGTCCCGGGTCGCGTTTTGGGTTTTACGCGTGTTTTTGGGCTGTCGGACCTTCGGAACCCCGTGTAGGGTGAACCGTCGCGTTCTCCGACTCCGGGACGTTACCACTGCGTTGTACGTTTTTCGAGGATCGCGAGAAGTATGTTTTCCTATTTTTGTATTTTCTGGATTTTATAAATCCCAGATTTTCCCTTATATATAACCTTTCACCCCCCTCTCTCTCCCCATTCTCTCATTCACTCTCTCTCTCTTCTCTTTCTCTCCCCCTCTCCCCGGGCGGCCGACGATGGCTGAGGAGGACGAGGTGGCGAGGTGAGGAACGAGGAACGAGGAACGGGTCGAGGATCGTGGGATGGTGGCGCGCCGAAGCCTGGGTTCGCGTTCGTGTGAAACCGGCGGCGTTCGCGATGGATCAGTGATCTCGGCGCGTGAAATCTTCGGTGGAGGTAGGGAGATGGACTCTCAGCTTGTGTATTACATTTCCCATGATTTTGGTAGCTCGTGGTGCGCTGAGCGTGGGTTTCTTGTCGTTTGGGGGAAAAACCATGTTTTTAAGGCGTGAGGCGATTTCGACGGATCGAGCGTCATTTCTTTGTTTTCCTCCTCCCATTTTGGGTTTTGGGACTTGGAGGATGGTCCCCGATGTTTTCCCCATCACCCGGGGGTGATCGGGGCGTGGAACCGGGATTTTTGAGTAGGCTGGATCCACGTGACCCCTACTGAGCTAGTGACAAGAGACTCACCCCTGCTTTTCAGGTGGGTCGTTCTGGTTTCGCAGTTCTGGGTGTGGTGTGTACGTAATTGCCAGCAGTACCTACGTCGGGCTTCCCCCGACCTCAGTGTACATCTTTCTTTTCTGTCGACTGTCCTTGCCTTTCTTTTGGACTAGACTCTGGTATAATTGTTAAACTAAAACTGTTAATTTAAAAAAGTAATTTTATTTCTACTGCTTTAGCAAACCGATCTAATGAAATTTAATTACTTACTGTTATATCTGGGGCTTCAATGTACTACACGATAATCCTTTTATCCCTTTGGAGCTTCACAGCTCTTGGTAGGCTTTACGGGTTCCAAGTTGTATCGAGTCTACTCGGTAATCCTATCGGATATATCCGGTATCTGGAGTCCGGGTCGTCACAGTTGGTATCAGAGCGTTGTTGTGTGAAAGTACATGGGAATCCGAGATATACAGTTTCCAGAGTCCTGAAGGTCCAGTACAGTCTTCAGTTGGCATTAGGTTCGCGATTCTTTGTCACTTCATTTTCCACATGTGGTCTTATGCGTGCTGTGTTAGCACTGCACGAGATGGTTTTACTCTCGTCAAGACGTGATGGGATGCCCTTTTTTTGTCGTCTCAATCATGTTGTAGTTGGCAGAGTTCGTAGGAAGGCTTGAATCTGCAGTACATTGTTTGAGGCTTTTTTGTCATTTACTCAGGTGGTTGGTGACTTTTAGTATTGGTGTGATGGCCGTACACATTCCAAACTTGAGTCTGTTCAGCTCCTAATGTGCTTCGCTTCTGTTGAAGTGGTCGATTAGATTCCTCGGTTGAGAAAATGCTCGAGCGAACCTAGGATTTTCCTTCCTGGTGAGCTTCTGTTAGTCGAGCTGGATGCTTCTCGTCCCGTTTGGTGGAGTCTTTTCGAGGTAAGCCTTAGAATTACTATCTTAGTAATACCCTTGTCCTGTGTCTGCTTAAGTTTGGACAGTGTTTATTCTGAGCCTGATCTACTCCTTCTCTTACGGTTGCTTGGCTTTGGACCTAATTCTTATGTTGAGAGCCATTGTGCACCATATTTGTCGTGCCGTGTCTGATGGTCGATGTATTGTGAAGGCTTGATATTTGTTTCAAGACATGAAGGTAAGCTGAGATTAGCATTTTCTTTGTGCTTTGTGCTGAAGCTGGTACTCTCCTTCGTCTGCACTTAGTCTACTTGTGATTGGTTGGTCGCAAGATCAGTACTCATGGCATGTTATGTTGCAATTTTCATGAATTGCGATGGCACTGTGTGTGTGTGCTGAGATGCAGATACCAAGGTATTTCTGATGCTTGTGTCTGTTGTATGAGTGCGGGGAGGAAGCGTGTGGATTGATCACCCATGGGTCGAGGATCATTATTGTAAAATTCTGACCAGTCAAGAGAATTGTTCTTCTCGATGTGACTTCATCTTGGCTGCATCTGCCTTCATGTTGTCTGTTGCCGTGTCGTGCTGGAGTCATTCTGGTGTTGGCATCAGCATTTGACATAATTGTGATCCTTGATATGCATTCCCCGAGATTATTACTGTTCTTGTTGTCTTGGGTTCTTTTTCTAGGTGAGTTGCTCGATGCATGGCTAGTCTCTTGTGATCGTGTGTTAAGCTGTTATTGTGCCTTGATGTAACCTAGCTTGTAGTTGTGTCCCATGGTTCTGTGTTCAGTATGGAATCGGGATCCTGCAGGTGATGTCGTTGTTGTCATTTTTGTTGTTGTTTCCCTGTGAATTATCTTGGCATTTTGTGGACCATGATCTTGTTGGTTAACTTTCTATACTCTTCTCTCCTGGTAGAGTTAGCATGCGACTCGATCAGATGTAATATCTGACTGAGGGCTGAAGTGATTGTGTTTGTGGTCTAGTGTTGTTGTCGTTGGCGTTCTGTGTGCCAGGTGTTCCCTGTTGCCTTTCGCACTGGAGCCGATATTGTCGAGCTGTCAGCTGAGAGGGCTATGTCTCCTTGTTTAAGCTGATACTTGCCATGTCTGTTGTTTTGTTTTCCCGATAACTGTTGTTATGGCATGGTTGTGTCTCCTCTCCAATGAGACTTAAGCGACGTTGCCCTGTTTCGGAGGTGTCAGACTTATGTCCACTTGTGTCGTGCTCGATCCAGAGTATGCACCCCCAAAGATTACATTACAACAATGAGCTTGCAGATGCCAGGAGCAATCGTCAGACCTATTCAACCAATTTTGGGTTTGGAACTGTAGCCACTCATTGCTAGTAGAGAATTACTCCCAGGGTGAAAACACATTTCTGAGATAGAAGCGGGAGAGATCATGGAAGAAGCAGCTGGGGTCTCCATGGCTTTAACCCTTGCCACAGAGTCAGCGTTGGTAGAAGCCAGTCAGGCCAGGGACGAAGGTCAGACATCCTCCATCATCACAGCTTAGGGCACAGCTCCGTTGCCAGAAGTTGGGAGAGAGGTTGCCGTTATCGAGACTCCCTCTACTGTGCTAGTCACCAAAATCGTCTCTAATGTGGGCGCCCTACAAGACGTGCCATCGTCATCTTCCGAATCAAGCGATGACATCTGGGCCATAGTCAATAGTCGAGTGGAGTTTCAGCTTCCTGATACGCCATCGCTTGGTTTACAGTCGTCAAGCGATCTAGTGTGGCAGTATCTGGAGATATTGTGACAGACTGTAACAATCCGCCCGGATCTGACTTATGTGTAGCTGAGGGGTCTAGTAGAGAACCTCTCCCGCACATTGCTGGCTTTAGGCTGCCCCATGGAGGATTGGATGCAGTGAGTGACCCTGCTCTTGAAGCGTGTGAATAGAATGGAGTTCCTCGGCCAAGGTGTAGCTGATCAGCTGGCGGCCATAAAGGTCGAGCGGGCAGAGTGCCGAACCACTCTTGCATCTCTGAGAGGAACGGCCCAGCAAATGTGGGATGCAGCTAATGTCTCTACCCAGTGCCAGACTTCCTTGATGGCTAGGATAGCCGAACTTTATGCTGAACTCTCTCGGGCCAAAACAGAGCTGGAATTGGCCAAGCAGTAGGAAGTCCAGAGTATAGAGGAGGCGGAGTTGGCATAGGGACAGGCCGCCTCTCTCGAAGAGAAGTTAATGCAGCTGTAAACCACAGAGTCTCGCCTGCAGGAGCTAGTTCGTTACCCCTCCTTGGGGATCCTGGAGTTCGAGGACATTTTTCGACGATTGCTACAGTAGCTTTTGTTCTCTTCTCTCTTTTTTTTTTGTGGACTTCCATGTATCCCAGGGGATGCCCTGAGTACTATGTATTTTGCCCTTTCATGCAAATGAAATGTCTTCATTATCTGTTCAGCACATTTGCCGCTGAATCACGGCTTCATTCTCCTTCTTGTTTTAGATAATTTGTTCAGCCCGGATATACAAGTTGCTAAGGCAGGAGAGCGCTCACGCCTTCAGCGAAGGTATGAGGAGTTTGCTCCATCGCAGCGCAACTGTTTCCAAGGCCTAACTTTAGCTAGGGTTGGCTGAATGCCTGAGGGTAAAGGTGTAGCGGCCGCTAGGGCTAGAGGGTAAAGTCAGAAAGTTTATTTGCAGACCTTGCCGATGGTGACGAAGTTTGTAAATAACATTCTTGTCGGTGAGCTTGAATGCCAAAGACAAGGAGCATGTTCATTCCTTGACAGGGGCGAAAGGCCCAAGTTAGGGGCATGTTCATTGATTTCTGCGAATAATGAAAGAAATTGAGGGTGGGTTTATTTATTGACATGGGTTAAATGTCAAAGCAAGAGGTTTGTTTATCGACGGGGGCAGATGGTCCGGGCCGATGGTTTGTTTATCGACTTTGCCGACGGTGACGGAAATCACCGATGGCTTTGTTCATCTGCATGGGTAGATGCCGAAGCGAGAAATTCATTTATCGATGGGGACGGAAGGTCTGGGCCAATGGTTCATTGATCGACTTTGTCGATGATGACGAAAATCGATGGTAGGATTTGTTCATCGGCATAGGTTAAATGCCAAAGCAAGAAATTCATTTATCGACGGGGACAAAAGGTCCAAGCTGATGATTCATTGATCGACTTCGCCGATGATGACGAAAATTGATGGTAGGATTTGTTCATCGGCATAGGTTAAATGTCGAAGCAAGAAATTCATTTATTGACGGGGACGAAAGGTATGAGCCCATGGTTGATTAATCGACTTCGTCGATGATGACGAAAATCGATGGTAAGATTTGTTCATCGGCATTGGTTAAATGCTAAAGCAAAAAGGGTCATGTTATCGATGGGGATAGAAGGTCCGAGCCGATGGTCTATATCGATCAATTTCATCATGTTGCATCCTTACTGTTTTGATGATGTCTAGCAAAAATAAGTAAAATAATCAGACCATAGTGCACAAGATATTTTTAGGTGGTTCAGTCTGAAGACCTACGTCCACCCCACACTCTAAACCAAAATAGGGATTCCGCTGATACATAGCTTAACGGCTGGGCCTCACAGCTTGCCTACATCAGCTGATTATCACAGCTTGCTTCCGCTGGGCAATACAGCTTAACCATCTGCTGACTCACAGCTTGAACCGCTAGATGTTACAGCTTAGCCATCCACTGGCGATTATCGCTTGACCCGTCCAGAGGAGTCCACCTCTGCTCGCAGAGCATCACAGCTTGCTCCACTGACAGACAGCTTGAACGAAAAGTCAAAGGAGGAAACAATAGATCGGAGGAAATAGCAACTAAAAGTTGCGAACGATGAAGCACAACAGTGGCTCTCAAGGAGCTGACTGGCATGGATTTGATCCATGGTCCAGTAGAGAAATTCTTCAACCTTCTCCTTCCTGTCTTTGACCACTCTCTTCTTCTCTTTGCTACTTTCTCTCTTTCTTTCTTCTTCTTTTCTTTGTTGCTCTTTCACTCTCGAACTCTCTTCTTCTCTCTGCTCTCTGGTAATTCTTCTTTTCTTCTTATGGAGAGGTTTTTTCTTGAATTGCAAAAGAATCCTTTATATACCTCCTTCAGCTTGAGATCCTCATCCTTATACCCTCGGAGTGTGGAGAGATTACTACCGCTTGAAAGCTTCAGGAGACTCTTGCCACTTGTCAGAATCTGGACGAATAAGAATCCACGTGGTAGGATCTGTGAATGAGGATCATCCTTGGATCACGTGCCCTTTAACTGCTCTTCAGATCTCACGTGTTCCAGCTCCTCTGCTTACTATCAGTTGGATGCACAGGTGCCCATAAGATGCTCGAACCTATGACTGACCTGGCAATTACACAGTCATGTTATAACAGTGGCACAACTTCATGGAAAGCACAGACTTCATATAATGCACAAGAAATATGCAAGGACTTTGCTCACAGACGTGTAGCTAGCACAAACTTTGAGTGAGAAACAGAATGTGCAAGGACTTGCAAAGAAAGTGCACGAACTGTGTTTTCCTTCTAACAGAAAAAGTCCACAGACTTGGTGTGTATGGACTTCATTTGAATAACATGCACGGACTTCAGATGCAGTGAAATGAGGAATGTGCACGGACTATGCATGCATGGATTTTGGTTCGGAAGAAACGTGCACAGACTTTGAAGTGCATTGGCGAAACATGCACGGACTTGATGGTCAAAGAAAAGTCACGTGCGGACTTGGTGGTCAAATCAAGACATGCACGGACTTGGTGTTCAAACCAAAAACATGCACGGACTTACACCAACCATGCACGGTCTCAAGAAGCAAAATATGCACGGACTTATGTTTTTGCTCAAACTTTGCCTGTTTGGAGAGAAAAAGGTGCATAGACTTATGTTTGAACAAAGTGCACAGACTTTGTTAGAAGAAAACATGCACAGACTTGGAAGGAACACTGTGCACAGACTTTTGAAGCAGGGACTTTAATCAGACATGCATGGACTTTAAGGTTATGCAACAAAACTAGAACATGCATGGGCATTGACATGCACGGACTCATTATATGGACTTAGCAAATAAAAGTGCATGGACTTTATGGCTAAGAAGAGAGATGCACGGACTTAATAAGCAAAGATGAGAACATGCAAGGACTTCATTTGCAAGCTTGCAACTAGCACGGACTTTAAGTGGCCAAGGCAGGAGACCTACACGGACTTAGTGACTAAAACATGCAGATGCAAAATGTGCATGGACTCAACTTGAAGACTTCTAAGTCCAAGACCTAAACCTACACGGACTTCATATATGCACGGACTTAGTTTCCTGGTGTTAACACAGGATGTGCATGGACATTGAACTAAACAAAATGTGCAAGGACTTTGATTTAAGACATAGTGCACGGACTATGTATGCATGTACTTTGTTATCGCTGTGGACAACAATGTGCAAGGACTTGTGTATGAAGATGCAAGGACTTATAACCTGCATGGACTAAGTTTTCATCATGGCCAACACATGCATGAACTTTGTATGCTAGAGTAAAATATGCACAAACTTCTAAATGCATCGTGCAACTCCCATGGACTCTCAAAGACTCAACACCTATACATCGAGCAGGATTTTTCTAAGTCGTTATACGACTCCTCGACAAACTCCACTAACCCTTTAGGGGCCTCATCAGCCTCTTGGGTGGCGTCCCCAGTTCTTAGTAGCGCTAATTCGATATTATTGGGTTATCGGTACCCTGAGCTCTGGGTCGTTACACCTTCGGCCTGCTCAACCCGCTTCCCTGTTATCAACTCTTGTAGCCTGCTTCCCAGTTATCGACTCTTATAACCTACTTTCCGGCTACCCTTCGGCCTGCTCAGCCCGCTTCCCTGTTATCGACCATTGTAGCCTGCTTCCCTATAATCGACTCTAGTAACCTGCTTTCCCGCTACCCTTCGGCCTGCTTGGCCCGCTTCCTTGTTATCGGCTCTTGTAGCCTGCTTCCCTGTTTGCGGATCTTGTAGCCTGCTTCCCTATTATCGACTCTTGTAGTTTACTTTCCCACTGTCCTTCGGCCTGCTCGGCCAGCTTCCCTATTATTATCTCTCGTAGTCTGCTTCCCTATTATAAGCTCTTGTAGCCTGCTTTCCCGCAGCCCTTCGGCCTGTTCGTCCCGCTTCCTTGTTATCGGCTCTTGTAGTCTGCTTCCCTGTTAGCGACTCTTGTAGCCTGCTTCCCTGTTATCGACTCTTGTATCTTATTTTTCCACTGCCCTTCGACCTATTTGGCCTGCTTCCCTATTGTCAACTCTTGTAGCCTACTTTCCCGCTGCCCTTCGGCCTACTCGGTCTGCTACCCTGTTATCTGCTCTTGTAGCCTACTACCCTGTCATCGACTCTTGTAGCCTGCTTTCTTGCTGGCCTTAGGCATGTTTGGCCCACTTCCCTATTATCGGCTCTTGTAGCCTACTTCCCTGTTATCAGCTCTTATAGCCTACTTTTTTGTTGCCCTTCAGCCTATTCGGCCCGCTTCCTGTTGTCGGCTCTTGTAGCCTGCTTTCCCGCTGCCCTTCGGCTCTTGTTATCAGCTCTCATAGCCTGCTTCCCTATTGTCGGCTCTTGTGGCTTGCTTCCCTGCTACCCTTTGGCCAACTCGGCCTACTTCCTTACTACCCTTGTGGGCTATACGGCCTGCTCCCCCGATGATTGGCTTTTATAGAATGGTTTCATGCCACCTGGTGATTGGCTTATACAGCCTGCCATCCCAATATCCCTGGCTTATGCTGCCTACTCCCCCAATCACGGCTTGTACAGCCTGCTTACCCAGCCTATCTCCCTTAATTTCAGCATTTGAGCCTAACCTAGGTAAGTTTGAAGAGAAAAGTGATTAAGGAATCTTCCTAGGTTATGCACTCAATTCTATAGCTCACATACTGTTTAATAAGAGGACTTTGGTTGTTGAATAAAGTCCTCATATGATTTTTGACGAATCTGAACTAAAACTGACAAGTTAACTTATTCCAATTGTGGATGCAGATGAAGCTCCCAAACGCTCAAATGATGCTAAGGCTGAGGATGAACCAACTGAAGGGACCTCCAGTAAAGGTGAAAAGGATGAAGATCAGTCAATTGAAACACTTCAAGAATAGCAAGTGTAGCACCCCAACTTGCCCAGTTCCTCTACGTTCTTGAAAGATCACCCAGCTGAAAACATTATGGACAATCCTCAAGATAGGGTAAGAACTAGATCGTCACTAAGGTAAGTGGAAGAAGAAGATTTGATGGCCTGAATCTCACAAGAGGAGCCTAAGGATGTATTGGAAGATTTACAAAATGAATCATGGATCCATGCTATGCATGAAGAGCTACACCAGTTTGAAAGAAACGAGGTGTGGACTCTTGTGCCACGTCCTAAGAATCAACCCGTAATAGGAACCCACTGGATTTTCAGAAATAAGTTGAATGACACGAGATTGGTTGTTAGGAACAAGCCCCGACTTGTAGCCAAAGGGTATAGCCAGGAAATGGGTATTGATTTTGATGAGTTATTTGCCCCGGTTGCTAGATTAAAAGTAGTCCAAATTCTTTTGTCCTATGCTTGCTCATCGAACTTCAAATTATTTCAAATGGATGTTAAATCTGTGTTTCTAAATGGGTATATGAAAGAGGATGTTTTTGTAGAATAACATCCAGGTTTTGAAGACCCTAAACATCCATGACATGTGTACAAGCTGCGGAAGGCCTTGTATGGATTGAAGCAAGCACCAAGGGCATGGTATGAAAGGCTCACTTTATTTCTGATTGAAAGTCGATTCAAGCCCCACCTCCCCTCCCTCTCCACCTTGTGCAGAGAGCAGCCCCCTTCCCCCTTGCATCCCTCCCCCTCTTAGTACCTCCAGCCCCACTCTATCCCCTCCACACCTGCCTCACATCCCCTCCTACCATTCCACCATCTCCCTTCACCATTCAGCACCCCCCACCCCATCTTATGTCCACTTGGAGCTGCACCGGTGGATCTGTTGGCGGCTGAGAACCTTGCAGAGAACCAGTGACTTGCAGAGCTGGCCACGACTTCATCCTGGTGCCCCTGGAAGCACAAAGGCACCATCGAAAGCGTCTCCCAGTGCTCTTCGCTATGGTGGCAGTCTCATCCCTGTCTGAGTTCGTGGCTTCCCGGAGGAGCCGTCATCGCCGGACTGTGCACCTTCTTCCAGACAGTCATCTAAAGGCAAGTTGCAGAGGCTCCCAGGGCCATCCTCCTGAAGTTCTTGAAGCAGGGCTTGGCTAAGAGATTCTACTACACATCTCCTTCCAGTACAATGAAGCGGCTCCCCGTTTGGACCCCGAACGAGTGAGTTTCAAATTTTCTCCCTCTGATGCGCTGGTCAGTTCCCTCTGGAACTGATCTAACACCCTGTCACTGTTTGGGCCCTCGCCATCTACTCCGACCTCCTCCGACATCCCCGCGGGTCTCCGTTCGAAGAGGGTTGAACCACGAATCCAACGAATCAGGCCACGCCTGAATTAGAGCTCGGAAGTGTCTGTGGTGGCCTCACCTTCCTGCTGTAGTGGTGTAGAAGCTACCATATCCAGAAGACAGTGACCCTGTTCAAGACCCTGCCCGACCATCGCCGACCACCAGGAATTCCCCAAAAAAATTGGACATCCTCCTGGGCCAACCCGGGAGGTTTCGCCACTGGTTTCGTCACCAATGGGTTTCCGTGGAGTCTGCAGTGGCACCAACACCGACTGTATGTCCTCTGTTCCAGAGAGTGGACTGAACCGATGACTTCCTCAATATTAGTTCCTAGCTCAACTTTCCCCTCCCCGCCTGGCCGACTTACAGCCCCTCCTTGTGGGAGATAGTGTTTGGATGTAAATTTGGCTTTCCCTCCCCTCGTTCAACCCCCTTACATGGGGAGTAGTGGTGTAATCTCTTAAATAGGTCGAAGCTTCACCGACGCGGCATGTGGGGAACCCACGCTTCCCCGCTCACCCACGTCTCCAAACGGGACCGATTTCTTCAAACCGGTCGAGTAAGTGCTCTATTCCTTGCCCCCATTTGGTGCTTGTTTATTCAATATTCGTTCTTAGATCCGCTGGGAGGAAGAGTGAGCGCCCGGTCCCGTTGGCACCTTCACCTTTGAGAGACCACCGTGGGAAGAGAGTTCAACCCGTGCTTTGGGCACTCGATCGGCCCCTTTGAATTGTGCCCCCCTACCCTTGGGAAGATCCTTGGCCTTGCTGGCCCTCTACCAGCAAGGGTCTAGCCCTCACAACCTCAACTCAGCATCGCCGAGTTACCCCAGATTTTGGGTGAGTGTCGGGTGAGTGGTCACCGATATCGGTCCATTCCTCTTGCTAGTTGTGCATGCTTATTAAGGTCCGAAGTTCATCGATCTTGTGGATATCACCCCCAAGGTGATGTCACATCAATTGATATCAGAGCAAGTTTCGACTTGTCTCTACCAAGTCTAAGTCCTAGGGCCATTGCATTGAGTCGACCATTAGTTAAGTCTTTCCCCTCCCTTGCATGTCCACCCATAGTGGTGCTGTTTATCGACCCAATCCATCCTCTTCGATTACCCCCATGGATCCCAATCCCCAAATCAACCAAGATGCCCATAGGGAGTAACCCCAAGGTCGAATGGACCGGGTGGATGCTGCCCTTGCCACCATCCTTGACCAACTAGAGTCCATTTCCACTCGACTTGCTCGGCTTGAGGAAAATGATCCCCACCCTAGGAACAATGGCCCAAGAGCTCATCCTCCACTAGCTAAAATTGATAGGGAGAACCCAAATGCTGACCCTTACCATGACTACGAGAGGCCTCACCACCATCAACATGATGAAAGGCATCCACGGGATGACCCGGATGACCATTTCTTAAGAATGATCAAGGTGGAAGCTCCAAACTTTGATGGTTCCTATGAACCAAGTGCCTACTTAGAATGGGAGACCGCCATGGACCAATACTTTGAATGGTACCCTAGCTCCCAAACAACAGAGAAGTGGAAGTGCAAGCACCCCAAAAAAAAACAAAACACCCTCCTCAACCCTTCACCTACTCCTCATCTTGCTCCGTCCTTCCTTTCCTACTGGCAGCTTCAGCCTTCGCCTTCCTAGCTAT
The DNA here is from genome assembly GCA_024336825.1 of Amorphophallus titanum. Taxonomy (NCBI): domain Eukaryota; kingdom Viridiplantae; phylum Streptophyta; class Magnoliopsida; order Alismatales; family Araceae; genus Amorphophallus; species Amorphophallus titanum. The sequence continues at coordinate 690,269 of JANBPO010001371.1, read as the reverse complement.
ATCCATCAGCCATCTCCGTTTGATAAAACATAAAGTTGACCTCAAGCCTTTTATCCACACCCACATCAGATACACCAATCAACCTAGCAGTCTCACTCACTTGAATCTCCATATAGTTCTCCACCTTTGCTAAAATACCTTTGACCTCCTCCTTACTGAGACTCTTGTTCTCCACCTTTACTAGCCCCTCCTCTTGATAGGTTTTCTCGACTAGCTCCAACGCTGCACTCAAATCTTTCGACTCCTTGGGTGGGGGAGGCATGGCTAAGACCTCCTACTGGCCAAATCCTTCAAATGCGACGGCCACCTCCGCCTCCACTACGAAATCCCCATCCACAAGACCCCTGACTAGGGGATCCTAAGCCGAAAGACAAAGCAAAGGTGCATGCCAAAGGTGCTCTTCAATCAGGAAAGATAGGGAAGATATCTCCTAGAGTACTTCCTCCCCCTCCCCATTGCCACTGTCTCTCTTCCCACGTCCATCCCCCTCGCATCCACCGATGTTGCTACCTCCGTCAAACCATTCTACTTCGAACCTCTGCGGCTCACTGGCAAATTCGAAAAAGTTGCTCTATTGCTCCGCAGATCCACTAGATTTTCGAGGAAAGGATCCCCTAATGAGGTTGCATTGCGTCGCTTCAGCATCTTCCTCGAACTAGTCTTTCGCTGGGACGCCAGACAACGACCACGGCTGTGCCTGACAAGCAGACAGAGCAGGTCACGCTAACGAGGCTAGGAGAGGGGGAGTGTCGCTCCAGGCAAGACTAGCGCAGCCACTCCCTCCTCTCCCTGCCTGACCGCAACCAACACTCTACTAGGCAGGTTCAGGGCCGGCAGCAGAGAGAAGGGAGACATTCCCTCCCCGATGCCAACACCATCCGCACACTCCAAGATAGCCGACTTGCTACCGACGGCCGCCTGCAAGAAACCCAGAGCAGAGGACGACGATGAATCTCCCATATGCCCTGACCCTAGACCCTTCGCGACCATAGCCGCAATCCCCAGCTGCGCACTGGCCAAGTCTGGGGTACTGCCACCACGGGCGCTGGAGGTAGAGACCTTGAATCCCCAAAGGCAGTCACCGAAGCACCCGCTATCGCCACTAGGGGGTCCGTTGCCTCACTCTACTCTTACTGAGAATGCAACTGCACTAGAGGAGAAAGTGAGTGAGGAAGAAGGGTTGTATTGGGTCCCGAGTAAGTCTCAGGCCGCACAGGAAGACCCAAGTCTCGGATCTGACATAAGATGGGCCACCCCCCGTCCAGCCTACTCGGTCGATCTAGCAACCTAAGTCGGGTGGTACGAATAGAATTTGAAACACCTGCCCAAACTCCACCTCCCACCTTCGGCTAGAGGGAGGCCTGAGCGCCCACTGCCCTGGTCGACCATCAATCGTCGACCAAGATGACGCCTCTGGACAGCAATGTACACGAATCAAGAACCGACTGACGCCGACCTCGACCACTGTCGAGATGGCCTCCACCCCAAAGGCCCAGATAACTGCCTCAACCACTAACAACTCCCCCTCTAGCCACACCTTGTCCGAGCTCGACTCCACCGCACAGAACTTCAGGTCGACAATAGAGACGCCTACTTCGTCACAGAGCACCAAAGGGAGGCCGACCAGACACATGCACCACTAGCATCCACGGGGGTCAAAATTTGAGCCTTTCCTGGCAGAACACTTAGCCACCCGAGGAAAGCTCCATACATGAGAAGGAAGCCGACAGTCACAACAATTTCCGCAGCCTCCACCGATGGACCGACGGCCAAGAATCCCCCTCGAAGCACCAAAGAGACCACCCACCCTACCTCCTTTGCGCCCCCTGCCTCCAACAACTGCCTTACCATAGTTGTCAAGACGTCCAAGGTGACCAAGTCGGTAACCCATTGTCTTACTATTTAGGGGACAAAACAAGGCGCCTAGGTGAATCCTAGTTTATATAACTAAGTACATTGCAAGAGAACTACTGCTATACATTTTCTACATATAAGTTCTATCTTAGTTAATAGAAAATTTGATATTCACAAATCTTCCCGGAACTACCATCTCTGAGGTTGTCCCCATATAAGTTCCTCCAACCGCGGGTGAGGCCATCTGACAATCAGCTTCCCCAAAATTTGAGAGTTAATTCCATAATGAACCTGCACTAAAGATTGGGTCGGTGCACAATTGAACAAGATCCGTGCAATTAGCCTCGACTATGTTTTATCCACGACAAATGGTGCTGGCCAATGGTTATGGTGTCCCACATCTGATGGCCATGTCTCCTCTAAATCTGTTCGTGGTCTACTTCAAGGCCGGCCCTCCCATGGCTGGTCCTCTCTTTGGAATTCCGATTACCCCCTCAGCTAGTCGGTTCTAGCTTGGAGATTGGTTCGCGGCTGCCTTCCTACCGACATTGCTGTTCGGGCTTGTGGCATTGCTATTTGTTCCAAGTGCTCTTACTTCCCATCGCCCCATGTTGAGTCTGACCTCCACCCTTTCTTTCATGGTCATGTTGCTAATGATGTGTGGTCGGCGCTGCATGCTTTCTTAAGGTTTGATAATCACTCGGTATTGACTGTTGCAAATGGTGTTATTGATTTCCTCATGGACAGCCTCCTCTCTTCCTGGGCTGGGAGTATCTCCAAATGTCTCTTTATGGCAGTCCTCTGGGAGCTGTGGGATTGCCGTAATGTGGCTCGCTATATTCATTTGCATATGCACCCTCATCATTTTCTCAATCATGTCATGCTTGCTGGCCGGCCTCTCATCGGTTCTCTTAAATTCAAAGGGAGGGATCTTTCCCCCTCACAGCGCCAGTTCTTAGCATTTTGGGGCCTTTCTCTTCCCCCCTGCATACCATGCCCCTCCCTTGCGGGTTCAGTGGTTAGCTCCCCCTCCTGGCTGGTTGAAGCTCAACGTTGATGGCACTTTTAAGCGCAGCACCTACTCGGCTAGAGGTGGAGGCATTGTTCGCAGCTCCTGTGGTGACTTCTTATTTGCTTTTGCTGCTCCCTACCATGGGGTGTCTTCCAGCATTGAAGCTGAGGCCTTGGCCCTCCGTGATGGTCTTTTCTTCTGCCGCTCCAAGGGCCTCTCCACCATTGCTATTGAATCCGATTCCCTCGTCCTTGTGTAGGCTATCTCGGGTGCATGTTCCCGGCCATGGGGCCTCACCTACATCCTCCATGAGATCGCTGCCCTTTCCCACCTGATTCAGGCCTCCTTCTCTCATATATTTATGGAGGCTAATCAGGTGGTGGACTGCCTTGCTAATTTGGGCTGTAACCTATCTTCGTCTCCTTCCCTTTTCTATTCTTGGGCTGATCTTCCTACTCTTGTAAAGGGCCCCTATCATCTTGATAAGAAAGGGTGCCCTTCTATTAGGCCCTAGCTTCTTGGTTTATCTATCTTTGTTGTTCCTTTCCTTTTTGCTTATTATGAATAAAATTGCCTATTTGGTGTGTGGTGGTGGAGTCACTAACTCCTTCCCTCCTTGAGGGGGTGGGCGCTCTCCTACCTTTACCCCTTTTAGGTATTGCTTTAGTAAAAAAAAAAAATAAGATCCGTGCAATGAACCACCCATAAGCCTCACTCTCATGAAAGATACGTCAATTTAAATCATGAAATGACTGATCTTGGTTTTAACCATTCAGCATGCAATTCAATGAAACTTACCAAGATGAGAATCACTCATCAACATTTATAAAGCATGTATTCAATGCAAATCTCCAACATAAAACTATATGACTTTGTCAAGACACGCCGCGGCACAACAATGTTTATAGGATCATGCCCCAACCATTGCACTAAAAGCTCAAGGTAGTAGCGAAGGTGGACCGTATTTCCTTATGACATTACACAACCCCACACTATCGTGCTGTGGGCGGACATGAGGGGCTTCACATATGGACCCCATAATCCATGCAGTGGGATGGGATTCCAACGCACCGATGCGCCACATGGACCCCATAATCCACATGGAATAGCAAATCCCTAAGGGAGACGCTGGAAAATCTAACAATCTCCCCCCCAGTGGCACCTTGGGGATTTGAACCAGCGACCCCACTCTGATACCTGTTTACAGTATCATGCCCCAACTGTTGCGCTAAAAGCTCGAGCTAGTAGCGAAGACAGACAATATTTCCTTATGGCATTGCAGAACCCCAGCCTCCTTCTTACGAATTTCACACAGGGCGACCATCGACGAGTTTGGACGCGGGATCTCCCCAACGGGAGGAGAAAAGAAGAATCTCTGTGTTTGAAAGGCTGACTTTCCCTGGCCGAACAAAAAGGAAGGTCTACAGACAGAAGAAAATGTTGCATGTCTTTGCCTGTAACATGGCCGGAGTGGCCAGTAAATATGGGAGTCTGCCTGAGGAGCCCCAGGAACTGGCTCGATTAGCCGAAAGACTTGGGCCGAATACTAGAAGGACTGAAGCCGCGAGGGAAATGCTGAAGGCAGCAAAAGGAAAACAAGTGCTTTCTAAAGAGGTCACTACGCTGACTGCTAATGTAGTGACAGCTGAAGAAGATGAGGTGCTGCTGACCACCTCGCCTGAAGGCACTTCAGGGGAGACAGTTGAAGGCACCCCCAGAATAGCAGCCATGGACCCGTCAGTATTGATGTTGCTATAGAAATATCAACAGGAGATAGAACTTCTGAAGAAATAGCTGCACGAGAGGACAGAAAAAATCTTAGCTTCCAAGCAGCCCGAGATGCAAGCTGAATCGTCACGGGGAGGTGTCAACCCGTGTGATTTTCCACCGCTATACACTCTGCATCAGCCAGCGGAGCACAGCCAGGCTGCTGCCCAGCCACGTGCACCTCAGTCGCTGCTGCCGCCAGTACTGCCCCAGGCGCACCAGGCACCTCCACTACTGCGTCCTCCACCACAGGCGACCACTCTGGTCACCCCGTACCTGCAACCGGCACATTTCTACCCCGAGCCGGTCGACCCAACCACCGTAAATAAGCTGATGGTGGAAATGATGATCGACATGAAGCTTGCCCAGAGGGGTGAAGGCGATTATGTCACATTTGATGCTTATTGGGTGCCATACCCACTGCATTATGTAGCCAAGCGGCTCCCTCTGGGAATCAGCAAGTCACCTAAATTGACAAATTCAACGGGTAGGGGTCCCCAAAAGAACATATTGCATATTGCATGGCCGCCATGGGCGATCTGGCTACGGACGAGTCATGTTTGTTGTAATTCTTCGGGTCCTCATTGACCGGGCTCGCATGTGAATGGTACTCCAGCCTGTCGGCCGGGTCGATCATCGACTGGTCAGATATGCAGAAAAAGTTCAGAGAGAGGTTCCATGTCACCGAGAGAAAAGTCATGGTGGCTGAACTATACTCAACAAGACAGAGGCCAGATGAGACAGCTCTTGAATATATTAAGAGGTGGAGAAATCTCAGAATGAAATGTAAGTGGCCCCCGCATTAGGAGGACGCTGTACAGATTTGTAAACAGAACCTCAGGAGAGGTCCTGGAAAAGATGATTGGTATGAAAATACGGTCATTTGACTGTCTGAATAATGTGGTGGCTGAGATTGAAGCTTTCCTGACGAAGCATGCCTCTACACCAGTCAATGTCACTATGCAAAAGGCAAAGGCAGCAGAACAGTGCCCAACGCCTAAAGAAGCAAATACCCTTGATATCACAACATTTGAACAACAAAGAGACAAGGGCAAGAAGGCAGTTGTGCCCTAGCCTAATAAAGCAAAAGAAAAGAAGGAAGGTCCCTCGCTCTGGGACAAAATGAAGAAGGCCTACTCTTTTCCCAAGGAGAAGGTCAAAGTCTTGTTTGACTGGGTCACCCTGTACAGCAAGGTCACGCTGCCTGAGCCAAAAAGGCCGGAAGACTTGAAGAGAAGAGACAGTCCAAGATTCTGCCCTTACCACCTGATGTTGGGGCACCCAATTAAAGACTGTTATGTGTTTAAAGATTTTATTGAAGGCATGATAAAGAAAGAGGAAATAGAGCTGGGGGAATACAAGATTGACCCTCCACAATCCCACGAAGCGTCTCTGAGAAGGGCCGCAGCCAATATGATATCTCTGTATCAGGCACTACCCGAAGAGGTTGCGGAAGCCAACACCCAGCATACCTATGAGGCATGTTTTCTGGCACCTGTAAAGGAACAACAGGGATGGCGGCAAGTCCCTACAAAGACCAAGAAGAGGGCTGCACCTCGTCTGAAGACAGGGGCACATATCCGTGGTGTGACTCCACGACCTATTCCTCCAGTTCCAGCACTAGTGTGGGTTGATCAGCCTGCAGTGATCAGAATACCCACCCATAACCGAAGAAGGCAGACTCCATTGCTAGTGAATAAAGAAATCAGCCCGGGACTCCGACGACTTCAAGCCTACATAGATGGGATAGATGAAATGAGGATGAATGGGGAGAAGAAAATATTAAGAATTGTGCAGTGAATTTTAAAGCCATGAATATAATTCAATGTGTAATTCACCCCAATGAATACTCACGTATTTCTATATGTCCTTTCGTGTAGGAGATGTGGAACAAGCTTCGATTGATATACGAAGGGACATGTGAAGTTAAGGAGATCAAGGCAAACTTATTGGTCCGTGAGTATGCGTTGTTTATGATGAAGCCAGATGAGTTGATATCGGAGATGTTCGCGAGGTTGATGGAGATCTCAAATGGGTTGAAGGCCCTTGGTAACGAATGTTCTAACAAAGATCTTGTAAGGAAGGTAGTAAGATCACTATCACTATAGTGGCATACAAAGGCCACTAGAATTGAGGATTCAAAAGATCTTAGCACCTTAACATTGGATGACTTGGTCATCGGCTAGGGACTCAGAGGGTATGTCGCTTGTACTTCCCTCACACTATCTTTTAACATGACACACAAGTCTATCCCTACCATGGGTGAGACGCTATGGCAAGGGTGCAACCATGCAAGCACATGGCGTCATGCTTCCCCACAGTCACGAGGCCATGTCCGACCGCTCGACCCGAGCCGTGATCAACCCTCACCCAAACACCAGTCTGATGCTTTCGCTAGTCATCCAGTTACAAGCCCCTCGTTCGACGGAGCAAACACGGCCCACGCCATGAGAGGAACCCTCTATAAAATACGTGGATATCCACTTTGTCATGCATTGACCTGGGGACTGACCACCGTGTTGGAATTGTCCCATGGCTTGTGCCCGTTGTACCTCGGCCACTATGGCCTGCCTGTAAAGCCATATAGCTCTCAAAAATTATACCGCCATTTGGACGTATGCGCTTGCATCCTTGTTCGGGCTCTCAGTCCCCCTTTTTGTGTCACCTAGCGTGAATCCCTCAGCACCTCTAACCCCAGCCAATCTCATCCTATCTAGTGCTAACTCACAACTGCGAAGTGCTCCAAGCTCTCCACCCAAGACTTCAGGCACATACAGACCTCTCTTCAGTGCAGAACGAAGGTGATCGGATTGAATCCAATGTAAATAAACACTAACTGCTTGCGGTTGGTGGGGAAAGACGTCCTATACATGACTCCCCACAATCGCATGTGCATTTACACCTATGGAACCAACATTCCCTCCACGTGTCTCTCACCACTCGAGTCTGCATGCCGCGCCCTAGCGGCACTTCCCCAGTCAACTCTCAGTTCCACAGGTGATTGTCGAGAAATCGACTGGCATGCCTGCATCCCAGTTACGTTTCCCTTAAAACCTGGAAACCACCCATGCCACTCGATCTCCCCTCTACTTTCGTAAAAGGTGAGTGCACGGTGCCGCTTTGAAAAAGATATGACCACAAGAGGGAGTGCTCGAAGCACACTAGATTCTGACATCTCTCCCGTAGCTATACCCTATCCCTCACTCCGGTTACAACACACCACGCTGGTGAAACCCTGTCGTGCGCGAGCACCGATTGAAAGTGTTGACTTTGTGAGTCAACACTTTTTGACGACTATGTTTTATGTCGGTTCACATGGGCTCGATGCCCTAAATACATTTTGCCCTTTTTGTACCTCTCTATGATTGGTCCATGTGTGAATGTGTCCTCCACATGTCCCCCATTCATATGGGTATATAAGTCTTGAGGTTAGGGTGACCTGAATTTAAGAAAAAGGGCTTTCACATTTTTATCTGTCTTTTGGTGTGTAGGGAGAGCGCGGCTGCGAACCTACCATTCCCCTTTGATTTGTGCACCGAGGATCGATGATGTGGAGTACAAATCATCATCCACTACTAGTTCATGCTAAGAGCTACGTGGTTGAGCAAGGGGATTCGTGAATAGCTCTTCATCTTTCTGGAATTTCAAGCTGTCATCTCCGACCTTGAGCAGAGGAGCTGGAACTCCTTCAGAGGAGTTGAAAGGGGGAGCTAAATACACTTAGAATCTTTTAGACTTTGATTTTTGCACAAATGTTCATTTGTTCTTGAATATCTATCTTGCACTATCCAACATTTGAGAATACTATATGTGTGGGTGCTGCGACTTGAGCGGCATTTGTGTGTGGTTGTGTGGCCAAGCTCGGTTGCGTTTGTGTGGGCTATGCTTACAGCATGTGTGTGTGTGCCTCACATCTAGTGAAGCTAAATCCTCACGCTGTGAGGGGTGGACATAGGGGACACAGTTGTGGACCCAAACCACCTTAAAATCATGCGTTCAATTATGTGGTTTGTTTTGCATTATCGATCTCGTGTGGGCTCTACGAATATTTTAGTGAATCCTTTCTATGTTCAGAAATTGGTTGTTATCATTTTTGTAGCTTTCATGAGTGTGACTTGAATCGAGGTGAGAGAGAGGTTGGTTATTCATCTCCACTACATTAATATTCTGTGCTCAGTGTTGAGGGGTGCTAGAAAAGTTATTTTCACTGTCAAAATTTTTATTGGTAATCAATTCACCCCTCCCCTCTTGATTACCAATCGCCTAGGTACAATACACCTGGTCCAAAAAGGCTAGGTCTGGCTAACCCGTAAGTCAATTGGGGCTCTTGTGTAAGGGCGCCCGTGGTGAGCTCAACACCTGATCAAAAGCAGTACTTGTACTATTTTTTTATTGGGGGAGATAGTGAAAATCCTAGTAGTTACTAGGTATTTTATGTAGGTGTTGACGTCAAAAAAATGATCATACGGCGTGTACGTCCCGGCACCCGAGAGCCAGTCGAGGGTGAAAAGGCTAATTAAACCCCACATCTTGTCTAATTAGGACAAAACACACATGGTGGTCCACCACCTGATAAGGAAGCCTCTTAAGCTGAAGAAATGGCACTAGCTCCTCAATTCATAGTGCCGAAGACTGAATCTGCTTAAAACTAGAGTAACTCGGTCGGGGCACACATTATGCCGAAAAGGTTCGTAGAAGACCGAAGAGCTACCCAATGAAAGTGAAAGTACTTTCGGTGGTTGCCCACTCGATGAAGACACTCTCCACAGGTAAGGAGTAGGGTTAAGGGCACGACTCACAATGTCGAAGGGTGAATCAGGAAGACACCTGAGTAATTTGACACGGGTTTGGCATGTGCCAAAAATCACCCAGAATTACAAGTCGAAGCCCGGGAGCTTCGAAATGAATACTTCGGAAGTGGTGCATTAGAACTAAGGCAGTGCCAGATGTCAAGCACTCATCTGAGCCAGTTCGAGGCTAACGAAGACACTAAATTGTCACCATCCCATTTGAACCGGCGTGGTTTCGAAAATGGCATGCCCCTATGCTCCTCTCCACCTCGCCTTGAAATAACACGGCCCAGCCTCCATCAAATGGGGCTCCCTTGGTCCTCTTAAACCAGCGCGACAGTGGCCCCTCCTCTCCACTTAAATCGACTCAGCATGGGCCTCTTGGCCCTTCCCAAAATGGCACGCAAGAAGATCTCTTGCCTCTCGAAATGGCACGCAAATGAGCTCCCATCTCCACTTAAAATGGAGTGAGAAGTGTCCCGTCGTGGACACGAAACTCTATTCCCGTTGCAGTGAAGCAGGAGCAAGAAGGTGTGAGCATGAAGCTCCTCCGGTGGTCTCCGACAGGACATTTAATGCCCGTATTAAACCCATCGCATAAGCATTTAAGGTTTGCATGTTTGTCTCACACTTAGCTAGACAACGCGACGGTGGCAACAATGGTGGCAGGCATCCTCAGACAACTTCTTGTACTGCACCAACGAAGGGTCGACAGTGTAACGACAAGTCAATCACCCTGTCCTGCAGACGAAGAGAGAATGGCGGGAGTGCTATCCTGAAGTGAAGCCCCCTCATTCTATATATAGGTCTGGCTCACGACAGGGTTAAAGATATAGCATAGAGTAGAAAAAAGGGAGAGGGACAAAAAGGAGAGAGCTTCCCCCATGCAAAAAAAATCAGAGAAGCAGAAAGGCCGTCGTTTGCACCCATGTGGGTAGGGTGAAGAAAGGAGGGAGAAGGGAAGAGAGGTGAGAGTGGAGGGGGGAGGAGCTTATGCTCTGGCTCCCCTCCCACCAGTGTATTTCCTTTTCTCCTGTTATTTTTTTCTTGTTACGAGGTAGATTCTGACTTTTTGTATTTGCCCCTCCTCCAATAAAAAAAAGAGATTTTACTCTAGCACGTATATTGTGGCCTCCATCTACCCTCTCTTCCCATGGCCTCTATGTTTCTTTCTTTCCTCTGTGTCTTTTTCACCTTCGTAAGAAGTTGTACTCCCTCTTTGTACTCTGCATTTCCTACAGAGAATGAAAGAAGTCTTCTTTTAGAAGAAAAAAAAGGGCCTTCATCTTGTTCTTCATTCTCCGTCCTGAGCATTGCGTCTCCCACCTAGTGATCTAAAATGTGGTGTGTTCTACCTTACCAACATCCTTTTTTTTTATCTTCTGATCACACCAGGTCCCTTTAGAAGTTTACTTCTCCATAGTATGACTTCTGGGAAAACCCCACTCAAAGGGTGAATAACAATGGCCATGTCCTTAACGGCATGGCAAATATCTACCCCAGAAATGTTCTTGAAATCACGATCTGTGGGCCACTAGAACCCCTTGAAGGCTAGTCCTAGGGCTTCTATGCTCATCTTTCGATCAACGAGCAGTTGTTTCTAGCTCACCCGCAGTTTGGGAGGCCGTATCAGAACACTCCATTAGCGGTTCTCTATTTTATACCCTATAAACCCTGGGTCTAGGGGAGGTGCTGCTGAATTTTCGCTATAAACACGAATGACAAAGGTTGAACAATCAACTGGTGCTGATCACAAGAACCAAAAAAAAAAATGGAATGAACAAAAGATCCTTGAAGCTCTGTTCGAGCATCATTAACCAAAGTCTCTCTTGCGGAACTTTGTGCCCTCAGACAGAGAAAGGGTGAGACCGCGTTGAACTTTATCAAGCGGTGGAGGGGCATCAGCATGCGCTGCGATAATCCTCCAACACTCGAAGACGCGATCACCATATGTCGCAGAGGCTTAGCAACGGAAGTTAGCGAGAAGTTTCTGAGCTCAAATATTAGAGGCTTTGACTAGCTGAACACGGCGGTAACGGAGATTTAAATGTTCTTCACCGATCACCCGGCACATACTTCTGTCAAAGACAGATCCTCCAAAGATCGCCTGGCCAGCGGTAAGGAGGTAAACTCTGTGGACTTCTCCCCGACGAATGGAGACAAGGGGGAAGGAAAATCAAATAGTACTGGCAAAAAGCTCGACGCCAAAACAAATGCGGCACTTTTAGTGGAGCGTATGAAAGCGTCTTACTCTTTCAAAAAAGAACATACAAAGATGCTCTTTGATTTGTGCATGAAGGAAAAACTCATCACCCTACCTGATCCGCGAAAGCCCGTGGAGGTGGATAAAACGGACGACCCTACTTATTGTGTGTATCACCAAAGGTTGGGTCATAGTTGAGGATTGCTATGTTTTCAAGAACATAGTAGAGGAGCTCATTCAGAAAGGCCTCATAAATATGTTAGGTCACGCGGTGGACCCACCACAGCCTCATGTCTGGAACCGATCAAATTGGTCGGCCAACGTGGTCTACATGGTGGCAATTGCTTCCAGCTCCAATGTATCAGAAGTAGGGCCATCAAATCAACGGCCCCATGCTGGTCCAGAAGCCTCTCCTTCCTCACTACCTGAATGCCTGGCACTGCAAAGGACCATTCGGAAGGTTCGAGGGGAGATCCAACAACTGCAACTGGAACAACAGTGGCTGATGCAATTCTTGAAAAGCATCGATGAACAGTTGGCCACCTTCTCCTTTGGGCCGTTTGCCAGTGGACTAACTCCAACACATATGGGGGAGGGAAGTATATCACCCACCGCCCGGACTCCTCTTAGGTCAGGGGGTTGGCTATCCGAGGAATCGTCCGACTCATCTGAGGATGAGGAATCGGAGAAGTTATATTCTTTTCCTCGCGAGAAGACCTTGCAAATCTTCTTCGCGTGTCGTCGTGAAGGGCTACTAGACCTCCCGGCATCGTCCAATCAGCAAGCAGCAGGCGCTACATTGCATCAGGGCTATTGCCCATACCACGAGGTTGTAGGCCACGTCATTCATGATTGTAAGGCCTTCAAGGACTTCGCTGAGGACTTGATCAGGTGAGGAGTGATCGATATAGGTGACTCCTTGGTTTGCCTGCCACAGCGACATAGACAAGAGAGTTTGAATCTCTCTGTCAACGTCATACATGCTTCGACTGCATTCCAACTTCCCGAGCCAAGAAAGAAAAGAGCCAGTTCCCAATCGCCAAAATCCACATTGTGGTACCCGGGGTGGCGACCCTCTCATCAGTGCTCTTTCCCCAAGGAGGACACTGAAAAGATCTTCGACAAGCTGTTGGAAGAAGGTCGAGTGATGACGCATGAACTGCCATCTTACTACAATGAAACGGCCAAGAGTCATCCCCGCTAGTGCAAATATCACGCTAGGGTGTCTCACCCCACTGGGGAATGCCCGGAAGTCCAAGACCGCATTGCAGCCCTCATCCAAAAAGGGGAGATCGATGCGCAGGAAATTCAACGGCGAGGCGACGTGTCAAAGAGGTTGCTGAGAAGATTCTTCGACAAGCCCAGCATGGGCAGGTCAGGTTGCCGCGAGTGACCAAGCCCACCTCTCAGCAGATTCAGTCGGGTAGGTCTACAGGCGAAAGTTCTCTGTCGAACCCTAAAGGCAAGGCCAAGTGCGGGGGGCCTAAAGCCCAAGGCCCAAAAGGCCAAGCTATAGTAGGAAGTTCCAAGTCTACTCCTGAGCCAAGTCAACCCAGAATGACTACAGGTGGGAATCCTCAGCCAAGCAACAAAGGCAAGGCCAAGATAAGGGAGCCCAGAGCCAAATCTCAATCCCATGTTAAGCCAACAAGTTCGTCAATTGTAGAAAAACCTCAACAACTCGAACAGGCAAAACCACCAACTAAAGCAGAACCTGTGAAATTGCCTCAAGGACCTCATTTTGGCCTCGCAGAGTTCCACGAGTTGCCGCCAAAATTAATTGTCCAGACCGCGATTCTCTTCACGTTTCTCGTGTGTCGAGACCTTCTGGATTAGCCCTTTTGTGACTATAATTAGGGTCAGTGTTTGTCACTTGTACAACGTTCAGGTTGTGTTTGTGGTAGTGTGCACGACGTCCTAGTCGTGTCGTCCGTCGTTTGTGTCGGTCATCTGTCTAGCATTTTCCTAGTTTTCTTTTGTCTATTTTGCAGGTTCCTTGCATTGGTAGTTTGGCAACTCCTGACTCTGTCAGCTCCGAGCCGCTTTCCTGCCCTTGCCTGGAGTAGTTTGGGGTATCGAGGTTAGTTCGATAGCCGTTGTCTGGTACGACTTCTTCTTCCCCCTCTTCCTTAGCTTGTTCCCTACTCCTCCTTCCTGTTCTGTTTTCTTTACAGCTTTATAGTTTAGCTTTCCTATTTTACTACTGCCTATTGCTTACCTGCTGTTGCTTGCTATTTTAGCATGTTACTGCGTGTTTTCCTCGGTAGGGGATCCACGTGACCCCTACTGAGCTAGTGACATGAGGCTCACCCCTGCTTTACAGGTGGTGGTTGTCCGTTCGACTTCCGTGTGTACCTGGGACGCGTGCTCATAGCGTCTAGTTATGGTCAGTCGGTACCCTCGTCGGGCTTCCCCCGACTCCCTGGTACATCTTTTCTTTTCTGTCGACTATACTTGGCACATGCTGTGATGTGACACCACTAGGGAGCATGCAGAAATTATGCAGAAGTTCCTTGGACCTTCTTCGCAAACACACGTACAAGAACAAGGAAACCTCATGAGTTGCCGAACCACCGTAGCGCACACGATTCCCAGGGTGACTCGGTGATACCGAGTGGAGGTAATGGAACAAGACCCTTGCTGGTAGAGGGCCAGCAGGGCTAAGGTTGCCCTCCCAAGGGTACAGTGCCCACACTCAAGGGGCTGGCTGGGTGCCAAGTGGGGCACTGGGTCACTCTCTCTCACAAAACCACTGTGACCACACGGAAGTGGAGTACTCCAGGGTTGGGTGCTCTCTCACTACCAGTGGAGCAATCCCACGGATATTAAAAGAACAAGTACTGATAATGGGAGCAAGGTTTAGAATTTACCTGGTTGGTTTGAAGAAACCAACCCCGTTCGGAGACGTGGGCGAGCGGGGGAGTTTGGGTTCCCCACACACTGCATCGGTGTAGCTTCCCCTGTTCAAATATTACATGCACTACTCCCCATGCAGGATGGTTGGACTAGGGGTGGGGAATTTAAGGGTATAATCAAACACTACCTCCACACAGGGAGGGGCGCTAAGCCAGCCAGGCAGGGTGGGGAGATTAGCTAAACTAGTGCCAATTGGGCACTTCCCCGGGTCCATCTAGGTTTGGAACAACAGGACAGGAAGTCACTGCAGACGCCACTGTAGTCACTCCCGAGCTCCGTTGTTGATGGGACTAGCAGCAAAACCTCCCTGATTGGTCCAGGAGGACCTCTAAATTTTTGTAGGACTTTTGGAGGACAGCGCTGGTCAGGGCAAGACTGTGATCAGGAACTCAGTTTTCAAACTTTGGTTATCATAGCACCTCAGCAGCAGGAAGTTGAGGTCGCCACGATCACTCCCGAGCTTGGATTCTGGAGTGGCTAGAGTCGTTGGAACTGTTGTTGAGTCCTATTCGAAATGGTACCCACGGGGATGCCAGAGGAGGTCAGAGCTGACTGAAGAAGCACAAAGAGTGGTCGAATGTCTACTCAGTCCTAGAGTGGACAGAACAGCACACACGAGGGAGAAAAATGATAACTCACTCTTCTGGGGTCCAATCGGGGAGCCGCTTCTTTATTCTGGACGGTGACTCATAGTAGAAGATCTTAGCCGAGCCCTGCCTCCAAATCTTCAGCTGGACGGTGGTGGGAGCCTCTGCAAGAGGCATCAGGTTTACAGTCTGGAGGGAGATGCACAGTCTGGGGAGATCGACTCCTCCAGATGGCCACGAACTCTGAATGGGATGAAACCACCACCATTGCGAAGGTGGCTCGGAGACGCTTCCGTTGGTACCAATTGTACATCAAGGGGCTTCAGAATGAATTTGAGATAGGCTTTGTAATCAGCACCTTCTCTACTGCCAGTGAACAAAGAATTGCAGGTTGAAGAGGGGAGGTGGGGAATGAGGTAAATGGGGGGGGAAAGGGGGAGGATGAGTGTGGGGGAGACCCCTGGGCGAGAGTGCGGTTCGGTCGGGACTAGCAGTCCGCCATATCACAAAAGCTATGGCGTTAATTACATCCCCCGCTACGAGGGAAAATCTTTGATTAATTACCGGGATAAAGGGCTGTCAAGGTTGAAATAAAGGATGCAAATGATTATGCAAGATATTATAATCTACCATGCACGGTTTGTTAGAGCGGAACTCTCGGAACATGGTGGAGAACATAGGTCCGAAGACCACCATCACACATAGCAGTAGCTTCCGGTCGGGCGTTGCCCGACTTTTTGCTAATGTCGTTTGATATACAAAGAGCCCGCGCACTCAAGCATGTATTGGTGCGACATGAATGCTTAGACGAAAACATAACGGTGAAGATGGGAGATTAAGTAATTCGGGTTCAAATAAACCAAATCATTCAAGTTATTGATTAACAGGGTTTACTTAATTCTGTTATTAGTATTGGAGACCACCCCAGAAGTGAGGAGAAGATCAAGACAGCACGACGACTCGATCTAGAATGAAAACGGCACGATATGCGTAGGGAAAGGGTTGAAACGGTGCCATGAAGCATAGGCATAGGCTGAAACGGCACCACAACCGTAGGTATAGGCTGGGGCCTTGAAATGGCGCGCCCCTTTGAGGGCACGCCGGTTCAAGGCGCTCCGTTTCAAGGGCGCGTCGGTTCAAGGCACGCCGTTTCAAGGGCGCGCCAGTGAACCATGGCACCGATTCAACTCTATTTCACGAAAATCGAGTTTCGATTGATTTATGTCCAGGTTTATTCAAGTGTCTTTAGAAACTTTTAAGTGTTTATTGAATTAATTGTCCATCGGGTCGGTCCCAGATAGCTCGGAAGTCAGATCACAGGCTCACGCGAGGTGTGTACTCCAGCGCGGCGATTGTTCCGAGTCGAGTCGGTCTATTATGTTAACTTATTAGGCGGCCTTTAGACTTATTTGAGTCAAAAACTCGACAGCATCTCCCCATCCCGGGAGGATGTGTCGGGGAGAAACGGGGAGTACTCACGTAATGGAGCAACCCCTAAAGAGTCGAGTGGCACAACGGCAGCCGGTAAAGCCCGAACGGATAGGAAGAACCCCGATGGCTAGCCTACTAGGGGCACCAAGTCCGTGGGTGAGCATAGATGGGTAAAGCGACCCATGGTGGGAGCGAAGACCCCGAGGGCTAGCCTGCGAGGGGCACGTGACCCGAGTTGGTACCACGTCCAAATCGGGACGACCGATAAAGAGGGAAACCCCGAGGCTAGCCTACGAGGGGCACCTGTCTCACGGCCACCACGAAGTCCGCCAAGGACCGTGGATTTGACTGTATTGAGATTAACCCATTTAATGTGCACTCACTAATCCATAAGGGAGCTCGTCACTAGAAGACGGTCCCCTGTGGACAGAATGGAAGCGCAATGAATCTGGGGAATGTTCCCCTCTCCCCGGTCATGCGACGAGCGCGTATAGTCCATATACATAATAGGAGGGTCGTCCAGTCGATGAAACTGACTACAAATAATTATGTATAGAATAGGGGCTGCTGAACGTGCTAGCAGGCTAGGAACATCAACCGGTTAAAGCGAGAGTCAGTATGTTAGAGGAGGGAACGCCCGAGTAGTTAGTGGGCAATCAATGGTGAGGCGATGATGCCGTGAAATCCTCCACGGGGGGATGGACCCATTTTCCCCAATTCGTGACTGGGAACGGAAGAGGATGAGGGCACCGGTCCGGGGAATTAGCCAGAAATATGCATTCATATGACTCCAACATTAGACTCATTACAAACTCGGTGAAGAGCCCATACGAACATCTCCCTAGATGCGAAAACCCCCGGGGAGGAGGATATTACTGTGGCCCTTCTGGGAGCATCCCAGGGCGTATCTGATGCTAGAGTGAAGGAAACCCAACGATATGCACAGCTCATGATGAATTTAGAGATGGGGACAAAGGGATTCAAATCGCCAACTATCATTTATTGAATGCTCAATTACATACATGGATGATCCGAAACCCCTACATTCAGATGGCTCGGCATTGTCACGCGAGACCAACACTCAGCTAGGCGAGAATCGTGAGCAGAGATAGATAGGGAGCAGCATATAGAAGAAAACTCATAGGCTCATATCATCGCCCAAACAATATAGCACCCACGAGGGTGATTTTACATGAGGGGGAAAACAAATAGTTGATGTACCTATCATTTGATCATTTAACGAAATGAAGTTAGAGTTTTACATAAATTGTACAATTACATCTTATGTGTGATTGTCCTGCGATTTGATTGTTCTTGCTTGAAAGAGGCTTACCATGTCGGCTGTTCACGATTCTCGAGATTATCTTCCACTATAATAAAGGCTCGGGGCATGACAGCGGCGATGAGGCGAGGGCGATGGTGGTGATCTCGCGACGTGGGGGTGGTGTTCGTGTGCGGCTGAGATTGGAGATCAACGGCGACCCGACAGGTTTTGAGCTTATTTGATGTAGGGGGACGGATCCCTACGCTCTTTACCACCTTCCCCGTGATTTGTAGGCTGAGGGGAGGTCGAGAGGGGTGTTTTTGAGCCAGGTAGGGTAAAATTTATGTTTTGGTGTTGAGCGTCGGCTCTCTCGTTCCGTGGTATTTTTGACCGATCTAAGGGCGTAGATGCATGCTAGGAAGGTTGGGGATGGATTCCCCCTTGTTTCCCCATCATCGGACGATGATCAGGTCATGGATCGGGGTTTTTGGGCGTTTCCCGCCGTTTCATGCTCGGGAGAGCCTTGCGGTCCTTCCAGTGACCGCATGGCTTCACAGGTAGTCCCCATGAGACCGCTTACTGACAATGTATTGTCGGCAGGCCTTGCGGTCTAGCGATAGACTGCTAGGCTAGGTGGGGCGGTCCTGCGATAGACCGCTAGCCATTTTTGACCGTTGCACCCTCGGGGCGTGTGTTTTCGATCATTGGGAGTCACGTGCTGGCAAGCGATCAAGGGCATGATCATTTTCCATTGCCTTGCGGTCCAGGGATGACCGTTTGGCCTGCCAAGCGATCTGGAGATAGACCGCTAGGCCTTACCGTGGCTCGGTCCCTTGCGATCGTGGACTCAACCATTAGGCTGGGCCTTGCAGTCCAGAGATAGACCGCTTGGCCTCCTTGCGGTCTAGCGGTAGACCGCTAGGCTGAGCGGCTATCCCGAATGGATCGTCATTCCATTTTTCGTTCACCTGGTGATTTCCGAGAGTCGAGTCTCACCTCCAGTGACACGTCCACTAGTCGTAGGCTTCTTACGGCATGCGTGTGCTGACCCACCCGGGAGTGGCGAAGCGACATACCCGAGAGAGATGGTTGTTAGGCTGGTTACCGTAGGGCCCCCACGCATAGCCGAGTCCAGGCTTCGGGGTAAGAACTAGCTAGAGGGCCTGACCTAGGGTGCATGGTTTGAGTGTGCACACGTGGTTGGGGGCGTCAGACCCGCACTGATGAGTGCAGCCCCAGCTAGTCCTTGTTTGTGGTATTGGTTACTTTTGTATGCCTTTGTCTCCGCCTGGGGCGTCACAACGAGACACTGAGGCATAGTGTAAGACGTTAGGGGACGCATCTAGCTTTACTTCTAGTGGGTGGTGCTCTTGTCTTCTGGTAGGTACAGACTTATTTTTTGATGGACCAAGGTTCAATTTGTACAGTACAGTTACTTTAGATAGTTTTTCCATTTATTTATTATTACCTATTGATTCTACTGTACTTTTGTTAGGTAGTGTTACCTTCTGTCTCTTGTTCGTGCCTTTCACCTTGTTTCTTTCATGCGAGGTGGGGGTCTGCGGGATCCTTACTGAGCCTGTGAAATGAGGCTCATCCCTATATTTTCAGGTGAGGCAGGGTCGTCATTGGACGCGGCAGGGTTTCAGCATGGTTCTAGTAGCCGAGGTTAGCTGCCAGTTGCCAGAGCCGGGGTATGTCCCGTGTACTTGTACTTCTCTTTCTATTGACTATACTTATTTGGAATTGAGACACACTGGACCTTGTAGTAGTTTAGTTATCTATTTAATTTCCTACGCTATTATTTAGTTGACTATTGTGCTATCTCTGCAGTTATTTTAGCTTCTTGTGTACCCTCACATCATCTTTTAACCCTTCTGAGTCTTCGGGCTCGTGGGTGGCGGGCCGAGATTCAAGCCACGCCAATTCCTTTTCGGTAATTGGATCTCGGGTCGCTATAGTTAGTATCAGGGCGAGGTTGTGAAGAAACATGAGAATCCGAAATGACCGTAGTGGTCCAGAACGTCCATGAATGTCCTGTACAGTCAGTGACTAGCCTAGGGCACCTTATGTTTTATTGAATTGTGAATTGTTTCCTTGATGCCAGGTGAGCTACGGATGAGTCATGCAATGTAATGTTGTATTTCTTAGAGAGGTCCTGGAGCTCTTGCGACACGAACTGAGGTCCATTATCGGTGACGATGCTGCTTGGCATGCCGAACCGCGAGATGATGTTCTTCATGATAAAGTAGCACACCGTGGTAGCTTTAATCTTCTCGTATGCTTCAGCTTCAGCCCACTTGGTGAAGTACTCAGTGATGGTAAGGATGAAAGATTTTTGTTTGGACTGAGAGTTAGGATCACCTAATGGGCGTACAACATTGAAATCCCACATGGAGAATGGCCAAGGGGCAGACAGAGGATGAAAGGACAAAGAAGGAGCATGGATTTTATCAGTGTGGAGTTGGCACTTGAGACACCTACGCACATAGTGGGAGCAATCTTCCTCTAGAGTGGGCCAATAATAACCCTACCTAAGGATCTTCTTTGCTAACGCCCGGCCATTAACATGACCTCCACACTCACCAGAATGAGTTATTTCGACAATCTTCTAGGCCTCATCATCATCCAAACATCTCATAAGAATTTCATTAAGAGCACGCTTGTTCAATTCTCCAGCCATGATGGTATATCTTGTGGAGGCTTTTCGGATGGCCTTGCGCTGTTCGACATTTGCCATTTCTGGGAACGACCCATCCTTGCAATATTGCTCAATTTCATGATACCACAACAGTTCCTCTTCTTTTAGGATCTACAGTAATTCTGCCAGAGAAACCTCTTGCAAATCCTTCTTTTGTGCCTTTTCCTCTACAGTTTTCCTAAGGTTGTCAAACCAGGGATCCTAAAGGGAAGGAGTATCTAACCTCTAGACCACAATAGTCTCAGTACCTCGATGGAGAGGAAAAGACAAGGAGGAGGCAAGCGACGCCAATGCATCGGCGATGATATTTTGAGATTGAGGAGCATGAATGTAGATCAATTTATGAAATTGCCTAGCGAAGAGAGTGATCAAATCTTGATATGGCTTAAGCTTCGGGTCACAGGTGCGATAGGTAGACAGAATTTGGCATAACACCAGCTGAGAGTCTCCTTTGATATTCAAATAACGTGCGCCCAAGAGATAGGCATGCTTCAGTCTGGCTAGGAGAGCTTCGTACTCAGCTATGTTGTTGGTAGCCGAAAAAGAGAGCTGATATGCAAGGGAAATTATCACTCCATCTGGAGTGAGAAGAACAACACCTACCCCCCGGCCCTTTGAGTTAAGCGCACCGTTGAAGTGCAAAGACTAAAAGGGGTGATGATTGAGGACAACAAGATGCTCGTCAGGAAACTCGTCCTGAATAGAATTAGTGCGGGAAACAGGTAAATTAGTGAGGTGCTCAGTGATGGCATACCCCTTAATTACCTTTTGAACAATGAAGATAATGTCAAATTGGGAGAGGAAACTCTGCCAGCAAGCCAACTTATTGGAAAGGATAGGCTTTTCTAGGAGATAATGAATAGCATCCATTCTAGAGATTAGCCTAACCTGATGGGCGAGGAAATAATACTTTAACTTCTGTGCTACTCAAACTAGCATTGTACAGGTGTTCTCCATAGCAGTGTACTTGGCCTCTACAGGATTGAGTAGCCTAGAGAGATAATAAGATTCCCTTTCTTTGCCTTCATCATCCACTTGTACCAGGATAGCTCTTAGGGAGTCCTCAACAACAAAAATGTATAGAATCAGGGGTTTTCCAGGGACATGGGGCTGCAAAATCGAGGGATTGGATAGGTAAACCTTCAAATCTTCATAAGTCTTTTGGCATTCTTGATTCCACTCAAACTTAGCCCCCACCTTCAGTAGTTCGTAGAACGGGCGGCACCACTGAGAATGTTGAGATATGAACCTTCTAATGAACTGTAAATGTCCAATCAGTCCTTGAAGTTTCGTGATGTTCTTTGGCGAGGGAATATCCATGATAGCCTTAGCTTTGTTAGGATCAATTTAGATCCCCTGTTTGCTAACTATGAAACCTAATAGCTTCTCCGAAGATACTCCAAACACACATTTCTTAGGGTTCATTTTCAGCTTATACTCCCTAGCTCTTTGTAGTGATAAACCGTGCAGAAGGTGAGCTAGAAGGGGAGGGGTTGAATAGATCACCCCAATTAAAAAACACTTAAGAAGATCAACTACCGAAAGCACTGAGGCAGAAGAGAAATCCCCTTACTCCTGTTTCAGAACAACCTTTCAAATTGACTTGTGCGTGCCTCTAAATCTTTACGGCCTCACATTAATGTCAACAGAAATATTAGAATTCGATGGGCAGAGTTGAAATCGTATATTCGTATTACTTAAAATGATTTGAAAAGCATAAGAGATAATAAAAAACACAAATGGTTTAGAGGAAATATCTGTTAAGTATGCCATTTTTGTATTAAATTCTTGGCCCAACTTTTCAGGAGAGGAGGAAAGAAAAAAAAAGAAAAAGACAAAAAAGAAACAGAGAGGGAACCACCTTCCCCTGAGCTTCCAAGCAGTTCCCTTGCGTGCTGCCCGCCGACCTGCCGACCTCTCTCTCTCTTTCTCCGCAGGCCACCGCCTCAATCATGCATATATACCCCGCACGGCCACACGCGTCTCCTTCCACTCCCTCCATCGCCGCCTCCGCTAGCTGGTCAACCAAGCAAGCGCTGGCTCTTCCCTGTCCTGCAGCAACTGCCATGGACGGCGACGGAGACCTCTGCGCCACCCTGCACCTCATCGAGCAGCACCTCCTCGACGATTCCTTCCCCTCCCTCGGCTCCGCTTCTTTCTTCCTCCGTGATCCCTCCCCGGCTCCTCCTCCGCACCCACAAGCCGCCGGCCACTCCGCCAGCACTTTGGCTTCCTCCCGAGCGACGTCGGAGCTGCCGTTTGCTTCCTCCCATCTACCAACAGCCGACGAAATCATTTGCTTCTCGGCCTCCCTCCAAGATCCCAAGCATGCCCTCTCCCCGTCTGTCTACTCTGGGGCCAACCGTACCGGAGAATCGAAACGCTCCTCCTCTCCTTCTTCTTCTTCGTCCACGGCCTCCGCCGGCCGCCGGCCGCCGCTCGCTATTCCCAAAGCAACCGTGCCCACGGTCGACTGGGCAGCAGCGGCAGAGAACGCGGAGCCGCGGCCTGCTGCGCCCGCCGCGGGCGCAGGAGACCGCCGGAGATACCGGGGCGTGAGGCGGAGGCGCTGGGGGAAGTACGCGGCGGAGATCGGGGACCCGAAGCGAAAGGGGTCGAGGGTGTGGCTGGGGACGTACGACACCCCCACCGAGGCCGCGCGCGCCTACGACCGCGCCGCCTTCCAGATGAGGGGCAGCAAGGCCATCCTCAACTTCCCCGACGAGGCGGGCTGCAACCAGGGCTGCAGCTCGGCGGCGCCCCCTCTGCAACCACCGTCGATGGTGAAAGGGCAGGTGCAGGAGGCCGCGGCCGCGACGGAGGCGCCCAAGCCCGGGAGGAGGGAGAGGCCGGCGGAGGAGTCCTGCGAAGTGGAAGTGTCGAGGGCCGTGAAGAGGGAGAGGCAACAGGCGGTCGAGGGGGCCGAGAGCAGCTGCAGCACCGGCCAGGGCGGGGTGCCAACAGCCGGGGCAGCGGGGAGCCCGCCGCTGACGCCGTCGACCTGGAACAGTTTCTGGGAGAGCTGCGGCGGCGACACTAACATCTTGAATATGCCGCTGGTGTCACCCTTCTCTCCAGATGCAGCGCTGGGCTTCCCCCAGCTGATGGTCATCTGACCTTTGGACACCATGCGAAAACAACAGCAAAAAAAAGTGGTATCTTGGAAGCTGCCGCTCATGGTTTTTCTCTCACAGTGGACGGAAAAATAAGCAAGAACAGAGTGGGATACCAGATTTCCCCTTTCCCCTCTGCTTGTGATCCGTTCAAACCGACACACACCTACCGAGATTGCAGGCTTTTCTATGTTCAAACACAACAACTGCGTTTGCATTTATTTTTTTTTATTTTTTTGATTTATTCATTTGTTCTGATCAGCCATTTCATTCGTTCATTCGTCCATTCATTCATCAGATTGAAGCCAAGACTTTGCGGGTGGGTGTGCATTTGCAGATTTGCATTATGCGGATATACATAATGGATTGGGACGACCAATTCAATGAGTGGCCCCATTTTTTTGTTGGAATTTGATGTTGCCATCCCTATTGTTAATCGCCGTCAGAAGGTACTTAACACGTTGGCGCATGTTAGCTCATTTGCCTACAGCATTTTACATGTAACCTATTGAACATCTTAGTGTTAGCAGTAGCCTATTAGCAATTGTGGAGGGTTAAGGGAGAGCATTATACGAGTTTAACTTGGAAAATTAAATCGCATCGATAAATTTGATTTGGCTTGATTTGAGTAAAATTTAAAAAAAATCGATTTGGTCCGCCTAAACCACACCCCAAGGGGGGGTTTAGGCGGATTGGCGCAAGGGTGAGGGGCTGCGGTCCCCACCCTATAAAATTCAGTTTTTTAAGCCTATTCTCCCTAAATTAACTAAGAAGAAGGGCGTTTTGACTGGGAGGATATGTGGAAGCTTGTGGAGACTTGTGTGCATTGATTCGAGGATGAGCCCCTCGTGTTGTCACTCTGTGCTCCCGTGTGTTGACTCCTCAAACTGGTATGGCACACGAACCGCATCGTAGGACCATAGACTGGACGAACTGGGGCTGAGTGGGGTCGTGGGACCTTTGGACTGGAGGGAGGGCATGGCCCCCAGGGGGTTCGCCCTCCCTGGGGCGTGCGGCCGCCCCCGGGGTGAACTGGCCCCGGGGCTTGCCGTAACCCCGAGGGATGGCCCCCGGGGGTCTTGTTTGGCCTTCTAGGGGTGTCCTTTGATGGACACCAAGTTTTGAGAGACTGGGACGGGCCCGTGGGGGTCGTTGTTCCTTGAGTCGTTGTAGTCGCTCGCAAGGTGTTCGGGTAAATACCCGACACACCTCGGGTTGCCAAACGACTAGGGTAGATGACTAAGGGGCCACACGGCAGGCCTTGGGTTGAAGATAGGAGCTCGTGGGAGCTAAGAGGAGGCATTCTTGGGGACGTGAGTCGTGCCCCGACCTACATGCCGCGTTGCACGGCGGGTTGGCAGGGTAGCCTCGGGTTGGCCCGAGAGCTAGAGTTAAGTGGCTTATTGCCATGTGTCTGAGTGTCGGGATTGGCCCTGACTTGTTGGGGGGTCGTTGTGGGACCCAATTGAGGGGCTGGAACCACAGGATAGCCCATGGATTGGTGTAGATGGGTTGGAATACACGTGCCCACAAGGTGTTCGACAGAATGCCGAACACACTCGTGCGAGCCGTATAAGCATGTGATAGGCCTCCAAAGCCTGTGGTTGACTGTGTCAGGTCTCCCTTTGACCTTGGAGGGTTGAGAGAAGTGTCTTAGGGTGAGCCCTCGATCCTTTCACTGGGTGCCACATGGCGTGGCTTAACGTCGGGGCACCCTCGGGTTGGCCCGGGTGGCGATGCAGGATACGGGCAATACTCGTATACGAGTGATGGGGGTGGACCCCGGATAGTTGCTTGTGTCGCCGCGTGTCACGGCAAGCTGGTCGGGGCCCTTATAGGGACCCACAGGGTTGTAGAAAGGGCTAGGTAGCCCATGCCTGGAAGGTGTTCGGGGAAATGCCCGTACTCTTATTTCTTATCCTTTTGCCAGGAAATAGTCCGGGTACAACAATATCATCTCACACAAGCAGTGGCAAATAAACACATGCGAGATAAGGAAATACCAAGAGAGTTAGAGATGATACCTCCATGCTCCGGGCGTGGGGAAGACGATCTCGGCCCAGACCCATACTCCCAGTACAGTAAATAATTAATAATTACAGTAATAAATTTTACTGCGCACTCCACGCAAGGAGGTAAAGGGCTACACGTGGGACCCAGGAGTATCGAGCTCGGGTTGACAGGTAGCGTTTTAGGCAGCTCCAGTGGTGCCGACACGTAGCTGTTCGGGACTAGCCGGACGGTGCATGCTGACGATCGTGGCGACCATGATCTAATCGGGTAGCAGATCAGGTTGGGATTGGTCCAGTTATGAAGAGGACTCCTGGAGAGACAATCCCTTAGAAGGGATCGTGCTGGATTGCCTTGTGGAAGGCGAGATGACCCGACTTGTGAGGCGTTACTAGTTGCTGTCCCAAACCTATTTTGTAGTTTCAGAATTGCGTGACTCGACGGAAATAATTACTGCGATCAGATCGGATGTCGAATCGACGTGAAACTGGCGCCGTTGCGAAGCTCTTTTAATGATCTACGGTCACCTAATGTTACAGGAATTTTCCTATTGCTGTATTCTCCGAGGTTGAATTTAGAACAGGCAGACTTCCTGACTCAGAACAGACTGGGTAGGGTGGGATCTACCTGATAAGGAGGTGTGACCAAGGCACAAACGGTGAATCTGGGACTTGAAAATTTTATGGGTGAGAGAGGGGGAAGAGAGGGTCACGCACAAATTATTTTGTAATTTTTGGAGGTGGTTTGAAGGGTGGAATGGATTTTATGGTAGGGAAGGGTCGGATCTGGACTGCAGAGGACAGAATAGAATCTGATTTTTGTGACTGCCACTTTCAAAAAATGGTCTCCAGATGACCGTTTCTTCAATTTTATTGCCAGAAGCGTCTCGATTGCCCCTAGTCGCCTGGCGGTCACCCATATGATCGTTTTCCTCAAGTGGTGGTCCTCCCATGACCGTTTCTTCATTTGACGGCCGTGCGATAGACCGCTTCTATCACAGAGAGTCCAGATGACCCTGAACTCCGTCTTCTTCGCCGCTGGACTCTAAGGCGATTTCTGCACGATGGGCCTATCTTTCGGCGGCTGTAACTTCTAGAATACTCCTCCAAATCGACCCCCGTTTGTTTCTACCTCTTGCCCTTTGGATTATCTCGAGTTTGGTATATAGATTACGAATTTTTATGGGCTATATCTCCTAGAATCTTAGCCGTAATATCAGATTTTATGGACTTTCGTGTAACGTTAACTCCTCCAGATTAGGTTCCAGGGCCTCCTTCCAGGAGCCATAACTTCCAGATCCTTCCACCAAATAGAGTCCCGTTTGTTCCTACGTCTTATCTTGACTATTATCTCGAGATTGATCTAGAGATCTCGAGATTTGGTGGACTCTATCTCTTAGAATCGTGGCAGAAAGTTCTGGGTTTCACCTCATTTCTATAAATAGATGCCTAGTTCGTCTGCGCGACGGGGGGCTCTTCTTCGACCTGGGGCGAAGCCATGCCAGATTGTCGTCTCATTTCTTCGACCCCGGGATATTAAGGGAAGTATTGGCGTTCCATTCCACCTATTTGGGCTTCATTTCGTCATCGTTTGCTCTCTCTTCTTCACCCTAACTTTTTCGATTTTGTCACAGATTCTGGGTTTTCTACACATCTTTTTAAATCTGTGTGACGGGGCGCTCTTCGTCTGCTCGGGGCGGAGTCAGGCTTCATCCTCTTCATCCTCCTTCAACTTAATCTTGAAGAGGGAAGTATCTTCTTTCATTCCCATCTCTTTGGGCTCAATTTCATCACTCCAATCTCTTATTCTCCTCTCCTACTTTTAGCAAATTGTCACTGTCTCCACACTTAGTCTCTACACAATTTTCTACACGTTTCACATTTTTCTCCATTTTACATAACATTTTTCTTCCTCCATCCTTCATCAAACTTTGTGATTCCAAATTCTACACATGCACAACACACCCACCTTTCATTTGCACCCATTTATAGGGGTTAAAAACCCTCCCCCGGTGCGCTCTCCCCCTTTCTTTCATGTCATTTTATCATATACTACACTTAGCATTTTCTAATGGGATTTATCTTTTTTGTGGCTTTGTTTTGCAGGTGATTGCTGATAGAACATGAGGCCCTTACTTTCTAGCTGGCTAGGAGGTGAGGAGGTGCACCCACATCGGTTCCCCGCGTCCCATTTCAAGCGTGATCACGTGTAGTGGCTTCCCTTCGGTCCACGTCTTCTTCCCTAATTTCCAAGGTACATGGCGCCATCTTCATTCATTCTCCATCTCTTTGGTGCTGTAAAACCTTGGTGGCGATCACAGTTAGTTCTCCATTCTTCATCACCCCTTTGCTCTTCATTGTCTATATTTCATGTTTATATCCTCGTAGTAGTTTGGGGCAGAAAGGTACATAGAAACATTTATATCTTACATTTTTTTGGAGTTCACGGTGGGACACCTAGTGCCCATCACGTTATATTGTTAGTCTTCTGCAAGTTTGGTGGGTCTTTGTGCATGTTTAGGTAGCATTCCTATCATTTTTCCATTGTTCTGCCTAGTTTCGGGTCTGTCAGCAATACGCGATCTATCGCTGGGCCGCCTTGCCCTTTTAACGGCCATTCCATGACCTCCCAAACACTCTGAGGCTAGAAGCGACCCTCCAAGGGCAGCTCAGGACCTGGGCGGTCTTCCAGTAGACCGCAACTAGGGTAAAAATAGTCATCTAGTGACCTTTTCTTGGTTCTGGCCTGGTAGGCGCACCGCTCACAGGGGCCTTATTCATTCAAGCATAACTTTGTCTCCTAACATCAGATTGGGCCGATTTTTATTGAATTGTGTTGTCCTTTGCATTGGCTTTCCATGCATATAAAGTTTGCATCATTTGGACATCATTTGCATATTTAAAAATTACCTCTATTTTTGTATTTTCTACATCTAGTCTGCAGGCAGATTCGGGACAGATTCACAGGGCCGTTTTATTTGCTGATTTAAATTGACACATAGGGGACAATTTTCCCTGGGGTATTGGTGAAGGTTTGCAGGTTTTTGATTGACTGACGATCAGATCAATGATGGCAAGAATGGCACTCCGGCCATCACTTCGCCCCATTCTCTGTTACCGCATAATCCCTCTATCCGCGTATCTATTGATCGATCTATCAATGTCAAGCTGGACTCGAGGCTACTAGTAACGTCTCGTAGAATAGGCCAGGCCAGACTAGAGTGGCGATCACGGCTGGTTTCTGACATGGCTAGGCGTGTTCATCGTCTGCACAAACAGTACGTTCAGTGAGCAGCCGCCCCTCGATCTTGTAATTAATTAGTGCAGTAGGCGTAGTCTCAGGATCCCCATCTCCACTCTGCGGCCGGCGTCTCTCTAGCTGGTCTCCTATGTAGTCCTCGCCAGTCGGGCCTTTCATGGTCGTCGGCCATTGCCCTCACACCGCACATGCATGCCAAAATCTCGGAAAAGAACAAAACTTTCACCTTTCTTGTGAACTAGTTTGCCATAGCCACATTTTGATGAATTAGTTCACCATAGCATATTTGCGGCACCAACGTTTACTAGACACCGACCGTATGTTAGGTATGTGTTGATCAAGGGGGCAAACAAGAGGAGGCAACCTCAGCAAGGGCGGTTGCTCCCGCTGTTCTCCCGTGTTTGCCGAACGTTAATTAATCTGTACTGCATCCTAACTCCATCTTTAGCTCTTCTTCGATCGCTAAATTGATCTCCTGCCCCCATCCTTGAAATCGAATATGAGTTCACAGCATGCCGCACTCCAAAGTCCAAACATTATTTGAGAGACAACCGGCGATCCGATGCTAACCGGCCCTCTTGTGCATGCAGGGCCCGAGCGTCATCATGGCTCCCAGTGACAGGCTAGATTTGGCGGCCGGCAACGCTAGTTTGGCGGCTTCCGGCAGAGGCAGCAAGTTCGGTACCGCCGGGATGATACGAATGGCGCCGGCGCCGATGAGGGTGCACGAGGAAAGAGCCTCCATGACCAATCGCCGTAAGATCATCACATCCATGCATGCTCTTCCCTAGCCTCGCCTCTTGTTAATAACCCGCATATGGTGATTGTATTTGCTGCATCTTCTTTAATTAATTCGTCCCCTCCAATCAAGTACGCCATTCTGATCAGCTTGCGTGTTTCTCCCTGCATGGCTGTGTGATGGGCACTCGACCGACGGCAGCACCAGAGAAGAAGCAGCGCACCCCGTCTGCGTACAACCAGTTTATCAGGTACCAAGTAGTGAATCGCTAGCTGTCCATTGACTAAACACTATCCAACAGCAAGATCGCTTATTCTTAATTAGTTCTTCTTTCCACTTTCCTGCCTCGTTCCACATTAACCCTAGCTCTCCCCTCCTTCCTTCGTCATATGTTAGGGTAATCAGTGCAGATATAGATTAGAAATCCTATATATAACATTTAAGCATGATATATATGCTGCTTTTGTGCGTGTGATTTTGCTGCGGACTGCAGAGAGGAGATCCAGAGGATCAAGGCAAACAACCCTGAGATCAGCCACAGGGAGGCATTCAGCACCGCTGCTAAGAATGTGAGTGTGCAAGTCCAGCCTATTCTACCTTAATTAATCAGCTCCATCGATCGCTAGACTCTCATGTACACTAACTTTAATTTGTCTGCTAGTGGGCACATTTCCCCCACATTCAGTTCGGGCGGATGCTGGAGAACAATAATCAACCCAGGCTTATTGGCGAGGTACGTACGTAGGCACCCTCATCGTTCCATTAAACCCCCCATCACCCATGCATTAATTATCTGTGCTCGCATTTCCCTCGATTCGATTCTTCTTTTCCCTTTCGCCTACTTAATTTGATGGGTAATTGGGGGGTGTTGTGAACTCTTATTTCACATTGGAGAGTGGTATTAATCGTGACATTAAGATACATCTGAAGAAGGCTTATGTCCTTCACTTCAGCTGCGGATTTTGGAACCTCCTCGATTATTTACTGACCATCCATTTCCTCTCAAATGGAAGGCCATCCCCGAAAAGGGGGGATGACCTAGTAGTCTTCTTCCCGTTCTACAAGGCTAGGCCTCGATCGTCGAGGGGTGGCGGCTATGAGACTATATCCTTGCTTCCATGGACCTTGCCGTTACATGAATTTTCCCGTTGTACGAACTATGCATTAGATCAACTCATGGAAAATGAAGAATGATAAGTAATTATGAGTATATAGATATCGGAAAAGAAGTAGATGAGAGAGAGGGTACTGGGTGTGGGTGTTGGGGGGCCGGGAGGGGGGAGGGGAAGAGAAAGAGAGAGTCCTAATGCCACCTAAAATGGAACTCCTGAAGCGTTAGCTAGCAGCATTGTGTCCTAGCTGGGGTACAGTAGGTTGCAATTTTTTTTTTCATAGGTAAGTTAAGAGCAAAGGTGGAAAAATCTGTAACTCCCACTGACACTTGTAAGATATGAATTCACAACCTTCCCCATGCAAAGGGAAGGATCGAGTGAACCACCAAACTAGTTTGTTCAGTTATGCAGTCTGCGGATAATGTCAATCAAGAGTCAAGTTACAGGGCATGTATAAGATACATATCCCAAATGAATGGCTTTTATATATGATTGTGCTACTTAATGTATCTTTATTGAACCTACATCTTACTACTAAACCAATGCTTTCCGAACAGATTAAATATCACAAAAATTATGAGTCATGATCAAAAAGCCATGCTTCTTCAATTGCTCAGTCTTGGTAAATTAGATGAACATGGAATGAAATAATCTATCCTTGGAACTCTACCTTGTTAATTTCAGAAGTTGATTGTAAAGTCTTAATCCTTAGGGATCCCATGGTAATTGTCCGGATTTGAATCAGGGCTCTGACAACAAGTTGATGCCAAAGGCAGCAATTTACAACAACTGAGATTGAAGCCAATCCCAGAACATTCAACTCTTGATCAGTTATGGTATGTTGAATGCCAAAATGCTTCTCCCTTTGTTCATTCTTCTTTGTCATATGGAGGATCGAACTTGATGATACATGTAATGAACCACTTTTTTTCTTATATGTCAGCTCCGCAGACATGAGTTGCCAAGAGTATTCCCATAGTTCGAGCTCCTGTATCTCTTGAGATCCCTGTGAAACGTGTTCACTTTGACGTACGTAATGTACCCGCTATGATCCAAAGTTGATGTATCCATCTGTTGTATTGCAGCACACTTCTATATGTGCTAGATGATGTCTAGAGATTTTGTTTCTGTGATTGTACAATCTTTATTTTAAGAAATGCCATCATTAAAGCAATATTTCGTTGTTATTTTTCACATAGTGAACTTGAAAGAAACATGAATGCTTAATAGTGCATTTTTTTATTTCTCCTACTGATATAAGCAAGCCAAAAGGTGTTGACCACTAATCTGGAAGGATACTAGCTAGTATTCCGTATATCTGCATACACACTAGGGTTAAGGTGCTTGTGAAGTTTGTCCTCTCGATCGCTAGCTTTGCCGTTTTCCCCTTTGTTTCTTTCTTTAAGTCTGCCATTTGCTCGGCTGCTTCTGGGATAACCAGTCATAATGTAAGACTGGTGTGGTACGGGAATTAAATGCTGAGGGAGGTCTTAAGCGTCTATATCCAACAGAAACTTGCAAGTAATTATTTTGCAATTTTTTTCTCTCCACATATCTAAAGCATAAGTTACCCTTAGTCTACAGTAAATCCCACACTACGTCTTCCCGGTTTTCGCATCCTTTTAACGTTTCACATATCTACTGTCGAAGGATTCCCACATGTCGCATAAGAAAGAATAAATGATCCAACAAGTTTGCAACTTAGATTCAGTATCTTAATACAATAACCAGAGGTAAAATATATATGGATTGCTACGCGGGCCATGCTTTATTCAAACAATCTGTTGCCTTGGTGAATTTTGCGACCTGTGTCGATCCGTTCCACAACAAGCAGTTGGATGTTTTTGACACCTGGTGACGAATTTCTTTATCTATTAAAAGTACTTGAAGAATTCTAGTATATGTAGATACTGAACAACAATTGTTTATCTCTAAACATAACTTCGTTTGGCCATTTCGGCCAAAGATTGCAGAAACATCGTTACCTACAAATGGGACAACGTTAAGTCAAAGACATCAAACATCATTCACGTAAACCTGAGACTCGATCGTTGCTACCTAACTTGAGTTTTCCTTTTTTTTGTTGATAATCTGGAGAATCTAGCTAATTAAGTTGATCTAGGACTCATCCTGGGCACCTGGCATCTCGAGTTCAATACTTAAAAAGGGTCACTAATTGACGTATTATCTTTTTGCAATCAACATGTCACCAAACCGGAGGTGTATAACCAGGAACTGAGCACTGCACACCTCGTTTAACTTGAGTTTTCTCCTTACAAGTATGGAAGATATAATCACATAACAGAAACATGAATGCAAAACATGAAGGAAAGATAATCAGCGATATAGAACTAATAGATGTATGGTTTATGATCGAGGTGAAAAATGCAATAGTAAATAGCCATCAACATTAAGGTAGAGACCGCCTGGATGAAAGTTGCAGTGCCTGCATATATAGTGATGATCTTTCTCATGCAACGTGATGCATTAATGACATCCTTCATCCTTTCAGATCTGCATTCATAACACACATAATAAGATAGAAACAACGTACATGCAGAGCCTTGGAATTATTGGCATATTTCTTAACCATGCTATTGATTTAATTATAACAAGTTAATCTTTACCACTGCCAAATTAATCATTTCTAGCTAGGAGCATTTATCTTTCATCAATTAATTTGGCAATAATTCACTAGGCTATGTACTTCGAGTAGATTCACTGAATTATAAAGGATCTGCATTGGGCACCAAAGTTGATCGAATTCCACAAAATTTTCCACAAGCAATACCCTTGAGATCACCTGGAAGCTCCAGCAGAACACCCACTCGACGACCATGACAAAGGGGTGGAAGATCTGGAGCAGATGTGTCATGATGATGCTGATGATGTGCCAGAGTCAAGGGGAGAACATAGCTTACCTCTATTTTGGTTTTGATAATGACAAAGGGGGAGAGAAAATGAGTCATGAGATGAGTCTATGTGTGTGGCAAATGAATATGAAGATGAGATGAGCTCTGTTATTGAAGACTGTTCTGAAGATTTGGATAGACATCAACTTTTCTTATTGTACACAGTATGTTAGTCTGCATTATAGTCAGTCTGCATGATAGTTGTGCATGTAGCACATTGTGTCATTCAGTTTTAGTAGTGCATTTTTCTATTAGTGTTGCATTTTTTTGTGATGTGTAATGAAAGGGAAATTATGTTGGCAAACATTGTGCTTTGTTGAGAAAACATTTATGTGTAATGAATGGAGATATTTTTATTGCAATGATTGGTTATTGACTGGATGATTGAATGCTGAAATGGTTGTCTAGTCATAACTTACTGAACTAAAACTCTTGATTCTCAAATGACTGAATCATCTTTATCTTGTGCAAATGTGTACATGACTCATAGTTGTCATCATCAAAAATGGAGAGATTGTTGGAACCCTAGTTTTGATGATGTCACACTATGAATCATGTTGAGGTAGAACTGCATAAATAATGATTACTTGAGTCATCATGTTACTTCATAAGTATGAATGCCATACAGGTTGGTGCATCTTAGTCACTCATATTATACAGGTCATTTATCTTATAAGTGTCAGAAATCAAGGTCAGTGCACATCTAGGCACCTAGTCATATAAGGTCGATGCACATTCATGGTTGAAGCATATAAGGTTGATGCACATTCATGGTTAAAGTGTATAAGGTCGATGCACATGTGTGCTTGTAGCTTGATAGGTCGATGCACATACTCACATGTAGTCTATCAGGTCGGTGCACTAGTGAACCTTGTGTTCAGCAAGGTTGGTGCACTAGAGGACCTTGTGCTTAGCAAGGTCGATGCACATTGGACCATATGTTCAACAAGGTCGATGCACATTGGATCTTGTGTTCAGCAAGGTCGATGTATATACATGCATTTAGTCTACAAGGCCAACGCACATGCAAGTGTTATGTCCATCAGGTTGATGCACATGCAGCAACACGCTCTATAAGGTCGATGCACATGTAGAGTCTAGGTCATAACAGGTCGGTGCACATTTGTTACTCACTAGACTCAGGTCAAATCTTTCATGTTTGCTTAAGGCATCAGGTTGATACATAAGCTCTAGCTGTACTAGCCATCCCCTTGACTGGTCAGTGCAACCACACTTGGTTTAGCTCGACAGGTCAATCTTTGTTTCACACTAGTCGGTGCATCCCCATAAGTTTTGTCTTCATCCATCATCTCTTGGCATATCAGGTGTACCTGTGGGTTACACAAGTCGATGCAACTATAGTTGATTTACTGCATTCATGCAGAGGTATATTCACACAGGTCGGTGCACGGTGTGTATGCATCATGGCATCTGCATTATCATATATTCTTTTGATCTGGGTGTCTGACTCTTATGAGATTGGCTAAGTCTGCATTCTCTTAAGTACTTCTGATGATAAAGTGTTTGATGAAATGTTTCATATCTTGTTGACAAGGACTTCAATATGAAAAGCATCAAATTACTCATGCAACTTGATCGAACACTTGAAGAGCAGAAAGCGTTAGAAACGTAAGTGGTCACGTGGTTCGATAGCTGAGATAATTGGCACATGATCCAAGGCTATCAATCTTCCAAAATGATTGGCCACGTGGATGCATCTCTTCTTCTGATCTGACACGTGGACATCATCTAGTTCCCTTCTCTTGAAAAGCCATTGGCGAGAATGCTCCCTCCACGTGCCGGACTGAAATCTTGCAGGGACCACAAGATTTTGTTCACAAGTATAAAAAGAGATCTCTCGTTCAAAATCAAGATGAGATGAAAAAAAGAGAGAAGGAAGAGAGAAGACATCATCGAGAACACACAGAGGAGAGAATCTAGAGAAAAGAACCCGAAGAGTAGAAGAGCTGGAGAGAAGCGAAGCCAGAGTGCTTGAGAGATACTCCTGCCCTCCTCATAGGGGCCTCATGCGGTTGAGGAGGGTCCACCTTGTATTCTCCCAACTCTATTTCATTTTTTTTCACCATCCCCTCGATGATGTCTTTGAAGACATAGCAGTCCTCGATGGGGCGCCCCAGCATCTGGTGGTCGGGGCAAAATCTTGGACTGTCTCTTCTCTTCAGATCCTCTGGCCTCCTCAGCTCTGGCAAGGTAACCATGTTGTATTCTGTGACCCAGTCGAACAGAACCTTGGTCTTGTCCCTTGGGAAGGAGTATACTTTCTTCATTTTCTCCCGTAACGAGGGACCTTCTTTGCCATCTGTGGTCTTCACCGGCTGGAGGGCAATCGCCTTCTTGCCTTTGTCTTTCTCTTGTTCGAACGTCTTGATGTTGAGAGCATTCGCTTCTTTGGGCACCTGGCGTCATTCCGCTGTTTTACCCTTTTCAGTTGAAGCGGCGGCGGGGGTAGGTGCTGGTCTGGCCAAGAAAGCTTCTACCTCGGCCATGACATTGTTCAATTAGTCGAATGACCATATCTCCATCCCTATCATTCTTTCCAGAACCTCCCTCCTGAGATTCTATTTGCATATTTGGACAGCATCCACCAAATGTGGGGGCCGCTTGCATCTCATACCGAGGTTCCTCCACCTCTTAATATAATCAAGGGCTGTTTCATCAGCACTCTGCTTTGTTGAGTAGAGTTCAGCCACTGTGACCTCCCTCTCTGTAACGTGAAATCTTTCTCTGAATTTTCTCTGCATATCCGACCCGAAAGGCTGGAGTACCATTCGAATGCGAGCCCTGTCAATGAGGACCCAAAAAACTTCAACAGGTATGACTCGTCGGTAGCCAGATCACCCATGACAGTCATGTAATATGCGACATGCTCCTTCGGGGACCTCCTCCCATTGAACTTGTCGAAATTGGGTGGCTTGGTGATCCCTGGGGGAAGCCGTCTGGTAGCATGGTGTGGTGGGTATGGTACCTGGTAGGCATCAAATGCAACATAATCGCTTTCGCCCCTTTCAGCGAGCTTCATCTTTTCTACCATCATTCGGTTCATGATCGTGGGGTCAATAGGTTCTGGATAGAAATGTGCTGGCAGCAGGTACGAGGTGACCAGGGTGGTCGCCTGCGGAGGCCACAGCAACGGAGGGGTCTGGTCCACTTGAGGGAGCACTGGTGGCATCAGCGGCTGGGGTGGCTATTGTTGAGTTGTCACCAGGCTCGGCTCCAATGGTGCGGGAGCGGTGTAAAGCGGCGGAGGGTCAACTTGATAAACTACTCCCCGCGACGATTCGCCCTGGACTTTGGGCAGTTTGGAGGCTGAGGAATGTTCCGTCTTCTCCATTAATTACTTCTTTAACAGGTCTATCTCCTGTCAGTATTTTTGAAGTAGCATTAGGACCGCCGGGTCCATGGCTGCATTGCTGGGGATGGCCTCCGGTGTGTCCCCGGGTATATTCTCTGGCAGGATATCAAATAGAGCTTCATCTTCGTCCTCCGCTGTCACCACATTGGCGGTTAGAACGGTAGCTTCATCATCCTGCTGGTGGTAGACTAGAGGCTGTTTTCCTTTGGCTGTTGCTATGAGCTCCCTTGCAGCTTCAATTCTTCGAGTGTTCGGCCCCGACCTTGTGGCCAATCGAGCCAACTCGCGGGGATCTTCGGGAAGTCCCTTGTATCGGCTGGACACGCCAGCCATATTGCAGGTGAAAACCTGCATCCTTCTCCTTTGTCGACGGACCCTCCATTTAGCTTGATCTGGGAAGGTCAGCCTTTTGAACACGGAGATCCTTGTTTCTTTCTTCCGCTGAGGGGCAGCTTCATCAGCCTCCATCTCATAGCCATCGTCGTAGCCGTTATCGTCGACTGATGAGACCATCATTCTTCCTTTTGGGTCTTCTTCAACTGCCATTGATGGGCAGTAGTCTTCATTAGCCGCGGCCGCTTGCATCAACCGATGTTGTCCAAGCGAGGGGTTGCCTAGCCCTCGGAAGTAGTTCTTGGTGAGGACACCAGAGCCAGTTGTCGATATCAGACACGCAGCACGACTCGAGTGACGCCGATTTCCTTGTGGCTTGGTGATAACATAGATTCCCCACCTGGGTATTGAGTTTCTTTATGTTTATTACAAGTGTATTGGTGTGTATTTGAGTATTTATGAGTGTAATGACAGCGTCTTCACGCTGATCAGGTGAGTCTCGGAGCCCTTCTTTGCTGGTCTTAACTTGCTTGTTTAGTATCGCTTTGGTTGCTCGTCGGCGGTGAGTGAGTGTCCGATCTAAAATCAATCACATTGAGTGTCCACCGTGGAGTGAGTTGTGAGAGTGGCCCTACATCCCACGCCCTCGACGTGCTGGCCGCCCGTCGAATTGGGCATCCCAGATCATTAGGGGTTCAACCCCAAGGTAGCCAACCCCCTGGAATCTC
Organism: Amorphophallus titanum; assembly: GCA_024336825.1. Lineage (NCBI taxonomy): Eukaryota > Viridiplantae > Streptophyta > Magnoliopsida > Alismatales > Araceae > Amorphophallus > Amorphophallus titanum. Next base: position 652,166 of record JANBPO010001371.1, on the reverse strand, counting down.
AAGGTCCAACCTCAGACCCTCATCCCCCATCGCCGGTCCACCAACAGACCCAGGTGTGCGCATCACGGGTGAGTCTGCTAGAGTGGGTCCGCCAACTCAGTTGTTTGCTTACAATTTAGGTCCAAGGAGTGGTGTCGCATCACCACGCATTCAAACGCAAACCCCACAAAACACCCCCCCCGGCGACTCCGGTGATTCCGGCGATAACTACGACGAACCCCCACCGGCGACGAGCACCGGCGACCACCCTCCATTCCACCGAGATGGTGAAACGAAGGGCGATCAAGCAATTTCAACGGCAAATGGAAGAGGATGAAGGCTCTCCTGCGGCGGTGAACCCACCAGAGGAAGAAGAATGGCCGACGGTGGCCCAAATGGAGGGAGCCCTTCCTCCGACCGTGGAAGGTGCTGAGGATGTTGTGGAAGAGGGAGAAGAGGCCCAAGAGGCTGGGGACACACCAGCGGCGACGACCGAACGGCGGTCCTCCGATGTAGGTTGAGCCCTAAAAAAATCCATTTTTGATTATTTTTAAACCGTCCATGTGGAGTGGATGGTATGGCAATGGGTCTGGTGACCCATTGAGATTGATTGTAGGCCTTATTGGTCATTTCCACGACTTGGGGAAACAGATTAGGGAACGTCCCTCCACTGGGACCTTAGCGGTCGTTTCAGAAACTACCACACTCTCAGACAGCCCAAATTTGGACCGCTAGAGAATTTAGACGGCCCAAGCTATGGCCGCTAGAGGAACCAAAAATAGAATTGTGATTTTTATGTTTTTGCCTTATTTAATTTTTTTGTTGTTTTATTTATGTAAAATGCCAACTGACTCTATATTCTAAATGCGTGCAGGTGAAGAGATGGACCCGGATCTCATGGTTGCAAGTCCGGGGGGTGTACCAGGCACTGCCTGACCACCAGAGAGAGATTGACAGCTATGGGGTTCGGAGAGCTACTCAGCATAGAGGTGACCAGGATTGACACAACTCTGCTCTATGCTTTGCACGAGAGATGGGATCCGATTAGCAGGGCTTTCATCTTCCCGTGGGGTCATATGATCCCCACGCTGGAAGACATAGCGAGGATCATCAGATTACGAGTCCATGGAGTGCCGATGACAGGATGGACATATGCTGATTATCGGGAGATGGCGCAGGAGCTTCTGGGACTAGATTTGATGAGGCCAGGGCACCACTCGTCTTAGCTGGCACAAGCGACACTCCAGGATAGCCTGGGGCTGAGAGGGGTGGCGATCTCCATAGGAGAGCTACCAGAGGAGCACATTAGGAGAGTAGTGGAGCAAGTCCGACCAAGAGTGGCAGCAGGATCGGGACCGGAGGGAGATATCATCCTACGGCGCTTCCTGATCTTACTGTTCGGGAAGCTTCTGTTCGCGACCAGAGCTGACGGAGTGAGCTGCAGGCTCCTCCCATTACTGAGGGATCTAGACAGAGTTAGAAGGTTCGCTTGGGGAGCAGCGGTGCTAGCTTTCCTCTTCGACTCTCTGAGCATGACCGACCAGTAGACGATGCTGGGCGGCTTCTCGCCTTTCCTATAGGTACACACCCTAGACTTTAAAATGCTTGTATTCTCATGATTATGCTTGCTATTGCTATATGCTGATGTTGACATTTGACTTTATGTAGATCTGGAGCATCCTATACCTCCCTGGCTTAGGGCGAGGGATGGAGGTACACCCGGAGAGGATCCCCATCACGAGACGGTGGGTGGTGGCCAGAGACATGGGATCGATCAAATGGCTAACTAATGGGGGCATCCCTTGCCCCTCCACATTTTTTCAAGGCTCGGATTGTTCGTCGGCATATGCCATTATGTTCATCTTGTATTTTTGAGTCTAGTCATGTAATTTTTATTTTATTTGAGTCATGAATGTGTAATCTTTCTTTATTCAAGTCTTAATATGACTTTAAATGGCTTTTTTTAAAATGCCATTCTATTCATTATAATACAAGGGTAGGGTCTATGAGTTCTTTTTGTAAGGCTCATTAGGGGATCACGGGATTGTATACAAGGTTTGGGCCTCGTTTATTTATTGGTTTTAATTTATTTAGACCTTTTAGTCCTCTAATTTACCTGGGTTGCTACAAAATCAAAGGAGGTTCCTCGCCCCAATGGGACGAGAGAAGAGTTTATTCATTAAATGATTTGGATGGAATGTCCGAGTCAGGTGTGTGTTCGCTGACGCCAACAGAGTGCCAGAGATCAATGCGGTTTCTTTGTTTCTTCGTGGATTCGTTGACACGGGGTTAGTGCTAACGCAAGGAATTGGTCTCTTCTCTCTTCCTAACCCTGGCCGAAAGGTCCATGTCAGATGTGTGTTCATCGGTGCCGACAGGGCATCGGAGACCAACATGGTTTCTTCGTCTCTTCATGAATTCATCGACACGAGATTAGTGCCAACACAAGGAAATGGTCTCTTCTCTCTTCCTGACCCTGGATGGAAGGTCCATGTCAGATGTGTGTTCTTCGGTGCCGACCAAGCGTCGGAGACCAATTTGGTTTCTTCATCTCTTCGTGAATTCGTCGACACGGGGTTAGTGCCAATGCAAGGAAATGATCTCTTCTCTCTTCCTGACCCTAGATGAAAGGTCCATGTCAGATATGTGTTCATCGGTGCCGATAGTGCGTCAGAGACCAACTTAGTTTCTTCATCTCTTCGTGGATTCATCGACACGGGGTTAGTGCCAACGCTAGGAAATGGTCTCTTCTCTATTCCTAACCCTGGACGAAAGGTCCATGTCAGACGTGTGTTTGTCGGTGTCGATAGAGCATCGGAGGCCAACATGATTTCTTCGTCTCTTTGTGGATTCGTCGACACAGGGTTAGTGCCAACGCAAGGAAATGGTCTCTTCTCTCTTCCTGACCCTGGACGAAAGGTCCATGTCAGATGTGTGTTCGTCGGTGCCGACAGAGCATCGGAGGCTGTTAGCCTAGAGTAGATGGCAGACAAGAAGGCGTCTTGAATTGTCCCCCAGCCGAGATGGCAGATTTTGAAAATAATCTAAACTGATCACAGCACAATTAAAATTAACTACGTTAATTACCCTAAACACAAGAGAGACTTAAATGTTCTCTCAACCTTTCCGATCTCACACGGATAATCTATGCACAGAATGATGGAGCCTAAGCCAACCACGAATAGTAGAGTAGCAATATGTAGAGGTGTAGTGAATAAAAATCTATAAGTTAACCTGTGAATGAAGATAGAAGAGATGGACAATCACACAGGGATGTCACAAAGAACAGGGAGAGTTTTAGGTGGTTCAGGACCACGACGGACTCCCTACAACCACCCCTCACTGAAACCTGGTGAGGCTTCACTACTCGCTACTTACGTAGCAACGAGGGGGCGAACCCCAACACCACACACACGCTGCTTCCGCAGTAATGCACACACAGGGCCTTGCCCCAAGACGCTGCCACTGCAGCACTCACACACACAATGGCTGGGAACACACCCCAGACTAGAAAACCACATGGAGACGCAGCTCTGTCTTCATTCAGAAACTCAGGGAACCTTGCCCCGCAATAAAACCACACACTCGGAGACACAGCTCCGCCCACACACAATAGTATTCTGAGTTTGACATAATAAAAGGATGTATAATGATTCCTCAAAATATTAATCTCTACTCAAATAAAAGGGATGGAAATGAGAGAAGAAGAAATCCCCCTCAATCTGCAGTGAAACCCGTAGATAGCAATGGTAGGGTGCATTTAGAGTTTTATCCTCGGAGTAGGAGGAACCCAGCATTGCAAAGACCACCCAAAGCAGGAACTCGGCAATGAACAGCAAGCCCAACACGGATTGGAGTGGGAGCTCGTGGATGGCGTCTTCAGCAGCATTCTCCTTCCTCCGGTGATGGAGCAACCCTCCAGCTCGTCCTCCTTCACCTGCAAGAAAAGATACAAGAAGATATGCCCCTTCATTCTTCTTCCGATCTGAAATTCGCAAGCAACATATAGGGCAGCAAATAGGTGAACAAAAGATCACAATAGCCCTTGCAAAACCCTTCAAAACAACACCCAATAGATGGGATAAACCCTAAGGGTATTAGGGTAAAAAGCCCATATCTGTCAGTTCAATGTACTACACGACAATCCTTTTTCCCTTTAGGAGCGTTACCGCTCTTGGGAGGCCTCGCAGGTTCCAAGTGGTATCAGATGTATTCGATGATCCTATCGGGTATATCTGGTATCCAGGACCCGGGTCGTCACAATTGGTATCAGAGCATTGTCGTATGAAGTACATGGAAATCTCAGACATACAGTTTCCAGAGTCATTAAAGTCCTGTACAGTCACCCAGCTCATGGCTGGATGGAATTGCTGGCGTTCGGTTTCACGATTCAGTGTCATTGTGTTTTCTGTGTGTTGTTGATCCTGCTCTCGTCAGGATGTTCGAGGTGTTTCTCTTCCGTGGTGATGTTTGTCTCGATCATGTCGTACTTGGCAGTGTCTGTCAGAAGGCTTGAATCTGCAGTACGTTGTTTGAGGATTTTTCTTATAAGTTGTTCAGGTCGTTGTTGACTTTTAGCTTTGGTTGGATGGCCGTACACATTTTTACGTTGTTTGGGCCATCCCAGCTTGAGTCTGTTCAGCTCCTGATGTGTTTTTCTTTTGTTGAAGTGCTCGATTTGATTCCGTGATTGAGAAGTTGCTCGAGCGAGCTAGGATTTTTCCCTTCTTGGCGAGCTTTCGTGATTGAGCTTATTGCTTCTCATCCCTTTTGGTAGAGTCTTTTCGAGGTTGGCCTTGGAGTTGCTATCTTAGTAATACCCTTGTCCTGTATCTGCTTAAGTGTGGACCGCTTTATTCTGAGTCTGATCTACTCCTTGCTTCATGGTTGCTTAGCTTTGAACTCCGTTATGGTGTTGGGAGCTATAGCATACCTTGTTCATCGTGCCGTGTCCAATGGCCGATGTGTTGAGAAGGCTCATTTGTCATTTCAAGACGTGAAGGTAAGCTGAGATTAGCATCTTTCCTTGTGCTTTGTGCTGATGCGGGCGCTCTCCTTTGTTGCACTTAGGCTCCTTCTGATCGGTTGTTCACTGGATCAGTACTCGTGGCGTGTCACATTGCGATTCTCATTAGTTGTGATGGCGCCGTATGTGTGCTAAGATGCAGATACCAAGGTCTTCTATGATGCCTATGTGCATTGTTGAGTGCACAGCGGAAGCGTGTGGGCTGGCTACCCACTGGTCGAGGATCATTATTGTGAGATTCTCGTTAGTCGAGAGGTTTGCTTCTTCTCGATGTGACTTCATCTTGGCTTCATGTATCTTGATGTCATCTGTTGCCGTGCTGTTGTTGGTATGATTCTTGTGTTGGCACTGGCATTTGTGAGCGTTCGGGAATTTTTCAGCTTGCATGCTGATTGAGTACCCTCTGCTCTACTCCTTATGTCTTCTCTTGGGGGTTGTGCTCTCGAGGCGTGCTTGTGGTCCTTGAGATCATTATTTTTGTGTCGTTTCTCGCGGTTGTGGGTCCTTCCTTGGTGAGTGGTCTGATGCATGACTAGTTCTCAGTGGTCGTGTGCTTAGCTGTTGTCGTGCCTTGATGTGACCCTACTTGCAGTTGTGTTCTGTGATTCTGTGTGTTGTACGGAGCCAGGATCCTGCACTGTTGTGTTGTTGTTTTGACGTTGTTTCTCTATGATTTTGCCTGTCTGTCTCAGCACTTAGTAGACCTTGTTCTTGTTAGTTAGCTTGCTATACTCTTCTTCCCCATTGGAGTTAGCTTGCGACTCGATCGGATGTACTATCTGTCTGAGGACTGACTTGATTGTGTTAGTGGTCCGATGATGCTGATGTCGTTGTTGTTTCTGGTTCTCTGTAAATTTGTCGTTGGTGTCGGGTGTGCCAGGTGTTCCCTATTGCCTTTGGCACTAGAGCCGATAAGCTGATGCTTGTCGTGTGGTCGTGTTATTTCCTGCGATCAGTTGTTGTGGCAGTCGTGTCTCTTGTCTTGAGACGTAAGCGGCGTTGCCTTGTTTCAGAGCTATCAGACTTGTGTTCACTTGTGTCGTGCTCACTCCTGAGCATGTACTCGTGATTGTGGTCTGACTATGTTCCTCTGAACCGTATCTCTCGTGATTTATGTTGTTTTGTAGTTATATCCGTCGAATTGTTCTTCCCTACTTCTTCCTCTTACTAGTCCTTAAATTTCGAGGGTGAACTTTCTTGAAGGAGGGGAGGTTGTAACAACCCAGATCTTTATTAGATCTCTATTGGGTCTTTCCGATCCTCAGACTATAAAGCTGAGAAACTTTTCACTAGAGACGTTGAAGGTGCACTTCATTGAATTCATCTCCAGCTCATATTGCCGCAGCCTCTCGAAGATAACTCAGAGGTCACTGAGGTGATCTTCTCTCTTCTTAGTCTTGACGACTAGAATGTCAATGCAGCATTTGACTTTGCTATATAGTAACTTGTCGAATATCTTGGTCATTGCTCACCGGTATGTGGTGCCAGCGTTCTTGAGACCAAAGGGCATCCTTTTGTAGTGGAATATCTCCTTGGGCGACCGAAAGGCCGTGTGAATTCGGTCATGCTCCGCTATCCAAATTTGGTTGTATCCGGATGACCCATTCATAAATGATAAGGCCTCATGACCAGTAGTTGCATCGATCATCACCTCAGTGATGGGCACTGGGAAATCATCCTTCGGGTAGGCCTTGTTTAGGTCACAAAAATCCACATAAATCCTAATCTGTCCATTCTTCTTCTTCACCGGCACGATGTTCGCCAACCAAGTAGTGTATTGATTTTTAGATACAAAGTCGACATCAATAAGCTTGTCAACTTCTTTGCAAATTTGGTTAATCAATTCTGGCCACATATATCGGGGGAGTTGCTTCACTGGCTCGATCTTGGGATTGATGGCCAAAATGTGCTGAGCCACAACAGGGCTAAGGCGGGGAATCTTCTTGTAATTCTAGGTGAAACAGTCCCGAAATTCTTGTAGCAACTTCATATATTGCTCTCTCTCCTGGGGAGATAGAAGGACACTTAGAAAGGTTAGCCTGGGATCACTCTCCATGCCGAGGTTGACTTCGATGAGTTCATCAATGGTGGCTTGGCCGCCATCTTCAATTTTCGATGGCGCTGGGAGTAGGTCGATGAAGTCCTGATCTTCTTCCTCTCCTGCCTCGAAGACATCATATGCTTCCTCTTGCCTCGCCTCGTCAGGAAGTGAGGCATTGTCTGCTTCTTTCTCCGGCTCTTGGGTCAGCGCTGGCACTGATGGCACATTTCCCGGGCCATCGAGGCATTGGCCCACGGGTCAGATTGTTGTGGGGACATTGTGTGGGATGATGTGTCTCATGTCGTATCTCCTTTTACTTAATTCTCTGAATTTAATCTCCTATTAAGTTTTAATGATTTGGCAATAATACATTTTGTCTTCACCTCTTGGATATTGGTAATAGTGATATTCTGAATCCATTTTTATTATGGCAACACTGTTAGTATTTTATACCTTCATGTGCATGAATTTCATACTATGGTCAATGCATGATAGACTTTGTTCATAATAAGGTCAACGCATATTTACTGTAGTGCATATAAAGGTCAATGCAAATTTTCTGCAGTGCATATGCAAGTCTGTGCACAGTTACTGTAGCTCATTTGATCTTAAGTTAACTAAGGTCGATGCACATCTTGCCTCAATAATACTAAGGTCAATGCACATCTTCCTTTAGTCTTACTAAGGTCAATGCATATCTTCCTTCATTCCTCCTAAGGTTGATGCACGTCTTCCCTTAGTCTAACTAAGGTCGAGGCATATCTACCTTAGTCATACACAATGTCGGAGCACATTGTGTCTGATAATGCATTAGGTCTACGCACATACTAGTCTATGCATGTTTAAGGTCTGTGCACATTTCCATATAGCGTGTAAGGTTGATGCACATATGTTAGCGATAGCATGAAAGGTCGATGCACATTTTGCATCTTGCCTTCAAAGGTCAAAGCACATTGTGCATCTTGCCTTCTATAGTCTGTGCACATTTGCATTCTGCATATCATGGTCAGAGCACATGCCATTAATGTATACAAAGGTCGATGCACTTTACTTAACATACTTTACAAGGTCCATGCAAATACAACATATAGAGTCTGAGCACATTTTTGGCCTGTGCATGTGCATAGCATAGGTCTGTGCACATGTATTAAGTAAGTCCGTGCACATGCATTATGTAACGACCCAGAGCTCCAGGTACCGATAACCTGACAATATCGGATTGCCACTACCAAGAACTGGGGACGCCACCCAAGAGGCTAATGAGACCCCTGAAGGGTTAGTGGAGTTTGTTGAGGGGTTGTATAACGAATTGGGATTACAATGCGTAAATTAATTTAAATGATAATTATTAATTAAGTGCAGAAGCAAATTAAACTAATAGCATGGTAAAATATATTGGTGTTTGATTTCAATGTGCTTAGTCCGTGAATGGTGAACTGGATTTTTAGTTAAGGAAATGGCACTAGTGTTATCACAAAGAATTGTAATACAACCAAGGTTGATGTGATAGTCAATAAGCTAGTGCTTGATCCAGAGGACTTGGGCTGCACAGTTTCCTACTGTCACATACTCTGCCTCAGCAATAGATAAGGCAACAATATGTTGTTTCTTGGATGCCCAAGATACTAGACAGCCACCTAGATATTGACAATATCCACTAGTACTTTTCTTATCTATCCTACACCCTGCATAATCTGCATCAGTCTAAGCTGTGAGGTCTAACTCACACCTAGCATGTCACGCCCCGATGCGAAATATCAGGATGCAATAGTAGAAAGAGTTAAAATATGTTGATTTCGAGACATGCTGTGCTTTGGGTTAGCAATTAGACAACTCCAACCATAACACAATAAATAAGGGAATGAAATAACCTCAATTAACCATTATTCCAACTAAGGAACATAAAGGTCCAATATCCACCAACTTAGACCAATTACATAGCAACACAACTATTCAATTAAAACTCTTAATCAATACTACATATCAAACTATCTAGGGACAACTCCAGAGGCTTTCTAGCTAGCTCGCTCCAAGATCTTCACTCCTGCCCATCCCCATCGGTTTGAGAGTCATAACTCGAGCTACCTAAAAGGGGGGAAAATAATCGAGTGAGCGAACGCTCAGTAGGTAATAGCAGGCAATGTTTAAGTAATTAACCAATTACATTAATGTCATGTGATGAAATAAAAGGAATAATGACAATGAATTACTCAGAATTAAGGAAGAGAAACAAAGCATATCTGGGGACTTGCCGATCAAGCATGTAACAAGTATGTCATGTAGATAATTCCATGCAGGAATTTAATAACTTATCACATAGAGAAGAAGAATGAAATGAATCATGTGGATGAAATGCTATAGACATCATGCTAGTCATGCACTCGGTGCAATGTCTCACCATGTCATTACAACTCTCCGGGGCACTAGTACTTTTCGGGCACTCCTCTCAGGACCAGACCGAGCCCTTATGATGCGTTGGCATTGATTTGGTGGATCTAAGATCCCAAGTTATGTCTAGACATTTACTTGACTCGGCCAAGAAAATGATGGAAGTCATCAAGCTATAACCTAGAATAGTTGAGTCTAATCTAGGGTTTAATAACACGAGCCAGCAACGGCTCGGTCACCGAAGCACACAAGAAAGCACAAAAATTTAGCTCTGGGAATTACGCGGTCACCCTAGGGCAGCTTAAGATATACACGGTCTCATACTGGACCGTAGTGGATGAACTAGGCCAAGTGAAAACCTAGCTCGGTACTAAGGGTAAAAGGCCCTTTATGGGCCGTGGGAAGGATGGAACGGTTTGTAATGGGCTGCTTATAAGTTACAGACGGTCCATAATTGGCCATTCAGAACAAAAGTAATTAAGCCCACGACGAGAGGTACACGGTCTGTACTGGGCCATCCAAATACTACACGGTCCATCATACGTCCGCTCAGTAATGGAATAGTCCAAGTATAACCGCATATCTAATGGGCCAAGCTACGATGGAGTAATCAACCCAATTGGGCTCCCAGGCTGGCCGGGGCATGGTGGAACCGAACCAAGGTTCAGCCCATAGCTCTCAGGCCGGTCTAGAGGCTTTAGGTCGACTTAACATGACTAGGTCGAAGAAAGGTCAAGGATAATCGACCAGCAAGACTTGACACATAGCCAGTGATACACGGTATTGATCGAGCCGTTCAATAGATTAAACGGCCCAATTCAGGCCATATAGTGACTCAAACAGTCCCCTGTGGGCCGTAACTCTAGACAAAGCCAAACAAGCGATTCAATCGAGTTAACAGGTGCAAGGTTTGAGGTACAACCTGCCCGGCATCCTAGTGGAAATCCTAGGCTCGCGGGGACTGACGGAGGTCTCGCAATGGAGGTCCTAGTTCGACGGAAGGAGTATCTAGCAGAGAGTCCCAACCATTACAAGAATTGGGTGTTAAAAAATATCAGAAAATGGATGAATGGCAGTCAATCAGTTCCACCAAAGTGGAATGACTGTTAAAACACTCCAAATATCATTATTCCAATTTTCAACATAACCATGCTTAAGATTCATGCTTCAATAAATTGACAAGGGGCGAGGCAAGTCGAAAAGAAGTCCATCCCACCAGAAGTCCACACATTGGACTTTCAAGTGTTTGAGAAAGGGCCAAAAGCACCGCAAACCCTCCACCGCCAATATCCACGGAACGGCAGGAAGGCCCCTCGCTCAGGGAGAAAATGAGAAACAAGTTGTACTCCTTCTCCCGAGACAAGTCCCGGCTCCTGTTAGAATGGGCAACTAGTTACAATAAAATCACGTTGTCAGAACCGAAGAGGCCCGGTGATCTGAAGAAGAAGGATGACCCTCACTTCTGCCATTACCATCAGATGCTAGGGTACACCATCGAAGACTATTACGCCTTCAAGGATGTCATTGAGTCCTTAATAAAGAAGGGAGAGCTGGATATGGGAGAGTACAAGGTGGATCCCCCACAGCCCCATGAAATGCCCAATATGACTTCCGGCGCCAACATGATATCTCTATATCAGGAATTACCGGAAGAATGGGCGGAGGCTAGCACTCGCGCCACTTATGAAGCTTTCGTGGTAGCGGCTGCCCAGGACCAAGTAGGTTGGCAGCTTGCACCGAAGAAAAATAGAAGAAGACCGACTCCTCAGCCCGCCCCGACAGTTCATGTTAGGGGTGTCACTCCCCGGTCAGCACCGCCACCGGTGAACCCTGTCTGGCATGATACGGCCCCTCAGCTGATCATGAGGCGGCCTACCTTCAACAAGAAAGAGCATATCCCGGTGCGGATCCACAAAGTAGTTAGCCCGGCAGTTGAGAGACTCCAGGACATCATTGATGGGCTTGAATATTATGAACAGCCCGAGATCCGGCCTGTTGAGCTGAAGGAATATGTCCCCTGGGAGGAGTTCGAATCCCTCGAGCTGATAAGACCTCCGAGGCAGAAGCCCAGACAGAGCAAGAGCCTCCCTTGTGGGGCGAGTTCCCTCAAGAGCAGCCACCAACTGTTGCAGAAAAGAAGAAGAAAAAAAGAAGGTCCAGAGATAAGAAGAAAAAGGAGGTCATCATCGCCTGCAACACCCTCTTGGCGCTGTTCGACACCGCACTCTCTCTGGAGGAAGAAGAAGAAGGGGCACCCTGTGACCTGCCAAAAGCGAATCAGGCCGAAGTATCCGCCTCCCAACATGCCACCCGATCAGGGAAGAAATGGGGACGCCCTCCTCAGGATGACCGCAATATCATGCTAAGAGGCGAGCAGCCGTACCAAGTCTCCAAACCTAGTGTTCGAGGTACGGAGATTCCCCCACCGTCAGTTCTTTATCCTGAGAAGTCGAAAAGTTAGGGCGCTCCCTCTTTTGCCGAGTTCCTTCTGGCCCGCATAGAAAAGCAGGTGTGCCTGCAAGGGCCCCAGCCAACCAAGGGGGCCAGCAGCCACTCAGTTCCGCCTGCGAGTAACCCTCCAACCCTACCGGCAATGGTCCTGTCCCAGCCAGCGGAAGAAATTGATGACATCCCTAACCTCACCAAATTCTTTAAGGAAAAAGAGGAAGTCCAACAGTCCCCGCAGGCTCAAGTAGCTGTGCCAGATCTGACGGAGGAGTCACCTTCTGAGCCGATGCTCCAGGCCCAGGCCGGGGCCAGACGCGGCAAGGCCGAAGAAATGAAGCTGCTTAAGGTTCAGGCTGCCGACCGGATAATCAGGCATCTCAAGAAGATCTCGGCTCGGTTTACCATCTGGGAGATGCTATCCCTGGATGAAGAAACATGGCAAGCCATTATTGCCACACTCCAGATGCCAACATACCTTGAAGCCTGTTTTGCGGAGATGTCCCCGGAGGTGGCCGTGGCCTTCACGAGGACGACATGCTCTTGCCCACCTGTAGTCATGGTAGGCTGCTCTACATGAAGGGGCAGCTAAATGGGCAGCCTATCAACAGGGTCCTGATCAACCCAGGAGCATCAGTCAACATACTCCCCTACCGGGTGTACTAGAAGCACTACTTCAATGTACACCTGGTCGAAGTGAAGAATGTCAAGATTGCTGATTTTAACCAGAAGTGCGAGGTGCCCATGGGGGTTGCAGAGTTTGACCTAGCCTTCGACAACTTCATTACCAAGGTCTAGTTCCACGTCATCAACTCCAACACCTCCTACAAGGCGTTGCTTGGTCGGCCTTGGCTGCACCAGAATAGGGTGGTGCCGTCTACCTTGCACCAATGCATCAAATACCCCTGCGAGGGCCTCACCGTCCACTCTGAGGCCGGTGATGCGAGCGATATCTTCCAAACTGGGCACCATGTGTCCCCAGGGCATCAGCAAGGCCTGACTCTCTGGGTCCCATCTCTCATGCAGTGTGTGGATGAGAGCGAGGTCGAGCTTAATTGGTTCGACACGTAGGAAGGCGCCGAATCCCATAGCGTCCAGTCGAGCCTTTTGGAGGTCTGGGAGACCCCGATATGCGGCTACCACCAGTTCCCATGAGATGAGTGATCTCATCATGCTCTGCATCTACAAGAAGTAAGAAAAGACCGCATAAAAAGAGTAGGAGTGAAAGAAAGGAGAAGAAATGTTGGCGAAAGGAGGAAACGAGACAAGAAGGAAAAGAGGAATAAGCACGCTTGTTTACATGCTGTGATTGGGTCCTCTCGCTAGGGTGCCCTTCGATATTAGAAAGTCTCCTGGAACTACCGCTGGATCTACTCCTCTTCGAGGAGCGGGAAGACTCACCTTCCATCTCAAAACTAGACTCACCCTCCATCCCGAAAATTGAGAATCTTTTCCTTTCTCAAACAAAATTTCAGTCTTCTAATCAGCCTTCGCTGCTTTAAGTCTTTCAAGTGGAACGAAGGGGAGTATTTAAAGGATCGAAGGGGTGTGATTTAGATCTGGCACCATTCCTCTTGCAGTGACCCTTGTAACGAGATGACCATCTTTCACTTCCATATGGTACTTCCCTATTCACGTGAGGTAAATGAGGTTGATGGTGTAACCTGATGATTCGTACTCTATGCGGTCTAAGGTTACATGTGTTCGTCACCATCTGAACGACTCATCCACATAGGAAAGGATGATTAAAGGATGGCACCATTAAGTTTGGTGGTAGACTCATCGACATGATAACGACGACCGAAGGATAGTGTCTTAAAATTTGGGATGAGCTCATCTACACGGGAAAAGATGACCCAAGGTCGGGGACGTTGAATTTTGTGGTGGATTCTCCCGAAAGGAATGCGTAAGAAGTCTAAGACACGATCTATTATTTCAGGGTGTGATTCCGCCAAGCACATCACGTGGGAGCATCATTGAGAAAAGGAGGCATAGAAGGGAAGGAACATATAAAGAAGAAGAACGAGTGACAGGAGACAAAGCAGCCCATTCACATGTCTATATAAGATGTCATGTACATCACAAGTGAGGGGTAGGCATGAGACTAGCTCACTAACTCCCATTACCATCTTCCCGATCATCTCTCCTACCCTTTGAAGGCCTCATGAAGAACTACAAGGCGGTTCTAGCCTTATCTCGCACCGCCTGATCGGCCTCAGTAGCGCGGTGCTCCTCTGCTGAGGAAATGAAGAGGCTAGCAACAAAGAAGGAGGCAGGCCGCTGGAGGCACACCGCGCGCCCTCGTCGCCTCCGATAGCATTCCTTGTCGTCCTCTAGCCTCAGCTTCGCAACCCCGAGGATCAACCGGAGCTCCATAACCTGGGCCTCCAGTGCCTTTCTCTCATCCCAACTTCGATGTCCCTCCGTCCTCCTCTCCTCTTTATCTCACCATTCTCTTCCGCCCTCTCACACTCTATCTCACCTTACCATGTGAAGAGAGAACCTCAGTTCCAGCACATCTCGGGATAACCCCTCGTGACGTCACTGCTCCTCCTCCAGCTCCTCCATTCGGGCATCGCGCTCTACCACCTGAGCAATACGCTCCTCCTCGACCCGCACCGCGCAAGTCAGGGCATCTCGGATCTCCACTATCGACCAAGGTCGATCATTTCACAACCAAAAAAAAAGGAAGAGAAAAGAAATGGGGAGGGAGGGTGAAAATCCATCAAAAGTCCATGTTTATTTGAAACAAAAGGGACAACATCAAGGGTTGGGCACTATGGGCCTCAATTTCCCTAACTTAGTTACATAAGCACTCCACAACTCTCGATCTTCCTCTATATGTGCCATCGCATTTCGTGGAATGCCTGCCTTCCATGATGCTTTGATCGCCTTTATGTCCCTTGCATCACCTTCTATGTCCAGCTCCCTTTCCTTGATCAGAGGAAAGTCAGAGAGTGTGGGAAAAGAATGGCGAGAGAGGCTAATTTGAGGATAACATGGGTTCATAAAGGACAAATTCAGTTTCACCAATAAGTTGGAGTTCTGCAATAGGAGATGATCTTGCGAGAAGCTCGCGGGGAAGTAACATTGTCTTCTGATGACCACAACCATGATCACTAGACCACGACCAGAGTGGGTTGAGCAGACCTCTATCCAGTATTGCAACAATCGAGGAAAGAATGGCCTCCAAACCTCCAAGGGTTAATGGGCTATAAAATGATCAAGAATGGGCTCGAAATACGCTCAAGAAAAACTCTGAAACAAAGGGTAATTAGGGACATCATGAAATATGAATAAGAGAAAGAACTCAACTTGCAGGCTAAAAATGAGTATCAACAGTCACCTCAAATCATTTCCAATGGTGAGATTCCCATCTCACATCTCACTTCGGGGGATTCTTTCGTCGAGGAGATGGCTGTTCCATATTACGACCATCTACTCCACACTTATCCATTCCACAGTTCCACCTGAACTGTTAACTGATGACAACTAACACCCAGCTCCCACATGTACAATCCCCTTGCACAGATCCTTCCAATCCAGGGGAACACTGCAATGTAGACAATGGCATCACAAGAAGCAATGAGTTCCAAACTCTCTCGAGTGTTGTCATAGTCAAGCTCTCTATCCACAACCATCACATCACTTAACCAGTCCAGAATATCATGTTCGCCAAACAACTGGGGCACTAAACCATATAGCATCAGGGCACTTAAATAACTCAAGTAGCTCCCTCGACTACTCATTATAGCATCCATATTGGGTCCTATCCTTAACACCAACACTTTTTATTCCTTGGGTCTAATTCGAGAACATCCACACTGACTGAGGTCAGTCAAATCGCTAGCTTAACTCTGAGAAACGCACACCTATGCCTTATAACCAGTCCAAATGGCTATAACCTACCCTAATACCAATCACTAAGTGACTCCATTCAGAGCCATGTGATACAATTCACGAAAAGAACTGGCGCCATAATTATCCTTGTCTGGCAACTCTCACTACTGAGCTCCCTGATTCTCATTTCTGCTGGCACCCCACAGCAGGATACTACTGCCGACATACAGCAATCGAGGCCACTCACATGGCCAACACAAGCTTCCATCCCAAGTCAACTCTCTACAATTGACTATAAAATTTGAAAAACATGCCATTCGCCACCACCTATCTGATCCTAGAGCCTGTGGGTCATAGGCCCACCATGCTTCTGCTGCACAACTCTGCATTGAGCTTATTATAAAAACGGGGGGAGACCTAACATCGACCATGACATGGCCTCCAATAAAAAATAAGCTAAATCTTGACATGGGGGTGAAGGAACTCACACTCCTTAATTCTCGAACACAACCTCCCTTCCTCGCCTAACAAACCACCTACACGAGTAGGTCTTAATATCACAACACATCAGGAGGCTCAACGCCAGCCCTTACAACACAATGCATTAAGCCAGCTAGTGGTTCTACTCACCCGACTCTATATGACCTTATTAGTACCTACACATCGAGAAATAATGAGGGATGAGTACATAACCCCCATAGGCAGCTCCATCGCTGACACACAGGATGCCCTTGAAAACTCCTGAACACACTACGAGAAAAAGCACAAACACGTGAAAACACAATTATAAAAAGAAAATAATAGAATGAACAAAAACACATCACATAATAATTAAAGTTCACACATACCTTCCATGAGGTGGGGTGCTACCACTCTGCCTGATCAGGTGCCTCGCGTATGTCGAGATCCCTGTCTTGCCAGGCTAGTGAACTACTGCTAAGATGACTTGGACTGGGGTGGCCACCATGGAAACTCATGCGCAATATGTCTGATCTAACCACACCAGAAACATTCCAACTCTACTTCATCCATAGTGCACGGCCTGGCCTCGTGAAACCTGCCACATCTCGGACACTATCTTGGCTGCTCATTCATACCATGTTGTAGTGGTCAAACCTCATGTTGCTGATCAGACACTGCTGAAACCTACCCCTCCTGCTCTTGGCGCCTCCTGCCAAACCTGCTTCTTCTGAACAACCTCGACACCCGATTGAATCTTGATCATGGAGAGGAAGAATTCTTGCCAGGAGATGGAAGCGATGTTGATTCTAGCTCCCTCCAAAACTATTGGGAACCACACTACTGCTAAAGGGTCCTTTGCTGACCCTGACTTGACTGGAACTGCTCTGCACTGGCACATTCTTGGGTCCTCAGCCAATCCTCCTCTGTATTTGTCGTGGCTTAATAGGGTGATTCCATGTCTGCCACAGGGGTTGCAATCACTAAATGTCTAAGTTCTAACCTCAGAGCTCTGATAAACTACCGAGTCCTCAACCTCTCATCTACCATGATATGGGGAGCATAGCAACCCAACTCCACAAATCAAGATCGATACTACATCATTGACATATCCTCTTTGGTCAGCTCCATAAACTGATGCATCCTCCTTGTCCTGATGTGCTTTAGGCTGAAAACTCGCTTAAAGGTTGCAAGAAACTCCTGCCATGGGATCTGCCATAGAGGACTGTACTGGAATGTCGATTCCCACTTTGTAGTCCACCACGACAAAGCTGATCCCTACAAGCATTCCATCAACTGAAACACGTGTTCCATAGTATCAATCCACAGTCTCGCTGCATTAGGATTTGGCTGGCCATCAAACATTGGTGGGTGAAATTGCAGAAACTCTTGCAAAACACATCCACAACCACCACGCGATGAACTATCCTCTCCAACCTCTTGACCATGACATTGCTGACTCATTTGTTATGCGAAAAATTGATACATGCTGCATAAAACTTCGCCTGACCCAGCTAACCGGGGCCGCTACTACTGGGGGAGATGACTCACTACCCAGTTCCTCTCTACTTGACTTCTCTTAGGCCCCCCCTGGCACCTCAGGCAATGATCAAGTCTACCTCCTCAGCGCCATCAGATTCTTAACACAACAGGAAAAATAAGGGGGGTGAAAAAAACAAAACACCTTATGCCAACAACCAACTGTACTGGACTCTTTAGAATCTTAGACACTACAATCGTTTTGAATTCCCATGCATTTTCACAACCATGAGATCTAGATACCGAGAATTACTTGATACCATTCAAATCCTGGCCCGCCACCCACAAGCTGAAAGGCTCAGAAGGGTTATTGGGAGTGTTGTGGTTATGCACAGGAATATAATTATAGAAATAATAAATAACTAATAGAAATGAAATTAACATTTTATGACAATTAATATAACTAAATAGTCCAGTCTACAAGGACAATCAACAAAAAGAGAAACGTACTCTACTACGGGGCACACTGCAACACTAGCAAGCTAGCGGCTAAAAGTCCTCCAACGAAGATGCACCTCCTCTAGAAGAAGCGATGCTCCTAAAAAAGCAGGGATTGAGTCACATCTCATTGGCTCAGTAGGGGTCCCATGGATCCCCTACCACAATGAAAGTAGTAAACAATGACAACAGTAGCAACCGCAGTAATAGCAATAACAACAATAATAAAATAATGGCAGTGGCTGGAAGAACAAGAATAGTAAATGGAGGAACCACAGAGCCTCTATACTACCTTAACTCTCACGGTCGTCACAACTCATCTACACTGACGGAACTACTAACAAGGCCGCGCGGCCACACACGTAACCTCCACCCTCGGGAGGATGTCTAAACACTGGTAAACTTTGGTCTCGAGTTAGGACCAGTGAAAGAACCATGCCCTACACACAGGGCGACACCAGCCCATCTGTCAGAAGGGCCACGAAAACACTGTCGGTAATACAACCTTCACCAGCATAGGGTCCACTTCTCAAGTATACACAACAAGGCCAGATGCGTCCACTGACATCTTATACTGTGCCAAGGTCTCATATGTGCATACACTACCCACACCCAATCTCGAGAGGAGTAGAGGAGATACACACACACACATACACACACACACACACCCCCACACCCTGGGACTGGCTAGGATCCATACCTCTATGTCTGTCAATACGGCCTTGTCTAGCTACTTGACATGGAGTACATGCCACTACGCCCGTTAGCAATGCACACTTGTCCTAACCAAGGTACACATGCTTAGGCAATCTCGCCTCGGCACAAGGAGCATTGTACACACTAGGCAGTCTCACCCGGTCCAACCATGATCACCCACTAGGATCTTCTGTTGTCTCACAGAATCCTACCGAAACTCTATCATCTGCGGTCTCACGGGAATCTCAAGAAAGGCGTACACACGCATGCAAACCACCATAAGGAATCCATAAACCCCGTATTATGAGAATCTTTTCTCAGGCGACCGCCGCCCTCACAAGGCCAAAATGGCCCAAATTTCATAGGTTTATGTGAATCTAATATTAATTTTCATGTTCCGAGGGGAAAACCTACTTACGAGACTCAAACGGGATAAAAAGCCATCATCCCGATTGACTTGGGCCACAGGTCGGTCGACTTGGCTCATAGGTCGGCCGACATGCCAAGCAAGGGTTGGTCGACATGCCAGGAAGGGGTCTATTGACCGGCTGGGAATGCGATTGGGGGTCTGACTGTGCTAATGGGATCATGATCTACCTGGGGACTGCGGTCATCCAAAGATGCAGTTGGTTGTACGATCTCGTCCATGACCACCTTTCCAGGGCTTCCCAAGTGAACGCAGTGTCTGTTCACGCCGTGTTCTTATCCAGAAGCTTAACGCAGTTGGGGAGATGACTGCGACCTTGTCTCTGATCCGAACTTCCGCATGTTGGGTCCCTTTGGTGCAACCATAATCAAGAGGGGGTGAATTGATTACGCCCCTTTAAAAATTCTGGCCTATGAAGCTCTGGTTTTGGGACACAATGGATTCAATAATGATACTTAGAAATAATAGAGCTAGACAAGATACACAATGTGTCAAAGGATCATGGTTAAAAAATTGACTGGCTGAGTGAGGCTAACTAAAAATACATAGGCGCCGTACCTGGGACCACCTCAATCACGAAATCAATCTCTCGCTGCTGTGGCAACCCTGGTAACTCCTCAGGAAAAATATCGAGAAACTTGCACACGACAAGAATGTCCTCTACATCAGGACACTGTTGGTCAACTAAAATGACAGAAGCGAGAAAACTCTAACAACCCACATCAAGCAAACGACGAGCCCTAATAGCCGAAATAAGCAAGCGGGAAGAGAAAGACCGAATACCTCGGTAACAGAAGGTGGGTCCATGAAGCTACCAGAAGTAGACCTTCTTCGAGCCGCAATCCACCAAGGCATGATGAGACTCGAGCCAATCCCTGCCCAAAATCACATCGAAGTCCTGAAGCGATAATGCGTAGAGTCTGGCTGGCAAGTTCCGCCCTTCTGCCTACACAGGCACCTTCTCAAAGTAATACGGGATGTGCACGAAATCGCTAGTAGGCAACTCTACCACCAAGTCACAGAACATCTCAGCCACCGGATCCTCCACACTCTGAGCAAAATCCTCTGAAATAAATGAATGTGAAGCTCCCAAATCGAACAAAACACGAGCCGCACAACCCAAAATTGAAAGAGTACCTTCTACCAACTGCGATGCCTCAGCCTCCGCTCGGGTCATGTGGGTCACTCTGCCTCGGGATCTCTGCCTCCCTACAGTAGCTGACCGTGACAACTGAGGAAACTGCTCCCGCTGCTGGTACTACTGCGGCTGCGATGACATCTGTAGGGGCTGAAACTGCTGTTGCTGCTGAAACTCAGGCTACTGATGCAGTCTCTGCGGATAGTCACGTGTCATGTGCCCTGGCTGGTCACACTTGAAGCAAACCACGGGCACCGAACATTGCCTGCCTAGATGAGAACCACCGCACCTGGGACAGCCGCCCCGAGAACCAGTCACCGAACCTTGGCACTGAAAAGCCACCGGCTGCTGAACACTGCCCGATGACTCCTGCTGCGGCTGCCCCTTACGACCCCGACGCTTCCCACGAAAGCCCGCTTCCTTGAGCAGCTTCTGGAGCTTTGAGCTAAAGGACGACGACTCTGGCATGGGAGCCACAGACTGCACTGTCACAGAACCACCTGCTGAGAGCTGGATAGTACTCTGCTGCTGCGCCTCCATCGATAGGCTGAATCCTGCCTGCACCTGACTAGCACTGCCCTACCCTCGAACCTTCTGTAAATCTCTCTCCAGTGCCGATGCTGCCTTGCACGCCGCATCCAAAGTGGTCAAACATGACGCAAGAAGATGATGCCTGAACTCTAACCTCAGACCACCAACAAACTGCTCGATCTTCACCTCCTCATCTGCCATGATGTGAGAAGCATAACGGCCCAACTCGATAAACCTAGCATGGTACTACATCACTGACATGTCACCCTAGGTCAGCTCCAGAAACTCACGCAACCTCTGCGACCTGATGAAAGATGGGCAAAAGGCATGCTCGCAAGCCGTGACAAACTCCTGCCACCCTATCTGCCAAAGAGGATGAGACTAGAATGCTGCACCCCACTCTGACGTCCACCAAGAACGGGCCGCTCCCTGAAGTCGATGCGTGGCCAACACCACCTACTCCTCCTCAGCACACTCCATCGCACTGAAAATCCTTTGTACATCATCCAGCCACTCTCTAGCCACCTCTGGATCCGGCTGCCCACTGAAAGGAAGTGGCTGAAACTGTAGGAACTCCTTCAACACATGACCACGGCCGCCACGAACCTGGCCCTCACCAGCATCACTGCCCTGCTGTTGCTGGCCTCCCTACTGTTGACCTCCCGGCTGCCGCTGAAGCACATACTCAAACATACCATGGAAGAAATCCTCCATCCCTGGAACTCGCGCACCTACAACTACACCCTCAGAAACTGAAGCTCTGCTCTGCTCTGCTCCTCCGGACCATCTCCCGACTCTCCCTACTGGGAACAAGTCCTCCTCCGTGGCGCCATAACACACCTGGCATCAAGGAAAATAGCCACAAAATTCATAAAACACACGCGGCTCCTAAGCCAGTCGCCAACTATACAGGACATTCATGGACCTTCTGGACCACTGCAGTCATTTAAGATCCTTATATACCTCCACAACCTCGCTCTGATACCAGCTGTGATGACCCGAGATCCTAGTACCGAAAAGGAACCGGTGCGACTCGAACCTCGACCCACCTAGGTCCTCTAACAAGAAGTAGAGTAAGCCTATGTCATGAAGTGCCATAGTTATCTCTGGTGTAAAGTGTCTAAAAGAAAATTGATAGAGCAATGGCTTGAATGTGTTGAGTAACTGGGGATTCAGGCATCTGATCAAGGTGTCTCCTCAGAGCAGCCACACCTAAAAAGTCAGGGGTGAGTCTCATGTCACTGGCTCAGCAGGGGTCCTACAGATCCCCACCATGAACCAAAGCAGTAACAACAGTAATAGCAACAGAAGTAACAACAGGAGTAACAACAGTAGAAGTAAAGAGGAAAAGCTATACTGAAATAGAAAGACGGTAGCCTATCGAACCTCGGCCCTCTAAACTACTCCTAATCGGTAAGAACATGGATCCCCAGAAGCACAGTCAGGAATCATTAACCGATATAAGGAACTCTAGCTACACTACCAGAACACATCACGATATCACAGTCATGTAGGCTCGTCTACCAAGACAAACCCAACTCAAGCCCACACGGTCGAAAGCACTAACACATACATGATCTCACTATCGTGTACACTACACTGACCACAGGTGAAGCCAAACATAGACTACCCACCAAGCCAGGTCAACCATGATAGAAACCAGTCATGAAAACCACAAGTCACATGTCATGTGATGGAAGCACCTCCTCACTAGAAGAAAAGTCAAATGAGGCCACTAACATCTTACACTGCACCTCAAGCGTCTCCCACTCACCTCGAATGTGGTAACTAAGACACTGTACGAAGTGCTTAAGAACAACAATAATGAGTGACTAGTCAGGGTCACGCCTGTCGGTGCCCGTCCAACACCCCTGACCATGTGTGCACACACAAGCCCAATGTCTTGAGCTAGGCCTCTAGCTGATTTTCCCCTCCCATCGGACTTTAACGGCTAGACAAAGGGCCCACGAAAACTAGTCTATGAACCGTCTCTACAGGGAACTCGGCCCGCCACCACTCCCAGGTGGGCCGACACCCAAAGTGTCGTCAGACTACGACTAGTGGAGGCTCACTAGACACAGAGACTTAAAACAGAAACATCGTAGTACACATAGGCTAAGTACATAACTGTCGCGTGTACCACAAAGCACAAAGCCGCTCATAGAACTATCGCCAGACTCAAGATAGTCAACTAGATCTACTAACACAACGATCTATGAGTCACACGACTCGGGTAAAGATCATATCACATCACGGCAACATGTCGTTAATTAGCCTAGTCCCTAAGCCAAATCACGGTTAAACACAAGTCCTCAGCCCCTAGGCCGCTCAACGGACTCACAATTCTGCATAAGATGAACCACAGAACACGAGGGATCATCAAAGCCCTCGAACCACATAGGCACATAAACTGAAGTAAGATGATACCTAAACCAGAGTCTCGATCATCGCAGGATAGTCGAGACACTCATGAGGTCACGTGTCAACCACTAAGTCACAACTTGGTTGACTAGAAATCATAATGACTCTCGAAATGCACGAAACACTGCTCGATACAATGGCACTTTTGGACACCCTATAACACGGTCACAGCCCTCATAGGACGTCCAAGACATCCACGGACAATGGGCTCCCGAAGGGTGTGGGTGTACATATGGAACGTGGCTCTACAAGTCACATGAACATGCATATGTGTATAAGTGATAACATAATGTGCCAATCAAGTGAACATCATGAACATGTGACTCTGTAAACACGGTAGCATGATCATATAGTAAGGAAAAGGAGATAAAAGATGTAGAAGAATACCGTGATCGTCACCAAGGAGAGACAACGCCAAGGAATGTGAAAGAAGACTATGTGCGTTGTGTAGCTTGGACAAAGAAGATGATCGCGCTCAATATAAAGAATGCGGGGATAATGTGGATTACCTCTCCTTGCCTTCCAACTAGCTAGAAGGTAAGGGCCTCACTTTCCATGCTTTCCTATGAAACAAAAATAATACAAGAGGCAAAATCCAATAGAAAATACTGTGTAGAAATCTGCCCAAGTGCATATAAGAGTATGAAAGATTAAGGGTAAACTCACGGGGGAGAGTTTTTAACCCCTGTGGAAGGGTGAAAATAATAAGTGTGCATATTGTGATGATATTAAAATGTAGATATTGATTTAATATGTCACAATTTAAAAAGATAAATGAGATGCAAAAATGTTGTTCATGAGAATTTCCATAGCTTGTATCTTCCACTCCAGTGTTTCGGAATGTACGAGACTAGTTATGGCCTTCGTCTTTCATGAGCAAAGCTTCTTTCTTGAGGCTTTCGCCACCGCCTCCGTTTGTTTGGTTTCTCCTACGTGTTTGATGGCTTCCCTCACCTTTCCTTGGTGATTTCCCTTCTTCTGTAGCCCAAGCCTTCTTCGGCCATCCAAAAATACTCCACCACATTCTGGCCCTCAGTCCAGCTTCTCCAGCCCTCCAGCGGCACACCCCTGAACAACCCTCCAGCGACACACTCAGCCTTGTCCTTCAGCGATACACCCCTAGCCCTCTCCTCAGCGGTACGCCCTCAACCCTTTTCCCAGCGGTACACTCAGCCTTATCCTTCAGCGGTACACCCTTAGCCTTCTTCCCAGCGGCACACCCAGTCTTACTCTCCAGTGGCACACCCCTGAACAACCCTCCAGCGGCACACTCAGCCTTGTCCTTCAGTGGTACACCCCTAGCCCTTTCCTCAGTGGTACACCTCCTCCTGCCCTTTACCCCAGCTATCCACAGCTAGCCCGAGAGGTGTCTCTCTCTCAACATTCCCTCTGTCAGTTTCCTCGGGTT
This sequence comes from Amorphophallus titanum, assembly GCA_024336825.1. NCBI lineage: Eukaryota > Viridiplantae > Streptophyta > Magnoliopsida > Alismatales > Araceae > Amorphophallus > Amorphophallus titanum. The sequence continues at coordinate 627,390 of JANBPO010001371.1, read as the reverse complement.
TTCTGATGTTTCGTTAAAGGTGTTGCCGTCTCCGGACGCCCACCTCCACCTATTGGGTTCCGCCACTCCATGTGGGCATGTTCCCTGTATATCCCTTATGCCCGGGGTTAAGGGGAGATGTTGTCGAATTTTTGTCAAAAATAATAATGTGTTAAAAGGTCGAAAGGGAGCATTGGACAAATAAAACAAATGAAAACGAGGCACTCTAACTAAGCTGAAAGAGCTAGGGGGAAACATCGAGAAAAAAGGGGGGAATGAGCAGAGAATAGTTAAAAGATGGGAAAGGGGACCCCCCTCAGGAATCACATAGAAAATCAAGTAAGAAAAGGAGGAAGAGAAGGATAAAATAAGAAAATAAAGGTCTTAAAGGGATGAAGAGGAGTGGGGCCTCCAAGTGCTTTATTGGTGCACCCTCCCAATCCTCCCACGGCACGCCCTTAAACCCCTTCGCCGGCACGCCCTTAAACACCTTCACCGGCACACCCTTAAACCCCTTCTCCAGAACACCTTCCCTTACCTTTCCCTGGCACGCCCCCAAACACCTCGCCGGCACACTCCTTGAGCGGTGCACCCCCTTTTGCTAAGCCCCTTCCCCAGTACACTCCTCAGCCTAACTTCCACCAATGCACCCCAACCATTCCTTGGCATCCTAGCCCATGCATAACCCCACCTACACCGACCTTGGCCTTGCGTGTACGGACCCTACACGGACTCACCCAAGCTTGCATGGACCTCGTTCCTACCTTGCACCGCATGGACTCACTCTCAGATATGCACGGACCTCATTTTCTAACCCCGTGCATGTCACAACCTCGTGCATGTCACAACCCCGTGCATGTTACAACCCCGTGCATGACATGCACGGACCTTGTTTTCCAACCCCGTGCATGACTTGCACGGACCTTGTTTTCCAACCGACCCCATGCATGACTTGCACAGACCTGGTTTGCCAACCCCGTGCATGACATGCACGGACTTTGTTTTTCCCACCCCATGCATGATATGCATGGACTTCATTCTCCAACCCCGTGCCAGGCATGCATGGACCTAAAACTCGAAAACCTGCATGGACTTCATCCTTTGATCGAAAAGTCGCATGGACTTCATTCATATATGCAGAAACTTTGTCAGAACCTGCAAGGACTTTGCCCACACCTGCACGGACTGAGCCCTGCACATTGGCATGGACCTTTGTTTTTTGTTCAAACCTGCACAGACTTTAACCCTTCATCCAGCCCCGCCATTACTTGTGAGACCCTTCCCATGTCCTTCGCCGGCACGCCTGTCCAACACCTTCAATGGCACGCTCTTCTGAGCACCCTTCGCCAGTGCGCTCGTTAACCCTTCATCGGTGAACCTCTCCCACACCTTTGCGGGTATGCCTAGCCTAAACCCCCTCAGTGGTGCACCCCCAACACCCTTGCCGGTACACCTTCTCAGCGCCCATCCAACCCCCTTCACCGGTACACCCTTCCTGGGCCTTTCAACGGCCCGTTCCTTTACAATAGGAATACAAACGTGCCAAAAGGGGTAAGAACGAATGAAATTTGAGGAAATTAAAAAAAATGCCTCAACCTGGTCCGCCTAAACCCTTCCATGACCCTTCAACTTCCCCTATAAAAACCCCTTAGAAGCTCAAGGGGTGGGGCAACGAACGCATGCATGCAACCTAGGATCGCACAAGGCTTCAACACAAGGCAACTGGCGCAAGAGCAAGGAGATTTGCATATGGGTGTGACTTGTGCATCGGCTTAATTACGCCGAGGGTATGTCATTCGTACTCCCCTACTATGACATTTTGCCATGACACACGAGTCCATCCCTGCCACGCACGAGGTGCTATGACGATGGTGAATACTCCCTCTTCGGGGATGGCCTTCGCATGACCATCTACCACGGTTGTGCACATGTCATGACGGCCCACCTCCTACTGTCACGAGAGCACACCCGACCGCTCTGCTCAAACCACGGTCGACTCTTGCCCTGCCACCAGCTTGCACCTTCTTCAGCCACCCAGTCTACTCCTCCCTCGGCAACCCAAACATAGTCCCCACCTCGAAGGGGGGGCATGTAAAACATGCAGATATCCGCCTTATCACACCTTGACTCAGGGACCAACTCACATGTCAGATTTGTCCCATGGCTTGCGCTAGTTGTACCTTGGCCACTATAGCCCACCTATAAAGCCCGTGCAGCCCTCATAAGTTATATTATCGCTTGAGCGAGTGTTCCAACACCCACGTTTGGGTCTCAGCCTTTTTTTTTTAAACTAAAGTCATACTTGTAGGGGGCAAGGGGAGATGCTCGACCCCGATGACCCTACAAGAAACCCATACCACTCAATGTAGGTGTTAAGTACCTTCGGCCGCTACTAGTACCACCCTGTCAAATGTGAACCCCTTGCTGTGAAGTGCCCATGCTCTCCGTCCATGGCTTCAGATACATACAGACTTCTCTTCAGCACAGAACGAAGGTGTTCAAATTCAATCCGATGTAAATAAACACTGATTGCTTGCAGTCCATAGGGAAAGACATCTAGTACACGACTCCCTACAATCGCCTGTGCACTCGCACCTATGGAACCCTCTCGTCTCTCCACGTGTCACCCATCTCCCAAGCCCACGTGCCACATCCTGGCGACGCTTCCCCCATAAAACCCTTCGTTCCGTAGGTGGTTGTCGAGAAATCGACTGGCATGCCTGCACCCCAGCCTCATTTTCCCAAGACCAGGAAACCTCTCGTGCCACTCGATTCCCCTCTTAACTCTCCATAAAAGGTGAGTGCACGGTGCCTCCCCGAGGTGGATATGGCCATAGGAGGCAGTGCCTGAGACTTGCTAGAATTCGATGCCTCCCCCATTACCTTATCCAACCCCCTCAGTCTGGTCACCGTATACACCCACGCATTGTGCCCCGAGGCCGTGGCCGGTGGAGAGCGTGGCGTGCGAACAAAAGGATGGCATGTCCGGTGGGACGTCTCCCGCCTTGCTTCTTTTTGCTGAAGAGAAAGCCTATGCCAGCCCTGAAGTCCTACTGCCCTTTTCCTGTCCTTGCAGGAGAGGTAGAAGGGAGCACTTGTTCTCACGTCCTAGCAGTTTCAAGGTTGCGCTTTAGTTGCCAGACTTCACTCGATGACTGTCAATGGCCATCGCCTCCGCACCGTCCAGTCCACCAGCAACTATGGCGGCTGTCACCTACGGTCCCATCGTCATCGCCACCCACACGCGGGTGGGTTATTTGCCGGTGCCGATTGCTTTCAACAGTTTTGCCCCGATCGTCGGATCCCCCTACTTCTTGGGTGTGGTCCCCATCGCTACTCTGCAGCCACCCTCAGTCCCCGTGCTTGCCGACTCAATGAATGCGTCACACCAGCTTCCAGCATCGGCAACTCGCCCGGGTGCCAGGCTCGGGCCTTCTATCACTGGTCCCTACTGCGGCCCTAGACCAGTTCCTGCCCAGGCAAATGCTAGCCCCCGGGCCTAGTCTCGATCGACTCCAGGCATGGGCCTCACGCCCAGCGCCTCGGTCTACACAGCAGTAGTTCACTCGAGCCTACAATCCCGAGCCTCAGCTAAGTCAGCATCCCATATGGGTTTCCACCCTAAGATGCTCAGCTTCCCCGCATTCTATTTGGGTGCTCAACCTCGAGCCCCAGCTCGGCCAGCCCCCCACATGGGTTCATTGACCCAGGGGCAGGACTCCCCAGCACTCTGTTCAGGCCTCTATACCGGAACCCCTATAGAGCCCTCCTCTCACTCACATTCTCTCACTCTCTCTCACCCCTTCTCTCTCGTTCTCTCATCCCCTCGGCTCCGACTACAGATGGAGGCGACCGCGGGTGAGCTGACGACGCCGGGAAGCTGCTGAGACGTGTGATAGAGCGAGGATTGGATCGGTTTTGGCGCGATCCCGAATGGTGGATTCGAAGCTGACAGTTGAGCTCGCGTTGTGGTTTTTGACGTGATTTAGTCGCCTCGGTGCTCGATTTCTTCGACAGAGGTAGGGAGATGGATCGCCACTTCCTCCTGCACATTTTCCCAGCTTCTGTGCGTGGTTTGGTGCTTGAACGGGCTAGATCAGGCCAATTTAGGCAAAACCGTTATTTTTAAGATTTGTAGGGTTTGCCGAGAAATGGTTGCGATTTGCAGTATAATTGCTGTCAAAATGAACGTCAGGATGTCAGGATCCCATACCCGCCAGTTTCGTGTCGATCAGTTATCATTCGTGGCTGGTAGGAGTCCGGGAACCTCGGTGACTCGTTTTGAGTCAATTCATCAGAATCGCCCCGATCTCAAGTTTTGATGTGTGAATGTGGTGTTTTTAGCTTCCAAACGTCTTCTGTGGTCATGTGGCTTTGTTTCCCCTACGCTTTGACGTGAATGGGGTGTGGAACGGGTCGATTCGGCCATTCCACTATTTTTCCCGCCATGACAGTGTAGCGGTCATTCCAGAGACCATCGCTATCTCTGACGGTCCTACGTTAGACCGTCACATGCCTTTGAGCATGTTGGTTAGCTGTGGCTATGAAAGTGTGACGGTCTAGTATTGGAGCGTCACAGTCCTCTGATGCCCCGTTGTTGGTGCGTCACAGCCCTCTCGTCCTCGATGTTAGTGTTAGTCGGTTCACTCTGACAGCCTTTCCTTAGACCGCTAGAGTGCTATGGCACGTCTTCTTTGGACCGTCACAGTATGTTTAACTGGCTATGTCGGTTGGCTCTAACGGCCCAACCCCTATGCGCCAGGGTGCTGTAACGTGTCCATATTGGACCGTTACATATTGTTCGTCCGAGTGTATGTTTTAGGTCTGTTTGCCCTGATGGCCCAATCTGTGTGCGACAGAGCATGTGACGTGCCTATAGTAGGCCGTTACAGTCCTGTTGGCCGTGATGGCCAGTTCTGTTCTGTGTTCATCCGTGTGTCGGTCTGTCTTAGGTTCTATTGTAAGGCGGTGTCCATGATGGCTCATTCCTCGACCGTCACATCTGTGTGGCACGCCTTTATTAGACCGCCACAGTCCTATCTCCTCTAGAGTGTAACAGCTCATCCTTAGATCGTCACCTCCGTGTAGTGGCCTAAAGGTAGAGCGTTACAACCCTAGAGTCCTGCTTTCCGCCGTCTTGGTTTCTGTTTGTCTTGGCTTGTCCTTGTGGTCTACCGGCTTTCCCGTGGATGTCTCTTGATATCCTGTGAGGGCTAAGACTACGTTATAAGGCAGCTAGGAGTCTTCTTGACTGTGGTAGGATTCTCTTTCCTACTATTGAGTCATCATTGTCTAGTTCCGGTCAACCCAGTGTCACCCAGTGGTTGACAGGTAGCCTTGTGTGTCTCAATGGTTCTGTCCAGTTCGAGACATGGTTCTGGCTGTAGTAAGGTATCATCGTACCTCGTACCTCGTTCCACGTGTATAGATCTGCTGAGGGTCCTTGGTGTTCCCTCAGGTCTCTGCATGTCACTTTCTTTGCCAGTGTCATTTTCCCTGGCTTAGGATTAGACCGATTGGTGGCTTGGTCCGCTATTAGTGACAATCTTGCCTTCGAGTCATCTGACTCAAGGATCATTACGTGAGTAGGTCTAGTTGCCTTGTCCTGAGTTATCGGCAGTGGCCGTGCTGCCATTGGTGCTTCGAAGTACATGCGATAGTGCTCTCTTGCCTGTCTATGCTTTCGCACCTGTGTTTTTAGTCTCTGTGTCTTGTGAGCCTTCACTAGTCGTAGCCTCACGTCACGTTACACCATGACGGCTCTTGTAGCGGGGCGCTTTTCCTGATTTACGGTTCTTAAGCTAGTTCCGTGGGCCCCCGGTCCAACCGTAGCGCCCTTCGATGGGGGAATACTAGTTAGAGGTCTGGCTTAGGCAGTGGGCCAGTGTGTGCACACGTGGTCAGGGGCTTTGGACTTGCGTCGTTAGACGTGACCCTGACTCTTGGAAAGCAGCTCGAGGTATGAGAATGAGAAAGCTGCACGAGGTATGAACACTGTTCATACTCGAAGTATGAGGGACAAAAGCTGCACGAGGTTTCTCTTCAATAGAGAACTGCTCAGACCATAAGCCAGAGTAAAATGCACGAGGTGCGACAGTGATAAGTTCAAGGTAGGAAAGGTGAAACATGCATTAACTATGATTTTTCGAAAGAGGCTACTCGAGGTATGAAAACCTGCTCGAGGTAAGGCAAACTTGCTCGAGGTAAGTTTTTTGTAAAATAACACGGAGTAAGCTTTTCGAAAGAAACTACTCGAGGTATGCATTTAATAAACTGCACAGGATTTGGAACAAGAAGAATAACACGAGGTATAGAAGAGACGCAGAAACGACACGAGGTAAGAAAGTAGAAAAACAGCACAAAGTAAGAAATTGGAAAACAACACGAGGTATGAAGTGACACAAGGTATGGAAGTGAAGAATCAACACGAAACATGACCTCGTCAACAAAAAAACCTACACAAGATATGAACACTATTCATACTCGAGGTTCACTTGGACAAGCACGGACTTTATAAACTAAAACATGCACGAGGTTAAAACGACACGAAGTATGGACTTGGTGAAACAACACCTCGTCCAACAAAAAAATTGCACGAACTATAAAATGGATAAATCTGCACGAACCATAATATGGATAAATCTGCACGAGGTCCTACAGTGTTCTGCTCGAGGTATGCAATGCACGGACTAAGTGTGAAAGTCTTAGAGAGCAAAGACATGCATGCGTGCACAAAGTGTTCAGACTTTGGCTTTGAAGGAGGCAAGACCTGTTCGGGATTAAACAAGGTATTCATAGGGTATGCAAGACATAACGAAGAAGTGTTTGGAGATCAACAACATGCTCGGACCATAAGTGCATGTGCTCAGACTTAGACTTAGAAGAGAAACAAGACACGATCGGACTCAAAGTATGCACGGGCTCTGCTCAGACTATGAAAGTGTATGAATTCTAATGAAAACCTACTCGAATGTAGAAACATGAAATATGCACGTATGCAAGAACATATGCACGAATGCAAAACAGTAATGCACCAGTAATGCATGCACACTAAACACAATGACTGGCTCACTGTGATGCTCTCACTGTGTTGCAACCATCAAAATAAAATAGCACATGCTTGTGCCTAAGGAGCACAACATTTTATGATGATGGCAATCATAAACATTGAAACATGTTTGAATGCAGACCTGCACGAAGTATGCTCAATCAGAAACATTGAAACATTGTATGCAACAAACTCATTGACTATATAAGCAAAACATCATTGACTCATAGTGTTTGCTAACATCAAAACACAGGGACACAACACCCTTTCTTCTTCCCAAATCGATAGGTTTCTCTTAGGCTGAACCCACAAGTAATATGTCATCTTGTTCGTCTCTGAGTCCTCTTTCCATTGTTATATAAAGCCTTAAATTTCTTGCAGTATCCTGCGCGAATTTATCGTTTTAGTGGAAGCATGTCAAAATTAGGGTTTTCCTTATTTCCCCATGATTTATGTAGGGATTGGCAGGCTTAAACAGTAAATTGCCCATACCATGTTAGGCATCGTCCTATTCTTCTTATTGCATGCAAAACCCCCAATTTTCATGTCCCCTCCAGTGTGTATTTCATCATTTTGCTAACCCTAGCTAGATTCGCCAGAGGCGGGCAAGGCGAAGGTAGCAAGGATTGTTCTGGGATGGGCGGCCATGCGATAGACCGTTTGTCTATATGCACGGCCGGTCCCTGACCGCCTATGTTCCTTGCACTATTAGGTTTTCATAATATGAGTGGCCATTCGATAAGACCGCACGTCGATATGAACGGCCAGATTGTGACCGCCTATGTTTAATTGTGTTATTATGTTTTCTGGGATGAGCGGCCAGACAAGAACTGCTCAAAGACCCATGCGGCCCTCTACCGACCGCTCATCTCCTACCGGGCCCCTGCCTGCAGGGCATGAACGGCCTGTGGACGACCACAGAGGCCTCTTGAAAGGTTTTGGACGAACCGTTTATCTTTCTAGAATTATGTTGATTTCAAATTTAGCATGTTTCATCTCTAGTTACTTAATGTTAATGATAGGCTAGCAACCAACATGAAAATGAATCATATGTTATAATCATTGGTTGAGAAAATGATTTAAAATAAAAAGTACATCCACAAGTCTGGCACGCCCGATGGGACCAATCCACCCTTCATCTCTTTGCTGGAATTAAGGGCCCTGTGGCCCCCTTCTTGTAATACTAATTGCGCTATTTTTGTAAATGTAGAGAAAATCACACTTTGGCGCTAAGGATGGCGACCACCTTCGGCCCCCAGCCTGTCAAAAGCCATGTCGAGGGTGGCTACCTCGCCGTCCCCCTCAACTTTGGGAGCATCCCTCCCGTGGTTGGCTTCCCCAACTTCCTTGGGGTGGCCTTTGTCAACATTCTGGACGTGGAAGCGTCTGACGAGCCCAAGACCAACGCTCCTATCTAGGGAGCCACTGAAGTTGTTGCTGGCAGAGCTCCGACCAAGAACAACAACGGCATCCCAACCAAGACACTGAGCTGCAACGTGCACCACATGCACCAGGCTTTCGGTCCACCTCACCAAGGATCGGCATCTCACCGGAGGAGGCTCTGAAGGGGCAATGTTGGCGCTACCTCGGGGTGCCTAATCTCTAGCTTTGGGAAATCCATGACCATCGGGAGCATCCGAGTCCACCTTAATGGGCAGAAGTCTGAAGTAATTCCAGACCACATCGTACCAACTGTTCCAGTCCGCAACTCCTTTCAGGGGATGGAGAAGATGAAGGAGAAGGTGATGCCCGCCATCCCAGCCGCACCACCGAAGAACACGTCGGTTTACAAGCCGGCTAAGCCCAAACAAGTCTGGATTCCCAAGGAAGCCCAGACCGTTGCGCCCGCCCAAGCTGGGTCCAGCTGCATCTGCCCGAGGAGGGCCCGATGAGATGAAAGGGTCGAGATGACGACCCCGGCCTACCAGCAGGCAGCTGCCACACCAGCCCCGCCAGAAAATGCCCGTCGCCAGCACCGCAGGCGTCGACACCAAGCCACCCACCCAGAGCTTGCGGCTTACACCCTGGCTACTGTCCCCAGCATGTGATCATCGGCTGCTCTCCCTGACCAGGAGTGGGAAGGGATTGAGCAAGGCATGAGAAACTACCTGCGAGGCCCAGGAAGCACTCCCTTGGGTCGCTAGAGACTACTGGGGGCAGCGGCCTCTGCCTTCCAAGAAAAAGAAGAAGCCCAACCTATACCCAGCGTAAAATCGAGGAACCACTTTGAGGAGCTATGTCAGTCCCCTTCGCAGGAGGAAGCGGAGCCCCGAAGATCGATCTTCGATAGACTGGTGTTCCCAGGCAGGCCGTCAAGGAGAATGGCAAGAAGAAACAAGAACTGGAGAGTTTACACCTACAGCATGACAAGGGTGTTCAGCCGATATGGGGCTCTACCCACCAACCCCAAAGAGGTGGCCAGACTCGCCGCAAGACCCAGCCCTCTCACCAGAAGAGGTAGAGTAGCGGGCGAAGTAGCACAGATCGGCGCTGAAGAGACCTCCCATGAAGAACCTCTTATGGCACTGGCTGCCAATGTTATCACCATTGGAGGCACTAGTGGCGGGCCCTCCACATCATCTGAGGACGCGTTGGTCGAAGAAGTGGGGGGAATTCCCAATCTCCCTACGAATGACCTCGCAATGTTGCATGTGATACAATAGGACTAGCGGGAGATTGAACTGCTGAAAAAGCAATTGAACGAGAGGAGTGCACAACCCTCGACATCCGAGCAGACTGAGGTTTTGCTCGAGGCGCCCGGGGGCAACGGGTAGTCTTCAGAAACACCTCCGCAGGGGGCAACATTCCCACTAATGCCCAGCTACACCGGGGGCATACCCCTGCAACAAGCACATCATGCAGCACCGGCCCCGCCACCGATTTTGCCTTATCAAGGGTCTCCTATGGCCCCACAGGCGACAATGCTTACTACTCTGAGGGCACAGCTAGTCCACATTTACCCGAGCCCGGTCAACCCAGCCACGGTCAGCCGGTTGATGCTCGAACAAATGATTGACATGAAGCTGGCAGAGAGGGGCGATGGTGATCAAACCCCCATTGATGTCTACCAAGTACCCTACCCGGCTCATTATGTTGCCAAGAAGCTACCGGTTGGCATCACCAAGCCGCCGAAGTTTGAGAAGTTCAACGGGCAAGGGTCACGCAGGGAGCACATTGCCTATTATGTGAATGTCATGGGAGACCTGGCTGCTGATGAAGCTTATCTCCTGAAATTCTTCGGCTGAGGGACGTGCAGTGCCTCACTGGTCGCGTCGCCGCCTTGGCTCGATTCCTGTCCCGAGCCACCGAACGATGCCTCCCCTTCTTTCGACTGATCAAGCAAGCCAATCAAGCGTCGGAGAAGAAAGGACAGATCAACTGGGACCAGGAGTGCGAGTAGGCATTCGAAGAGTTAAAGCGCTACCTGGCATCCCCTCCCGTTCTTGCCAAACCGCAAAAGGGAGAAGAATTACTCCTATATCTATCTGTGACGCAGAGCACAATGAGTGCCGTGCTTACACGAGAAGAAGTAGGGATTATGAAGCCTATCTACTATGTTAGTCGAGCGCTACAAGGACCGAAATTTAAGTATGCACGGACTGAAAAGTTCACCCTTGCACTCATTACGGCCGCTCACAAGTTGCGACCATATTTCCTAGCTCACCCGGTCATCGTCGTCACTAACCAGCCACTACGACAAATCCTCCAGAACCCTGACGCCTCAGGAAGGCTGATCAAATGGGCTATCGAGCTGGGAGAATTTGACATCAAGTTCCATCCGAGGACCGCGATCAAGGCCCAGGCTCTCGCTGACTTCGTTGCCGAGTGCACCATACCCACCGAGGATTCACCTCAGCAATCCTCCGAGCCCACATGGGAGTTATACATCGACAGATCGTCTTGTGCCGCGGGGAGTGGAGTAGGGTTGGTCCTACTCTCACCGGAAGGGCTCGAGCTACAGTATGCCTTTTGATTCAACTTCCCGACCACAAATAGCATAGCCGAGTACGAGGCACTCCTCTCAGGACTACGCATGGCAAAACACTTGGGGGTGACCAGCGTGCATGCGTATAGTGATTCCATGATCATAGCCAACCAAGTAAAGGGAGAATTTGAAGTGTGTGAGCCCTCCATGATTAAGTACTTGGAGCAAGCCAGGGCTACGGCAAGGGAGTTCTCCCACTGTGAGGTGGTCTACATCCCGTGAGAGGAGAACGCCTGAGCAGATGCTCTATCTCGCCTGACGTCAGCTACTACGGGCTCTAGCTCGAGGTTAGTCTTGATAGAAGAATTATCGGCACCAAGCATAGACGAGCTGGCTTCCCAGGTGAATGCCATTGACTACGAGCCCTCTTAGATGGATCCCCTCTTGGATTTCCTCCTTCGACAATAGCTCCCGAGTGACCGCCTCGAGGCTCGACGCACTCGAGCAAGAGCGGCCCACTTCATAGTGGTGGACGACAGATTATATCATCGTTTCCTCTCAGCCCCGTTATTAAAGTGCTTGTTCCCTACGGAAGCCAACCATGCCATCCAAGAAATTCACAAAGGACTCTGCGGAAGCCATGTGGGGGGGCAAGCACTTGCGAGGACTATGATCCGACAAGGATACTAGTGGCCCACTTTGCGGTAAGACTGCGTCGACTATGTTCAGAGGTGCCCTCAGTGTCAAAAGTTCTCTCATCTACACCACCAGTCGGCCATGCGACTGCACTCCCCGATGGAGCCTCACCCATTTGCTCGGTGGGGGGTGGACATACTGGGCCCTTTCTCTGGGGCACAAGGTAGGAAGAAATTCCTCATAGTTTCTGTCGACTACTTCACCAAATGGATCGAGGTTGAACCATTGGGGAAGATCACGAGAGAGGCAACTTGGAAGTTCATGCTACAAAGCATCATCTGCCACTTTGGCATCCCAAGGGTTCTCACAACCGATAATGGCACGCAGTTCGCGAGCACTGCCTTCCAGGAGAAGTGCTCGGAGCTGGGGATTTGGAACCACTATACTTCAGTGGGACATCCCCAGGCTAACGGGCTGGTGGAGAATGCTAACTCCACGGCATCAAGACTCGGCTGGATCAAGCAGGTGACTCATGGATAGACTCAGTTCCGAGCATCCTATGGGCCCACCGGACCACTGCTAGAGCCGCCACCGGAGAGACACCCTTCCACCTCGCCTACGGCGCTGAAGCAGTGGTACCAGTAGAGATATCTAACCCCTCGCTATGAGTGGGACACTTTAATGAGGCCAGGAACAACCAGACGATGCGAGAAAACTTAGACTTGCTTAAAGAAGATAGAGCCAATGCCCAAGTAAAGCTCGCGACATACTGATAGCATGAAAACGCACGTCGTTAATACGCCCGCTACCAAATTTAAATATCCGGCCCACAAATTAAACAAAATAGTTAAGTGGTGTTCAAGTGACTTTGCTAAGAGAATCTTTCTTTCGGCTAGCAGGCTACTATAGTTGCAGATGTTCCTAACAAAAAAAGTAGTTTGATAGTCAGTTTCGGCTTTGCTTTGTAGCAGGTCAGTGCACGGGAAGGGATTGATCAAAGATCATCTTTTTTGTGAGGGTACATTCGGGACTATTAGCCGCAAGAGCCAACATCAAATCCGGTTGGTAGTCAAGCAATAGAGAGAGTTTCATGCACTTCAAAAGATCATCTTTCTGCTTCCTTCAGTACTAGTACTCAGGTCCCCTCCTTTAAGAAATTTTATCCTCAAAATTTAAGGACCGACAAGGGTAAGGCATGGAAGAACAACTTGACAATTACAGATACAACATATGAGAAATAGAGTTCAGAGGAATAGCGTCAGGCTGTTATCACGGATACACGCTCAGGAGTGAGCATGACCACATGCGAACGCAAGTCCGACACCTCTGAAACAAGGCAACGTTGTTTACGTCTCGTAAGGAAGAAACACGACTACCAGAGTAACAAATATCGAGAAATGAATCGACAGAAGCGACAGGCACAACCAACATCAGCTTACACAAGGAAACATAGTCCATTCGGCTGACAGCCTGACAACATCATCGGCTCCAGTGCCAAAGGAGATAAGGAACACTAGGCACGCAGGACGCCAACGACGATTACACGGAGGAACGACAACAAAGTCAACAACACTGGACCACACACAGCATTAGGTCAGTCCTCACTCAGATATCGCATCTGATCGAGTCGCGAGCTACTCCATCGGGAAAAGGAGCACAGCAAGCTACTGACGAGACAAAGGTCCAGCACATAAACGCAGAATCATACGAAAACAGCACTTGCAGGATTTCGGCTCTGTACGGCACACAGAACCACGGAACACACTGCAAGTAGGGTCGTATCAAGGCACGTGACAGCTGAGCACACGACTACAGGGAGCGAGTCATGCATCAGGCCGTTCACCAAGGAAAGACCTACAACAATTGAAATCAATTGCAAAATGACAAGAGACACCACAATCTCAGGGAACGCATCTCAAGGGCTATGAACACGCCTCGAGAGCACAACACCCACGAGAAGGAATGCAGAGTAAAGGGTACTTTTTCAGTGGGGAAGCTAACAATTTCCCCAACACTCGCAAATGCCAACACTAAAACCAGAGAAATGACCGATAGCAGCATGGTCACGACAATGTCTATGCACATGTAGCTAAGACGGAGTCACATCGAGAAGGAGTAATTTTCTCGACCAACCAGAATTGCACGAAAAGAATCCTCAGCCTATGGGTTATTAGCCCACACGCTTCCGCTGCGCACTCAACAACACACGAAGGCATCAGAAAGATCCTCGGCCTTCGCATCTTAGTACACACTAGGCGTCATCGCAATCCCAGAAAATCACAATGTAACATGCCTCGAGCACTGATCCAACGAGCAACTGAACAGAAAAAGTCTAAGTGCAACAAAGAAGAGCACCATCTTCAGCACAAAGCCCAAGGAATAGCACTAATCTCGGCCTACCTTTGCGTCCTGCAAATGACAAATGAGTCTCACATCACATCGATCATTGGATGCACAACGACGAAAACACGGTACATAACAGCTCTCGACACAGAGATTAGGTCCAAAGCCACGCAATCGTAAAACAAGGAAATAATCAGGCTCAAATTAAGTTGTCCACACTTGAGCAGACACAGGACAATGCGGTACTAAAATAGTAATTTCAAGGCCAACCTGACAAGGAGACCCACCAAACAACATGGGAGGCATCAAGCTCACTAACAGAAGCTCACCCAAGAGGGAAGAGCCTAGCTCGCTCGAGTAGCTTCTCAGCCAAAAAGGTCCAATCGAGCACTTCAACTTTAACAGAAGCGAAACACGTCAGGAGCTGACCAGATTTAAGGCTGGGATGACCAAAATATCGTAACACTATGTATGCCACAACTCGAATGGTCAACAACAACCTGAGCAATTGACAAAAGAATCTAATACTAGCAAATCCCGACCAGAAGGGGAATGCCAACAGGAATAACACTAAGGAATTCTTAAATAGCACAAACAGCATAAAAGATGGCTATCGAGCAATAACACCGAACAATCTACGAATCTGGACAATCGGATACAACAAGGAAAGAGTAGAATCAACTACTCCAGAAAATTGGGCAGCATCTCCCCTAGACCGGAACGTGTGGGGAAATAACACGGAAGCTCGTCCACGAAGAACCCGCAACGGCCCCTTAATTAAGGCATGCGTACAAAAGCGGCAACATCCATATTAACGAGACTTAGGGATGTGCACAAAAGCGGCAACATCCATATCGACGGGACTTTCGTAACGCGTGCCGAGATTGCGGAGACAATGTACGCCAGGGGATAGCACTTGTTATTGATTTATTTCCTTGATCGGGTATTCGGTCCGCATAATTCGACATGAGTAGTCGTGAGGCCGTTATCACCATAAGGGATAAAAATAGATCGGAAAGGCCGGAACAATATATATCTAAGTAATGGAAAACATAATGTTGGGGAACAACCTCCTATTTGTTATAGCCCCAAGGACTGACCCATTAAGGTGATCCGGCACCACACGAAGTGTGGGGAGTGATTTGGCACGTGTGGGAGATAGCTGATGCGGTAGAGATGTGAGATGATCCGGCGGCATAGGAAAAGGGATATAGGATTGATTCGGCGTGAGAAGGGAGAGGACTGGGTGAATCGGCACGCAAGGGGGTGGCTAATACTACATGAGAAGTGAATGATTCGACGCGTGTAATGCACCGGGTCAAAGCGAACTGCAACCGGATGAAGGATTTATAAACGAAGGATTTAGAGGGAAGGAAGAAGCCGTGAAGGATACGAATCTCATTGGAATATCATGTCTTTTGGAGGAGCTGGGTCTTGTAGAGACCTAGAAGGATTCAGATCCCCATTGGGGCTAAGAGAAGCCGATGAAACATAGTAGTTGCGTATAGAAACCCCAAAAAAAAGAATACATATTTCCCTCATCAATTTAGAGAGAACTAGAGGCCACGCTGTGATCTGCGGGCCTCTGGCCTCCTATTGAGCGGGTGAGCATCTACAAAAACTGAATGTACGCCCCTTTGCTTAAGACGCACAGAAATCCCATCTGAAGGCTGAGAATCCTTGGCTGCTAACAAGGCTTTGATCCTTTGAAATTATTGAGAACAGAACGATCGGAGCATGTAGCCCCTGTGGGGCGATTTGTTTGGTCAAAGGGACAGCGCTCTGGCCGCCGTGAAATGAACAGAGAAGGGAAAAGAAGACAACAAGATAAACAGTGCTCGGGACGATCAACAATTCACTCATTTAGCTTCGGAAATACATCAGATATTACATGATAGGAAAGGAAAGAAAGATTGCATAAATTGTAGAGGGGAAGAACGATGGGGAGGGGATCTGTAGCTCGAAACGAGCCCTACACGGTGGGGATTCTTCCGATCGTTCCCTTCTCCCTCTCCTTCTCTCTCTTCTCCTCTATTCACTTCTCTTCTCCGCTCACCAGAAAAGAGGCTTAGAGTCAGAGAGCCCGCCGTGTGTTCTCCTCTCTTTAGACGGCAGCAGACTTGCTTCTCAAGTCTCTCCCCTTTTTCTGTTAAGGCTCAGGGCCCTTGTATAGGCGAGCCGTTACTGCCGGTTTGAAGGGTCCCTATCGGATGGAGAGAGAGCTGCCGGATGAGCCAATCCCTGTCGGATGGAGGGGATGCTGCCGAATGGGCTAATCCCTGCCGGATGCGTCTTGGAGTTGTCGGATCGACTGCCTGCTGTTTCGCGCTACATCTGCCGGATCACAGCTCGTTACTATATGAATGTCGCCATTCGAAGGGTGTTGCGCTGCCAGATGAAGACCCCACCAAGCTGCCGGGTGAGGGATGCTCACTGGTTCAAATGGGGCTAAGGATCGACGGGATGGGATACAGGGGATCTTGCCGTATGAGCGTGAGGCCTGCCGGTTGAAGGTGACTAAAGGCCCTGTCGATATATGGTGCCGTTGAATGGAGGTTCGAGCGGAATGAGGCCGGTTGGTGATTTGTTGGATGACATTGCACGGGAGCCTTGCCAGATCAGAGGTGTTGCTGCCAGGTCATAGGGGCAGTTGCCGGATCAGAGGCCATATTGCCAGTTTAAAGGGAATGCTGCCTGTGCTGCCGGATCATAATGACCCTGTCGGATGAAGATTGGGCCTGCCGGTTCAGGTTCTGTCGGATGAGCCCTGCCGGATGGGAGAACGGGCACAGCCATTTCTGCCTCGTGCCTCTGCCGGATGCAGTGTTGTCTGCATGGGGAAGCTTGCCGGATGGAGCTTTGTTGGTTGGAGGGTGCTGCCAGATCGAAGGCGTGAGGAGGCTGTCGGACCAGCTGTCCTGCTGGATGAAGAGGTAATTGCCGGTTTGCTTGGTGTAGCCGCCGGATCGAGCGCGTGATGAGGCTGCCGGTTCGCACGCGAGGCCATCGGATCACCGCATTGGGGGGCATCGGATGGCCGCGTTGGGCCATGGGCTGCCGATTCACTTTGGAGCTGCCGGTTCACTTGGTGTGGCCATCGGATCGAGTGCATGAAGGGCTGCCGGTTCAACCTTCCATGGGAGTCGCCGGATCACACTCTTTCCTATCTTTTTTCTTCTTCTTTTTGTTCCTTCTTTTTTTCTGTTTCCTTCATTTCTGAAAAATAAGAAAATAGGATTATTATGTTATTTTTAACATGTCAACAAGGCAATGATAACTTTATTCGTGAAGATGGCAGGTTATATTCAGTCATAATGACCATGTTGCTAATTGCTTCTTTCTTTATAGGATTCCCAGAGGGTGTTTGCTTAGGCATGCCTACAGGTGGGCAGAAATCTACTTTCGATATTAACTTCCTAGAGCATGAGATAACTTGGCCCGACGACTCTCAGCTAGTGCCTTTTGTGGGGATTGAATTGATGGTTGACACACTTATTAGCGGAACCCGAGCTTTGTTCCAGAGGGGGAGCCTCCCTCCCGTGGAGACTGTGCGTAATACTCTTTGGACCGGCACACGAGGTTTCCACGCACTGGGGCTGCCCAAAGAGCCCTGGATGTTAGCAGTGGCAAACATTTGGGAGGAATTCCGACATCTGCACACAGCTCCGACATGGGAGACTTGCAAGTTAAAGATCCAACAATTGGAAGCCGAAATCGATACTTTATCCATCAAGGTTGAGGAGCTAGATTCTAGGGCTGAGAGTTCGAGACTGCCGGGCCTCCCTTGAGGCAGCCATAGCTGAAAATAGGAACCAAGCCATATTGCTTCGAGAGACTGTGCTGAGCATCTTGCAGCGGATTGAGGAGTTGGAGGCCACAACCGAATCTGATACCAAAACTGCCCAAGAGGTACAGGCCGAGGAGAGCTCTTGTCTCAGAGCGCCTAGCAATACAAGAAGCCATTGTGACTGAGCAAAATGAGATTGGGGATTTGATGAAGAGAAAACCTCCTCACCTATGAGCCCTGTATTTTATTTTTGTCATCCTTCATTTTTGTGGTTACCCCGAGGGCCTGTCTCGGGCTCCCATTTCACAGACAAATGAAAGCAGGAGTTATGTACTAAAGGCACTGAAAGAGTCCATATTGCACATAATACTTCAACTATCACATCCCTTTTTTTTTATTAGTCATAGCGCCCTTTTGGATTTTCACGCTGAGAGGTTACCCATTTTTGCCTGAGGCGTCATTTCGGATTTTCACCTCAGCCGGGTGATGACCTTCTTGTCCTTAAGCGACTGGTAAAGCAGACGCCCAAGTTCGTCGAGACACCTCTTTTTTAAGCCCCATTTCTTTTTCTTCTCTCTTTTTTTTAATAAGACTAGTGACATAATCTGTGACGTTGGATTCAGGGGCTGACCCAAATGGGGTTTGGGAGCGGAAAGTTTAAGATTTGGGGCTACCTAAAGAAAGTTTGGGAGCCGAGAACTTAAGATTTTGGGCTAACCAAACAAAGTAGGGAAGCTGAGACTTAGGATTTGAGGTTGACCAAATGGAGTTGGTAAGTCAAAAAAATTTAGGATTTGGGGCTGACCAATTGATGTTGGGAACCCGATAACTTGAGGTTTGGGGCTGACCAAACGATGTTGGGAAGTCGAAAACTTGAGATTTGGGGCCAACCAAATGATGTTGGGGAGTCGAAAACTTGAGATTTGGGACTGAACAAATGATGTTGGGGAGTCGAAACCTTGGGATTTGGGGCTGACCAAACGATGTTGGGGAGTTGAAAACTTGAGATTTGGGGCTGACCAAACGATATTGGGGAGCCAAAAACTTGGGATTTAGGGCTTGACCAAACGATGTTGGGAAGTCGAAGACTTAGGATTTGAGATTTAGCACGGTGGGATGTGAACAAGAACTGTTCAAAGCAGCCGTGACTTTTAGGTTTTCTTGGGAGGTAACTCCCTTATTTTCCCTTACTCCTCTATAAAGGAGGGAAGGTCTTGTGCAGATTGTTACTTGAACTCATGCTCAGGAGTATAGTATAACTTTAAATGCTTCCCATTCAGTGGCGGGAATGACATTTCTCCTTTATGATCAACAACTGTATATGCACCTCCTTCATAGGCCCTTCTGACGACATAGGGCCCACGCCAATTGGGTTGTAGTTTGCCGCTGGATTTACCTGCCATAACTTCCCTCTCTTTAACCATGACAAGGTCGCCCTTTTTAAACACCATTTGCTTTACTAGCTTGTCGTAAGCTCTTGTCATGTGGGCTTGATATGCCTGAAGGTGTTTATAAGCTTCTAACCTTTTGCCTTCCAGGTTAAAGAGCTCTTCAAGTCTTCTTTCTATTTCGTCTTGCCCTTGGGTCTGCAGGCCAGTGTGCATAGCTACCCGGTAAGAAGACATTTCAATTTCAACCGATACTACAGCTTCGGCCCCATATACGAGGGAGAATGGGGAACAGTCGGTGGAAGTCTTATAGACTGTTCGATATGCCCAAAGAGCTTCGTGTATCTTTTCGCCCCCGTCCCTTTTGCCTCAACCGCGCACGATCCGCGCTTCCCTCGCTTGGGACGACGAGTGAGCTAGCATTTCTGTGAGCGATGTATAGTCCCCTAGGAGCTCTTAGTTTCGAGTCTAGTGTGACTCCTAGCCATGCATTGCTGGCCATGTCCATCTTAGAGTCTGAGGTCCAATGCACGTAGAGTCGGCTCCTGTGTCCGTCCTGCATCAATAAGATGCCTCCTGGGGCTCTCCCCAAGAATATTGATCGTTTGCCTATTTTTACAGGAAATGATAATGGCGATAGGACTTGCTGCTCTCACTTTTGGCCCCACAA
This sequence comes from Amorphophallus titanum, assembly GCA_024336825.1. NCBI lineage: Eukaryota > Viridiplantae > Streptophyta > Magnoliopsida > Alismatales > Araceae > Amorphophallus > Amorphophallus titanum. The sequence continues at coordinate 607,614 of JANBPO010001371.1, read as the reverse complement.
TTATTGCTGGCCATGTTGCACACGGGTACCTAGCGGTGCCCACAATTTTTGGCACATTCCCACTGGTGGTCAGCTACCCCAACTTTTTGGGGCTTGTCTTCGCCGATATACTACAAGTGGAGTCCCCAGATCTGAGTGGGGTGAAGATTAACAAAAAGGCCAAGGTCCCAGAGGCCTGATGCTGTACAGGCCCACTAAATGGCCCATTTCAAATTACCAGCTACATGGTGCACCACATCACTCACGGGGCTTGCCACGTCCACAACAGGAAGCCCAGAGGGCGCCAGTAGAGGAACTTTCGGTGGAATACTGCTACTACTATTACCGGGCACCACTCCGCATCTGAAAAATCTGTTCTCATTGGGGGTGTCCGAGTCTTCATAGACGGTTGTGATTCCCAAGCTATTCCAAACTAGGTGGTCCCTACCTTTCATACACACAACTCCTTCCAGGATTTGTCTAGGAGGAGAGTCGAGAGGGAAGAAGAAGGGCGCTGAGGCCGGAAGGAGCTGGCCCCACGATAAAAGAATTTCAAATAGGTGTGGGTCCTTAAGCGCATCCAACCTACTCATGAAGAAGCGCCCGTCTACCACTGCAATCCCAAACCAGAGAAGGTTAGGAGAAGAAGTGAGAGGGGCTTGGCCCTAAAAGAAGAACAAACAGTCGTGGATGCTCCACACCGAGAAATTTTCAATGCCTATGTGAGACAAGCCAATGTCCCAGCTGTTGGGAGAAGATTCAACCAGCCAACAGAGAGTGCCTGGCTGGCTTACATGCCTCCGGTGCGAGTCCGACAACAATCTCCCATCCTTCACCATGGACGCGAGCAAGAGGAAATGACTGATATGGTCTGGAATTACTTCAAGGGCCTTGGAAACCCCTCTTTTGGCTAGCAGCATTGACTACAAGTGGTTGTGGCTGAAGAAGAGGAATATTTGCCAAGGGAAGTTGAAGAAGAAGAAGAAAGGAAAATGGCATCATCCATAGATGACAACGGACATGAAGACAGGCCGAACTATGAGGCTGATGAAGCCCCTCACCAGTAGGAGGAGAGGAGAAGAAGAATTTCAGTGTTTGAAAGACTGACCTTCCCAGGTCGAATAAGAAGAAAGATCTCCAGGCAAAGGAATGGCATGAAGGTTGCCACATGCAATATGGCCGGTGTGGCCAGAAGATATGGGGGCCTACCAGAAGAACCCCAAGAGTTTGCCAGATTAGCTGCAAGGCCAGGGCCGAACACTAGAATGAGTATACCTACAAGGGAGAGGTTGTAAATAGTTAAAGGGAAATGGGTGATTCCCGAAGAAGTCACTACGTTAGCTGTCAATGTGGTGACAATAGAAGAAGGAGAGGAGGTTTTGCTAACAGCCTCACCCGAAGTTGCTTTTGGGGAAGCAATTGAAGGGACTTCCAGCACGGCGACCCTAGACCCATCCGTACTGATGCTGTTGCACAAGTATCAATAGGAGATAGAGCTCCTAAAGAAACAATTACATGAGAAGAATGAAGAAGCTTCTACATTCAAGCAACCAGAGAGGCACACTGAATCCTCACGGGGAGGTGTCAACCCCTGTGATTTCTCACCATTGTATAGTCTGCCCCAGCTAGCAGAGCACAACCAAGCTACCCCTCCACCACGGGGATCCTAGCCTTCGCTACCACCGATGCTACCCCAGCTACATCAAGCACCACTACTGCACCCGCCACTGCAGGCAACCGTTCTGGCTACTCCATACGTACAACTGGTACATTTCTACCCAGAGCCAGTGGATCCGGCTACAATGAATCGGCTCATGGTCGAGAAGATGATAGAAATGAAGCTGGCAGAGCGAGGGGAAGGTGAATATATGGCTTTTGATGCCTACCGGGTTCCAGGGGAGATGTTGCCTTAAATGACTTTCCCCTCGAAGAAGCGGGAAAGGTAACCACCCTTCCCCCAAGGCGGTTACCTTGTTTTCCACCAATGCCACCTCGATGAAAACACGCGAAGTGGCAAGTCATTTAAAGCAGAGGAAGATGGATAGGCGCCAACGCCACGCCAGTTGCCTGACCAATCGACACGCAAGATATTCGTAGAGAAAATCGTCGCCTTTCCAACAAACACAAGTACGGTAGCCAAATTACGCCAAAGGCGGTAAGGAACAGTCAATTCAGCATTTACTACTGCCGCCATCACATACATAAGGGAAATTTTTACATGGCTACATTAAAGAAAGGAGAGAAAGAGCCAAAAATATACATCAGGCCTCGGGCCCACCACGGAGCTCGACAGACGAAAGATCCTCGACACCGGGCGACCCATCCCCAGCTCCCTCGGTGACGGCCGGTCTGGACACTGACCCCACCTGCGTGGGAACTGTCTTGACCGCGTGCCCTCCCGAGGTTGTCGGAGTTGGCGGTCGCTCAGACGAAACCGAGGCACCCCGACTTCCACCTTCCCTCGACGTCGGGGAGGAAGAATCTGTAACATCCTCGTCCGAGTCATAGCATTGTCCGGAAGGAAATTCGAGCTCTACGTCCGCCTGCTCATAGGCTAGAGAGGTCACTCGGTGGAAGCCTTGGGAAAACCCCTTCCGTAGGCCTTGACGATGGCCCGACTCATTGTAAGAGAAGGCGGCCCTCTAGAGAGCCGCCTGATAAGCCTCTGAGCACTTATATCGCTCGAGCGCCTCCGCCCCGGCCTGCTCCGCCTTCCTCGCAAGTTCGGTGACCCTCTGCTCTACCTCGGACAGTCTCTTCTCGGCTTCGACTCGCGTGCCCTCAGCCTCCGCCCGCTGCCGATCAGCCTCCAAGATCCGGCCCTCGAGCTCCTCACGCTCGGCCCTCCACTGCTCATCGCGCTCGGCCTGCACCTTGCGCTCCGCGTCCAGAAGCTTATCCTTCAGCCCAACCATATAACGGGCCTGAGCCAGCCGCTCGGTCGATTCCCGAGCCTCTTTCTGGCTCGACTCTGCCTGCGCCCTGAGCGAGGCCACCTCTCGCTGAAGGTCCTCAAGGTCGAAAGTCAAGCGTTCGATCTTTCAGTCAGACACGCCGCGGGCCCAGGACAGAGACTCCCTCTCTGAGTCCACCCGAGCGAACAAATCGGTCATCTCGGCCCCCAGCTGGGCCAGAATCAAGCCGCCTTCCATGACTCGTTCAAGAAGCACGGATGGGGGGCTGCGCCCAAGGCCTCCTCAAACCGCCTCCGATGTCGCAGAGCGGCACCTGTGGTATAGGGAGGCTCAGACGGTGAAGGCACCCGCCACAGGAGGGAAGGTCCTCTCCGGGACGGTCGAGATTGGGGCATCCCCCCCGAGTATTCCCACTTCTAGGGTCCCACCGGTTGGCTTGGATTGGACCGCCTCAGCCCGCGCCCCCGCAGCCGCGGTCGGCTGGGATTGGGTCGCCTCACCTCGCGACCCCTCGGCCTCGACCGGCTCGAATCAGGTTCTATCGCCTTGCGCCCCCTTGGCCTTGATCGGTGCCCCGACGTCAGTCGCCTCTGCCTGAGACGCATCCACCTCGGCCTTGACTCCTCTGACGGCGATGGCCCCCTCTGATTCGACAGCCGAGAGAGCCAACTGTGCGCCCCCCTCGACTGAGCAAGCGGCCTCTGCCCTTTTCACCCGCTTCCTCTCAGCAGTCACGGCCCTCATCGAGGACTATAGTAGCTTTTTCACGGGGTCCCTACGCTTGACCATGCGGCGCTCGGAAGCTCCATCCAGAGCAATCTACTTGCCCTTGTCTCGGGCGCGGGAAGAACTCCCGGACATTTGAGGTCCGTCGGGAGCGGACGTCTCCTCCAAATCAATGACCTCCAGCTTGGTCGGCGACGCCCCCTCATCTACTGTCCGCCTCGAATCTAACAGAGAAAAGCAGATCGTCAGAAGGAAGTCTATTAATTCGACACAGCATCAATGCAAGACCCTGAAGCCCTTACCCGAAGGCGCCACCATCCGAGAAGGATACTCCTCAATGTTCGCCTTGGTCATCAAATCAGCAGTTGACCGGCGATTCTTCTGAAGAAGGGCAACCTTCTTCTCCACCTCCGGGGAAGCCACCGCTTGAGCCTGGGATTCCCACTAGGATATTGGGCAGGTTGTACCTCAAGTCCTGCACCTGTTGACTCGATCGAATCACATGGATTACCTATGTTCTAAGTCACGGGCCACAATGGACCATCTGGGTGTTACACGGTCATAATTGGACCGTGTTACTCTTGGAGCGACCCAATGGAGACCGTGTAACTCTGGCTGAGTGTCAAGTCTTGTTGGTCGATTATCCTTGATTGTTCTTCGACCAGGCCACGTTAACCCAACCCAGAAAGCCTCTAGGTCGATCTAAGAACCATGGGCTGAACCCTGGTTTAGTTCCACCATGCCTATGGTGGCCTAGGAGCCCTTTTGGGTAGCTTTCTTTATCCTATTTGGCCCATTTTATTGAACGGCCAAGACTGGCCCGTCTAGTTATCTGAGCGGACCATCTACTGACCGCCCAGTCCCTGAGTGGCCCATTCTAGCCCGTTAGAGGCTTCAATTCCTTATTGTGATGAACGGCCCAAATAGAGACCGTTCTGTGTTTGGAGGGGCCCATTATGGACCGTGTACCCCCTTGGCTTCAGATGGGCTATTCTTTGGCCTATTCCCTTTAGCGCGGTCCAGTATGAGACCGTTCCAGTTCTAAGCGGCCCAAGTCTGACCGCTTAAATCCCTGAGCTTGATTTTCATGTTTTCTTACGTGCCTCGATATTTGGGCCATGAATGGCCATACCATTAAAGCCCTGGATTAATTTTTATTAATTATTCCAAGTTGCATCTTGAAACTTATGTTCCTGGCCGAAAACCAGTAAATGTTTAGACATAACTTGGGATCTTGGATCCACCAAATCAATGCCAACGCATCATAAGGGCCCGGTCTGGTCCTGGGAGGAGCGCCCGAAAAGTACTAGTGCCCCGGAGAGTTGTAATGACATGGTGAGGCATTGCACCGAGTGCATGACTAGCATGATGTCTATGACATTTCAGTTACCTGATTCCTTCTCTTGAATACAAGTTAATAGTTTTCCCCCTGGAATTATTTACATGACTTGCTTATTTCATGCTTGATCGGCTAGTTCCTTGATATACTATGTTCTTGTTCCCTCGCTCTCATTATTCTTTTATTTATCGTCTGCCATTTCTTTCCTTTATCGCATAACATTAATGTAACTGGTTAATTTCTTTCCCCCTTTTAGGTAGCTCAGGTGAGGACTCTCAAACTGATGGGGATGGGCAGGAGTGAAGACCCTAGAGCGAGCCAGCTAGAAGACCTCGTGGAGTCATTTATAGATAGTTTGAGTCTGGGAGATGTAGTTATGTCCAAAAGTTGTAATTTGATTGAGTCGGTTGATGGATAGTTGAAAGTTTCTTTGGTACCTTTAAATTGTTGGGAATGATGAGACTTGGTATGTTTAATTAATTGGATTTAATGGTTATGGTGAAAATTATTCCTTGCCATGGTATTGTGCTGGATGTATGGTTTCGCTAACCCAAGACACAGCATGCCTGGAAATAAACATATTTTAACTCTTTCTACTACTGCGTCCTGATATTCAGCCTCGAGGGAGTGACAAAGCGGCTTTCTTTGTGTTGTTGGGGCTTGGCAAGGGTCACTCACATCTAGCAGTGAAAGAATAGGCCAGTGGGGCGGCCAAACAGAGGGGAAAAAAGTGGTGATAGCATCCACCATAGGAAGGATGGACATGCTAATCACTTTGACAATCCGTCCCTTGTATGGAAATTTCAAGCATTGGTGGTTGGTAGAAGGGACGACATTCATTGTCTCTTTGTAGGGATGACCCAATATGCCTTTGATTGTCGGGTCCATGTCAAGGATGTGGAACTCTGTGGGAACGATGACAGGGCTCACTTCTACATTTAGTGTAATCATTCCCTTCGGCGGCCTTTTGCAGTATCATACGCCGTCACTGTGATCACCGAAGGCCTTATTTGTTGTATGTCAGTCCCACAGAATTGGAGGGTGCTCATAGAAATCACATTGATTGATGCACCCGTATCCACCAAGCACGGATTCACGAACACCCTGTTGATTTTCACCGCAATACACAAAGCATATTTTTGAGCTTCCTATGGGGAAAGCTTGTGGTCCTAAAATGTGATGGTAGGTTGCATGCTTGTCGACGTTAGCATTGTGGAGGTGTTTTCTATTAGGAGGTCTTCATTTATTATGACCTTTTGAAGATCACGCAGGCCCATCTTCCCATGGTCCTTCTGACCCGTCTAAGGAACATGCTAATCTCATGGCCCATCTTTCAAGCTTTGTTCGCCAAATAGACCTAGCCTAGACCCAACGCCTTATTGCAAGTCACCTCCATGGGCCTTCTCATCTCAATGGGCTTTCTTCTTACACTAATGGGCCGTCTTTCCTTCATGGGCCCTCTCCTCTTAATGGACCCTATCCTTCTAATGGGCCCTATTCTTCTGATGAGCCCCATACTTCTAATGGGCCTCATTCTTTTAACGGGCCTCCTCATTCTTCTCCTCCTTACGCTACTGGCCCAATGAGTCCTTATGCTTATGTTTCTTCCAGGCCCATGTATCCTTCCACTCCTGGAATGAGCTTTTCTTCTCCTTCTCAGTCCGGATCCTCTCATCCGGCCCACTATCATAATCCTAGTCTGAATTCACAATCTCTTGCTCAAGTTGGCCCATATTCCTCTCAATCTCTCCTCACTCAGGAGATGATCGCTCAAGCCCAGCGCCAGCTTGATGAACTTCAATGTCGAATTGATCCCAAGTCTTCCTTAAGTGTTCCATTGGCATTTCAAGGTCTTCGACTTCCGCCATCTACCCAAATCCCCGCATATCGTCGCTATGGTGGAGCCGGTGACCCCTATGTGCACTTGAAAGAGTTTGTTTATGAGTCGGCCCAATTTCAAGATGATCAGCGCTTGATGGCCTATCTATTTGGTCTGTCCTTGGAAGACCCAGCTCGAGATTGGTTCTTTTCTCTTCCGCAAGAGCAAGTTGTGAATTTTCAAGTCGTGCAAGAAAGATTCATTCAATAGATTCAGGACCAAGTCGGGCCCAGGTATTCTATGGTGGATCTGGCCCACGAGAAGGTGAAGCCCGAAGAGGATTTCTACATATTTGCTGACCGCTGGCATCGCCTTGTCGCGTAAGTCCCGGGGCACATTCCGGAGTCAGAGCAGATCAAGATGCGTATATCTAATGCAACGCCTGAGTATCGTTTCATCTTAGCCCTTAATGACATTACCTCTTGGCAACAACTCTATGGTCGAGCCCGCTTCATTCGCCAGCAAATCAAAAGTTCCCATGACACCTAGTCCCTTCCACCTCCTACATCCACTTATGCTTCGCTTTCCACATACCCCTCCACCTATCAACCCTCCATAAGTCAGCCTTCCCAATCTACCACCGACTCGCACTCCACCTCATATCAGTTTTTCATTTACACCTCACCCTCCACACATCAACCTTCACCCTTCGCTCCTATGCACCTGTCCACTTCCACATATAAACCCTCCACGAGTCAGCCTTCCACCTCCGCATACCCACATGTGCCTCCACCTATGTCTCCACCTCCGATCAAGGGAATACCACACCCACAGGTAGATGCCATCCACTACATTCCCGCTCCTGTACCATTGCCTAGTCCCTCCACTAGCAACACTCCATTGCCTATGCAACCTTTGCTTCCTTCCGCTTCATCTCATACCCCTAGACATCCACCTTGCCTGAACCAGGCTCCTCGCTCTCCGTTGCCGGAGTGTTTTTCAAATATTTTCAAGGCTTTGATGGCCACTCATGCACTGCAGCTCCCTCCGGTTGTGCCTTGCCGACCCGCGGTCGGGAATTTGCTCCAATTCTATGATTTTCACCACCAGTAGGGGCATTTGGTTGAAGATTGTCCTGAATTTCAGGAGTTTATTTATGGCTTGGAAGATCAGAAGAGGATCGATTGGGCCGCCATGTGTAAAGTTATTTTACATCTCTGCAATAAATAGCAGCAGCAAGCGCCGCCCAGGCAGCCGTCTCCATCACTTCAAGACCAAGGGCACCCCTGTGATTCTTCATCTGGCGTTGCGCCCGCTCTGTCATCTACTCCATCACCCGTCCCCTCACCTAGGCCATCGCCTAACTTATCATCTCCACCTATTCCATCCCCTACCCTGATACCTTCGCCATCTCCTATTCAATCTACGCAGCCTCCACAAACCCAAGCCTCTGCTCAGGCCACTGCCTCCCCTTCTTCTCTCGCCACCGCTTCCACTACTTTTATCCCTAACACCGTTCGACGCGTTGTGTCGATATGTCGATGGTGGACACCGCGACCTCCCTCTTTACCCTCTCCACCTCCATGTCCACTACCGCCTCCATCTCCATTGCCATCATTAATAGAAATGTCCAGCTAGCTCTTTTCCTCCGATAACTATCGGCAAGGAAGGACAGCTCTTTACAGTGGACATAACTCCAGCAGGCGTGTGCACTTGAAGAGGCACATCCAAACTCGATGGCATCAAGCGCAAATCATCAAACAACATCTTAGAAAATCACTCAGACACAAACGAATGAGTAGCATCGGTGTCGAATAAAACTCTAGCATGGAAACCTGACACTAGGTGTGTACCTTCTGTCACGTTGTCCACTTGCTCTGCATCATCTCTGGCCAACGTAAACACTCATGCCGGCGCTCAAGGGCATCTGGCTGACTTCATTGGTGCTGCGGCGGTAGCTGCTGTAGGGGCTTGAGTTGGAGAAGGCAGCTGCATCTTCAGACAATCCTTGATCTTGTGCTCCGAGCTTCCGCCCCTGAGACACTTCCCAGCTACCATCCAGCACTCCTTACCACCATGCCATTTCCCACAGTGCTTGCATTCACTTTTGACTTCAGTCGATGATCCTCCTGATTCTCTTGCTTACATCGAAGCCGACTTTGATGGTGTATAAGTAGGCGACTTAGTAGAGGGCTTCTTCTTACGGTCTTGGCGTTGGAAAGACGATGACAGCCTCTTCAACTGGGCCTTCTTCTCTTCTTGGTACTGCTCCATCTCACTTTCTTGCCGGCATGCTGCACCAAGAACTTCTTCCATCATGCGGTGGTTGAAAGCAACCAATTTCATCCTCAACGATGGTCGAAGACCCGATACAAACTTCTTCACCTTCCTCCGCTCATCTGCTACAATATGAGGTGCATAACGCACCAACTTTGCAAAGCGAGCTTCATACTCCAGCATTGTCATAGACCCCTGTGTCAAAGTGAGGAACTCCTGCTCCATCTGGTCTTGAACATGCTCGAGGATGTATTTCGCTCGGAACAAGCAAACAAAATCTCCCCACGACACCTCTCTAGCTCCATCCTCGAATTGATTTTGTAGAATTGAAGACCACCAAACATCAGCATGCTCCTCCAACATGAATGTTGCCAAGTTAACCTTCTCATCCTCATCGCAACAGATGCTCTGGAAAATCTTCCCCATCACTCGCTGCCAATGCTCTGCAACTAGGGGCTGACTCAACCCCTTAAAAGAAGGTGGGTTCATCCTCCGGAACTTCTCCATGGCTGACAGCCCTTCAATAATTCTTGACACTACCTTTGGATGTGATTGAGCCTATCCAAACCACATAGATCAGTTATGAGGCCTACATGACATCCGACGCACAATTCCATCCAATCCTTATCATACCTAGGCCTGAGCTTGCACTTGAGCTTGCAATGTCGCCTGCACATTCGCCTACGTCTGCATCACTTGCACCAATCCATGCATGAAGTTGCCATAGTCGACCAACAGCGATGGTGCGGGTACCGGTAATCCTTGTTGACCTTCACCCGCATCTCTCCTCGGCTCCTCCTCACGAGATGGGGTAGCAGTACGACGACCACGGGATGCCATAACCTTGAAAAAAAATTAGATTTAGTTCAGCTAAGTTAGATGCCTTATTATTTTTACTTATCCACTTTCCTTTGCTCTTTAGCCACTTACTAGGGGAACTATCTCTATCTTAGGATATGGACTTAGCTGATGGTTTTACTTATGCAAACTCTCAACCTATGGGCTTTGATACCACTCTCTGTACCGCCCCACCCTATACCTGATACAGTATATCACTCCCATCGGATACAAGAGACAATGCCATAGTGGGAACCACCCAACAGAACAGAGACGGGTTGAGATTTATACAAATAAAAGTGCAGAATTCACAGTGGAAGAAGTGTAATACATCAGTGAATGTCCAAATACCAACATCACAATAGTCCAAAATAAATAAAGTTCCAACTTGCTATTACAATAACGAGAGTTCATAATTACCAGCCTCTTATAGACCCTCACAAGCCATCTCGAAAGATAGAAAAAAAAGAAAGCTATTAATGATCACGCACGGGCCTCCGGCTTGGACTCACTTGGCTCTAAATCTTCATCCTCACCAGCAGACTCACCTGGAAAAATATCAAGTGTAAGTCTACGAATAGACTTAGCAAGATTCAGAAACTCAAGCACACCACTTGCACAAGCATAACACATTCAACCATCATTTAACCGGTACAATCCCTAAGGCTTACCAAGTTGCAGGACCCCAACCTGAAATCATAAAACCCATTCCTCATCGCCCTAACCCTTAGTCGGTTCACACATGATGCCGCCTCATCCGGAGCAATGACCCAAATAGCACATGTGACATGATTGCGGTGGAGTTGCATTGCTATGTCGACACCCATACATGCACACGCATGACAACTTAGGCACGCACTGGGGGCAACAAACAAGTATACCTTCTAAGGGTTGTTTTAAAAGAACACCTGCCACACGATATTAAAACAGATGACACGTAGAGGAAAGTAGATATATCCACTTACTCTAATCAAGTAAAATAGAATTCATGGCATATGGGTACATGGATAAAATATTTACCAAGAACCAAAGATGCATAGTAAATAAGATCAATTTTGCAGCCAGAGTTTTGTAGCAATAGTGTCCCTAAGATGCCACAGGGATGTTGGGATCCACATCCTCGTCACCCGCATCTTGAACATCAAGCGGCGCTTGTTGAAAGTAAATGTCGCCCCCTTGCTCCCGACGTATGAAGTTGTGGATGATGCAACATGCAATCACAATTAGTATTTACGTGTGGATTGGGTACATGTTCCCCTCTTTCAATGTTTAAAACTGCATCTTTACTACCCCGAATGCACATTCCACAACATTTCTCAATTACGCATGGTGGTGGTTAAACATGTCTCGTAAATTTTGATACCCTCTACCACCACGTCCTTGATATTGAGATATGTGATAACTATTAGAAAATAATGGTATGCTTTGATACCAATTGATGTGTCCTGAGTGGTGCAACCGGATGTAGAAGGGGGGGTTGAATAGATCCGGTGACAAACTATGGCCGATTTAAAATCTATGGGAGAAACTGAGCATTAACCACTCCTTTACACCAATAAAACACTAAGGCACATGGCGTAGCAGAAAAGATTGGAATGGCACAAGAAAGACCGTTAAAACCTGATGCCCAATCCAGACAGGTCGACTCTCCTCTACGAAGAGGTCGACACTACCTCACCATCAACTAAGATCCAAATGAGATGTTATACAATGACCCATAGAGATCTTGAAACAGAATAGCTAAGTATGAAGTGACTAGCTAAGGTGTGAGAGCTGTGATGATCAGCTAGGGTGCAGTAGGCAACCTAAGGAGCTAATGCAGTTAAGAACATAGGGGAGAAAGTTGCTCACACAAGGTGATAAACCCTTTGCTTAGAGGATGCTTCCAAGTGCCTGTGAGCAAGGGTGCTACAGACACCTTAGAAGATATATGTTAGCTATGATAGCAAGGGGATCAAGATGAAACAATTTGTGCAAGCCAAACTCTTGAGTATGCAAAGAGAATAAACAATAGAAGTAGCACATGAACCTGTGAAAGAGGGGAAGAGAATATGGAACAAGCCCACAAGGTATACAATCCACAATACAAGGATTTTAAGGTGCTTCGATTGTTAACCCACAACCTACGTCCACCCCTCACCAAACCCGGTGAGGCTTGCCGGCTGACACACAGCTTGATCCGTTGAGCAGCACAGCTTGCTTACACAGTTGAGCAACACAGCTTGCTTTCTGCTAACTGACAGCTTGCGATACACCCAGAGGATCTGATCCTCTCTTCCTCTGAAACCACAGAGGGAACCCGGTCCCTAAATAGGGGATCGAAAAAGCAAGATGAATAGGTGATTGATGAACTAAAAAAAATGAAATACTGCAAGTGTAGTGGAGAAACAATAGTGACAATGTAGATACTAACTGAAAGAATAGATCAAGACATGGGAGCTGGTGAGTGCAGCTACAAGGTTAGATCCAAGGATCTTTTTCTTCAAGCACTGGTAGACTGCAGGATTGTCTTCTTTCTCAAGACTACTCTCTCTTCTTCGCTCAAGGCTTCTCTTCTTTTTCTTCTCTAGCAACGCTGGGTTGAGGTCAACAGCTGTTCGGCTACTCTCACGCTACTTAGGGATGTTCTTGGTGGATGCTCTAAAGTGTGGCACTTGGTGGACGGCAGCTGCAGCCTCTTCAGTTGAGGAAGCTTAGTATTTATATAAACACCAGTTGAAAAGCCTGAGAATATTGTGCCCCAAAATGTCTTCTGTTGGACTAGTGGATTAGCGAAAATTTCCCTCCAAAACTCCCTTGAAGCGTGCGCCAGGAGGTGAGAGCTAGAAAGTCTTCTTGTGCAAACACCATGTGTAACCACCCACTAGAAGAATGACTAGATGGGTCCCCTGACGTCTTACACCGCGTCACAAGTGTCTAGCTACAACGCCCCGGGCGCAGGACTCAGACACACACAGTAACTAGGAGTACCACAAAACAAGGACTAGCTGAGGTCACGCTCGTCAGCACGGGTCCGAAACCTCTGTCTCGTGTGCACACTCAGACCATACGCCCTAGGCCTGTCCTCTAGCTGATACTTCCTCCTAAGCCCGGACTCGGCTGTACGTGGGGGCCCTACGATAACCAGCCTACTCACCGTCTAACTCGGGTATGCCGCGCCACCACTCCCAAGTGGGTCAGCACGCGCGTGCCGTAAGAAGGCTGCGACTAGTGGAGGGTCATTGACGTGAACCCAGAAAGCCACACACGCACCCATTGCAAGTGACACGAAATAACTGGTGGCTCGAGACCACCAAACTCTGGACAGACCACTAGACCTATTAACCCAACGGTCCTTGAGTCACAAGACTCGGGATCAAGACCATTGAACGTGATGGTACAACACCGCCAATCTAGGCTAGTCCCTAGGTCTGAAACCACAGTAACACGAAACCCACGGACACCTCAAAACACGGACACGAAGCCTCCGGGGTGTCCGGGACACTCACGAACCGAAAGTCGACCACTGGGTCACAACTGGGTCGACCGGAGTCCAACACGACAGTCACGCGAGCACGGAAAGCTCAACGGCCAAAACCACATGGGCGGTCACCACACAGCCGCTCACGGGGATGAACGGTCTGGGAATGACCACACAACAGCAGATGAACGGAATGCCCCTAGCTGTTCAGGGGGATGAACGGCTCAGGGTAGCCCGCTCAAAGGGAAATGAACGGATAGCCATCCGCCATCCAAAGGGTTGAATGGTTCAAGACAGTCTGCTCAAGGGATAGACCCAAAAACACTACAGGGGATGGACAGTCAGGGCCGAGCCGCCCAAGGAGATGAACGGTTAGGGCCTAGCCATTCATGCCAACCGACCAACCAGAGTCCCAGTCAAAACGGTTTTAACCAAACTGCTGCCTCGAACCGACTTACTACAGTGTCGGTCAAAATGGTCTTAACCAAATCGCCTAACGCGACCGACATAAAATTGTTGACTCACAGTCAACCGAGATGAACGGAGCCGCACGGGCCGCTCACAGGGATGAACGGCTAATAGCTGGCCGCTCAACACACGAAGAAGGATGAACAGCTGGAACCCGGCCGCCCAAGGGAAGGATGGGCAGACCCTAATGGGCCGCACAACCTTGTGCAGTCTATCGTGCGACCGCAGAAGCCCCAAAACCCAGAGGGGATGAACGGTCCAGAGCCAGCCGCCCATACCATGGACGGGCCCTGGTTCGACCATTCAACCGTCACGACGAACAACCCCAAGGGTTCATCCGATCGTGGCCTTTCCACGCCCCGTTCGTGCCGAGACGAAGGAGATACAGTCATAATCACCCTGGGAATCATCTGGACTCCGATCGGAGTCAAAATGACGCACGAATCGTGAGAAATGGGCGATTCTAACGAAATCACCCAAATGGGGTTAACGGGATTCCCGGCCTCTCACTGGCCCCGATAGACCATCATTCGACACGAAATCAGTGACTATGGAACGTTGACGTTCCAGGAGTCCATTGACAATAACCGATCACAAAATCGTCGCCATTTTCCAACGAAACCTACGAAACTCACAAAATCCCGACGAGCTTAAACTCACCCGTTCTCACACCGTGGAACGTGAAATCATAAAAAAATAGAATACACGGGCTAGGAAACCATCCCCCTACCTCCACCGAAGAAACCGTGAGCCGAAGCGACAAATCCACGTTGAAAATCGCCCGGAACACAAACGACGCCTTCTCGGAATCCACCGAGGGATCGCGCCCGCCACGCTCCAACCACTGCTCCTTCCCGTGGACCGATCACCCCAGCATGTCCACGCCTCGACAAGCTCCGCAACAGTGCGCGCCCGGCGCCGAACGGACCAGAGATGGGAGAGAACGGAGTGAGAGAACGGGAAGTTGAAAATAAGCATGAGAGATAGTGTAGTGGTTTAAATAGAAGAAAAATTAGGAATTTTCTAATTTATGAAAATTCACATTTTCACCGAAAAATAAAAAATTATGTTTCCACGATCCTCGGAACGCACCGATCGCAATGTTCTTGAATGGGCTTCGGCCCCAGTTTATCACCCAACTAGCACCGATGGACATCCAGGTCTATCCGGAGATGGTTCGACATGCGCAACTACTGGAAGATGCCACGAAATTATCTGACAAGATCCATGGGAAGGACAAGAAGGAGAGTGTCACAAGATCCAACAACTTTAAACCTTCCTTTAACAAGAAGCGGCCCAACAATGGAGGAGAGTCCTCCAAAGAGAAGAAGCCCAAGCAAAATAATAAGCATTTCTCTATCACCATGCCAACCAAGGAGAATTGTAAATATTCTGACAAGGTGGGCCATAAGGCCGATGAATGCTGGAGGAGGCTGGGAGTGTGCCTCCGATGTGGGAGTCAAGAACATCGGATTCCCGATTGTCCGCTGTTGAATGAACAAACGACTAAGGAGGAAAAGCGCCCAGCAAAGAAATAAGGTTGTGACGTGGGATGAACCCGATCGAGACGCGGGACCCTAAGCCAGTAATCAACAAAGCACACGTCGTCCAGCGACGAAGCTAACAATCGCACACACGACGAACTCCACTAGGGGCACGTAGTGATGGTTCGGTGAGCTGTGGCTCGCGACGGGGTCAGACACGGTCCGAGTAGCACGGAGGGTGGTGGTGAGCCACCCGGGGAGAAGTGGTGGGCACCAGTTTCAACCGGGCGGACCGATACCGAGGGGATCGGTTCTGGTGTGCACTCACTCACCGGCAGCAAGATCTCTCGTATCGTGGAATTTTGGGCCAGGCACTCCTCACGAGGTACTACAGTCGGAGCTAATACTAAGCAAGTAGGTGGAGTGGCGAACGCACGTACCTAGCCATCCGAAGGATCAGCTCCGGTCGGAGATGATGGCGAGCCGGGGAGCGTGTGCACCCGACAGACACGCTGCGTCGGGGAGGCTTGATGTCGTTCCTGCTATTACATGCACTACGCTCCACGCAGGGAGGGGGGTTCGCGGGGAGGGGAAACAATCGTTACATATACTACCCTCGCGCAGGAGGGGGGATCGCGGGGAGGGGTAAGCAACAGTCGCCCGTACGCTGAGCTTGGGTGTCCACTCACAACGCAGCCAACTCCTGGATGAAGACCGAGGGATGCTGATGGACGCCTGGAAGTCTGGTGTCGAGCTGACGGTGCTGGATGGGGACGGCGGCTGCTGCAGCAGGCTGGTGCAGTTCTGCTCGGTTGGACTGGTCGGCGCAGATGTGGCGCGATGGCAGGTATGGGCGCTGCAGAACTCCAATCACGGCGGGACCAGGTCAGGGACGTTGCTGACTGGGAGGTCTACGAGCCCTCAGAAGGGGGCAGCCGTCTGATCACCTCGCTGGGCGTTGTCGCAGGAACGATCGGTGTCAGATTTCTGGATGAATAGCAGGATAGGACGTCAAAGAATGGGGCAGAACTCCCAGAGCTGACATCAGAACGCAACGAAACCACTTGCGTTGGTTTTGTTTCATCGAGGTACAAAACTTTGATGAAGGGAGCATGACCTGAAACGGACAGGAAGAAGGGGTGTCGGGGCCAAATTGACAGTAGCTCATCCTGGGTGAACAGGGGCTCCGGGTCTGGTCCGCCTATGGGAGATTGGATGCCATGGACAGAGACGATGTTGAAAGCATGTGGGACCACCTCTGATGCATCGGCTCTTCGGAGGATCAGAACTCTCGTGAAGAGAGCTCTGGCTAAATCGCACTAGGGCGGGCAGTGGAGCTGCGACCAGATGGTGCTTTAGTTCAGACCCAAGTCTGGTGCAGTTGCACGAGAACAGGTGGAGCGAATGGTGCTGAGGTCAGATCGCCACAGGATCACTTCTGGAACGAAGCTGACTCGACGATGTATGACTCCAAAGAAGGAAGCTTTGGCTGGTTCGCACCGTGGATGCCGGGGTAGTCTCTGCAAACTTGACCTCTGTTGTAGACTGGTTGCAGAAGACCACAGCGAGGCCTTCTCGATCCATGGGAGGGCGTAGTGAGGACGGGGAGGCTCCGGGATGCCGTGGATGCTTGGAGCTGTGGAGGGTGGACCTGAGTTGTAGTAGGAGAGGGGGGCTGGGGCGTGGGATGCAGGGGCTAGGGTTAGGGTTGATGGGGGGGCCGCGCAGGTTTGAGGAGGAAGGGGATGGGAGGGGGGCAGCCTAAGTGGAGGGGGTGGGATTTAGTGTGGGCTTCTCTTAGGGACCCACACCTGTTTGAACTTCCTTGGCCTTGGGGCCAACTTCTCCTGGCCATGGTGGCCGGCTTCTTCCCTTTCCGCCCTCCTTCCAGCGAGGGCTTGGTATGAATGGTGAACAGGAACGGCGGGGATGACCCGATCAGGGACCACCCAGGCATTGCGTCCGTCGAGGAAGATGCGGACTCCGCCGATCAGCACCGATTTTCTAGATTGAGAGAGACGTCCGATAACCACAGCAGAGTTCTTTCGGCAGCCCTTGCGCTGGCATCCTCTGGAATCCTTGTTAATAAGAGCGGGGCGGGCCCCAAGGACAGCATGGTGTACCAAGCAACTGGCGACCAGTGCTGGCCTCTTGGGCGAATCCCGACAATGCCGAGCCTCCGAGGATCCAATCTTCCTCACAGCTTTCTTAGCAGGCTCAAAGGGCTCTACCTCTAGCATGTCGACAAAGGCCAACCCCAAGAAGTTGGGGAAGCCAACAACAGTAGGGAAGGTGCCGAACACCGTGGGCACCACCAGGTACCCGCGCACATGATCAGCGACGATTGACGTGCCGAAAATGACGCTGGCTAGTCCAGTCATGGTCGTCATCACTTGCCTGCGAAGACAAACAATACCATGATCAGTAACTTTTGGGAGGGCCTTGGCAGCCCCGATTTCTCGGTAAAGAGATGAAAGGTGACACAGATCCCACCAGGCGTGTCAGACTTGGAGATGCACTTTTATTATTATTATTATTATTTATTTATTTATTGGCGTGCCAGTCACACGTGTGACAAATTTATCATGCGCTCAACCTGACTCGCGTCGGGCGAAAGTGTGGTCCGGTAGGGACCAGCAGTCCGCCATATCATCAAAGCTATGGCGTTAATTACATCCCTCGCTAGGAGGGAAAACCTTTGATTAATTACCGAGATACAAGGGCTGCCAAGGCCCAAATAAAGAATGCAAATGATCATGCGAGATATTATAATCTACCACGCGTAATTTGTTAGAGCGGAACCCTCGGTACGTGGCGGAGAACATAGGTCCGAAGACCACCATCACGCACAGCAATAGCTTCCGGTCAGGTGCTGCCCGACTTTCTGCTAATGTCGTTTGATATACCGAGAGCCCGCACACTCAGGCATGCATTGGTGCGGCGTGAATGCTTAGATGAAAACATAAAGGCAGAGACAGAGGATTAAGCAATTCGAGTTCGAATAAACCAAATCACCCAATTTATTGATTAACAGGATTTACATAATTCTGCCATTAATATTGGAAATCGCCCCAGAAGCAAGGGGAAGATCAAACAGCAAATGACTCGATCTTAGCATGAAAACGGCACGATGAGCGTAGGAAAAGGGGTTGAAACGATGCCATGAAGTGTAGGTATAAGCTGAAACGGAGCCGCAACCGTAGGTATAGGGGGGCTTCAAACGGCGCGCCCCTTTGAGGGCACGCTAGTTCAGGGCATGCCATTTCAATGGCGCATCGGTTCAAGGCACGTCGTTTCAAGGGCGCACCGATGAAGCATGGCGCCGATTCAACTCCGTTTCACGAAAACTGAATTTCCATTGACTTATTTCCAGGTTTATCCAAGTGTTTCAGAAACTTTTAAGCATTTATTGAATTAATTGCACATCGGGTCAGTCCTGGATAGCTCGGAAGTCCGGTCACAGGCTCGCGTGAGGTTCGTACTGCAGCGTGGCAATTGTTCCGAGTCGAATCGGTCCATTATGCTAACTCATTGGACGGCCTTCATGCTTATTCGAGTCAAAAGTTCGACAGCATCTCCCCATCCCAGAGGGTGCGTCAGAGAGAAACGGTGAGTACTCACGTAATGGAGCAACCCCTAAAGAGCCGGGTGGCACAACGATGGCTGGCAAAACCCGAATGGACAGGAAAAATCTCGAGGGCCAGCCTACAAGGGGCACCAGGTCCGTGGGTGGAAGGTAGACTAGTAACGCAACTCACAATGGGAGCAAAAACCCTGAGGGCTAGCCTACGAGGGGCACGCGACCCGAGCTGGTACTACGCCTAAGTCAGGATGACCGAATAGAGAGGGAAGTCCCAAGGGCTGACCTACGAGGGACACACAACCCACGGCCACCACAATGTCCTTTAAGGACTGTGGATTTGAGTATATTGGGATTAACCTAGTTACTGTGCACTCATTGGCCCATAAGGGATTCGTCACTAATAGACGCCCCCCTATGGACAGGTGGCATCATTGAGGAATGTACCCCTCTCCCTGGTCACCGAATCTCCTTGAAAGAATGGTGACATGGCGCGGATGCAAAACATACTAAGCTAGCAAACCGATCGTGATAGCTATATATATATATATAGAGAGAGAGAGAGAGAGAGAGAGATTAGCAGGTTAGCAGAGTCATTACAAAGTTAATGCTCGAACGACAATGATGTAGAGAAGCCGAGCATTGAGCTTATAGGGGTGACCTCATCTCCTTCTATCCATGATTAGGAACAGAAGGGGGACACGAGGACAGACCCAGGATTAACCAGGGGCATACGTGCACACGTCTCTAGCGACGGAGCCCTCAATACTCCATAACAGAAACGAACCCCGGGGAGAGGGGGGTATTGCTGTAGCCCGTGGCATGCCAGGGTGTGTGTCCATCGTTGGAGAAGACAGGTATGGATAGAAATCATTCGCACAAAGAAGGGATTAAAGCACGGATAGAGAGAAGATGAATGGGCAGAGGAAGAATGGAAACGGCGCCACGCACGATCACATTTCATCCATCGTTTTAAGCACAGTGAGTAGGGGTGCACATGTGCATATCACCCTATCCCGGCGCCGGCACTATTACACGACGCCATTTCAATGGCCATGAGAAGAAAGCGCAGAGGAAGAGGAAGAAATGATGTTGAGCTGAAAACAACATTAAACCCCTTGACTCGTTTATGCATTCGAACATCCATTCATATCACAAATAATAGATAGATACGTACAGCAACCTTCTGACGCCGGCGTTGTCGCTCGGTCATCATTAACATCACACGAAGGAAGAAATTACAGGGGAAAGAGAGAAAGATGTAGAGATGGTCAAGGGGGAAGACAGATATCACCTCAAGCATGATCTATTAGTGCATACCATTCATTCCTTGAATCAGGAAACAAACATACACGATATGAATCCCGACGCCGACATTGTCGCGCGGTTGTTGGTTACATTAATCGCAAGAATGGATTACAGGGGAAGAGAAGGAGAAATGGTGAAGGGGGAGACGGGCTCATATCATCGCCCCTCCCCCTGTCACCTATAATACAGCAGAGAAGAAACCAAAATGGAGGGGATCGACGGGAGTACACGATGACCCACCTAACTAAATAGGAAGTAGACACTCTTCTCCTCCGACGTCAGGAAGTTCGTGCAGAGCGGAGGACGGCGACCAGGGGCTATCAGACGAGGAGCTTCTCCCTCAAGAAACCCTTCCACTGGACGAACGCGATTGGTGGAGGCTCTCACTTGACTCTTCAATTGATCTCACTCTCTTTGTTTGGTCTCTCCCTATTCTCTCTTTTTTTTTATCTCCCTTTTTTTTGGTCGAACCAAGTCTTGTTTTATAGTTGCAGGTTAATCCGGCGTGAGAGGGAGCGCGCCGGGGAAGATGGCGCCGGGGAGCAGATGTCCAACAGGTCCTTTTGCACACCGGATTTGGTGGCACCGGGAAGGGGATCCCACAAGGCCTTTGCACGCTAGAATTGATGGCGCCGGGTTAGGGAGCGCGCTAGTGAAGGGCGCGCCGTATTAGCCCTTGTCGCTTGGCACGGGCTAGTTGGTGAGTCTGGGGATGGTTCCAGAGGCACCGTTGACCATTCATCTTGCTGCGGTTCTTGGAAAACTTTGACGGGAAGCTGACGGAGCTCTTGGTACGACATACAACCTTTCTTAGAACTCATGTGTATGTAGCTTGAACACACGTGTTTTCCACTGACTCGACCTTCGGAACTATAGTTTGTGCTACCAGGCCGGCTTCACTTGTATTTGTAGCTTTGACTGCTTCTTCGGGGATGGTCCCGACTATTCTCCCGGGCTCTCAGGTCTTGCTTTAGCGACTGTCTGTTGGAGCCGATCATCTTTTCTTTGGTCTCATCTTTTATTCGGCTTCTGCCATTGTCCTTCTTTTCTTTCTTTTCTTCTCTGTCGACATAGGAGCACCCGACAAGAACTTAAGACCTGCAAAAGTAGAAGTTCAAAAATATTAGAAATATTTTCAGTGTCAACAAGGTCTTTACTCCAACCTCCTCTCTTTCAGAGAGAACCTGAAAATACCTTGGTTGGTTGGGGGGGGGACTTTAATGCCATCCTATCACCATCTGAGAAGATTGGTGGCACTCTGGCCTTCATGACATCAATGATTGATTTTTAGGGATTCACATCTGTAGTGGGTCTTCTTGATGGTGGCTATTCTGGAAGTGCGTTCACTTTGGACTAATTTGCAAGTTAGGGACAGATGCATTCACTCTCATCTTGATGGGGTTCTATGTAACTCTCGGCATGGGCCACTTTGATCCCCCAACTCATTGTCACTCATGTTTCTAGAGAGCAGTCAGACCATTCCCCACTTGTTCTAGCACTAGCACAGTCCAACCTGGCCCCCTCACGCTTTGTGTTTCAGCGCATGTGGCTCACGGACTCATCTTCTCTCGTAGTAGCAAGGCGGGCGTGGGATTCTTTAAGGGCCCCTTTGGTGTCATTTACACCTGTATTCAGTAGTTCAACCCATCTTTAAAATTTAATAAACTGGAATTCCTGATTGGTTAAATCCTGCATAAATACAGTCCTGCTACCATGATATTTTTTTTCCTCTTGATCATGCTTCTATTGTCTTGATTGTCAGTCACTGATTTCGTGTCGAATGGTGGTCTATCGGGGCCGGTAGGAGGCCGGGAACCCCGTTAACCCCATTTGGGTGATTTCATTAGAATCGCCCGATTGTTGCGATTCATGCGTCGTTTTGACTCCAGTCGGAATCCATGTGATTCCCAGGGTGATTGTAGCTGTACCCCCTTCGTTTCGGCACGAACGGGGCGTGGAAAGGTCACGATCGGACGAACCCTTGGAGTTGTTCACCGTGACGGTTGAACGGTCGAACCAGGGCCCGTCCATGGTATGGGCGGCTGGCTCTAGACCGTCATCCCCTTTGAGTTTTGGGGCTTGTGCGGTCGCACGATAGACCGCACATGCTTGTGCAGCCTGGTAGGGTCCGCCCATCTCCCCCTTGGGCGGCCAAGTTCTAACCGCCTATATTAGCGTCTGGGTTGAGCGGCCAGGATCTGACCGTTCATCCCTGTTGACCTTTGGTCAGCTGTTGCGTGTTGGTCGCGTTAGGTTGTTTGGTCAAAATCGTTTTGACTGACACTGTAGTAAGTCGGTTCCGTTCAGCGATCCGGTCAAGACCGTTTTGACTAGGAACTATTTGGGTTGTGGGGTTGAGCGGCCCAGGGCTTGACCATTCATCCCCTTGGGCAGTTCTGCCCTGACCGTTTATCCCCGTTAGGATCTGACCCTTGAGCGGCCAATCTCAAACCGTTCATGCTTGGGCGGTCCTCCCTTGACCGTCCATCCCCCTTTGAGTGGGATGTTCCTGGCCGCGCATGCCCTTGTGCGGCCCATCCAGAACCGCTCATCCTCGTGTGTTGTCGGTTTGCTTTAGTGGTTTGTTCCATGACCGTTTGAGTGTCGTGTTAGACTCCGGTCAACCCGGTTGTGACCCAGTGGTCGACTTTCGATCTCGTGAGTGTACCGGACACCCTGGAGGTTTCGCATCCGTGTTTTAAGGTGCCCGTGGGTTCCGTGTTACCGTGGTTTCAGGCCTAGGGACTAGACTAGATTGACGGTGTTGTGTCACCACGTTCAACGGTCTTGACTCTGAGTCTCGTGACTCAAGGACCGTTGGGTTAATAGGTCTAGTAGGTTGTCCAGAGTTTGGTGGCCTCGAGTCACTGGTTACTTTGTGTCACTCGCAATGGGTGCATGTATGGCTTTCTATGTTCACGTCAGTGACCCTCCACTAGTCGCAGCCTTCTTACAGCACACGCGTGCTGACCCACCAGGGAGTGGTGGAGCGGCATACCCGAGTTAGACGGTGAGTAGGTTGGTTACCGTAGGGCCCCCACGTACAGCCGAGTCTGGGCTTAGGGGGAAATACCAGCTAGAGGACAGGCCTAGAGTATGTGGTCTGAGTGTGTACACGAGACTGAGGGTTCGGACCCGTGCTGATGAGCGCGACCTTAGCTAGTCCTTATTTTGTGGTACTCCTGGTTACTGTGTATGTCTGAGTCTCGCGCCTAGGGCGTTGTAGCTAGACACTTGTGACGCGGTATAAGACGTCAAGGGACGCATCCAGTCGTTCTTCTAGTGGGTGGTACTCCCGTCATGTGATGTGAGTTATCGTGTTCGGGGTTTTCGATTCTCGTCTGCGAGACGGTGTTTCGGGTGTTGTTTTCAGGAGAGTTCCCGTAGCTGAGGTCTAGGGTTTTCGGTAAGCGTCACCGAGAGCTCTCCCTAGACGGCGTTGAGTTCACGGCAATGAGGTCATGACTTTATTTTCGGACCGTGTGGTTTCGGCTCAGGCCCTGCTGTGAGGGCAGGTTTCCATGACCGAGACGTCATGTCATTTTCCTGGTAGCGTGGCTAGGACGGTTCATGTCTGGTAGTCTCTCGATCGTGGAATCGAGATGTTGGGTGCGTGACTTGGTTGTTCCCCTGACGGATGACCGAGTCATGTTTTCTATTGCCTGTAGGAGTAGCTGTAGTGCCGAGTTTTAACCGGCCACTGGTTTGCTATTCCTGCTGTTACCGTTGTTCCTTCCGTGGCTAGAGTAGCTTTCCTTTTCGTCGTTGTTTTCTCGGTTGGGGTTCTGCGGGATCCCTACTGAGCCAGTGATAGGAGGCTCACCCCTGATTTCAGGTGTCTTCCTCGAGATTCGAGGGCGTTGCGTGGAGGTTCCTAGTTGCCAGCTTGTCGGGCCGAGTGTTCACTTGGCGTGTGGTACGTTTTACTACTTTAGCATTGTTTGCTTGCTAGGTCCGAGGGTCATTCGGTCTTGTGACTACCACCCCCAAGGTGGTTTCACATCAGACAGGCCATCGTCTTCAAGCCATGCCACCTTGCACCGGTGGCTGGAGGGAACATGGGCACCGTAGGCCCCACCCGCTGCCAATGCCAGGCATAAGTCCGCCACAGCCAACATGCCGCTATCTTCCTGAGAACCCTGCAACGCCGGTCCCTGCCAGTAGCTCCCGTCCCCTTCCTCGACAATGTCATCGCAGTGCCCCTCTACCGGTCACCACCTGCAACGCCGTCGATGATGCCGTGATCGCCATGCTGGAGGGAGGGTTCAGTAGCATAGCCCATGTTTGTCAGCCGCCACCACCCCCAGCAACACCGGATCACGCCACCATCCAGTCGCTAGCTCCAGCCACCCATGCTGCGCCACCCATCCCACCGGTGTCCAGGCCGCCCGCCTGCAAGTGGGAGCACACGCTTGTATCTTGCATCAATGACTGGACGTGAAACAAGGCCACCATATTGAGAAGTGGATTCACTTCATCAAACATACCCAGCTCAGTCTCCCATCACTCAGCTCGATCTCCCATCACTGGTGGGCTGCCACCACTGTCGCCGTACTCGTCCCCCATCACCCCAGCCTGCTCTATTACCCCCTCTATTTCCCTCACCTTATCCCACTGCGGAGCCCCTATTCTGAACAGGGAATCAAGTGCCCCTTCATCCTCACTCCCAACCCCCTACCTTTCTCTCTTTAACGCCACCCATACACCGTGCGTCTCCCCATCTGAAATCCCTGCCCATGCACCCTGCTCGTCTGAAACCCAACCTCTCACTACCTGCCACCGCTAACCCAAGCCCCCACCTGCACAGGCCGCTGCCCACCTTCACTGTCTGCCCCCCCCTCGATCCTCCCAACACCACCACGGCCCTGTCGTCTCACCGCATGGCCACTGCCAACGCTCGCACACCTAACCTGTCTGCCCCCTCCCCATTCGTTCCTCCCAGCACCCAGCCCCCCCATCGCCATGAGAACCCAGCCCCCCTCCCCATCGCCATGAGAACCCAGCCCCTCCCCATCACCCCCCCTGTCCAGGACCATCAACCCCATCAACCTCTGCTGCAACCTCCCACCCCACCAGCGAGTGTGCTCCTGCCACCTCTACCTTCCTGGATCACCTGCACACACAGGCCACCATGGGTCCTGCCACCTTCCACCAGCGGCCTTGCCCCCCTTCTCTTCGTCCTTCTCACAGCCTCCAACACAATCCAACAGAGCCACTGTGACCTCATCAAGCATACCTCGCTCGGCCTCCCATCACCGGTGAGCTGCCACCACTACCGCCGTACTCGTCCCCTCGATGCGCCGCCGCATGGTCATCAGGGTCCTCTCCGTGCCCGTGCTAACATAGGACGATCTCAAGAAGCAAGCTGCCTCCAAGGTCGTCGAGCACATCAAGAGTGGGATGGTGCTCAGCCTCGACACTGGCTCCACCACCGCCTTCGTGGTCGCCGAGATCGGGGAACTCCTCGTTGTCGGCATGATCAGCAACGTCATGGGCGTGCCCACCTCCAAGAGCACCTTCGAGCAGGCCGAGCTCGATGTCCCTTCCACAGTTTGTGGCGGGCATGAACCATCGTTCACGACACGGTGCCGACTGTCCTTCCGAGCACATCCGCCCTCCCAAGCAAGCATGGGTGAGGGCCCGCTTACCCTCTGAGCAAGGCTACCTCCCCGAGCGCATCGGCGTCCATGATCACTATCCACTCCGAGCACATCAAACACGACAGTGGGGTGGGGAGTGACCCTCCCATCCAAGCACGTCGGATCCTGCCAACATCGCTAACGGCCTCACTATTCTTCTCTCTACCCTTCCCCTCTCTTTCTCTCTCCTCCCTCCCAACGTCAGTTGCATGGCCGCGGGTGACTCTCTCTCTCATCACCCCTCCCATCCTCTCTATTCTCTCTCTTCACTTCTCTACACTCAACATCTCTCTCTTCCTCATTCGCTCTATTTTCTCTTCTGGTCTGTTACGTTGGTTTGAGAAAAAAAAGAGAGAAAGAAGGGATGGCAGAGAAGGTTCAAATAAAAAAAAGAATGAGAAGTGTAAAAAAATAAAAAGGGAGACAAGCCATTTTCTGTTAACAAAAAAAAAGTGCACAAAAAAAAAAAAATTCCCCTATCTCTTTTCTTTTGGTTTCATGCCGATCCGGCTTGACCAGAGGGGAGTTTTGTATGAACTCATCCCTCTCATTTTCCAGATAACATAACGGACCCGAGGGGGTGCGCTATGCATTGCATGGCAGACCGCACAAGGGCCGCTATGTGACCGAGGTTTCAAATAGGCCGATAGGTTGTGGAGCATGATGGACTGGTCCTAGACTGCCATGCAATGTATGACGCTCCAGTCAGGGTGCGCTATACTCTGTAGTTTTCTGTGGAGTTTTTTGAGTTTTTAACGTTCGGGTGTCTTTAACGGACCGCTCCTGGTGTGTTATAGTCACATGGCACACCCGCGATAGTGCGTTATGTCCTGTCTGCTTTACGAAGGATCTCTGGAGAATATAACGCATGGGCCAAGGCACGCCATGCATTGCATGACGGCTTTACGGCAGTGCGTTATAGTCTACATGTTCAGGTTTTTCCCGAGTTCGGGTAAGCATAAAGGCCATCGGGAGGTGCGTTATACTCGTTTAACACCCCCAGTCCTGTCTAGTATACTCTGCTACTTGGGAAATGTTAGAGTTGCATGTTATCGTTTTGTCTATATTATAAATGTCCTATTTTATGGTTATTGGCTCGCTCTTACAATCCCGATGGAGTGCTTGGACTTTCCATGTGAGGGAACCACTAGATGTAGCCCTAGTCTTTGCGGAAGGTCGACCCACCTGGGAGTGGTGGAGGGGTATACCCATTAAATGGCTTTAACTAGTGTCGTGGGGCCTCAGTCCGACTGTAGCGCTCTACAGGGAGGAAAAGGAAGCTGGAGGCCTAGCCTAGGCAAGGGTCAGTGTGTGCACACGTGGTAAGAGGCGAGAGCTGACACTAACGAGTGTTACTCTGACTAGTTCTCGGTTGGTACTGTTTGGTTTGTCTTCTCGCTGGGCAAGTGCAGACTCGCGAGTTGCCGAGACGCAATGTAAGACGTCAGGGGGCGCATCTGGTCTCTCACTTCTGGTGGAGTGCCCCGTCCTTCTCCTATCACTGGAATGGATTGAGTTAACTTTGTTAGTGGATTTAGTTTCTACTGCTAATTCTCGTGCTAGCTATTACTTGGTTATTTGATTATTTTGTTGTTTATATTTGGGTTGGCGACTCGTAGCCGATCTGTCTGTTTAGTAGTCTTTCCTGCCTTAGAATAGAAGCATGTTGACTAGTGCATCTGTTTGTTTATTTGTTTAAATGCATGCTCTAATTACATTTTAATTACATTTTAATTGTCTTAGTTGCATCTTTTATTGCCTGATTGCGTGTTTAGATCATGGTAGGGATCCGCATGACCCCTACTGAGTCTGGCTGTGACTCACCCTTCCTTCTTGCAGGTGAGCCATCTCAGTCGTCGACCAGTGATTCTCGAGCTTTTAGAGACCGCACTTAGAGTGCCAACGGCGTTTGTCGGCGTACGTCTGTCGGTCTGTCAGTCTTTCTTTTTGTAGTTTGTGCCGGGGTATGTCCTGTGTAGTTGTCGTCTTTTTTTCACTATGATATTTTAAAATTGCTTCTACCTTAATTTTCAATTATTCATTGCTAAAAATTAATGATGCGCACTATAAATTCTAATTTATAATACAATCCCTCAACATCCCACACTAACCCTTCGGGGGCCTCATCAGCCTCCTGGATGGCGTCCCTAGTTTATGGTAGCGGTAATTCGGTACTTGTACTGGGTTATCGGTACCATGGGCTCTGGGTCGTTACACCCAGCCACCCCTTTAGCGGCACACCCAACCTTACCCTCAGCGGTACACCCTTAGCCCTCCTCCCAGCGGCACACCCTCGACTCTTTGATCCTCTTAGTCAGTATGTCCTTGGTCACCCCTCCCCAGCACACTCTTGAGCCCCTTGGCTGGTACACTTTCTCATCCCATCTGTCCTAACCACCCAAAGCTCGTCCGAGAGTTGTCTTTCTCTCCCATCATCCCCCTCACTACTCCTTCCGAGTTCTTCGAGTTCTATCCAAGGTGTTGCCATCTTCGGACGCCCGCCTCTAATGGTCGGGTTCCGCCACTCCATGTGGGCACGTTCCTTATATCTCCCTTACGCCCGGGTCAAGGGGAGATGCTGCCGAATTTTTGTTGAAGATAATAATATGATAAGGACCGAATGGAGTAACAAACAAATGGACTGACGCTCTCCCTCTTCTCTTTTCTTCTCCTACTGGCTCTCCGCAACTTCAGCATCAGCTCCCTCATCAGAGGATGAAGTGGTCTTTATATAGAGCAGGGGCGTCGGAGGTAATTCTGGTGAAGACGATGATGCTTCCCCTGTCAAATAGCTCCACGTGGAAGGATTCCAGCCTTGGTCCTGTGGTCCCTACTAGATTCGCCCAGGAGGCGTGTGGAGGGAACACACTCGCCAAAAACTCCAGGAAGATGATTCACTGAAGTGCTTAAGACGTCCACGTGGCAGATGCTGAGAGTAAATTGACCATGTGCTAGAGTCTCCAGCTTGGACTTCCCCTTGGATCACGTGTCTATTTAAGTTAGAGTCTTTGTGCTTCGTAACATAACCTTCTGCACACTTAAGTTCCCGTCAGAAGGATAGAAGGCATTTAATCAAACACTTTGTAGCCAGCCAGCCACAATTCAATTTTACACAGACTAATTGGATGAGTTATAACATGTGCACGGACCTAGTGGCATCACATGACAACCTGCATAGACTAGTTTTAGTCAAAGTGCACGGACCTTGAGACGTTCATGATATGAGAAGATACTGACTTGTTATGCATGAATGAAGAATAAGCACAGACTTCATAGCGCAATGTGCAAACATGCACGAGCTTAGAATGCACAATACAAAAGATTGCACGGACCTTATGTGCATGATCTACAATGTGCACAGACCTTTAAATGGTAAAAGATAGAGATATGCACAGACTTAAGTGTTCAATCTAAGACATGCACGGAGCTTATATGCTCACAGCAAGAACTGCACAGACTATACATGTGTTTCTACAAAACTTGCACCGACTATGAAATGAACAAGTATGCACGGACTTGAATAGCATAGGTCAAATGTGCACAGACCATATTCGTGTACAAGCAGAGTATGCACGGACCTTATTCATGCATAGACCTTACCTACATGTAGCACCTCAGTTTGCATAGACCTTATGGGTGCATAAACAAGACTTTGCACAGACTCGAGACAAGCTAGGACCTAGTATATGCTAAGGCTTGAAATGTGCACAGACTTTAAGTGACCAATGCAAATGTGCATGGACTTGTCTAGGCTAAATGCAAGTGTGCACAGACAAACAACAAAACATGCACGGACTATGCGTGCGGTTCTAACATGAATATGCACGGACCTATAAGACTCTGAATGAAGATATGCACGAGCCTTATCAGACACTGAGCGGAGATATGCACGGACTCTGATTTGAGAAATGCATGGATCTTTTATTGCATAAGAGAGATGTGCACAGAGTTTAGTCGTGCATAAACAGACTTTGCACAGACTTCATGCCCAAGGTGCAATTAGCACTGACCTTGTTTGGCACAAGGCAGCAATGCATCGAGTGAGTTTTGCCTGAGGCAAAAGCTTGCACAAACCTATATGTAGTTAAGTGAAGAACTGCATGGACCTATCTGCAATTAAGTGAAGAATTGCATGGACCTATATGCAGTTAAGTGGAGAACTACATGGGGTTAATATGCACAACCCGAGCAAAGCACTGACCAACCTATCTGCTAGATGGCCTATATGCATGAACCTTATGAAGACATGCACAGACTTTTTTCATGCCTAATGCATGTGTGCACGGACCTTGACCGTGGCTGAGCATTGAATTGCACCGGTACTTTTATGTGCTAAAGAAAACATTGCACGGACCTTGTGATACTACCGACTTACCTTTTGTTAGGCAAAAAAAAATGTTACACTGACCTTGATCTATGCAGAATTATGCATAGTGGATATATCAACCTGCTCTTTCAACTTTTCTGTTGCTCAGTTGAGTTTGACTTATTGACTGTTGTCTGTTGGCTTGCTTGGTCAGATGTACAATCTCTTCTTTTCTTGACCTGTTAATGTCACGCCCCGAGCGCGGAAGATTACCCGGAGGTACGTGACAAGTCTATATCATTCATGTCAATCAGAGCGTAGTACATTCAACACCAAGACAGAGCGCACAAGATAGCAATAAACCTAATCCTTTATTCATTCAAAAATCATCCTTATTACATTCTTGAAATAATTTGACCAAAATAAGAAGAAAACTACAATCTTGACTCAAGAAACTACAAGAGTAAACAAAACTAAGAAACTCTAGACACGTGGATAGCTCTACGACTTCACTCGAAACTTAGAGTCATTTCAAGAAAGAAAAGAGGGAGAGCAGAGCTGAAGATAGAAAGCGAGAACCAGAACTAAAATTCCCCACTTGAGACGAGAGAAGAGTCCAGAAGAAAATCAAATAGGAAGAGTATTAGTTCAGAGAGAGAGAAGAGCTGGAGAGATCGCTGATCGTGAGATTGAAAGACTGCTTCTACGGAAGCTACATTGTTATTACCTTTGAGCGATTGTTTCTTTTCTTTGTTTTCATCTTCGAGTTTCTTTCAATTCAATTCAATTCTGTTACCCTCTAAGCTTGCTTGGAGGAAGGGAGAAGTTCTCTGGTTTCCCTCCATTGTGCTTGGAGGAAGAGAGGAACGATCCTCTGGTTTGTGAGTTGCAGGAAGCAATTCACGGGGTTCCCTTTGCGGTGTGCAAAGGAAGGGAGATTGGTTCTCCAGTGTTCCTTCTGGTTATCAGAAGTTCGAGGAGAGTGTTCCTCGGGGCAAGCTGTAAGGCAGCAGTTGTCAACAGACTGAGTCTGCAGTTCGTGATTGCTTAGTGCAAGGAAGCCTTACTCTGTTAGAGTGAGGGGTGGACGTAGATTGCGGATCGCAATCGAACCACCTTAAAAACCCTCTGTCCCATCTGTGTGATTGCCTGTCTGATTTGTGTTTGCACTTCAGCTGGTTGTTATATTGTCTTATGCTACCTCTCTCTAGATAAGGTTCTATCTATTTGCTTGCATCATTGCCAAAATCAGAAGGTTTCTATACTGCTTTTGAATTTTCAGTGTTAGGTGGTCGATTTAACTAAATTGGAGGTGATCTATTCATCCCCCCTCCTTCTATCTCACCCTCTGAGTTTGTTATCACTACTAACCCATTGGTCCTTGAGTCATGAGACTCGGGTCAAGACCATTATACAGGACAGCCCCATGCCGTCAATCTACCCTGCCCATAGGGTCAGAAACCTTGGTAAAAATCAATTATAAGGCAGCACATGGCCGTCGAGTTCAATCCCTTTTTCCAAAGGGAAGCTAAGAAACCCCCAGCCCCAGGCTGGGTCATAAGACTCACAGTTCATAGGCCATATGCATGGCTCACATGGAAACTACTTTTTGAAGAAGCCAAGATCGTATGGGGATGACCCTCCACACTCAAACCGATATACGATGACTCACTCTAGCGAATACACAAAAGCCCAGAACACGAGGGGTCACCCGGACCCTCAAAACCTACAGGCATACTAATCGAGGTAACACGGTACCTCTGGACACCGAAAATACGGCCACGGTCCCCATGGAGCGTCCGAGACATCCACGGGGCTATAGGTCGACTAATGGGTCACAATTGGATCGAACGAGGGCCAAAACGGTCCAAGATAGGGGATTTCGGTCGACCAAACCTTTGGGATCGGTCGACCAACCCTAGATGGGAAGTCGATCGGCTATCACCCCTAGGAGCCTGGCCCAGATTGGTCAACCAAATTGGGCAATTCTGTTGACCGAACTGGCTTGGCTGCCCTTTCGTGGCGAGTGTCATTTGATCGATCGGACCCAACCGGTCGGTCGACCAAAAAAGGCAGAAAGCCTGTCAAACCTAACCTAGGGGTTCGATTCCATGGCCCAATCAACCCCGGGTGATGGGGAAAATATGGGGAAACCATTCCCCACCCTCTCGACCACCAAGAGGCGCCATTCAAGCCCGAAAAACATGATTAAAAAGGTGTATCCGATGCTCACCCTAAAAACATGAAATTTAACCCCCAGTGTGAAATAAAGCCCTCTCAGCCTTGCCTCAGCCTACAAATCCATAGAAAATGAAATATAGGGGCCAAGGATCCATCCCCCTACCTCCACCGAAGATTTACCATGTCGAGATCGTCGTTTCCTCGTGAAAACGCCACACGAACCCACGCCAGCGCCCTAAACTCGCAAACGAGCTCGCCACACCTCCACCACCTCGATCCTCATCCCATCATCCTCCAACTCGCTTGCCTCCGCCTCTATCTCTGTCGGCAGCCCAGAGAGGAGGGGGAGACCGATTGTCTGCATAAGATTTTTGCCTATCTTGTGCCATCTTTAATTTCTCTTGAATGAGCTTAATCTTTTCTGTAGAATCCCTGATAATGTCGGGACCTAGAAATTACCTTTCTCCTATTTCATCCCAACATATTGGTGATCGACAGCTTCTTCCATACTCTGGTACGACCGTCACAGCGTTCCGACGATGAAACGATAAATTCAACCTAAAAACATCGACCACACCCCCAAACCTCCATAGGAGAGGGGGAAATCAAGGGGAAGTCTCCCTAATATCCCCTAGCATGATTCTATGATCTCGGATTGGCCAAAAATACGGTGGATCGCTAGATCGGGCGATCGCTCCCCAAAGCATTATTTTACCCTAACCTACTCAAAAACGCCCCTCTCAACCTCACGACGGGCTAGAAATCATGGGAATGAAACGTTAGAGCGTAAGGATCGTCACCCTACCTCAATGGAGTGAATGCTCTGTCGAATCGATGTCAAAATCACGAACAACGCTTTTAGAATCCCTCACGAAATCCCACAAGTTCCACGCCGTCACGACCACCTCACCATCGCCGTCGTCGCCACGCCGTCGCCCCGTGCCGTTTGTAGCCGGAGAGGACACGCCGCGCGATCGAACGAGAGAGAGAGGGGGAGATGGGCGCTCACGATGGGGGAAAAAAGGAAGAGGAAGAAGAAGAGGGGGGAAAAGGTGGCGGGGAATAAAATATGCCCCCTATTTATAGAAAATCTAGAAATTTAGAAAAATATCAAAGAATAGAAAATCATGTTTCCGCGATCCTCGGAACGCACTGATGGCAATGGTACCACTCACGCCTGGGTGAACGACTCGGTTCACCCGCAGCAGAGTTTCGCAGGGTTAGCCGAAAATCGGGTCGGGAATCGAAAAGATGGGCGAAAAAGTCACAGAATTTCTTCGGGCCTCCGAAACAACCCCGGATCACGCCGATCCAAACACAAAAGATGTCCGAAACGTAATTTCAGACACAACAGAGCCAGACACTCTGAGAAAATAGATTCAGAATCTAAAAATAAGGATCCAAAAGGTCTGGGATATTACAGCCCTCCCCCCTTAAAGGAATTTCATCCTCGAAATTGAGAACAACCCAAGGGGAAGGAAGAGAGAGTGACTCACTCAAACTGGTATGGGAACTGCTGACGCATCTCATCCTCACGCTCCCAAGAAGTCTCAC
Organism: Amorphophallus titanum; assembly: GCA_024336825.1. Classification (NCBI taxonomy): domain Eukaryota; kingdom Viridiplantae; phylum Streptophyta; class Magnoliopsida; order Alismatales; family Araceae; genus Amorphophallus; species Amorphophallus titanum. The sequence goes on along the minus strand of JANBPO010001371.1, from coordinate 573,742 downwards.
CACCAGAGTGTCGCTGCCACACCACCTTAACCAAGGGGATGACCTTGTTCTGCAGGCGCTGCTTTCACCTATCCTCAATGCGGATGGAAAACTCTGGGAGAGAAAGATCTGGAGTCACCTCGGGCCAAACAGAATCCTCAAGCACATGAGAGTCATCGGGCATATACTTCCGCAACATCGAGACGTGGAACACGTCATGCACCGAAGACAACTCAGGGGGTAACTACAACTGATAAGCCACCTCACCGATGCACTTAACGATGGGAAAGGGACCAACATAGTGGGGACTCAGCTTCCCACGCTGCCCAAAGCGCATCACCCTCTTCATTGGAGAAACTCTCAAGAATACACAGTCGCCAACGGTGAAAGTGAGAGGCTGTCGCCTGCGGTCAGCATAACTCTTCTACCGACTTTGGGCCACCAACATGTTTTGACGAACCAGGTGCACGACATTCACACACTGCTGCACCAACTCCGGTCCCGTCACAACATGCTCACCAACCTCAAACCAATCGAGTGGAGTCCAACACTGACGCCCATACGACGCCTCATAGGGAGCCATCCCTATGCTCGAATGATTGGAGTTGTTATAGGCTAACTCCACAAATGGTAGGTGGTGAAACCAACTCCCCTGCCACTCCAGGCAACACGACCTCAACATGCCCTCCAAAGTCTAGATGGTCCTCTCTGACTGACCATCTGACTAATGATGATATGTCGAGCTAAAAGCTAACTTGGTGCCTAAAGCCCTCTGGAAACTCCTCCAGAAATCAGATGTGAAGTGCAGATCTCGATCTAACACGATCGAAATGGGAATCCCATGCAGGGGTACGATCCGCTCCATATACAAACGTGCCAGCTTGGGCACACTCCAGTTGACTCTGATTAGTAACAACCGAGCCGTCTTCGTCAACCGATCCATGAGCAACCAAATGCTATCATGTCCACTCGGAGTCCTCGACAATCCCATAACAAAATCAGTGGTCACGTGGTCCCATTTCCGCGTGGGAACCTCCAAGGGCTGAAGCACACCTCCTAGTCACTGATGCTCCACCTTCACCTGCTGACAGGTCAGGCACCTGGCCACGAACTCGGCAACATCTCTCTTCATGCCAGGCCACCAGAACTGCCCCTAGTTCGGAGTGCCGCACGGTTCGTGGCCACACGTGGATATCGAGCTTCACCGGACCGGCACCCGTCACCCCAATTCGCACGACCCCGGATATCATGGTGTAGCCTGTTACCTCCCTGCGAGGAGTGGGCGTGATTGGATGTATAATTACTAGCTTTGTACCGGGTGATTGTGTGACTTGGCCGGGTCTCTTCCCCACGCCCCGAGCGTGGAGGTACGCACTTACTCCTTTTCTTGGCGTTGTTTGCTCATTTAGTATTTTCTCTGGACGCCGCTGCTAGTGAGATTGTAGAAACCTAGCTCGATATTATATTATGTCACTGCCACGGTGAGAGAGTGTGACCGTCTCGTGACTCATCCGGGTCACGATTGTGGAGCGACCACCCTAGTCCCTGCCGGTCTCGACCGAGCGGATAGACGCGCTTCCCTCTTTGGGGGCACTCGTGAGTTGTAGTTACTTGTTCTTAGACATAAACCCACCTCGGGGAACTTAGGGTGTGAGTCGACGCCAGTCTTTCTATTGCAAATTACTAGTCTCAATTGTCTAGTTAGTCACGTCTACATTTAGAGTCCTAGTCCACCTAGTTGTCCCGCATCAGAGTGCGAGTGCACTCAATCTGGGACAAGAACTCCACGGGCTCGGTAGACCCAATCACGTGAGCAATGTGCCGCTGCCAGTCGTCGATCACTGAGTTGGCAAAGCCCCCGTGCGGGAGCTCCTGACCCAGCGAACCCTTGCTCTGAAAGCCACAGTCGGCCAAAAATTGGGCCCACCAGGCCTTAGGCGCCCTCGGTCGGGACCCCTTCCCACATGTCGCCGCTGCTCTCGCCGAAGTCTGCACTTGAGGATTCAGTGCCGCACCACTGCTCCGACTCCCAGAAGTCGAACCCCGGCCACCTCGGGGCCACCGCTCCATAACCCGCTCGATCTCTCGATGGATCCGAGAGACGCGGGTCCTCAGGTACCCATCATCTAGCGTAATAGGGGGCAAATCCTCCCTCAGCAAGCGGCTCTCCTCCGCCTTTTGGATCGCGGAGGCCTTCTGACGGTACAGGTGGCTGTGCTCGAACCACCACCTAGCGTAGTGAACGTCGAACCTCTCTCGACGTCCCTGCCCGACATCAGGAACTGCTCCGGCTCCCGGTGGCTGTAGAAGTCCCACCATGCTATCGTGAGTAGGTGGGTGTCTCTGCCCCGGTACTGCCTGCCTGTCAAAGAGAACTCCCGGTTCGGCGGGATCCCCTGGTCGTACGCAAAGTTCCTCGCAAATTGATGTGGGTAGTACGGCTCCAAGGAACTCGTCGCTGACCAGTGCAACGTCAGCACCGCCGATTGGGTACTCAGTATCCACTTCGTCTGCAACCCGACATCTGCTACCTCCTGACCAGGATGGGCACTGGTCGGCCCTCCACGTGAAGCCCCCAGGAAGAGGCTGGAGTCCCTTGTGGCACTGTCAAAAGGTAGCCCCTCCTCACCTCTAGTGGGCAAGTAACAAAGGGCTCACCTAGCCCCCTCCAGTTGCGTCTCTGCATCCCCGTCAGGCTGCCCAGGGAAGCTAAACAAGAGCGGCACCATCAGGTTCCTCACTGTCCCTCGCGTTACCAAGCCTGGAAATAACAACCCAGCCCACACACTGAGGTAGTGGGTCGACAGGACTATGCTCCTCTCTCTCAGTGCCGGGTGCATCGTCAGAACTCCCAGCCCCTGGTAGATGTTGGCCAGTGCAGCAGGAGCTAAAGACAACTATCTCCCCTCAGCTAATAAACAGGCCGGCCACAGTAGCTCAGCCCTCAGCAGACCATCCTCTCCGTGCGGAACCACGAACGTCACCAACCAGTAAGCCAAATAGGCGGTGAGGTGTGCCACGTCTGGCAGACCGTGTGGGTTCCACCCCTCCCGTGGAGCATAAATGTACCGACTGTAGGTCCTGAAGCGCAGCTCCACCTCTATGTACTCCTCCCAAGGAGTCTGGTCCCTGGCAAACTCTTGGTAGAAGCAGAACGGCCCGTTGTAGAAATGACGGACCCATACATTTAGTGGCACTCTCAGAGTCTGTGTCGCTCTCTCTCTCCCAGCCAAAGCCAAGTCCCTCCAAGTCTTCAGGAGGTACCGATAGCTGAAAGGTACCCGGTACCTCCCCTGTCCATCACTGTGACTGCGGTGGAGGTCATCGGCATAAGCAATTGAGCCATTTTCAACCACTCCCACTGACAGGTATTGCGGATGGGTTTGCAGCACCTGAATGTCTAAGGAAGGATTATAGAAAAACCATACTTTAGAATCATCACCACCATTGCCTATAACAGACTGAAGATTAATTCTTCGAGCAATCCCCTGAGCACGACAGAAACTGATACTCGGCTCTGATATAGCAACCATAGGAAGACTGTGCACTTTAATGAGTTGGGCTAAGAATCTAACAGAGGCAGAATTACCAATGCCCCTGATATTCCAAATTAAAAAGGGACTAATCATCATCCGGGAAAGTAGGAAAATCAGCCGCCAATTCTTTGGCTTTAGCTCTAGTCAACCGGGTATCACAGAATAGAGTCCCAGAAGCCAAATTTTCTGAGATTGGTTGTGACTGAGAGAATTTGGAACCAGAGCTAGCATTACATGACATTCTCAAATTTTCCGCAGCTGATGCAGTCGAGACAGAAAAGGATTTATCAATGCTCAATATATACTTATTCTCACCTGGATCAGTGTAAGGCTGTGTACGTTCCCTAGGAAACTGTTGAATTGAAGGGAGCTCCTCTGTCTCTGAATTTTCCTCAATACAAGGGAGTGGGTGTAAATTTGAAGGAGCAGAAGCAGACACCCCTTTCTTAAGGGAGGAGGAAGGAACCAAAACCGAAGTTTTATAAACTGGAATACCACAAGCTTCAATAGACGAGATGTCCGCAACAGGACAAGAAATTACAGCAGTTTTCTCCTGCGGATTGACCATGACCTGGCTGGGATCATCAGCACACTCACTTAGAACAGAGAATCTGTTGGCATTCAATGCAGGACTCTCCTTAACGACTTCCCATTTGGGCTTAAAAATTTGTTGGGGAGCATGCAAGACCTCAGCATCATTCGCGGCCTTCTTATAAGAAGTTTTGCTTAACTTTTTCTTACATTCAAGGTCTGAATGACCAATTTTGTGACAAAAAGAACACAACCGAGGGACTCTCTGATAGTCCACCTTCTGCCAAAAACCACCACTCCCAGTGCCGATCCAGATTCTGTCTCGTCGTTGCTTTTCCAAATTTAGCTCTACACATACCAGCGCCACAGCAGCATTTGTCAAAGCAATGGTGGACTCATGAATACGAAGGACAGCACCGATATTACCAGCAATCGATCGAAGCATGTCTTCGTGATAAAAATTTGCAGGCAAATCCGGGAATCCTATCCATGCTGGAACGATGGGAGGATCAGCATTAAAATCAAAGTCGGTCTGCCATTTGAAAAACCTGAACATGAAACCTTTTATAAAAAGACTTTTCTGAAGCAGCAACCGAATGAATTCCGCTTCATTTCCCATTCTAATAAGAAGGTGCCGAGGATTCATTTTACTAATGATCGGCTCTGAGCCTAGCTGAAAGACTTGAACGAGATTTGCCTTAACCTCCGGGATGGAAGGCCGACCATAGGAACATTTAGCAATAATAGCAAATTGAAGGGATTCACATGAAACCTGGATATCTTCAGAAGAAAAGAATACAGCGGGCTCGCCTGAATCTGTAAACGCTGGCGTCTGAACTGGAATCCTGTGCAGAGAAGACTGTCTTCCTTCCAATAGGGTTTGGGCAAAAGAACGGCGACCCTTCTCAAACGATATTCCATTGACGTTTTCCGGCTTATGGACAGAGCCTACTCCCCCCTCCGCAACCACCGTTGCTGGACGACGGTGCGAATCCAACAAAGATTGAGCGAAGGTCTTGCGCGATGCCAGAGTTCCTGAATCTGTAGTCGGAGCCGCTGGAGACAGAGAAACTGAATGAATCTCCTTCTTCTCGCCAGACGACTCAGCCAAGGATGAAGCCTGAATAACCTTGGAAGCGTCGATACTCTCCATTGAAAGGGGGGAAACCCTCGCCGCACCGGCCATGGCCGGCCGGGAGGGAGAGAAAACCTCGCAGAAGCCTAACACTTCGAGCGGAGCTTCTCTCACTAGAACCTAGAGAGAGAAAAGCCCAAACCTTCACTTGCAGTAGAGGCTTGAATGGTATATGGCTCCATGACTAGGTGCCAAGTCAATAAGAATAAGTAACCATATAAATAATGGGTACTCGTCCTTTAACAAGATTAAGCTGATAGAATTAGTGTCATGGACACATAATCCTTTAGGGTAATAATTAATTATGTAATATTTTATTCCTGTGATACTTCCTGGAAAATATTTAAAATGATGCAGTATTCTAAAAAATGTGTTAAAACAGCGACTGTTTGAATAGTCGTCAAAACTTGAAATAGCGACCCATACTAGGGCGCTGTTTCTGAAAATACTGAAATAATAATTTTCTGAAATCTGTAATAATATTGAATTAGCGACAGAGTAAACAGGTGTTATATCTTGAAATAGGGACCTGGATTAAGGCGCTATTTTCTTGATTACTATTTTTCGTGAGTTTTACAGTAACCTGTCATCAAGGTTATATGTTATAGGAGCTATATTCCAGTCCATGAATATAGTCTCACGTTTCTCGTTATTTTATACCTATTACACATTAACTCTCCATGACTTATAAGCTCTCCATTGGACATTCCGTTCCTTTGGACTAACGAGTTTGTCATAGAGACCGTCGTTAGTCTCCGCTAGCCTTGGATTCCCTCAAGGCAGCCGAGCAGGTTGTACCATCAAAAAAAAAAACCTATGATACTTGATTTGGCCATGTCTTTTTGATATGATATATCGACCCTCATGATGTGCTATATGGTAGTCATGAGATTTTCTTTTAATGGAATGGGGAAGCCATGCCATTAATACTCTTAAAGAGTTATGTGTCATGGACACTAATTCTTTCAGCTTGATCATGTCGAGGACGAGTACCCATTATATATATGGATGCTTATTCTTAAATGTCTTGGCACCTAGTTTAGGAGCTATATTCTACCTAGATTTACTGGGATTGTGATTATACCGTTATTATTGTCTAGTATCTTTTACGTGTCATGTTCAACCTTGAAATTCTAGTCTCAAAGATCTACCTTAAATTTTCTACATGGATATTCCTTGAAATTCTATATTGGCTATAACAATAGTGGATGTCGAACTACATGTTCAATGCCTGGCATTTATAGGGCCCGATCTGGTCCTGGGAGGAGCGCCCGAAAGTACTTGTGCCCGAGGGAGTTGAATGATCATGGTGTGGCATTGCACCAAAGTACTTATTTTTCTTGAGACATTCCACGAGTTCTTGAATCGAAATGACATGACTTGGCTTGACATGACATGACTCGCGTGACCCGCAAAAGGGTATATACATGTTACTTGCTTGAAATTGATGGCCAATTCTTGACTTGATATATATTACTTGCTTGAATGTCTTGACAACATTATCACGAATACATGCTTGACGTACTTGTTCATTAAATATCTATTGATATCAACTGTTGATTTCAAGATTACACATTCTCTCTATAGAGTCATTTTCATGCGAACATGCATAGCTTATTGCATTTCATGAAAATGGAAAGTAATGCTAGTATTTGAGATCTAGTACCTACTGAGCTATCGCTCATATAATTTTTCTCCTCTTTTTCAGGTAAGTCTGACGAGGAAGAAATGAACACGGATGGGGAAGAGCAAGAGTGAAGTCATAGAGCCATCCAAGTGTCTAGAGATCTATAGTCTTATCTACCTTTATTGTTCTTGAGTCAATCTTGTAATTCTTTCTTAATTGAGTCAAAATATTTTTAGAGAATGTAATTGAGGATGATTATGAATGAATAAAGGATTCGGTTTATTGCTATATTACGCGCTCTGTCTTTGTGTCGAATGCATTATGCTCTGATTGACATGAATGATATAGACTCGTCACGTTACCCCTGGGTAATCTTCCGCGCTCGGGGCATGACAAAGAGGATCGGGCCGGCGGTCTTAGCCTACCTCTATAGTGGGCTTACCTCAGCATCTATGGGAAGGCCTCTGTATGGATCAATACTTCTTCTTACTAGTTGGGTGGACCTCCACCTAAAATTTGATCCATGCGAGGATGCCCAAGGAGCGTCTAGGATATTTCATAAGAGCCCTCTCCACAATATGACAGGCGTACTTGGGTTGAGTGAAAGGGTGACAAATCGAGTGCCCAAGCTCAAGAAGCGAGTGCAGTGGAGGGGACACTTCAAAACCATGCCCCAGACGATGTTCACATGTGTGCTAGGAATCCTCAAAACTCAAGATCTTATCACTCGGCTCTTTCCTTGAGTGGATCTATGGATCATCGATGCTACTGAGTTTGTCCTTTACAACTCTCATCGGTGCCTTCCTCAGCTTGGCCTGCCTCGCCACCTCATGGAGGACACTTCACACATTAAAAATGTGTAATTTTCCAAATGTCTCTCATCGCCGCCGCTCTTCAGCGTTGCTGTTGCTGCTGCAGCTCTCGCTGTCGGCGTCACTGCTCGCCACTACGGTTGCATCTGGCGCCCCTGCTCACTGCAGCCGCTCCTGCTCACTGCAGCCGCTGCTCTGCGGCCTTGCTGGCCACCACTGCTGCAGCCCACTACCGGTGCTACCCTGCCGCGACTGCTCCCCTGTTCGCCGCCGCCATTGCTAGCCGTTGCCGCTGTTGCTGCCTGTGCAGCCCTATTTGCGAGAGAGGGAGCAGGCTGCTGCTCTCTCTGTCCCGCGTGTATGTGTGTGTATATGAGGGAGAGAAGGAGCAGGCCGCGACCAGTCTTGTCCCGCCTGTGAGAGACAGCCAGCTGCTCTCTCTCCCTCACTCCCTTCTTCCTCTTCCTCCCTTTACTCACTGCTACAAGGAGGAACATGAGGAGAAATCCGCCGCGCCTTGCAGAGAGAAGGCCGCTGCACATCGTCTCCGTGGGTAAGTCGTCATCTCAAGGTCATCTCGGGTTGATCTTCTAAAGAAAGACATAGCCATCGTCCTTGGGTCTTGGAGTGTACATTTTAAAGGGTAGACTTTGGTAGCCCACTCTCTGCCACTACGTGGGCCTACTGCTTTCATTGTGCACAGGTACATCTCGGACTTGGCTCATATTAGAATATGTGGATTACTCGAGTTTTATCAACATTGGTATCAGAGTCAGATTGCCATATTTTGTGTATTTTTCATGCTATTTATTTATTTATTAGATCATGACGGATGATATTCCTCTTACTTCGTACACCCACTCTCTCACTAACTACTCCAAAGAGTCATCCTCGTAATCAGACTCGAAGATCTCTGTCATCGGTGCACCCCACTCTTTGTCCGGGGTTAGCAACTTTGGCACTTGACGCATGGGTCATGTGTGGGAAGTTGTGAGACCGAGGCCACGCGGTTCTGATGGAGAGATACATAGTTATAGATCGTCAGTGGTCAACTCCGCAAGTGTCGTATCCTCACGACGTTTGATGGCCCGTGAGTACAAGGTGCTCTTTAGGATGACGCCGACGCCGACTGGACTGGCCGAGACTTCAGCAACTCACGTGGTTAGCAAGGGAAGCCTCACATTTTGTGGTGGTTGGATCCCAAGCGCCACGACCAAGCTTACTTCGGCACTCAAACGGTGGCCAGTGACGTAACTAACACCTTGGCGGCTGATGGGATAAAGCAACACGAGCATCGGCTCACCCTCAGGAGGTGTTGTAGCCCCTCGCACCCCTTTGCCTGCCCTCGAGGACCAGCTTGAGTATCAAGCACCTAGTGTGGCTAGGGTTCTGATGAGGAGCCCTTGGACCGTGGCCAGTGTGAACGGCGGAAACGGGAACGGATGTCGATGGGATGAGAAGGGGTGTTATGGTGTGATGATGGTGTGGTGGACGATGACGGGGTCGCCTACGAAAACGGGTGGATGGTTGCGGGTTGGAGATGTTTATGGAGAGAAGGGGGAGAGAAGAAAAGAATTTTGGTGGAGAGAAGAGGGAAGATGGGCGAACTAAGTTACCACGGGGTGTCGGGGTTAGCTTTTGAGAGAGGGGAGGGAGAAGAGGAGAATGTTGGTGGAGAGAAGAGGGAAGATGGGCGAACTAAGTTACCACGGGGTGTCGGAGTTGGCTTTTGAGGGAGGGGAGGGAGAAGAAGAGAATATTATCGGTAGAGAGAAGAGGGAAGATGGCCATCACTGGATCTGAACGAAAGAACATACATGACCGAAAAAACGCGCGGAATTCAGACAGATATAATGAGAGACCTCCGCGAGGAACTTATTCCGTTCACGGGGTTTGTGGAGTTAGTGTTAGAATTAGCGGTTAGATTATTGAATGGAAAGAAACGACTGGAATCAACAGGGAAAGGGGGTACCGCCGCGAGGAACTAGTTCCGTCAGCGGGACTTATTGGGTAGGGGGGTTAGATCAACCGCGAGGAACTAGTTCCGTCAGCGGGACTTATTGGTTAAAGGGTTGGATCGACCGCGAGGAACTAGTTCCGTCAGCGGGACTTAAAAGTTAAGGGGTTGGACCACCGCGAGGAACCAGTTCCGTCGGCGGGGTTTATTGATTAAAGGGGTAGATCGACCGCGAGGAACTAGTTCCGTCAGCCACCTATCATTATTTAGTTGCTTATTTTACATTTCTCGCATTATTCATGCATATTCATGAAATGGTTAATTACTTAAACTACGCCTGATAATAGAGTGTAATTCCTACTGAGCTTCTTGTTGACCCCTATTTTTCCAATCCTTTCAGTTAACGCGGTTGATGGAACATTTACGATTGGGATCTTGTCAGTGTGATCGAGTGGACCTGGAACCTTAGAGACCGGAGACTGTCTTTTTATTTTCTTGAGTCTTGATAGTATAGTGAGTCTTGTTATTTTCTCTTCTTTATCTCTTTTATTTTATTCAGTCTAAATTGTAATTTAAATTCACAATCATCAATAAAATTATGTTTTTGTCAAATTAATGTGGCCTCCAAGTGTTATTTGTGGTTATTTATTTTGATCTTGTTATCATGACTGTTTCGCTGTACGTTCCGAGAACTGCTTCCCACAGCTATCAGTTCGGGGCATGACAAAAGGCCCTAAATTACCCCACGTGTTTCAGGTTGTAACGAGTTCCCCGTACTGTGGTATAGGTACAAAGAGTGTTTCCTGTATTGACACAGCGTACCGAGACAGTGTCCATGGAATCGCTTCCGTGTAGGCCATCAGTGTGGCTGGTGGTTGAGTTACCTACGGTAGGTGTGTGTATGTGTGGCTTGCCCGTGTTTCGATGTTTGCTTCGAGAGAGTCTCTGTGTTTAGTGAGCCCCCACTAATCGTAGCCTTCTGTGACACGCAGTGTTAGCCCACCTGGGAGTGGTGGCGAGGCAGTCCCGACAGAGATGATTTTTAAACTAGTTTCTGATGGCCCCTCTACTTTACAGTTAGAGTCCGACTGGAGGGGAAAACTAGCTAGAGGACTTGGCTTGAGAGTAGAGTCTGTGTGTGCACACATGGTCAGGGGCAGCAGACGCACACTGATGAGCATGACCCTGAATAGTCCTTATTGTTCAGAGATTTACGGTGTCGCGATTTTTATGAATGAGGAGATGTGAGAGACACCTGAGGCGCTCTGTAAGATGTTAGAGGACGCATCTGGCCTTACTTCTAGTGAGCGAGTACTCTTGTCACAAGACATACGATGACTCTAATGGCCACTGTGGTTCTAGTGACTCTTGTGATTCGTGTGACTGCATGGTGTTGTGATTTCTGTGGTTTACGTGGTTTCTATGACACGTCTGTGGTGTTTGGATTCCGTCTGTGATGATGAGGTTTTGCGGGTAATTCTCGTGTGTTGTTTGACGTTGAGGATAGGGGTTCCTAGTTGAGTTACCTTGGTTGTACCCCTAGTTTGTGTTGGTTACACGACAGTGAGGTCGTGATGGTGTTCCTACCAGATACTTTAGTTGGGCTTTCATCGGTGTAGACGAGCCTTCATGACAAGAGTTTCATGGGGTTCCTGGTAGTGTGATTGAGTCTTTATATCAGTTGGTAATTCCCGACTGAGAGATCAGGATGTGCATGTATGTTATTACTGACAGAAGTAGTGTTGTCAGCCGAGGTTTCTACCAGTATCTATGGAATGCTGTGTATGTTACAGTCGTGGATATTGTGATTGCTACACTTGAGTCTTTGTGTTTTTGTGCAGTACCGGTTACTCTTGTTGTTATTCCTATTCTAGTTAGTAGCACTGCTGTTTTACTATTATTATTGTGGTTTGGGGGATTCGCGAGATCCCTACTGAGCCAATGATAGGAGGCTCACCCCTTTTCCCTTTCAAGGTAGCAGTTTGGCATGCGGATGGAGTTACCTTGCTGAGGTCCTTAGTTGTCAGGTTGCCAGAGGTACTTGTATACTGTTCTTTTCTATGATTGTTTGAAAACAAATCTAACCATTACAAGGTGCAGGCTATCAAACTAGGCTCTAGGTGACTATTTTAGCCATCAAGTTCTTTCTTCAGATGACATATTTTTCCTTTCGTATCAAATCTAGGCGGTAGCAGCATGTGCACTTTGTGTAAATCACCATTCATGAAGACATTTTTAACATTCAATTGATATAGAGGTCAAGAGTATTGGACAGCCAGTGAAAATATCACATTGACGGACTTCAATTTCACTACAAGAGCAAATGTCTCCTGATAATCAATCCCATATGTTTGAATAAATCCTTTTGCAAGAAGTCTGCTTTATACCGTTGTAGTTCACCCTTTGCATTATATTTTATTGTATAGACGTCATTGATGGCTATTAAATGTGAATTGCAGCCTTTTCATTGAGTTCAATCTTTAAACTCTTTGATTCATTTGACCTAAACTATCAATTTTTTATGGTGCATCATAGAATCTTATGTAAAAGATTTTTAATTTTTTGTAGCTAAGAATAATGAACTGAAGATCAGATTGTCATATTTCATGTTCAAAAGAAGTACAGGATTTTGCAAGACTTTTCAGTGGACAAGAATCAGATACCAAGTGACAATGTGCCAAGCAATAAGATAGATGTAAAAGGTAAGGACATTGGCCCAACTGAGATTATTCAAATCAAGAGTAGTGAAGATTTTATTTGATTGAAAAATGACAGAATCAGAATCAAGACACTGGGAGTAATAGACAGAACTTGTGCAAAAAGGTGTCGACTCCGAGTGTCGACATTCAACAAAAACTCCATCTGTCTTGATGCAACTGCATGAACTGAACTTACTCAAACTTTGAACATCCTACCATGAACTCTTCCTATCAACATGCAAGTCATCAGACGTACACAAGATGTTTGTGACAAGAACTCCCCATGTCTGTATACACTACTACTTTTTACAACATTTAAAGCCAATATATGACCAAAATAAGATGCAAAATCTAGACGCACCCTTGACCTGTGGTACGTGACGGAGGACTGGCCTCTACGCATAGCGTGAGTTTCCAGATAGAAAAAATCTATCATTCTCCCAACATACCATTTGATATATCTTTATGGTCAAGATGAACAGAATGCAATGCAATGTATGCAATGGCAATCACATTTTACTTCTGCCAACAGCATGAAACATGTACATTTTCAATATGAAATATAGAAGGCATTTATTCCATGTGAGAAAACTCAAGCAATCAGTTGTCATGCTGAAATTTACATAAACCAAGTTCTCTTCTTAAGAATTTGAATCTTGCATTACCAAGAGATTTAGTAAATATATCAGCAATCTATTTTCTGATTTTACAAAATTCAAATCAATTATATTCTTACTCACTTCATCTCTTAAAAAGTGATGTTTTATCTCTATGTGCTTAGTCTGGGAATGATGGATAGGATTTTCAGTTAAGGAAATGGCACTGGTGTTATCACATAAAATAGGACTACACCTACGATTTATGTGATAGTCATTAAGCTGGTGCTTAATCCAGAGTACCTTGTGATATACTACGCGGAAGGTGAGCTAGAAGGGGAGTGGTTTTTATTGTCCTCCTGGTTTTGATGATGACCACCATGATGTGACAGATTGATCTGTTATTTGATAATTTGCTATGTGGCGAGTTCTTCGTTGAAAACCATTGCAGGATACAGACAGCGTCGACGCTACAAATTCAAGAGTCGACGCAGTCCTCAAAAGCTTCAAGTCCTAGAATCTTTCTTCAAGCCAGCGTCGACGTTACATGTTCAAAGGTCGACGCTGCTAAGTGTATTCCAAGCTCATGCATACACACAGCGTCGACGTTGCAAGTTCAAAGGGTCGACGCAGCCTTCAGCGCCTTCAAGTCGAAGAACCTTTCATCAAGCCAGCGTCGACGTTGCAAGTTCAAAGGTCGACGCTGCTAAGTGTATTCCAAGCTCATGCATACATTAAGGCGTCAACGCTGCGGAACGACAGCGTGGACGCAGCAGTGTAGTAATAGAAGTAGACTTCACTGGAATGCATGGAAGCGTCAACGCTGTAGCATTGCAGCGTAGACGCAGCACAGAAGCAACAAAGACAGCACGTTGCTGTAAGGCACCAAGGCGTCGACGCTCCGTAACGGCAGCGTGGACGCAGCAGCATAGCAGCAATCGGACCACTGCGTCAACGCCTCAAGCCCGACAGCGTGGACGCAGCGGTACAAAGTACACTTAGCAAGTACCTGCATGCACCAGTGCGTCAACGCACCAGCTTGGGTGCGTGGACGCTGTGGTTGAAGCAACATGGTTTGAAGCCAACAAATACTCTAGTGCGTCAACGCAGTGAAGAGGTGGCGTCGACGCAGCCAGTTCAAGTCACGTCCTTGTAGAGCAATTGAAGGCTGCGTCAACCCCACCGATCTACTGAGTGGACGCTGCCTTTTGTTAAAGATTCAGATCTCGTTACGTGGACCCCCATTCGCACCTCATCCAATGCCAGATCAGCAGAAGGGTATTTCTGTCATCCAAGCCCCTTCTGGAACGCGACCACGTCGCCCGCTCCCGCGGCTTCGGGGGCGAAGCCGAACCAGTTCACCGTCCCCCTAGTGGCGTCGGCTTGCGCGGAGATGCTGGAGTTGATGACGGGGTCTTGCGTGCATGGTGGTTGCATTAAGTTTGGGTTGCTCGGGAGTGATTCTGCCGGGGTGGGTTCCTCTTTGGTGTACATGTACTCGAAGTGTCTGGCCATCGGTGAGGGATTGAATCTGTTCGATGAAATGTCTGATAGGGATGTCGTCTCTTGGACGGCTATCATAATTGCATGTGTGAGGAATGGAAAATGTGAGTTGGCCTTGGCTTATCTTAGAGATATGCAGAGAAGTGGTGAGAAGCCAAACTCTCGGACCATCGAGGGTGGTTTGCAAGCCTGTGGGATCCTGGGGGCTTTGGCAGAGGGGAGATGCTTACACGCGTTTGTGGTGAAAAGTGGGTTGTGGTTCTGTGATTTTGTCAAATCATCAATGCTTTCCGTATATTCAAAATGTGAGAGCTTGGAAGATGCCAGTATCGCGTTTCATGAGTTACCCGTTAAAGATGTAGTTTCTTGGACCGAGATTCTAGGAAATTATGCAAGAAAGGGGCTCCTTGTTGAATCCATGGAATTGCTTGATATGATGTTGGCCTCTAGGGTATATCCTGATGGAATTTCTATCTGCTGCTTGCTTACGGCGTATGCAAATTTTGGTGGTATTCATGCCGGGAGAAGCTTTCATGGGTTTATCTTGAGGAGAAATTTTGTTTATGATGCATTGGTAGTGAACTCTCTTCTGGCAATGTATTGCAGGTTTGAGCAGTTGCATACTGCAAGGACGCTCTTTGACATGATAGAGGAAAAGGATGTAAAATCATGGACTTTAATGCTTACTGGATATGGGAAAATGGGACTAAGTGCTGATTGCTTGAATCTGTTTAGAAAAATGCAATTTCTTGCTCTAGGCTCAGAAGCTAATCCGGAGAGTATAGTTGCAGCTACCTCATCATGTTCTCAGGTGGGTGAACTACATCTGGGGCAGTCTGTTCACTGTTATGCTATTAAAAACAAATTCGATGCTGAGACTTCAGTTTTCAATTCCCTTGTTGGCATGTATGGAAGAGGCATGAAGCTGGACTACTCTAGAAGAATATTTGATCGGATGAAAAGAGATGTCATTACGTGGAATACTTTGATAGCAGCTTATGCCCAAGCAGGATACTCTAATAATGCTTTGTCACTTTTCTCTCAAATGCTTTCAGAAAACATAAAACCAAATGCAACAACTTTGATTATTGTCCTTTCAGCTTGTTCTAGTGTGGCAGCATTGCACCAGGGAGAGTGGATACACAACTACATTAAAGAGAATGGGTTAGAGTGTGAAGTATCTCTCTCTACTGCATTAGTTGATATGTATGCCAAATGTGGACAGCTTCCAGTGGCAAGAAATGTCTTTGATTCCATGAATGAAAGAGATGCTGTTGCATGGAATGTCATGATTTCAGCATATGGAAGCCATGGATGTGCAGAAGAAGCTTTGCAGGTGTTCAAAGAAATGGAAGAGACAAGTGTAGTCCCAAACGGCATCACATTTCTTGCTGCTCTCTCTGCATGCAGCCATGCTGGTTTTGTTGAAGAGGGTAAATATCTTTTTAACAGAATGAGTGAACATTTTATTATTCCCACATGTAAACATTATGCTTGTATGGTGGATCTGCTTGGTCGGTCAGGAGACCTCCAGGAGGCTGAGGCCATGATTGTCACAATGCCTACCACTCCAGATGCCGGTGTATGGGGGGCTTTACTTAGTGCTTGCAAAATCCATAACAATCTCGAGATAGGAGAACATGCTGGCAACAAAGCCTTGGAGTTGGATCCTGATAATGATGGATACTACATACTATTGTCTAACTTATACAGTTGTGCTGGAAGGAGGGAAGATGCAGAAAGGTTGAGGGAGGCGATGGCAATTAGGGGAGTGAAGAAGAGAGCTGGTTGGAGCATGATAGAACTTGATGGGGAATTTTATGTCTTTGTCGTGGAAGATAAGTCTCACACCCAGTTTGAGGGGATGCATTGGCTACTAGAAACTTTCTTAAAGCATATGGAAGAATGGTGTTATTTTGCTCAGGAATGGGAAATTTGTCAACCTGGTGAAAACTGAGCTCTTTCACCTCGTCGTCCAAGCCATTTCTTTATTTTGGTTTCCTCCTGTGTATTCAGGAGAAGGGAGACTTGGGTCTCCTATTGTGAGTGACTAGGCGTCACTCACGGCTTTACCTCTGTGGATTCAGAGGAAGAGAGGATCTAATGCTTTGAGTTTTGGTGAGCAGTGGGTTGCTATTCACGTCCCTTCTGTAGTTGCAGGAGAAGGGAGGCTTGGTCTCCAGTTGTGGGTGACTGGGTGTCACTCACGATTTTCCCTCCGGTTTAGAGGAAGGGAGGATTGGTCCTCTGGTTCTAGCTCTGTAGTGTAGCAGAGCTAGGGTGCTGGTCTTGTAGAAACAAGATCAGGTCGAGAGATTTGTTTCCCTTTGTCTCAAGCTGTTAGGCAGTTGTTGTTTGTAGACTGAGTCTACGTCTTGCTTTGGCAAGGGGAAGCCTCACTCCGATTTGGAGTGAGGGGTGGATGTAGGCGGACTGGTGCCTGGCTGAACAACCTAAAAACTCACGTGTGCTGTGGTTTGCCATGTGTGATTGTCCTTGTCCTCTGCCTCCTTCAAGGCGTTATTGTTTGTTCAGTTGAGTATAATTGGCTCTATATTTTGTTTGCCTGATTCGTCGTCTGCAACGTGGTTGAACTGGGTTGCATTCGAGTATCTGTGCGTGAGTGGTTTTGTCTCCAGTTCATTGTATTCATCTGATCTTGTTCCATTTTCGGTCTAATCAGCAAAGTGTCAATTGAGATAGATTTTATCTTGAATCGCTCTGCTGTGGTCTCCAGTTGCTTTACTATATTTGCTCTATAACACTTTCTTTATTTCGATTGTTGAGTGTTCGAGTGTGAGCATCAGTGAAGCGATAATTCATATTCTGTCATCTTGTTTTTCTTTCCGCACAATTTTATATCAAGAGTTTTTTAAATTGAGGAAATTTTTAAATAGAGATTCATTCACCCTCCCTCTGAATAATTGTCTGCACCATCACATCATTCCAACAAATGACTCCATGCTAGCTGTGCTACTGGAACTTTTCTTTAGCCTATTCTTCAAGCACACACAGCCTGTTCTACACATCCTATTCTTCAAACACTCATAGCATTAAGGCGTCAAGTCATTATCAAGCACATATCAAAATCATGATATCAAGATCATGATATCATAAATGAATCATAGTATTTGACATCATCAAAATCATAGGGCATAACATTCTCCCTCTTTTTGATGATGGTAATACTATGAATCTTTATTATCAAAACGCTATGATATTATCAGATTAATCAACATATATAGAGCATGCAAGAGACTGACATAGAGACTCATCAACTCTCTCCCCCAAGCTCTTAACTCTCTCCCTTTGGTGAATGGCTTAATGACTCTAGAATGATTTAATGCTCTAGCATGATTTAAGGACTCATCAAACTCTCTCCCTCTTTGACATCATCAAAAGAAAAGTAGTTTGATATTAGGAGTATAATAAGCAGGAGTGTTCACCCCCTTAGACATGGAAAGTAGCGGGTTTAGATAGCAATTGAGATTGTTAGGATCAACAGACAAGAAATGCAATGATGACTTTGCATAGGTAGTAAGATCAAGGACAACATGCATGAGTTCGTATGAAAAAATAGTGTAGTCTGATATGAACGATGAGTTTTGTAGACTTCTGATAAATGTATGCAGACACAAGAACATATGCAGTACAAACATATCATCAACTCCCCCTTAATTGTGCAGATCAGATTGGATATGATATGCAGTTTATCAATAATCCGAGTAGATATTACAATTGTTGTGAAAATGGTTCATTCAAGAAATTATTTTGGACAACCAGTCATGTCACGCCGTGAACCGATAGAAGTGAAAAAATGTTCGAAACGTGGGAGCAAACACTCAAGAATAATCTGAGCAACCACAAAGGCACAAAATAACAAAATTTTCATTGAAAGTCCAAATATAAGTTTATTATAATTTGACTAAAATAGAAGACTCAATAAAGAAAAATTATAAGAGACTCTTAACTAGACTGGACTAGACATAAGACAAGGAGGTTCAACTAGATTTGTCAGAACACTCTTCACTCTTGCCCTTGCGCATCTTGGTTGCCTTCATCTTCATTATTATTATTATACCTGAAAATTATGAGAAAAAAAATACTAGTTGAGCGAACGCTCAGTAGGAATTATATCTCTGATCTAGACTTGCTTATTTTTTATAAACCCCCCTCACCCTCTCTCTTTCTCTCCCTCACGCCACTCTCCCTCCCCTCTCACGATCTCTCTTCTCACCCTCTCTTCTCCGGCGGCCGACGGGGCGAGGCGGGGAGAGCCAGGTGAGGAGGATGGCGCAGGTGGGTCGAGGATCGAGGGACGGAGGCATGATGGAACTCGGGTGTGAGCTCGTGTCCCGATGAGGGTTTAACGGTGTTTTGTTCGTGGATCGGCATCCACGGTGCACAGATTCTTTGGTGGAGGTAGGGAGATGGATCCCCAACTCGTATACTTCTGTTTCCGTAGATTTGGTAGCCCAAGGCCGGCCAGGATTTGAATGGTATTGGGCTCCTCCCGGTATCCAGATCTTGGGTCGTTACAGGGATAGAAGAAATGGAGATTGCAAGCCACACCACAGAACTTTTTAAGGTGGTTTGGCTCCTAGCCAGCAAGCCTACATCCACCCCTCACCAACTTGGTGAGGCTTCGACTCTTTGGGCAAAAGAGATCCACACACACATGCTGGCTACTGTTGGCACTCAAAATATGCTTGATGGTGATCAAGCCTAAGAGACAAGAATGATGCGGCCCACTGAAGCGAAGAAGCCGAAGTAAACCAATACACCAAAGCCTTCTCAAGCTGTGAGAGCTTCAGGTCACCCGGTATGAACACCAGGCACTTCACCTCAGGAAAATTGAGAAGAATTCACAACAAACTGGTAGCGTCGACAAGCCTACCCAATGAACCGGCATCGACTCAGTCATGTCGCATAAACAATATCCGTTGTCTGATAAAGGACAAGGGTATATCGGGTGGCCCGCCACCTGAATGAAAGATCCTCCTGAGGTGATAGAACGCCCTTAGCCCTTCAGAGCATGGGACCAAAGGCCCCGTCAGTAGAAGACCCAGATGACCTGGCATGGGTACAGCTTCTCTGCAAATTAGGTCCGTTAGTGACCAAATGATCGCCCAGTTAAGGCGAAAGTACCTTGGGTGGTATTTCACTCCCCGAGAAAGCTACAACCACAAGTCAAGCCGAACCAACAGCACGAACTATAGTGCCGGAAGCCGTGTTAGCTGGAAACTCGCGTGTCCAAACTAAAGGTACACGGGGTTCTGAAAATGGTCGTATGGCGACCCGAGAGCTTCATCAATACTTCTCACTATGGTTTTGCGAGACCGTGGCGAGATGAAAAATCACGGTGGCACCCGGAGCCAGTCC
The DNA here is from genome assembly GCA_024336825.1 of Amorphophallus titanum. Taxonomy (NCBI): domain Eukaryota; kingdom Viridiplantae; phylum Streptophyta; class Magnoliopsida; order Alismatales; family Araceae; genus Amorphophallus; species Amorphophallus titanum. The sequence continues at coordinate 553,985 of JANBPO010001371.1, read as the reverse complement.
GGGACCCACTGTCTGACCCACGCCAAGTGAAGGGAGCTAATCCGGCGCGCGCCTTCCCCGATGCCCCCCCCTTTTCAGCGCCCTCTTACCCAGCGCGCAAAAATGCTAGACGACCTTTCCTCGGCACGCATTCTCCATGCCGTAATAGCCTCCATCTATATAACCCAAGTGGTTCGACCAAGAGAAAAAGGAGGGGAGAGAAGAAGCAATGACGAATACGAGAGAAGATAGAGAAAGAGAAGAGAGGCCAATTGCCTGAGAGGGGGAATCTTGGGGAAGAAGTAGGGGTCTTCTGAGAGTGAGCCTCGGAGAGCCACCATCCTCCCCGTTCATCTGTCTGAAGAAACCCGACGATAGAGCGAAAAATGCCCTTCCTCCACCGATACTCTATTTTCACTATTATTCACCGAGGTGGGTGGTGGAGCTTCGCTGTTTCCTTTCCTTCCTCCTCAGAATACCTCTGTGTATGGTGCCGTGATGTGCCAGGTGATGATATGAGCCCGATGACATTTCATTCATTTTGATTTTTGTCTATCCTTTGCATTCTCAGCTCGAGCATCAGCCGTGCGATATATGGCACATGTAATAATCTATCCGTGCATCGAATAATGTAATGTTTGAATGAAAGCATCAATATATATAGATGTACTGGGATTTCCTATTTTCCATTAGATTGTGCTCCCTTCCCTATGGTTTGTATGGTAACATCCGATTCCCCGACGTCGAATACGCCCTAGTGTTTCTCGGGGCAACATTGATTTCATCACCCCTCTCCCCGGGGTTTCCATCCGATCATATCCTCGCGTCAGGTTCCCATCGTCTCTGTCGAGGGTTTATTTGCCAGAGGAAAGCACATCTGCACTCCCCTGGTTAGAACCCTGGGACCAACCCCCTCCCTTTATTATCCTCCGCTATTCCCAGTCATGAACTGAGGAGAATGGGGTCGTCCCCTATAAAGATCAAACCGGCGTGCAGCACGGATTCATATAGTTTCAATCTAACTACAAGACACACCACCCATCACACTGAGCCTATAGGTCAACACACTGAGCAAAGGTCGACACACTGAGCCTTTTCTGAAATTGTCTGCTCACTGGAAGCTAATATAGATTGACACATTCTGGAGGTAGGTCGATGTGTGAGGAACACTCTACAATTGATCTTTTGTTGTGAGTGCTGCTCTTTCAATTGTTGAAGACATAGAATGCAAAATAGAAATGAGACTGAAGGGAGTCAACTCTGGGAGTCAGCTCCTGACTTGCCTGCTCCCCAGACAGTAGGGAGCCCAGATAGAGTCGACTCCCAAAGTCGACTCATCCCTATCGGCCTTCATATAATCAAGTTAGTATAGGCATCAAGTTAGTATATTGCATGATCAATCATGATATACCTACAAAGTAAATCTGTTTAAAAATAAAACAAAACCACTTGGCCTATGTACATCAAATATCCATTTATGAAAGCACATGCACTTTACTAGAAATAAACTTTATAAATGTAGCAGTCGTGGTAAATTACCAAGTTGCCTTGCATTTTAAGGATACAAATATGAAGTTGCCTTGCATTTTTGTGACCACATACAACATATATAAAGTTGCCTTTCAAGTGATAATAAACAAAATAAATACATCCTTTAACATATATAGTCACACGGATGGATGCTATATGTGCACATGACAATCCCAGTTATATATATAACCTACCATGCATCTGCTACGAACAATTTATTAGAACACAAACATGGGACCTTGTCTATGTACATTTAACTGCCATATATATAACTTGCTTAATTTTTCATACTTTCAAAAAAAAGATGTAGGAGAAGTTTGAGTACATAACCTGCTTAAGTTGCCATACATTCAACTTTGAGTACATACTTTCAAAGTAAAACCTGCTAAATTTGTCATATATATAACCTGCATAATTTGTCAAAGTGTATATACTTTCATAAATAAGATGTAGTACAAATTCCACCTATTTGTACCTTGGATATGCAGATGGAGGACCATATATATAACCTATCATACAAGAATGCTGAAAGTGTAATGATGTAACAACTATGAGAATCCCTCTTTTCAATAGAGTTAGTAGTGATGCTAGCAATTTGGTGAATAATTTGACAAGTGTACAAATTCCTCACCATGGAAGTAATCAAATGATCATATCAGATATGTGATAGTCAGTCAAGTTTAACAATCATGATCTTGTGCTATCAAGAATGAACAATATGCTCACACTCAATATGGTTGATTCTATTGTATCCCATGTGATGATCAGATAATAAATAATACCAGATACACTTCAGGGAGGTGGCTGCCTGAAGTAAGGCAGATATATTTGTAAGTCCACCACAAAGCAAATGGCATATCATCTATATTCACACTACATGTAGAATTACACAGTGGAGAAAATTCTGGCACAAAGTGTGAAGTCATATAAATGAATAACTTGCACATTACCTGATCATGGGAGAGATGAAGTGTATTCTTAACCGAAGAGTGTAAATGGGGTGTAGCAAACATGACGACAAGGAGAATTTATAGACAGTATAGTTGTACAAAAAATATCCATTTAAGAAAGTAAATGCAATTCACTAGAAATATACTCGTGACGGCAAATTAAGAAAGTTGCCTTTCAATTGAAGGATACAGAAAAGTGCATGGGGTGCAGCAAACAGGGAGACCTGCATAAAGATTCTTTTAAAACAGCACCTACATCCAAGGAAAATAATCATAATATTAGTACCCTATTATGAAATTATACGGAGGAAAATTGTAAAGATAATTGGACATCAGCTTACCTATGCATAAATGGTTCCCGATGACCACACCTGAGGCCAATCCAAGCTCACGTTTATCAAGAATGTTTGATGGTGGGGTGGGCTCAGTATGGGTATTGGGGGTATGTGTAGTGATTTTTCATTTTGGGGTGTCATAAGTGCTCATCCTACCATAACATGAAATCATAAAACCTATTCATCGTCACCCCAACCCGTAGTCGGTGCACACATGATGCCACCTCATCTGGAGTAATGACCCAAACAACACAAAGGACATGGTTGTGATGGAGTTGCATTGCTATGCCATCTACGACACCCAACCATGCACATGCATGGCATGTTGGACATTAGAAAGTTTAATATTTTCGATGTGTTTTTCATGAATAATTTTCAGTCGAAAATTACCGTCGATAATTAACATTTTTCTTGTAGTGTAATACAATCGACAACTGGCATAGGGTATTATGTTTATTTTCCACTTTGTTTCTTGCATGAGAGTTAGAGTGTGTAGTGTTTGCACTGTGAAGGTAGCTTCTATCATCATTGGAGTGCCGACGTGGGGCCTAATGAATGAGATAGAGAGCTCCCTTCCCCATTGGTTATGGCCCTAGTTGTGCTAAGTTGGGAAGAGTTTGTCGGCAGGCGCAATGCTATGGTGCTACGTTCGAGGAATCTGCAGGGAGCTCAGATGGCTGGCGAGGATTGCTCATGGCTAGGTGGCCATGAGTGTGCCCCGGTGGTGTTAATATCAATTTGGCCACCCTAGCTTGAGGTTTATCTAGCCCCTGAGACATCAAGGTTGTGGTTTGAGACGGCAGAACAGTTGCTCTGATCAAGAGTTGTGCTTGAATGAGCAGAGGATTTTCTTGGTGAGTTGCTGATTTTGAACCTAATTTTCTCATCATGCTCTGTGGAATCAGAGATGATGTGCTAGTCCCGTTTTACAGATTTTAAGGTAGGATTGGGTAGAGATGTCCAAGTGAGTTCCAAGTCCTCCGCTTCTGCGTATGAAAGGACCATGTTAGTCCTGCATTGGAATCGAGATTGTGTGGCAGTGGCTTGGTTTGTGGCCCAGATCATAGAATTTGAGGCTTTTGTGCATTGCCTTGGATGCGCCGTGCGAGGCGGCAGGTAAGATGTGAAGGTTCTGCAGCAAGTTTAGGACTCAAGGATGAGCATTGGGTGGTATCAATTATAGTTTGTGTTGTGGGTTTGGCGTGGTGGTCCACGTGGTAGCAGCTTAAGAGATGGATATTTTGATGAACCGAGAATAGAGAATGGATTTGGTGTTGGCATAGACAAATTCAAGGATATGATGTTCGGTGCTAGAGGTGTAGCAGCCTTCGAGCCTAGCATCTTTAGTGATTTCTTCACTCCTCGTTAAGTGTTTTGATGTGTTAATGGTTCCAAGATCAGAGGTAGGCATAGGTAGAGAGTGTGTGATAGCGGCTAGCTCAATTGCTGTAGCGAAGTGCGGTTGGTGACCAGCAGAGCTAGTGCTTGAGGTATGGTGAGTTGCTGTTTAGGAAATTGCAATGATGGTGCGCTGGGAGATGTTGTGAATGTGGTCCGACGGACACTTGGTGAGTGTTGTCGGAGGAGCTGACCTAGTGGTAGTAATGGTTTTTATTGGTGCTGGAAAGTATAGTTCCTAGCGTGTGTGAGGTTTGAGGTCAGGTCAAGTATGGAGATCTCCCGCTTTGTAGGAGGTATGCTGGTTTCTCATTGGTCTGAGAGGATCACGTTTTGCCAAGTTTTGACATCTTGCATTGCGTGTTCGGATTGGTTGGCCCCCTTTTGTGTGCCATGAAGTCTGTGCGAGACGTGTTTTATGTTTTGGCAATATGGCTGCCTGTGAAAAGCGAAGCGCCCATCCCCCGATGTCTAAGGGTGTTGGCGCTATTCTGAAAGGATGAGTGCCAGTTGGGCTGTGCTTGCAAGAATTTATGGCTGGTGTTGTGATTTTCGATGTGTTGTGAATCGGAGCCGGTGGAGTTGCAGGAGGATTGCGAGATCAAGAGAGAGAATATGTGCTCTAGGTTCGAGGTAAATGAGCTTTCCTTACCCAATTTTTTGTAGTTAGCCAGCCGAGTTGACGATTGTTAGGATGGCGGATCCTGAGTCATTTCTGATGTTGTGTCTGTGGATCAGAGTGCACAGTGGAAGCTTGGTGGGCCCATAACCCATAGGTCCAAGATCATAACGTTAGTTGCTACAAGTGAATTATAAAGGAGGAGTAGAGCATTGGAGGATTGGCTATTCGATGTGAGATTGTTTCTGACTATGTGAGCCGTGTCAATTGTCATGCCATTACTGGAGGCATTGTGGTTTGTGGCACTGGCAAGATGGAGAGTTGGGGAAATATGATGGCGAGTTTGTGATTCTGTTGCTTGATCCATTCAAAGCCCCAGCTCGTATATAAGGAATCACTACCCTTCAAAGAAGGGCACTGGAGAGAGAGCTACCGAATAGAACTTTCATTATCTCCATCTGAAGAGAGAGTTTCCAGGAGCAAGAAAGAGAGGAGAGAGAGAGCGAGAGCGCGAGAGAGAGAGAGAGAGAGAGAGAGAGAGAGAGAGAGAGTAGGGATTTCTCACTGTCTTACTTGATATCGTAAAAGGAGTAGCAACAAGGTGGCGAGAAGCGATTAGACTTGGGGGACGTCGTCTAGAGCACTAGCTTCACAGCTAGCATCATCTTCGTCTTTCTTCTTCTTCTTAGTTGCGAACAAGGCACTTCATCTTTTCCCGTTTTGGAATATAGCCACCGTCGCTCTACTCGTCAACTTCTTGCATGGCAAGTTGTCACTGTGCAATAAGCCACCTCTAGGAGCACAGTTTCTCTCTCTTCCCCACCTCAGACTACCATCACCACCTCTTCTTCTTCTTGCTTCACTTCCTTATCCTCTTGTGGCCTTGTCATCTCGTCATCTCTTCCACCTAGCCACAATAACCCCCTCTACTTGTGCATTGTCTACTGGATCCCTCATCCCTTTTCCTTTCCCCTTCTTCTGTACTCTCCCACCTCGATCGTACACGGTCGATCTGTCGACCCGACCGTCACTCGACCAGCATCTGATGTTGCCCATCGTGCGCCTCCCGTTTTGTGCAATGTTGCTCGTCACCCCAGTCCACCTACAGTCGTTTGTAGCAAATCTCGCCCCTAGTCCTCACCTCTAACATTGCAGCCACCTGGTTCCCATCGTTGCCCTCACTCCACCTCACTTCGGTCAACATCCATCGCCGACTCCCTCTAACGTCATGTCAATCGCTGCCATCTAATCATTCTACTACTCGTCCTATCATAGCTACAACGAAGTCATAGTATACCGCCATCGGTTCTGGTAGGGTTCCCCCTCCTCTCTTTGTCTTTCTCGTGCGCGCACATGCTGGCATTAGAGAGGATCACTACTATCTATGCATCGTCTCCGTTGTACTATCATAGTAGGTTGAGAGATAGAGAGAGTTAACTAGGAGTAAGTTAGTCATTTGATTCTTATTAACTCATCTAGGGTTAACTATAGAAATAGTATGTCGAGGGTAAGAACACGATGAACAATTATTTGAGATTTTGGGGGTTTACGGACAAATTCAGTAAAGATAAGGATATAGTGATTATTCCGATATATCTTGGAGGTATACGGATAATTTTTCCAACAAAGTTAGTGGAGCCCTAGCGTTCTCGTCCATAGTACGGTTTTTGGTTTTTCTCGCTGTCGCCGGCGGCGACGCCAGAGTCGGAGAAGGGAAAGAACACTCGCCGTCGCTCTTATGGTAGCGCCATATCTCTGATCTTGTACAGTCGTAATGGCGCCTCTCGTAGCTGTTCCGCCCTAAAATGGCGATTATTTCTTCAATTTTTATAGGCCCCCAAGAAGGAGAAGGCACCTCCTCCGTCTTCGAAGCCCGCCAAGTCCGGCGGAGGCGGCAAGCAGAAGAAGAAGGTGCGTATCCACTGCCAGTTCTAGGGTTTGAGGTCGTCTTCTGAGCGCCTGTGGCCTTGTAGGTCCGGATCTGATGGTTTAGGTGCTTTTTCCTGAGTCCAGAAGTGGAGCAAGGGGAAGCAAAAGGAGAAGGTGAACAACGCTGTGCTGTTCGACCAGGCGAACTACGACAAGATGCTGTCGGAGGTCCCCAAGTATAAGCTGATCACCCCGTCCGTGCTGTCCGAAAGATTGAGGGTAACATGATCCTAGACTGCCTCCTCCATGTCGTTGTCTTATTAGTCTGATAAAAATGGTCGCTGCTGATCTGTTTGGTCACTTCTTCTGCTTGCGGATTATCTTAATTTCTGTGCTGTGCATCCTTATATATGTGAGTCCATTAAGGATATGGTATTAGGTCTCTTGTTACAAGGTTCACTGGAGAATACACATAGCTGCTTGTTTTTCGATTTGGACAGGATAATATGCCGTTTTGTTTTTCTGTGCATTAGCTTATCCAAGGATATTGATGGATTCCTTTGTTAGTAAACTTTGGAAGAGAATGCAATTGCTTCGTCGCTGCTGATGCCCTCGCTGGCTGAATAACTAGACGATTATAAGCTGGTAGCTTAATGCTCGGTTCGTTTAAATGTCACGAGCTCAGGTGTACTTGCATGCTTGTGCCATGGGTGGCATTTTCACAGTCCCCGCTATCGAGGCGGCGGGCTGCTGTCCTTGTTCATGTGGTTCAATGTGTTTTCATTTTCGTGGGTTGAGACAGAGATTTTGTAAAGATATCTGTAATTTATTCTTCAGATTCAACAAAATGTAATTCAAAATTTTACTTGCTTACCTCATCTCGAAGGAAGTGATGCCTTATTTCAATTTTTTTTGTGCGAGAATGCTGAATGGGATACTTGGTTACATTAATGGCACTGGTATTATCACACATGATGGGTAGGCATCTAAGATCTACTCCGTAGTCTTAGAGTTGGTGCTTTATCCATAGCACCTGGGTTCCATAGCTACCTATAGCAATGTATTCAGCCTCTGTAGTGGAAAGTGCAACAGAGTGCTGCTTCTTAGAAGCCCGTGAAACTAAGTATACCCCTAAGAATTGACAGTATCCACTAGTACTTTTTCTATCAAGTTTGCATCCAACATAATCAACATCAGTATACGAGATTAAATCAAAAGAACATGATGTTGGGTACCACAACCCCAAGTCATTTGTGCTAGCACCATATCTTAGAATTCTTTTTACAGTAATTAGATGGGATTCTTTAGGATTGGCTTGAAATCGAGCACACATGCAAGCACTAAATTGAATACCAAGCCTAGAAGTAGTGAGATAAAAAAGAGACTCGATCATACCTCGGTATGTTTTAGGATTTATAGATTTACCATTCCTGTCTGCATCTAGGGATGCATTAATTCCCATGGGCGTGGATATGTACTTGACATCCTTCATTCCAAATCTCTTCAAGATCTCCAATGTATACTTGGACTGGTTTATGAAGAAGCCTTCTCTAGTCTGTGTGACCTACAGTCCAAGGAAGAATTGAAGTTCCCCCATGAGACTCATTTCAAATTCTTTTGTTATAAGATCAACAAACTATTTGCACATATTGGAATTAGTTGAACCAAACACTATATCATCTACATATACCTACACAAGGATGATATGGCCATTCATCACCTTTGTGAAAAGGGTTTTGTCAATCTTACCTCTACTGTAGCCTTTGTTGGTCAGATGCGTATTGAGTCTATCATACCAGGCCCGTGGAGCCTGCTTTAATCTATACAGTGCCTTGTTCAATTTGTAGACATGATTAGGCAAGTCAACATGCTCAAAACTAGGCGGATGTTCAATAAAAACTTCATCTTTTAACAAACCATTCCAAAAAGTACTTTTGACATCCATTTGTAGCTTAATACCTAGAGAACATGCAAATGCTAAGAGGATTCTGATGGCTTCCAATCTTGCTACAAGGGCATATGATTCTTAAAAATAAATTCTAATTTCCTGATTATACCCCTTAGCCACTAATATGGCTTTATTTCTTGTTATGACCCCATCCTCATTTAATTTGTTTCTAAATACCCATCTAGTCCGAATGACATGTTGGTCTGTGGGCCTAGGGACCATATTCCACACTTGATTTCTTTCAAATTGATTAAGCTCCTCATCCATGTCATTGACCCAATTTTCATCTTTCAAAACTTCTTCAATATTCTTAGGTTCAAACTAAGAAACTAATGCAATGAGGTCTTCATTGTGCATATTTTTATGAAATGATCTGGTCCTAGGAGAGTTATGCAGGTTTACTATGACATTTTAGATAGGATGATATTTTAAGGTTTGAATATTTGTAAATGACTCACCAGGCTGCAGGGACTTCGGTCGACTGACCTATCTCTTGCTCTATGGGCTGTTGTTGGTTGCCTTCTCCTTGCTCTTCTTTGGACTCCAGGAATACACTATCATCTTCCTCCATTTTCCTGTCATCAATGCCTTTAGCTGATTTATCATTCAGCTTAGCAAACACAACATGTGGAGTTTCTTCCACTGTTTGATTTTTCACATTAAAAACCCTATATGCTCTAGAAGATTCAGAGTATCCCAAAAATATTCCAACATCACTCTTAGCCTCAAACTTATCAAGATCAGCATTGTCATTATTGTGGTGTACCATTTTGAACCAAAAGCTCAAAAATAGGCTAAGTTGGGTTTCTTAACTTTGAGCATCTCATTGGGTGTTTTCTTACATTTTAGCCTTACCATGACCCGGTTGATTATGGAGCAAGCCGTCTTTGTAGCTTCAGCCCAGAACTTCCTTGGCAACTTATTTTCAACTAGCATTGTCCGGGAAATCTCCACAGTTGTCTGGTTCTTTCTCTCTACAACACCATTTTGCTCTAGGGTCCTGGGAGACGAGAATCTATGAGTTAATGGGACATTAAAAATGATGAATAAGAAAAACGATGAATCTTGCGGGCTAAAAACGAGTGTCAACACTCCCCAGGCCGCTCGTCAACAAAAGTCGCTACCACCGCGGGTAAGGCATCAAACCGCGCATACATGTTTGGACGTCGGCCCCAGTATACTAGCTCAGTGGGAGATACCTCCCCAACCACCGCAAGTAAGGCATCAAACAGCGCATACGTCTTCAGACGCCGGCCCCAGTATACACGCTGAGTGGGATATATCTCCCCAGCCACCTCTAGTAAGGCATCAAACCGCGCATACTTCTTCGGACGTCGGCCCCAGTACACCAGCTCAGCGGGAGATATCTCCCAAGCCACCGTGGGTAAGGCATCCAACCGTGCATACGTCCTCGGACGCCAGCCCCAGTACACCAGCTCAGCGGGAGATATCTCCCTCGCCACCGCGACTAAGGCATCATACCGCACACACATCTTCGGACGCCTGTCCCAACATTCCAGCCTACCAGGAGCTATCACCTGAAGTCATTGAGCAGGCAATCAATGCCACCTTCCAGATAAAACAAGCGGAAGGTTCCTAGATTGAGATCCTGGCAAAGAAAAGTCGCCAACCTCACCCTGCCAAGACATCAGTTCGGAGATATCCCCACGGGGATTTATCAGCTCCAGCTCTGGTTCCTCCTCCTCCTACTCCCCTGGAGGCGGCCTTCGCCAAGAAATAGGAGAGGAATAGGAGGAAGAACCTCAAGAGGCAGCTCAAGAAGCAAGCCGAGTAGGTGGCTGCCTTGCAATCCCCAGTAGAGCTAACACCCCTCCAGAAGCTGTAGCTGCTCATCGACAGTCTAGTGGAATAAATCCCTCCTCGTCCTACCGATCGTATCCTACTTGATAGCTACATCCTGATGGAAGAAATACAGAAAGGAGCTCGCCTCAAAAACTGGGTCCAGGAGATGATCCAGAAAGTCAAGAATGGTGAAACTCTCCTCATCCCAAAAGAGCTCTCCTTGTTCTATAAGGATAAAGAGATCACGCCAGACCAGCTCGAGGAAATGCTCAGAGGCTGCACCTGTAATATGGTGGCTATCCCACCCCCAGACAACATCAACGCCTCTCGGCAAGGTGAGCCAGTAGCCTCCCAAACCAGACAACGAGCCACCACCTTGCTCGGGCTACAGTCGACTCCAGAGTACACGGGCCGTGGCCGGGGTCATGGCCGTAGATGCGGTAAAGGTCACGGGAGGATCCCCGAGTTACCTCTTCACCCGTCTACCTTTAACCCGGAGCGAGTCATCCTCTTTCGAGGAGAATAACCCGCCCCTATTCCACTTGTGGAAATTCGGGGGGATCTAGCATCTTCGATCCTTCCGGCTCAGAGGATATAGCCGCCAACACCCCCATCCTTGCATCAACTCAGACCTCTCCTACAGAACAAGCAGGGCCGTCCGGTAAGGATGGACCGGCCCTCCAGCCATCTACAGAAGAGCCATCATTGGCGCCCCCATTCCGGGAGTCCACGGGTGATCATGGTCAGCCCGATCCCAGTGATAAAGGCAAAGTGGTGCAACTCCCTGACGAGGAGTAGCGCGGTGACCTGTAGAAAACTCAGCCTGACATACTACCATCACTGGAGGATGCTCGAGCTCGAGTTGACCGGAAGGTCCTCCACCAGATGAAGCATTTCCCCGCCAGCATCACAATCTGGGAAGCTATTGCTTGGAGTAAAGAGTAGAGGGAAACCCTTATCAAGATACTTCAAGAGCCAGAAGCCTATGAGACACATGCAACAGAAATGAAGGCCGCCACATATGAGGCCTTCGCCGCCGCTGTCACCTTTACGGAGAAGGACTTGCTGCTCTCCCCTCCATGTCACAATCTCCCTCTTTACATGAAGGGAAAAATCAACGGGCATGAAGTAAATCGGATCCTAGTGGATGTCAGTGCGGCTGTCAACATCATGCCCCAGAAAATAATCAAGATTTTATATCCGACCCCCTACCTCCAGAAGGTCCAGGCGGTCAAGATATCTTGCTTCAATCAAGACACCGAGGATGTCCTCGATCGGGTGGATGTCGACTTGGTGCTCGATGATTTCGTCTCCAAGGTGACCTTCTACATCATCGACGCTAACACGTCCTACTGGGTGCTATTGGGCAGGCCCTGGCTCCATGAAAATTGGGTAGTCCCCATGTCTTTAACGAGGATCTGAATAACATTACAATTCTTAGGTTCACATATAAATAAAATTCCATTAAGGTTATTTACGTAAAAATTCTAAGAATCCTTTACTATCACATAATTGGCTTTTAGCTGGCGGCACTTACGTCCAACTAGAAGACGGAGTAATGCTTTGTTTTTAGCGGCGGTTATGTTCCTCCGCGTTGGCGGACCCTCCATTAAGGAGGCTGTCCGGTAGTAGGCCGTCTCGTAGCATGGAGCATTTCACGTACACAAAGTCACAAATGCAGAGTCCTTTCTTAACCCATCCCTAATTATTTTATAGTTTACCATCTTCATGATCCACTCTCCAAGAACACTCAAGATTCCCATTGTTTTATCTCCAACTTCTCTCTTGTTTTTGGCAGAGACCAGATGGGTATCTCTGATGCCAATCTAATCTTTTGCATGAGTTGGTGTCAAGGCTGTGGCTCGGTGAGCACCCTGTTCTTTCTTTCCCTGTGTGTTCTTTTACGTACTCATGTTTTCAAATGGGTTATCAAAGATTATGGACATGAACAGAAGATCTCTGAGTTTGTTCAGAGGGTTATTTTACCTGGGCATTGAAGGTGTAGCGCTGAATGCCCTTCCAGTTGTCCACATCGTAGGCGGTGTAGTGCTTGCAGCAGGAGGCGATCTTGAGCCTGTTGGGCTCGTCGGCGTCCTGCAGGCCCCGGACGTAGGCGACGGCATACTTGCTGGTGAGCAGGGGGTCCTCGCCGGGCGTCTCCTGGCCCCTCCCCCACCGCGGGTCTCTGAATATGTTCACGTTGGGGCTCCAGTACGTCAGCCCGGCCAATCCCACGTTGTACATCGCCCTGGCTTCAGTGGAGACCACCTGTTAGGGAGACAGAGGCACACGCTTACATCCATGTCAATGCAGCCACATCTGAATAATCCAGATTTCAGATATCAGAGAACATATGCAACTGTTAAAGATAGCTCTCCAGGATAGTTCAACACGCTATCTACCAAACGATTGGTGGGAAAGTTGCATGGAGTTGTCTGAAGGACAAAGCCGTGTTACTGGCCTTTAACTGCTCCCAGTGCTCCATAATTAGCAGGAGTAATACGGCGAGACCAGAATACGGCAAATTTGCGCTCTGTAACATCACTGATCTAATTTATTTGGCAAGTGATTGACCACCTAACAGTGGCTATTTTAAAGATTCTAAGGTCATTTAGCCACTGGATTAGTTTTTTAAACCTGTAGTTTAAGGTTCACAGGAATACAAAAGCTACAGTGACTACTTAGCAGTCATCCCAGAAATTTATTGCAGCTATGTGGACTACCTGCACAGGGCTCTTTTTCTGTCAGTTCCTCTGAGCTCCTTTTCTTCAAAGTGGTTTTCTTTTCTTCTCGAGGGAATAAACCTTTTGGACTTTTTTTTTCACATTTGCAGTCAAAATCTGCTGTTGGAATTTATGACAAGAGATGGCAGTCGGTGAACGACGAAAACTTTTTGCATTAGTAACTGTAGAAGTTAGTGTGGTTAAATTCCTGTACCGACTGAGCTTAAAGAGGGAAGGCTCCAAAACAAGGGCTCTGTTTTAAAAGCTCCTCCCCCTCCATATTTCCAGCTGGAAACATGCATACATGCAGAAATGTGGACATATTCTGGTCCCTGAGAACTTAGCTATCCAAGTGGCCAATTCCAGAAGGATGTGAGGCAGACAGGCACATGCGGAAGCTGAAAGAAACAAAACAGGGTCGAAGGAGAAAAGAAAGAAACATAGCTGGAAGAGAAAAGAAGGAAAGATCAGGAGGCCAGAACTTTGGATTCCACTCTCTCCAACTTTCACTGGCTTTCAGCGCTGGCATCATGGAAACTAGATACAACCAAGATTTAGGCAACTAACAGGAATGGATTGATAGTTTTCCTTCTTACAACCCTTAAGCAAACAGAAACAATTGACATGAGGAAAGATCTATCTTAATTCCATTCTCAGAGCAGTACCCTTGCCTATTTGAGGGAAGAGGGGAAAAGGAGAGAACCTATGTTCCCAATTAGGTCAGTCTTGAAATATAGGATCCAGTTAACCAACCCAAACAGATGGCCTCGCCTGTGCCATCCATCGCCCCAAACAGATGGCCTCGCCTGTGCCATCCATCGCCAACAACTTGGTTGTTGGCGATGGATGACACGATTTCTAGTTATATTTTTATTGGGCAAATTTTTTGAAGGGGATTCATTCACCCCCCCCCCTCTGAATCTCGTTTTGCACCACCATCGGATCAACATTCTGTTGGTGGATCAGGGGTGAATTAATGGTAGGGGTGCAGATGAGGTGGGCCTAGATATAGGTTGTGATATGGGTCGGGGAGAGATAGTTGCTGGCCGGATAATGCAAGGGGGTTGGCTAGGAATGTGGTTGGCGGCGACAACAGAGGTGCTTTCCATATGCCAACCTTGCCCTCTTCCCACTTCCAGGAAGGGAGAGATAGGGTTGACCTGTTTGCTAGGTTGTTTATGCTCCGGGAGTGGGTTCTGAATGATGCCCATATTTGGTTACTGTTGGGCCTACTGAGGTTGTTGCTGTGACTGTGGCTGTGGTTGTGGCTGTTATTGTTGTTGTTGTTGTTGTGGTCTAGGAGGAGGTCTCATGGCCTTCAAGGTGGCAATGTAGCGTCTCATTTCATCCTAGTCAATTTCACCTTGGTCATTCATATCATAAATGTAGTCCTTGAACTGAAAGCATGTTTCCACTATATGACCCAGTTGTCTATGAAAGACGCAGTATCTGGAAGTGTTAACGTTTTGGAGCATACGAGTCTCTCCCTGGGCAGAGTGAGTGCATTGGCAGCCATAAGAGCATTAAATATGTCCGATAATGTTTTCAGCAATGGTGGGTAGTGAGCTCTCTGGGGTCCAATCGGTCTCCTTTGCTGTTGAGGAGGGCCGTAATTTTCAGGGGGTGGAACTTGTTAGTACTGAGGAGGTGGTTGTTGTTACTAGGGATGGAAGGGTTGAGGCATGTTGTTCTGGAGGAAGTTATTTTGAGGTGGAGGACAGTAGGGCTGTGGACCTTGCTGACTTTGTTGGAAGGGGCGTTGTGGTGTTTGTGGCGGCCTTGGGTTGGCTAGCTGGTTGGGGCTACTAACTGCACTCACCTGTTCATTTGTGACGATCCCTTCCGTCACCTCGCCCTGAACGCTGACGTTCATCTTTCTGACCACCCTTGGCTTTGGTTGTTCGAACATATGCATGAGAGGGGAATCTTCCAACTATATTTGAATATACTGGGTCCTCTCATACAACTCCTCCATTGTAGTGAGCTTGTTCATAGTCAAGACATGTCTGAATTGAGGGGTGGCATTAGACATGATCATTTTGACTTGTTCTGACTTTGAGAGGGTATCCCTCATCCTCTCTACTAGGGACCTCCATCTGTCAGCATATTGGATGAAATCTTCATCCGACATCATCTTCTCAGCCACTGGATCGGTGATGGAAAGGGAGGGACCGACCCAATCCTGGTACTTCTTAAGGAACTTCCTTTGGACTACATCAAAGTTCTCGGCGTCACTCGACTCTAGGGAATAGAACCATTCTAGTGTAAGGCCATCCAATGATCTCCTAAAGAGGTATGTCAATGATCTCTTATCATTTTGCCAGAAAGAGGATGCATACATGAAGTCCTTCAAATGAATGAAGGGGTTGCCAGTGCCATTGTACCTACGGTACGTAGGCATTTTAGAAGGGGGAAGGTGGAATACTGGGAGGACCAGTAGGGAAACCTCAGGGGTGGACTTTACGTCCACCATTTTCTTCAGATACCGAAATTGCTCATCCATTTTGTTTAGCTTAATGAGGAGAGTCTGGGTGAGCACATCGATTGGGGAAGGTGGTGCTTGCCACAAAGGAGGGACAGGCCTTCCGGAGGCCTGAGAAGGGAACCTCAGATAAGAGGAGTATTGGGGTCTACCAGTGGATGGAACCGGCTGAATTGGTGTTTGAGGGATGGCTGGGGTCAGGGACTGTGAAGGGAATCAGAAAAAGGGAGGCTGCTGACTTGCCTACCCGAGAGGTGAGGAGGAAGGAATCGCCTATGCTGGTTCTTGAATAGGGGTGGCAGTCGGAGTTGGCTCCGGAGGAGAGGGGGAGACAGACTTCCCCTTCAGGATGGCCTGAAGGACCTGAAGTTTCTCAGGGCTGAGCTGAGTGGTGGCTAGGACATCTAATAGGGATGGGATGTCTTGGGAGGGGGGTGCATCCCCAACAGTGACTTGCACCTCATGCGAGGGCTCATAGGATGGGCCTGCGTCCATGGCATTGACATGTGGCTCACCTTGGTGGCCATGGTCTGGGTTGTACTCCCCACCCAGGGGGTCGGCGCGGCCCGCCCGGGTCGATCAGCTCAGGTCGGGCGGGTTCGCGCCGTCGAGGTCGGTCGCGACGAGCGCCGCGCCGCCGATGACCGCCGCCTTGGCCTCCATCTCGGCCCGGATCGTCAGCTGGTTCTTGAGGAACTGGTCGTTGACCAGGCCCGTGGCGAGCGAGATCCCGTGGCTGACGAAGAAGCTGACCTGCTTGAGGTCACCGACGAACGCGACGCCCGGCGTGAGGCCGTACAGCGGCACGATGTTCGCCCGCCAGATGCGGCCGGTCTGCTGCAGTTCCTGGCCGGCGAGCGCGACCATCGCGTCGAGGAGCTCGAGGTCGACCTTCTCGTGGTCCTCCGGCGACATCGCGATCGACACGGTCGACGATGCCCCGATCTCGAGGGCGCCGCGCTGCGCCTTCGTGATCGCCCGGCGGAGGGTCGTCGCGATGTCGGTGTCGAACGCCTGGGTCTGCATCAGGTCGACGCTGTCGAGCAGCTCGTCGGCGACCTCTGCCTGCGCCTTGGCGCGGACGCCGTTGACCATGGTGACGTCGATGAGGTTGGACAGCAGGGCGTTGTGCCACAGCTGCTGGTTGTTCACCGTCTGCACGTGAGCGATGGTCTCCGGGTTGACGGTCTCCGGCGTGATCGTCAGGTGCGACTCCTGCTTGGTCGTGCCCGGGGCGGCGACCGCGGCGTTGTTCGTGAACGACGTGCGGAAGATCTTGATCGCGTCCGGCGCGCCCTCCACGACGTTGATCGCGTTGAAGATGTCGATGATCGACAGCGACACCGGGGCGATCACGTACTGCGGCGGGGTGGTCGTCTCCGTGATGGTGACTGAGTTGCGGAACGAGCCGATCCGGCCGATGACGGTGCCGTCGGGCGGGTTGCTGCCGGCCGGGAACTGCGCCGTCATCGCCTTGTACTCGGCGCTCGCGACGACGATCTCGCCGGGCGTCTTACGGGTGTTGCCCGGCCGGGTGGTCGCGGCGGGCTGCGCCGGCTCCGCGTCGGCTGCCGCGAGGTCGACGAACGAGGCGACGGCCGCCGCGTCGGCGTCCATCTTCTCGATCTGCGGTCGCAGCTCGTTGGCCTTGGCGACGTGCGCGTCGAACTCGGCCTGCTCGGCCTCGGTCTTGACGCGGCCCTCGGCGGTCGCCTTCGTGTGGATGTCCTGTGCAGCCTTCCGAGCGGCCGCGTACTGCTCGCGGATGTTCACGAGTCCTCCTTACGGGGGTGGGGGTTGGTGTGCGGCTGCTCAGATGTCGAGCAACACGAGCGCGTCGCGGTCACGTGACGCGCTGTCGGCGCCCTCGGGTGAGGGGGTCGAATTGGGGGCCGGCGCGTCTGCGCCGAGCAGTCGCCGGGCGTCGGCGACAGTCATGATCCGGTCCTCAAACGGGTCCGGCGCGGGCTCGGGCGGGTCGGCAGCGGCGGGCGCGTCGGCCTCCGCTGCGGCCTGCACCCGGTCGGCGAGACCAGCAGCGACCGCGTCGTCGGCGGTGTACCAGGTCTCGGCCTTCATCGTCGTCCGCCAGCCCTCGACGTCGCCGCCGGCCTTGCGGGCGTACATGCCGGCGATGTTGTCCGACACCTTGTCGAGCACGTCGGCCATCGCGCGGAAGTCATCCGCCCAGCCGTACGCGATCGCGCTCGCGTCGTGGATCATCAGCATCGAACCGGGGTTCATCACGAGCTCGTCGACGCCGACAGCGATGAACGACGCCGCGGAGGCTGCGAGGCCCTGCACGACGGCGGTGACCTTCGCCGGGTGCGCGGACAGGATGTTCATGATCGCGAGTCCGTCGAACACGTCGCCGCCCGGCGAGTTGATCAGCAGGCGGATGTCGGTCACGTTCGACGGGAGCGCGTCGATGGCATCGGCCAGCTCGGCCGCCGACAGGCCCCACCAGCCGCCCCACGAGTCGATCGGGTCGTACAGGCGGATCGTCGCCGTCGCGCCCTCGACGACGGTCGTCGGGACGTCGTTGCGGGGCCGGGTCGACGACCGGTTCGCGATGAACCGGTGCACGTCGCGCGCGTTCTTCGGCAGCATCACTGCCCTCCTTCGTTCTGCGGGTCGGGGGCGGTCGCCGCGACCGGCGCGTCGACATCGAGGGTGGCGCCGGCGTCGTTGATGATCTGCCGTGCCTCGGGAACGGTGATGACTGTTGATCAGTTGTCCTTATAAAATTCAAATTCAAGCCATCTGCCGTAGCAGAACATTTTAAATACAGTACTCTGCTTGTATGATATATATACTCGACTAACAGCTTGGAAAGGCCAAAACTATTTATTGTGTTTCAAGCTGACTGACATTATGCAGAATACTCGGGGACACGCTTCTATCTCTCAAAAACAGAAGGGAGTATTTTAATCTAGCTTTACTTGACTTTATCATTTATATGGACTAAACAAATACCCTTCTGTTATCTGACAGTCCTAGGATAAAAAGAAAACCTACGAAAAGGACGCTGCTGGAAGATACGTTGAAAAAGGAAGATCTTCTTCTCAGACAAAGCTTTGAAAATCAAAAAGGAAGATCTGCCATCTGAATTTTCGTAGACCTATGCAAGAAGCGACTCGCTACAGAAAAGAAGAAGAAAACGCTGCTCTATAATGGCTACAAGCTCAAAAAAGATAATGAAGTTAAATCTCGCCAGCGTGTGTAACGTCAACCTGGGTGTGTCTAACGAGCTTCAGATAAACACTAGGTTTTGTCTAATGTTCACCAAGCTGTCTCTAACGGACCAGAGCTAAGAAAGGCTATGAATAGAGCAATTAAGCAACCGAGAAAAGAGCGTAGCGTAGTGCCATTCACGATCACATTTATGCACGAGCCAAACAAGCAACACCCAATTTCCACAAGCCCTTTGCAAGTGTTCAAAGAAGCTAAAGCCAAAACTAGCCTCAACCACTTCTGATGCTGAGCGCTCAATAGAAGAAGCCAAAGCGATCTCGCCTACAATCTTCTACAGCTTCTTCTCTCAAAGCCTTCTGATACTCTGTTTTCTTTCTTAGAAGGCTTTTTCATTCGTTCAATTCAAGATTGATAATTTCATTCTTATTTCTTCATCTTGAACTGCCTGCGTTGCATTGTACACAAACTTACCTATCTTAGAGGCATTTTCTGTGTAACCTCAATTTATAAGAGGTGTTCTTCTCCTTGGGGGCATAAGGTCTTGCTTGAGGGCAAGAGGACCAACAGGAGGTCGGTATCCTGCAGGTCTGGCTGAACCTAAAAGTCAGTTGGGGTCTTAGTGAGAGGATGCCCGTGATGTGGCCAAACACCTAATCAAAAACGGCCAGGTCTGGCCAAGCCTATAAAGTAGCTGGGGTTCTAGTGAGAGGATGCCCGTGGTGAGATGAGCACCATATCAAAAACAGCATTTGTACTATTCTCGAGAGATAATGAAAATCTTAGTAGTTGTTGGCTACTAGACGTAGGGCTGATAGAGATCAGCGCCGAACCAGTATAAAAATCCTTGAGTCCCTTGTGTGGTTGCTCTTGCTGTTATATTTTTGCATACTCCGTTTTCGCAACACACAAGTTTTCAACATCATTTAATTATCGGTTGTGAGTGATAATCGCCGGTGTTCTTAGCTCATCATATTGCGATTAATTTTTACCCATTCACCCCCGTCTGGGTTAATAGCCACATCTGGGCAACAAGTGGTATTAGAGCTCATACTCTCTGTACTTAAAGATCTAACGATCAGAGAGCAAAGATTTTAAATGGCTGTAATGACAGAAGGTCATTCTGTCGACTGTCCTCCACAATTTGATGGTCTTGATTTTACCTATTGGAAGACTCAAATGGAGCTCTTCCTTAAGGGACAAGACTATGAATTGTGGATGATAGTGGATGAGGGAGACCTCACTGTCAATTGGCCCAAAGAACAATGGACAAATACTGATAAGGCAAATTTATCTTTAAATGCCAGGGCCAAACACTTTCTATGTTGTGGACTCTCGAAGAAAGTGTTCAACAAAGCCTCAACCTGCATAACAGCTCAAGACATTTAGAACAAGCTAAGACTGAAATATGAAGAGTTTGACTCCTGCTCGTTAACTATACAATTCAATGAAGAGGCTAGTGTGGCCAAGATGGCCAGTGACGAAAAGAAAGAATCAAATCAGGTAAGTAATTCTAATCTCAATTTTGATTCTGATTCTAATGATGTTGAGTATGCATCAGGAGAACTTGTCCTCCTTGAAGAAGAAAAACAACACATGAGTTTCAATGAAAATCTTGAAGATAATAAGGTAAGTTCTCAATCTCATTCTCATGCATTAAATATTGGAAGCATGCATAAATCGAGTAAATCTGTAAAATAATTGATTTTCTTCTTTTCCATCCTAGGGGTATTTGATGCATTGGTGCAAAGTAGATGGAACCACCCAGTTCTGATGCAGGTACGACCGACCTTGTAGTGCCTTGTATGAGGTGTCGACATTAATGACATGGAACTACACCTTAGTGGTGAAGTCTCCCAATAAAAGTTTGAATATTGCCACACCCATGGGGACTTTGAATTTCTGGCTGAACCCAGCAGTCTTCATATCCCTAACCTTGATCAGGTGCACAATGAAATAATGCTTCTGATAGACCCGATAAGGAGGTATATTTACTACTGCCCCTGGGTCTATTAGAATTCTATTTATGGGCTGGCCATTTAATTGCCCCTTCATGTATAAGGGTCTATTTTGGTTGACTGTTGGTAAGAGAATATCTTCATCGGCAAAGGTAATAGCCTCTTCTGAACACATCTCGGCAAAGTAGCTTTTGAAACACACTGGGGTTTGCAAGGCTGCAATGACGACCTACCGAGTTTCTTCATCTAGGGAGTGTATCTCCCAGACATTGAATCTTGCTAGAATTCTCTTTGGTCATTTCAATATTCATGTGCCAGCTCGTACATTGTCCACCCTTGCTTCTTCAGCTTTGTTGTGCTTACTATAGCCTGGTGTCGAAGGTGTCAGCTCGACAGGCAGTCTATCTTGTTCTTCGGGAGTTACCTGATCCCGACTCATTTGATCACCTGGTTCATTTATTTGGATGGGTTTGTCAATAAGGGTGATGCCCTCGCCACTTTTATCTACCAAAAATGACACACCTGAGGCCTCGGTGGAAGCGTTTTTAGCTTTGATTCTTGCTGCTTGCCCTTCTTTGCCATCCAAAATTTAGTGAATGAGGGGACTCCCTGGCCACTCATATCTTCGGGGTAGAGGAATGGTGGAGGTGGGACTCTTGTGCCCTTTATCTCAGGTTTGGGGATTTGGCATGGCTATTCACCCCTGAACACGATATTGTGGTTAGCCGAGGACAGACATCCCCACTTCCTCCCAGACCTAGTGGCATGCTTGGAGGTCAAAGTTTTAGCTTGGTTTGCTTCAGCCGATGTGAAATAGATTTCTTCATCACCTTCTTCAGAGCTTTGGGCCATGCTAAACAAAGTCGACAAAGTGTTGTAGGAGACAATGCTACCTTTCTTTTTGTTCTTTGATTTCTTCTTTTTCTTTCTTTTCTCGGCTAGCACTTGACTGCATGGAGTATCTTTCGGGGCAATCCCTCCCCAAAATTCATCTTCAACTTCTTGCTCTAGCCTGAGGGAATCTAGATGTTCCCAAGGGACATTCTTTTGCAGCCATTTGACTCTGGGGTGGCTTCTTGATGTACCCACAATGGGGCTTGCTTCTTCTTATTATCGGTCAGCCTCTTGATGACCATTCGAGGGGCCATATCATGCAAGACTTGGGATATAGCAGGCGAAGCTGGCTGGGATGTAATGCCATGAATATGGACCCCCGAAATAGGGCGGGATGCTGGTCTTCTTTTCACCTTTGTCAGCACCGTCTGTCAGTTCTCCTGGTCTATTGTTGGGGTCAGCACAAAAGCCTCATAGGTGTGCTTTGTGCAAGCTTCTGCCACCTCCTCGAGCAATTGCTGATATAATGATTTCATGTTGATGGTTGCCCCCAGTGCGGGCATTTCATGCTGGTGTGGAGGATCTATCTTGTACTCGTCCATCTGTAGCTCCACCTTTTTAATCAGACTTTCAATGACATCCTTGAAGACATAATAGTCTTCAATAGGGTGCCCGAGCATCTGATGATATGGGCAAAAGTGAGGATCATCTTTCCTCCTAGCATCACTTGGCCTCTTTGGGTCTGGAAGTGTAATCTTGTTGTAGCGGATAGCCCATTCAAATAGGACCTGAGTCTTCTCCTTGGGGAAGGAGTACAGCTTCTTCACTTTATTCTACAAGGATGGGCCCTCCTGACGTTCAGTTGGCTTAGTAGGAGGAGGGTCGGCAACTCCCTTGTCTTTATCTTTCTGCTGCTCAAACGCCTGGAAGTCTACAATATGAACTTCCAACCTACATTAATTGAAGACCTAGTTAAGTTGCAAGAGAATGATCCAATATTGATGGAGATTAAAACCAATATTGAACAATGACCAAAATTTTCCATTTTGACCGATGGAAGGCTATTGTTTAAGGATCGACTCTGCATGCCAGTTTAATAAATTGTTAACTTAAATATGAAATAATTTAATTATTAATTAGATATCCGTTTACAGGTCTAAACTCGATGAACCTTGTTTCCAATCAATAAAAGCGACCCTCACCCCCTCCGAAATACAAATCCCAACGAGAGAGCGAAAAGGTTCCTCAGCGGCAACACAAAAAATAAAGAGCTCAAAAAGGGGTGCTAAAACCTAAAAGAGCGAGTCAACAAGAATTTAGTTTCTTACAGCACCCCGATGTTCTCTATATTTTTTTTCGCAGTTTTCACTGTTGTGCGCAAAAATAGGGTCGCCTCCGCCTGCACGAAAAGCGAATCTGCAAAGCCTTGTCCACTCGTCTCCCACCTCTCGCCCTTACTCCTCTCCCCCACCGTCGGGAGCCAATCCGAAGGAAGAGGGGGAAGGAGAGACGGAGAGGGGTGACAGAGACACAGCAGCGAGCAAAGCCTCTCTCTCTCTCTCTCTCTCTAACCTCTCGTTTTTTCTCTCTCTTTCTTCTTGTCTCCTCATTTCTGTGTCGCCCGCCCTCCCCACCCCCTGCGCACAGCGAGGTGAGCAGAAACGGAGGCGGGGGCCGGCTCCGGTGCTGGGAATGCGGTCTCGGCACTGGGCTGGTCAGCACCAAGAAGAGGGACCCACCTCTGCCCTTTTTCTCTGCCTCTTGCTTCTGTGACTCTTCCCGTTCCCCTTGCCACTCTACACACAGCTGCGGGGGGCCCACGCGCTTCCGGTCTCCGCGCACGCAAATATATACGCTCCTAGATTCCCCAAGTCTCTCTCTCTCTCACTGTCTTCGCCGCGTCCGCTTCTTCCCTTACAGGCGTGTTGGAGGCCTTTGCCGCACCCTCGTCCTCGTCTATCCCCCCGTCTCTCTGCCTTCGTCGCTCTCTTTCTCTTTCTGTCCAGCTTTCTGCTGCAAGGTGTCGCTGTTAACCCCAGCTTGTGTGGTGGATTCCATCCGCGTTGTGTTCTTTAGCTCGTCTCCGGTTCTTGGTGGGATCCGGGTGCCGGTCGCAGGGGGGGGAGGACGCATTTATTAGCTCGGTGGCCGTCCAGGTCTTCTTTTTTTTTCCCCACCTGGTTTCCCCAGCGTGCCAGCGCCGGCGGGGCAATGTCGGGTCCGTTCTCCGGAGGGTTCACTCCTGAGAGCGGCGAGAAGGGCAGGGCGGCCCCCCGGGAGGGGTACATCCTGCAGGCGGGGGGCGCTGCCGTGGCGGCGGGCGGCCGGCTCGTGGCGGGCTCCCACAACCGGAACGAGTTCGTGGTGATCAATGCCGATGATCTTGGCCGGGTATGAGCTATTTTTCTGCGGTTTCGTATTTTCCACCCTTTGCTTCGCCACTTTTCTATTTTGCTTTTGCTCTGGGAAGCTGCCGCTCGGCGATGAGCCCGTCGCCATGGATCTGTTTTGGTAGATTTAATTAGGGATTTTTCCCCCTTGGTTTTGTCCTTCTACCATACTTGCCGATGAAAAGCTCAAAACTTGTGTCTTTTGTGTTTTCTCTTCAATTTATCCCATGGTGACTGTGCCCATTTGTTCGCGTTCCGCATTCCTCTACGGAGGCGTTTCTGTCTGGAATCCTCGTACTCTTGTCCGAGACACCATTTCTCATACCCAGTTTCCCATCGCATGTTGGCGACGCATTGGAATCCCTACTTCTTCTTGCGTTGTAGGCGGTGCCTCATTAGGCCCGCTGGAGATCTCTTCTGCCATCTGCTGGTGTCTCCCATGCCAGGATCAACAGTACACCATAACGTCTGAAAAATTTTCTTAGCACCTGTATCTCAACCTGGTGCTCAGTTCTTTGTCCCCGCGACGATGGTATCAACAAATTTATGGGTTCCTAGATGGTTCCGGAGGCTCGGAACTCCATCACGGAGCCTGTCATCTATCAATTGCCAAGACAAAGAAGAAAAAGAAACCTTGTTTCTTTTCTCTTCCCCTCTTTGCCTTCCTTCCAGTTGCTAGAGAAGCACCCGTGCACCGGTGTATGCTTTTTGTTTGCGCTCTCGTGATATCGTGCTTCAGTGCCCTTTTCTGTGGGATTATTGCTTCTGGTTTAAACTGTACTCTGTCTATTATGGTTTCTATACGTATGCCTACCATGACAACTATGGATCTCTCGTTTGCTTAAGCTCATTATTATGCTTTGTTTCATGCATCTATGGGGTAAACTACCACTCCCAAATACACCTTCTAATACTCCAACTAACGAGACAAATTCTAATTCATGCCAATATACAAAAATCACCATGTCTAAGCATGAAATATAAAGTTAAGGCAGATTTTAGGGGTATCATCCATCGCTTGCAACCTGCCTCGCCGCTTTGGTTCATCTGGTTGCTCATCTTGCGGTGCCTGCTCCTTCATCAGAGGACAATGAGCAGATCACGGGGCAGATACTGGCGGTGGACGGCGGCCGCGGCCAGACCTGATCCCCGGGGCGGCTTGCTGCCGAAGATCATCGTGCAGCGGCCACCCTAGAATAGTCCCCTCCGCCCATGGTCGATGACCCGGTGGCCCCGAGCACTAATGTGGGAGGGCTGGCAACCTATCAGCGGATTCATCGGCACCGGACGCCCCTATTAGAGATCACAAAAGTGGCTTTTCAACTCGAAAATTTCACCGCAGAGGGGGTTCTTGGCTATTGTAGGGGGTTCCTACCAGTCGATCGATGACCTGATCGGACTCTAGAGCCCACTATAACTCTCACAATGGTTTTGGGGTCGATCCCAAGTCATCGTCGACACCGCCAAACTCGGCTCTAGGGCTCTGTTCAAGTGTGCTCATAAACCAATCTCTTAAAAAGCTCTGGTTGCCATCCCCATCGACCCAACCTTCCTCCTCGACGATCCAACCTCCATCTTAATCAAGATTGACCCCATCTCATAGGATAGTTCTTCAACCATGAAAATCCAAAACAATACTACGAAAATCACATGAACGTTTGAAAATAAGCGAGAATCACAAGCAATCCATCTGGCTCTGATATCGCTATAGGGATCTGAGGAGGGTAAATCCCGCTCGGCGCATGTCAAGCCCATCTACAGCAAGCCCAATTCAACTCACGGTCCACAATGCGCTTAACTAGCCACTACAGCCCCGGCCCGGTATGAACGGCCCAGGTCGAATGGACCTCAGATTCGTCAGAATGAAGGGCCTTGGCCTGGGCGCAATGACCGCCGGATGACCCTCCGGTGACCGACCGTTATCCCCCATGATGCAGGCCTCGATCCCACAACGGGCGAGCACGCCTCACGGGCACCATAAGACTCGCAAAGAGATCGACCGACTCTAGGGTAACTGCCCCTCAACGGGAAACTCCTGCCACGATCGCGGTAACGTTACTCCACGACTTGTGCCTTTCCCTGCTAAGGGATTGGCCTTCGACACCAGGACAACTCCCTATAAAAGGGATCTCGACGGAGAACCTAGAGGAGGAGAGATATCACCAAGGAATGCCTACAGAGAAACAAGCCAGAGAGCCACTCACTCTGCTATTAGAGAGGTCACGACTGTTCATCTTCAGAGAGAGAATCCCTCCTGTACGACCTTACTACTCAGCGAGCACTCCCTGGGTGCCCACTGGGGCTAGCGAGCACTCGTCTGGAGAACCTACACTTCTCTCGGATCTCCTACTGTGACCTCCACTCTCCTCTCTTTCTCATACTCTTCTCTATTCTCCACTTGAGCCATTGCTGACTTAAGCATCGGAGAGTTGTCCCCTGGGATAACGCCCATGGCTCCTTCTGACGTCCTTCTTTTTAGTGTTTGTAGGCTTCCACGAGTGCCCGATGATCCTTCCCGACAAATAAATAGAAAAGTGTGATACGAGAACTAGAGACCAATTTTCTACCTCTCCAGGATCTAAGTTAGGATCAAATGAACATAACGGAAACAAGAGATTAAAATTTTATCCTAACACATTTAATCGTTCGGGTGTGATTCCCGTCAACTATCTACGACAAAAATTTAATTTTACATCTGCAATACATGGATCACAATGAAGCGAAAAGTAACCCTCGTGGCGATAATGAATCACACAAGTGTCTTGTCTCTAGAGGTATCCACACGGGCACGGACAACGAAATTCTCTCCACGTAGCGCTCCACGAATGACATCATCCACAGTATTTTGATAAAGTCTCTACATTAGAGATGAGGGAGAAGAGGGAGGCTCCTCCCAAGGAGGAGAGACAGAAGGAGGCGGCCCTGACTAGGACTAGGAAAACCCTGGATGCTTGGCCCAGGGCTCCCTCCATGTAATTATTTATAGACTTCTTAAATTTTCACAACAAATCTCGAGTCCATAGTTACATAAATACTCTCGTTGTTCAAAACCCACTAAGCCACCGAAGTTTGAGAAATTCAACGGGCAAGGATCTCCTGGGGAGCACATTACCTATTATGTGAATGTTATGGGGGATTTAGCCACTGATGAAGCCTATCTCCTCAAATTCTTTGGTTTAACACTTATCGGGCTCACTTTCAAGTGGTATTTGAGCTTGCCCGCCGGGTCCATCATTGACTGGCCCGACATGCTGAAGAAGTTTAAAGAAAGGTTTTATATTGCTGAACGGGAGGTCACCGTAGCAGAGCTCTATGCCACGAGACAAAAGAATGATGACTCGACACTCGACTACAAGAGATGGAGAAACCTCAGTATGAGGTGCAGACGTCTCCCGCATCAAGAGGACGCAGTACAGATCTGCAAGCAGAACTTGAAGAAAGAGATCCTGGAAAGGATGATTGGTGCTGAGGTCAAGTCTTTTGACCGTCTAAATAATATAGTGGCTGAGATTGAGGCATTCCTTGTCCGATACTCCTCCGCCCCAGCTGCATCAAGCCAGAGAGTTAGATAGGCTAAGAAGAAACCAATGCCGCCAAAAGTTCACGCATTGGACTTCCAGACCTTTGAGAAGCAAAAAGAGAAAGCTAAAGGGGTTGCCAACCCTCCTCCACCTAGGTCCACCGAGCGGTGGGAAGGCCCCTCGTTGCGGGAGAAGATGAGAAACAAGCTATATTCTTTCCCCCGAGATAAGTCCTGGGTTATGTTCGAATGGGCAACCAAATATAACAAGATCACACTACCAGAACCGAAGAGGCCCAGTGACCTGAAGAAGAAAGATGACCCTCGCTTCTGCCAATACCACTAGATGGACAACTACTACATCTTCAAGGACGTCATCAAGTCCCTGATCAAGGATGGAGAGCTGGACATGGGGGAGCACAAAGTGGGCCCTCCGCAGTCACATGAGAAGCCTAATTTGGCCGCCACCGTCAACATGGTGTCATTATACCAGCAACTGCCTGAAGAGTGGTCGGAGGCCAGCACCCGTGCCACCTATGAAGCTTTTGTCATGACATCGGCTCAAGATCACGGAGGCTGGCAGGCTACGCCAAAGAAGAACAGGAGAAGGCAGGCTCCTCAGCCCACTCTAGGAGTACATGTGAGGGGTGTTACATCCCGACCAACATCGCCACCGGTGAACCCTGTATGGCATGACACGGCCCCTCGACTACTCATAAGGTGGCCCACTTACAATAAGAAGGAGCACATCCCGATGCGGGTGTATAAAGAAACCAGCCGCTGTTGAAAGACTCCAGGCCATCATTGATGGGCTCGAAGATTATGAACAGCCCAAGATCCGGCCTGTCAAGCTAAAAGAATATGTCCCTTGGGAGGAGTTCGAGTCCCTCGAACTGGTCCCGGAACCAAAAGTCGAAGTAGAAGAGGAGTGTCCCTTATGGGGCAAACTTCCCCAAGAACAACCACTGGCTGTCAGAGAAAAGGGAAAAAAGAAGAGAAACCCCAAAAATAACAAGAAGAAGGAGGTCGTCGTTGCGTGCAACACCCTCTCGGCATTATTCGACACCGCCCTATCCCTAGAAGAGGAAGAAGAAGGACTATCCCTCGAATCGGTAGAGGTGAACCAAGCTGAAGCATCCACCTCCCAGCATGCCACCAGGTCCGGAAGGAAATGGGGACACCCTCCTCAGGCCAACAACAACATCCTGCTCAGGGGAGAACAACCATACCAGGTCCCCGAGCCTAGGGTTCAGGGCACGGAGACTCCTCCTCCATCGGGTCTCTACCCCGAGCAACCAAGTGACCAAAGTGTCCCTTCATTCACCGAGTTCCTGTCAGCTCGAAGGGAAAGGCAGTCTCGCCCCCAGGGGTCCCACCTGACCAAAGAAATAGGTCGCCCTTCAGCTCTACCCGCAGTAGCCCCTCCTCAGCCAAGGGAAGAATTTGATGATAAGTGCTATATTTTATACCATAAGTTACATCACATTCATCATCTTTGAGCATTAAATGAATAAAGTTATGCATTAATATGAACAAATCTCATTCTCACCATTATTTAAGTCTTCATGTATTTTATCATCGTTTTAAGTAAAAATGATCATGTGAGAAATATTCAAGAATTTACACAATTATTTGAAAGTCATTTCTGAATGAATTATATTAATATTCTAAATTTTCTACGATTTCAGGAAATAGCGACTTAGCTTAAGAATGAGGATTATATGGAGCAGCCATATCAGGAAACTTGGGGGGAGGCTAATGAATTTCAATTTGTAATGGCCAAGGAAAATGATGAAGAGTCTAAGTTGGGGGGAGGAGAAGGAAATCATGAAACTAAAATTTGGGCCTCAAATCCTAATTATGATCAAACCCAACATACTGAGGGATGGCCCCCTCAAAGTTCATCTTCTCCAACACATCAAACAAACAAAAATCAATTGACCCTATCATAAATCTTTTCAAAGTCTAGCTTCAGGACCACATCTTTCTTCCTTTGGATCTTCATGGCAAACAAACATTAATGAGCTACCAAGAAATTATCTTGAAAATGTCTCCCCCTGATGAAGGCTCCATGAAAGCAACTCACCACCCTCTCCATAACTCTCTCCAATCTCCCTACCAATAACTTGGTGATGATCTTATAAGTGCTATTCAACAAACCAATGGGCTTGAAGTCACGAAATTCTTGCGCTCCCTGTTTTTTGGTGATGAGAATAAGGAGGGTTCTGTTAATATCTCCATAATGGGGCCTCCCCTCTTGAAACTCCCTAAGTATTGTC
The DNA here is from genome assembly GCA_024336825.1 of Amorphophallus titanum. Lineage (NCBI taxonomy): Eukaryota > Viridiplantae > Streptophyta > Magnoliopsida > Alismatales > Araceae > Amorphophallus > Amorphophallus titanum. The sequence goes on along the minus strand of JANBPO010001371.1, from coordinate 524,176 downwards.
ATAAGATCAGATTTGATGGCATCCCAACACTGTTGGAAGCAGGCCAAAAAGAAGCCGTCTGGACCTGAAGCTCTATCCCCCTTTCAAGAGAGAAGACAGCCCGGCGAACCCCATCTATAAAGCTTTGAGAGATGTCATCTCTCTCCTCTATAGAAAGTCGGGCAAGTAGTCGTCTGCAATCATCGATCTAAACTAATCCTCCTCAGAAAATAGCCTGGAGTAGTAATCCCTCGCCAATCCCCTGATCTGTTGATCCGAGGAAAAGAAGACCTCACCCACCCTGATATAAGTAATGGTATTCACTCTCCTCCTCCCTGAGGTGATGCGCTAGAAAAATATTCTTATCTCCCTCTGATCCATCTGCCCCTTGATCTCTGTCTCCAATAGATTTTCTCCCTGAAGAGGATCTCATCAAACTAACACCTCAAAGAGTCCCTGAGGCTTCTGACCTTTGCATCCGTAAGTCCTACCTCCTCCAAGTTATCAAGACCCTCAATCTGTTGAAGAATTCTGTCCATGGTAGCCCTCCTTGGGAGAGTTTTGTCAGCCTCCTATGTCTTGAGACCTGAGTAGTATGCCTCAATTTCAAGACTAGAGTAGCCATAGCAAATCTACCAGAAACCTGAGCAAACCAAGGTCTCCTGACTGTGTCCATGAAGTTCTCCTTGAACCAAAGCTTCTCCAGCCTAAAAGGGAGCCTCTTGTCCTGCATACGACTAGTCTTCAAAAGGTTAGGCTTATGATCCGACACATCGTTGGCCAAAGGAAGCGCCTGCACATGAGGGTAGTGATCCTCCCAATTAACAAAAATCAAGAATTTGTCCAACCTCGAGCAAGAAGCCTCACTCGCATGTTAGATAAAGTGAGAAGACCATGAGCCATGCCAATGTCCACCAAAGCCATCTCTTCAATAAAAGCAGTAAAATCCTTCATGTCCCCTGCATGAACGCCATCTCCCGACCTCTCACAAGGGACAACCATCGCATTGAAATCCCCACCAACACACCACGGTCTACCCAAATAATAGTGGAGGCTGATCATCTCCTCCCATAAGAGCCACTTCTACTCCCTATATTGAGGCCCATACAACTCGGTGAAGTCCCACGAGAAGCCCTCTCTCACAGACGTGAAGTGAAGGAAGATGGCCCACCTGATCACAAGTCCATCCACCACCACCTCATTAACCTCAAAGGGATTCCAGAGGATCATAATTCCCCCAAACTTCCCTCCACTGGAGACACAACACCCCTAGAAAGTCTAGCACCCCCAAGCTCTCTCAAGAAAGACTCCACATCCCCTTCACACTTGATCTCTCGAACACAAAGGATGTCAATCTTGCATCTCCTGATCAGCTCTTTAATTGCCTTCTTCTCCACCCCCCCTAGCCCCCTCACGTTCCATGAGACAATCCTCATGAAGACATAGTGGTACTCTACTCCTCCCCTTCGCCTTCCTCCTCCCACCCCCCTCTCTACTGAGCCCTCTCCTCCTGCAGAATACTAGCACACCACCTCTTACTGATTTTAGTGAACTTTCACATCTTTGTCAGCCCCAACTTCAAAGGAGATACCTACTTTCTCAACCAACACCCTCACCTGCTACTCCATTTTTTGAACAGCCCCCACCATCTCCCTCACTTCCTCCCTACTTAGCCGGCACCTACTCTTCTGCTCCTCCCATGCGGTGACAGAGCCACAAGCCCCCCGATAAAGTCGGAAGAGCCTCCACTTTGTCAGAAACCACCTCCTCCTCTGCCGCCTGATCATCAGACCCCTAGAGAGGTCCCCTGAGACCAGGGCTAAGGTCGAGATGGGCTTACGCTACCATCTGCTGGCTAGCATAAGCAGACGAGCCCCTGGTTGGGCCTCTGGGGATGACATAGCGACTGGGAAATCCCCTGCCAAAGGTTCCAACAAAAGCAGAGATGACATCCGCCCCAATTGAGGCTTGTCGCCCTCCCGGGCATCCTCAACTGCTGCCGACATGCCCTCCACAACCACATGCTTCCCTTCCCCCTCCCTCTTGCCTGGGCTAGACAGGAGAACACATCCGCCACCGCCGAAGAGGATGACCGGCAGCCGGCGTGGGGGAGGCGATCACCAGAGGACACCTCACCACCGGCGGACTGTGCTGCAGATGTGGTCGTAAAGCTTCAGGCGAAATAGTGGGTCGAGGCAAACCGATAGCCATCGGACTCGTGGGTAAGTCCCAGGTATGCTTGCCCGACTCGAAACCCAACCCCACCAAAGCACAGCCAGAATTGCCACCATGGGTAGGGTCGATCAATTGGTCGGCCCAAACTGCACCCAACAAACCCAGCTGGGAGATATAGTGCGATCGGTACAAATTTGAATCGACCGCCAAAGTCGCCCAATTTTGTACGTCTTCAACCTCCCGCCGCCCTCCCTGAAACCCTAATTGAGATGTTGGCACGGCCTTCACCTTCTCTTGCACCCACACCCCGACAACGATCGAAACACCAATGAGGATGACAAAGGACCGCCGGCATTACCGACGGACTGGCCACCTAGACCGTGGTAACCACACTCGTGCAAAAGCTCAATGGTGTGAAACTCAAGATATCGGTCTCCAGTCGCCCAAACCCTCGTGCTAAGAACGAGAGGCCGTCATCGTCACGTAGATATAACGAGACACCCACAAAGACAACACAAAACCTCCTCCCCATCGGGGTTGGGGAAGGTGCCCCTGTTCTCTAACACCATTGAAGGCGAACGAGAGCTCCACTGGCCACCAGGCACCCTGTTGCAACCATCCTCGTCATAAAGTCCTCCCCCACTACTAGGAAGGTGGACCAAGTCACCGTAGCGACATCCCAACAGCCTCCCAAAACCTCTACCAGCCACCTCTGGAGTTCCTCAGCCTCCATCGACCCTTCCAACAGGGAGACACATAGACACCTCCACATCCACCTGATCCTGCTTTGCAAGAGCTCCGTCGAGAGCTCACCTGCATCATGTCAGCGCTTGCTCACCGACCCCTTCGCCAGTGGGTTGCTCCTCACCACATCCGCAAAAGAACAAAGCCCACCAATCATTCCATTCGCCTATGCAAGGCCCGGCCCCTTCCCTCTGTAGAACCACAGAGTGTGGCCTCTACGGCCACAGTTGAAGCAAGTGGGAGGCCGGCCTACAGCCTGTCCCCCAAGGTGGCAAACCGCCCCGCCTGAGCCAAGCTCCAACAAAAGGTGACAGACCATGGCCCCACACGTTGGAACCCGGACACCCAGAGCTCCTGTCTCCAAAAAAGGCTAGAGATAAGGATCTGAAAACGCCCAATCTCGTGCAGTTATGTTTTGAGGTAGAGAAACCTCTCCTCTCCACTTTGGATCGCATTGCCTATGTTTATGCTATAAAATCCGTGGTACAATCCACTAGCAGAGGTGGGGGTGTTGTTGTGGAAGAGAGTGAGTAGGATAGAAGATAAAAAGTAAGTAGGTCGGTTTTCCTAAGAAATCCACTGATCGCACAAGGTCAAAATGAATGAACCAAATAGATCACAGGAAGGATGCTGGATCAGAGAAGAAAACCAAAACATGATAATTAACTGAAAGAATGTCTTCATTGAAGTAATGGACAAAGAAACCACAATGTCTCTAAAGTAATTAGGTTCATGGAAAGCATCTTACATTTTCTTCTTCTTGCAAGTTTCGTTCCAACTGGTTTTGCATGCTTTGAAAATTTAGATGTCTAGAGGCTGCGAAATCCACTGCAAAGAAACATAAATGGCATGAATAGAAACCAAACTCAAGGTTTTCAATGTCCTTTTCTCCCACTTCCGGTGACTTGGGTGACTATGCCACCATTCAAGCAAACAGCTAGGAAATCCTGCTTAAGAGCATATAATGGAAATCATTCAGAACCTCACTCAAACACATTTCACAGAAATGCAACCAAAGAAATGTTCTGCTATTGGCCATTGAGTAAACATAATTTATTAATGCAAACCACTGATTGAATTGGCATTCTGGGATGTGGGCCATAACTAGGGGTTTCAAACCCGACCCAAGTACAAAAATGGAATATCCGAATTTGACCCAATCAGAAATAGATTTTAAATCAGAAATAGACCCAAAAATGGAAACATGATACACCCCCCTTTTTTCCATTTTGACTTCCATTTTCAATATTTTATATAGAAACTGGAAGTGGGAACACACATTTTCCTCTCCTTTCCTTTCCATCTGTGCATTCCCATTTAGGTTGGTTGTGTTTGTGACACCGTGGTGGGTGGGCCTGAGAATTCTGATGGGCCTGAGAGAGAGAGGGATCCCACTAGGAGGGGCTGTTTGGATGGGTGGTGGCCCATTGGGATTGGGAAGGAGGCCCTGTTGAGGGGGCAGTGTGTTGATTCGTGGAGCCATGGGCTTAGGGTCCGTCACCCGAGGGGGAGCAAGTTGGGAGTAACGAGAGAATTTCTTGGCGTCCTGGATAATTTAGTAGCCATGCTCTAAGGTGGTCACATCACGGATGAAGAGCTCCTTTTTGATGTGGAATTGGAGTCCATTCCTAAACGGGGATAGTGTGACGACATGGTTCTCTTGAACTCCACATTTGAGTAGATAATAATCAAACTTCTCGATGTACTCTGTCACGGTTTTCCCTCTTGGGTTAGACTTTGCCATTCTTCTAGAAGGGTTTGGTCGTAGAAAGGGGGAACATACTTTATCCTAAGTTGCCCTTTCATTTCATCTCATAGTGATAGGAGCTTGTCTTCTAACTACCTTCAATCCCTCAACATTCAGCCAATGGGTCTTGGCTAACTTAGTGAGTTACATTTTGGCTAACCGGATTCTCCTCTCATCGGACATGGGGTACCAATCAAAGAGTTGGTCCATGGAAGACTCCCAGTCTAGATATACACTAGGATTGTGGGATCCATCAAAGGTGGGGGCATCAACTTTCACGAGCTTCAAGAGGTGGTGATCTGGATTGTCCCGAGGGTACCTATCATTCCTCCTAGGGCGTGGATCTCTTTCATACTCAGGTGGATGGTCGGGATTTAAGTCTCCCATGGCTGGTTCCTCTTGAGGAGGGGGTGTCCTTCTATCATTCGCCCTTGGTGCGGGCCCATTTCTCCTAAGTTGGTCGAGTTGGACAGTTATATCATCAAGTCACCCTAAGATGGTGGTGAAGGCCTCCATAAGGAAGTTGATGCGGCCTTGGAGGCTGTCCTCGTTGGCAGCGGTGTTCCCTTGGGGATTGAGATGCATTGTGGAAGTTGAAGAAGAGGGATCGGCCTGGTAAAGGGTCCCTCTAGATGTAGTCATGCAACAACGGGTTGGCAATGCACGAGTGTGAGCCTATTTATGACCTAGTGCAAGGGTTTCCTAGGACAAGACTTGTGAGAACAAGCCTATAACTTGCTCTGATACCACTTGATGTGGCATAGCACAGGGTGGGACTTTCAGTCGGCTAGGCACAGGGTGGGGAAATGTATAGGAAGCCGGTTCTGCCAGAAATGGACTCGCAGGATAGAAAGCCAATGCTGGGGAAGTCGTGGACTCCTCTGGGAATTGCAAGATGTGGGGCCAGTGTCTAACTGTCCAGGGGTGAGGTTGGAGCTCGCAGCAGGAGTTAAAGGGGATCCGATCAGGGCCGCTATAGGTCCGAGTTGACGGACCAGTCTGGCTCTATTTTGATTGGGCCTCCAGAATAGAAACCCAATGTTAGGGACTCCGCAGACTCCATGGAGCTCTGAAGGAGGCGAGACTGGGGCCGAGGTGTCTAGGGATGGGGTAGGAGTTCATTGTAGAAGCCGCTGACCATCTGAAGTTTGAGCAAAGTCCCTACAGGTCAAGCTTCGAGGGCCGACCTAGTTCTACCCAGTTTGGTCAGTTGGATAGCACTGAGGGGTCGGGATCACCACCAGCTCCACCGAGCATTTTTGGAGGCGGGGATGGAGTCGACGTGACTGTGGACGAGTCTGCTTCGCGATGTCAATGATGGGGACCCTAGACGAGGTCGGTGGTGGTCGTAATGAATAGAAAGGTGGGGAGGGGTCCAATAGGAGCCTGGTGAGGATAGTCTGCGCGCACCGGGGACGACCGTCGGACCAGGGTGCTCCAGTAGTCAAACGAGCTCCTCCATTCTAGAGCTAAAATAGGACTCGTAGAGGATCACCTCGGTCGAAGGGTGCATCAGGAAGCTTGAAGGACAGGCTGTGGGAGCTTCTGCAACTCGCTTTGCTTGTCTGTAAGAGACAGATTACGCAGCTTGATGAGAATTTCTCCTCCGGGCAGCTCCGACGTCAGTTGAAGGTGTTCAAACTCCTGTTGCGAAGCTGGCTCAGAGTGGATTATAGTGGTGCTAGGCTAGTCACCAGGAGCTTGTTAGAGAAGGTGGGGGCAATGCTACAATAGGGCTTCCATTCTGTTGTTGCTGCTGGACTGGGTAGTAGTGGGAGATAGGGAAGAATAAGGGAGAGGTGAGAGGGAGGACGGGGCCGGCACTTCAGGTGGTGTGGCAGGTGTTCAGCGTGGTTCCAATAGTCGAGATTTGTGCAAGTTGCCAGAGCCGGGGTATGCCCCGTGTACTTGTACTTTTCTTTCAGTTGACTGTACTTTTATTTTGGATATGAGATGTACTGGACCTTGTAACAGTTTAGTTATTTATTTAATTTCTGTATTATTATTTAGTTGTATATTGTGCTATCTCTGCAGTTACTTTAGCTTCTTGCACACCCTCACACCATCCCTTTTTCCCTTCCAAGTCTTCAGGCTCGTGGGAGGTGGGTCGAGGTTCGAATCGCGCCGGTTCCTTTCCGGTACTCGGATCCCGGGTCGCCACATTGTCACAGCAGTTTTCACTGGGGATGCCACTCTCTTCTTTCTACCTCTTCAATGTAGAGGAGTGGTGGTAGGAGCCAGTGCGGGGACTTTGAAGTAAGAAGGCTTTTGAGCCTACATGATTGTCCTACGATAGTTCCCCTGCTACTGCACATTGGGCCTATCTTTTGAAGAAAAAGGAAAAGTATAAGTCAGAGCTTGAAAGCAATGGAAGAATACATACTTTTGCTCATTACATCAAGGAAAAGACATGCGTGCCGGCTCTTTGTAAAAGGGAGAAAGAGGCCAGTAATACAAAGCCCCTACCTTGTCTCGGGAAGCTGCTTCATAATCAGCCAGCATACGTCCCCGATCTTCTCGCACTGATCGACTAGATGATCTAGGTCCGGATGCTGCCAAGAAGCAAGACAATGGAATAAGCCTAGGTGGAGTGTCAGTCCTGTCTTCCCTCCGTACAAATGCCCAATATGGGCAATGACGATCTGTCTCTGACTGCCAAGGAATAGCTATGGGTATCGGCTCCACCACAGGAAGGGAAAACTGTTGAAGCTCAAGTCAAGCACTTCCTACTTGGCTTAGCCCTTTCAAGGTCTTCAAGAAGTCATCTTTATTCACAGCAGGCAGAATGGGCAATGGCTTCTAATCATCATTCTTTATGGCCTTATGGGCCTGAATATATTCCTCTGCCTCCTTAGGGCACTGTGAAAAGAGCCTTTTTAGATGGGGCTCATCTGTATCAAACACTGGGCTGGACTGGCGACTTAAGAAGTGACATTCAGCCATGTCCCAGCAAGTTATCCTCATATTTCTGTAAAAGGCGATCCATGCATTCCACCATTTAATATATTCTAGGGTAACCCGGCGAATGCGACCTGGCACAGGCACCGTGAATGTGCTAGCTTCGCAGCGATGGAAGAAATCCCACCATATACGACCCTCTGCAGCAACCACCGCACCTTGCTTTGTCTGACTCTCAAGTGGAAACTGGGTAGATGATGGTAGGGTGTGCTGATCATACCCAAAGTTGCGACCAAATCGAAAAGGATAATAAGGTTCCAAGCGAATACTTCTACCTTTTCTGAAGACTAGCACACTGGGGAGAATAGATAATGCCCATTCAACCAACTCGGGCTCCAAAATTGGGTGAGTCACGGATGGGCCCGAAATAGGATGGATATATGTTTCTGTAGCCTCCAGCATGCACTCACGGAGGTGATTCACCAAGGGGCTGGAGTGCACAGCTAAACTCTAGAAATGAATAGTACCGGGAGAGTCGACGGGGACTTTTGTCAACCGGCCTCTGATAGGAAAAAAGTTGCTGCGTCACTGGACCAGGCTCGACACTGGCAAACTCAAGCATCTGGGGGTATAATGTCACTGCCAGAAGGGTTTGTGGAACAAATTCTGGGAACAATGTACATACCCATGCATTGAAGAACTGGATCGGTCCCATAGTTCTAAGGGTTCGAGGGGTGCGAGACCTGTGCAGCTCCCCCAGCATTTTGTAAATCAAACAACACGTTGCTGGGCATATGGCCAACTTCATGCCCCATGCCATTTGACAGGCAGGGTAAATAGCTTCTGGCTGAATAACAATTTTGTCCCCATGCGGGAGGGCAAATGAACAAATCTAATATGTTAGAAAGGATGCACAGTGCGTGACGGCATCGACCCCCGCTGGGTTTGGCCCACCCTGGTACATTTCACAAATCGAAGATGGCAAACTTGCCTTATAGCGACCCCGCTTTGTTTGTTTGGTGGCTGCTGGTACTTCAAAGGAGTAATCATTGTACCTCAAGGAACCCCAAAAGAAATGCTGAATCCATAGTCCCTGTGCGACCCGACCGACCCGACCCGTCCCGGGCCGAGACCGGGTCGGCCGGGTCGACCGGGTCGACAAACCCTGATCAATTCATCCTCGTGAAATCTCATAAATACCTCAAAAAATCTCCCGTTAAAGTTGCTCCCACTAAACTTGAAAATTGACGAAACTGACGGATAAGCAATGAAATCGGCCACAAATCAGCAAAAAGTTCATCAAAGTCCTATCCTATTCATTTTTTATCAAAGGGCGAACGCCGCGTCAAAAATAGTGTTTCTCTGTCACGCTGACCCGCTCCCACTTATAGACCCGGGCAGGGAGAAGAGCCATAAAGTTGGGCACTTTCGTGATTAAACAGAGGGTGAAGGTCAATCAAATCAATCTCCCGCGGGCGGCGAAGAAGTGGAGCTCGTTTATTTATTATTATTATTATTTTTGTTCCATCGGTGGGTTGTTTTGCCATCTTCGTCATCATGTCGTAGGTGTTGGAAGGCTGAAAGCGGCGACGAGAAGCCTTCCATCTCTCCTCCTCCTCCTCCTCCTCCACCTCTCTCCTGTTTAGCTGTCTTCCCGACGTGAAGGTGTTCACGGTTGCCATCAGTGGGGGGATCGTGATCCCGGGACCAACCCGCTTGGATTCGCTGCTCTGGCTCGGGGCTTGGAACCTGAAACCAGTGAAGTGACAAGATTATCAGGTACGAATGTTCGAGCTCAAATGATGTGTGCGCGGAAGACATCCTCAGTTGCTCTCTGTTTCATTTTGCTTTACTCCCCCCATTCCGCCCCTGTTTTTCTTGATCTGTGGTGAATCCGGAGTAAGAGACTGTAGGAATAATTTCAAATGGAATGCCAGATGTAATGCGATGAAACCGTAGATTTTATCTGGCGACTCACATGTAATGTGAAGTTTAGCATTCTAAGGTAATTGCTTAACTCTAGTAGCTGGTTTGAGAGAGTAATTTGTGGTTCCAAGTGGAAGTGATGGATGATGACAATGATACACGGGCATAAATATTCTATTAGATCTAAGTATAGAAATCAAAGGGAATCAAACGATCAAGAAAAGTAAACTTAGGTCGAAACACGTAGTTGTTATTTTAGAGTCGTTCCGCCCCTACTCTGGTATAAATAGGTTTCGCAATGAAACTTCTCCCAAGATACGACGACCCAGATCAATGGCGACGCGAATGTACATTTCAACTCACGTTGATGAGGGTGAACACCACTGTGACTGTAGTCTTTTGCGAGGAAGAAGAAGAAGAAGATGATCGAGAGAGAGAGGCGCACAAGAGAGATAACCGTTGGGTGAGAGAAAATCCAAAGGCGTATCTCTTACACAAAATCCACTCTCTTCATATATTTCCTCGGGAAGCGACCCTTGACTGAGTCACACCTATCTACCCAAAGAGTAGAATCTGAGGACACAAGAAGAGAATCCAAGAGACACTCAGTTAAATGGTCAAAAATAAAAGAAAATAAAAATAAAATAAATGTCGGGAATCAGACGCATGCACATCACAATCACGGCAAGGCAAAGTAATTCACACGCGTGTGAGAAAGAGGATAAGGCCCAAAGAGTCCACTAGCTCAAATAGCTCAACCTCCATGGTCTCCTTAAAGGAGTACACTACTAAAGACAAAAGTCTAAACTAAAAGTAGATGAAATTATTTTTCATTTTCCAATGTGGGACTAATCAACACAAAGAGACTCAAACCTTTTAAAAATTTAAAACAGAGATTTCAACATTCGCCCACAAAGAAAATTTTTTAAAAATTCGAGACATAGATCAACAAGAGTTTAAAATGACATGCATAAGTAAATGTGTCTTCCAACTTGAACCTTCACATAGTGTTATACTTCCTCTTCTCCACCGATTTAAGTGAATCATGTCTTGAACTTAGACCCTTATGTAGAAGGTTTCGTACAACACACATATTATTAGCCAATAGTGGTATTCTCACGGGGTAGGACATTCTGACCATGTACTTTGTATCTTGTTTCACGAGTGCTCTAGGGATTATCCCCAAAAATTTCATAGATTACGGCCACACAATCACACTCACGTAGGTGAGTCCTCTAAGGTGCACTGAAACGTATCTACATCTTGTCACGCAAGTCTTTGGACTCATTAAGAGTTATAACTCATCATTTACTGTTCTAGAATAAGTACTTTATTATAGGGATTGGTGCTTCTGACGTTGGATAGCCTCAGCTCTTCAGACCTTTTATGCCTGCCCTTAGGGTGCTCTTGAGGAGCTGGCTCAGAAGGTAGTTCATCTTTTTCTTCAGGTGGCCTCTGAACTTGTTGTGCTGGTCTGACTGGCTCTTTCTCTTACATAAATTCGACGAAGCTTGGAATGCTCGCGTTGTTTTTACTTGCTGGAGGAGAGGCCGCTGAGGGTAGGGTAGGAGTACCCTTGACCCTCCATTGTTGCTACGGACATGGCCACTTACCCTCTCGAGAGGATAGAAATTCAGTGAAGGAGGGAGCTTCCTTACTGCTTGCATGCTCGAGGTAGAACCCTTATGGAGGAGGAATCTCTGCCCCTCTGACTTCAGGTTGGGGAACCTGGTATGGTGGCTCATCGCGTAACATGATGTTATGGCTGGCTTTGGGAGGATGCCCCCATTTTCTTCCCAACCTGGTAGCATGTTGAGAGGTGAAAGCTTCAGCTTGATTTGCCTCTGCCAGCACAAGGCATATCTCTTCATCTTCTTCTTCAGAGATTCAGACTGTTTCAAATAGGGCCGTAAGGGTGTTGCAAGATACGGCCAGGCCTCTTCCTCTGTTCTTGGATTTCTTCTTCTTTTTCTTCACAGTCGGCGGCTACTCCTAGGGAGGCTCGTCCTATATGCCAGGTTCTTCGACTTCAGCTTCGGTCTCTTCTGTTAATTTCAGGGATTCAGGCTGCTCCCACGGGACATATTCTTTCAGGTGGACAGGCTGAATTTCAGGCTGTTCATATTCATCTAGCCCATTGATCATTTCCTGAAGTCGTTCCACTACCGGATTGGCCTCTTTGTGCACCCGCATAGGGATGTGTTTCTTCTTATTATTGGTGCATCTTCTGACAACCAGCTGAGGAGTCGTCTCATGCTAGACGGTGGTCATGGCCGTGGGTTCTGGCTGAGGGGTGACGCCTCATATATGAATTCTCGGGTCATGACGAAGCGCTTCCCTTCCCTTTATTTTAGTTGGCATGGTGTGCCAATTTCCTTCATCTTCTACTGGCGCTAGGATATAGGCCTCATAGGTATGTTGCGTGCAGGCCTCTACCACTTCTTCGGGTAGCTACTGATAAAGAGATACCATGTTAATTGTTACTCCTAGAGTGGGCATTTCATGTGGGCGCAGGGGATCGACTTTGTGTTCCCCCATTTGTAATTCTCTCTTCTTGATTAAGGACTCAATAATGTCCTTGAAGATATAGCAGTCCTCGATAGGGTGCCCGATCATTTGATGATATGGGCAAAAGTGAGGATCGTCCTTTCTTCTGAGATCACTTGGCCTCTTTGGTCCTGGGAGAGTGATCTTGTCAAATTTCACAGCCCATTCGAACAAGTGCCAAGTCTTATCTCGAGGGAATGAGTATAGCTTCTTCATTTTATCCTGCAGGGATGGGCCTTCTTGTCGATCGGCAGGTTTGGACAAGGAAGACTCAACTACCCCTTTGTCTTTTTCCTTTTGTTGTTCGAAGGTCTTGAAGTCGACCGCGTGCACTTCTTGAGATGCCGGTCATTTGTCAGCTGACCTGGCCTTCTGGCTTGAAGTGGTAGGAGCGGCAGAGTATTTTGAGAGGAATGCCTACCACATTTTTCAGTTGATCAAATGACTTGATTTCTGTGCCTATCATTCTTTCCAGCACTTCTCTTCACAGGTTCTGCTTGCATATTTGGACGGCATCCTCCTGATGCGGGGGCGCCTGCACCTCATGTTGAGGTTCCTCCACCCTTTGATATATTCCAGGGCGGACTCATCGTTCCTTTGCCTGGTTTCATATAGTTCGGCCACCGTCACCTCCCTTTCGGTGATGTGGAACCTTTCTTTGAAGTTTCTTTGCATATCGGACCAATCAATGATAGACTCGGGTTGTAGGCTCGAGTACCACTCAAAGGCGAGCCCGGTGTGGACCCGAAGAATTTTAGAAGGTACGACTCATCAGTAGCCAAGTCGCCCATCACATTAGTGTAGTAGGCAATGTGCTCGTGTAGAGACCCTTGCCCGTTGAACTTCTCAAACTTCGGAGGTTTAAGGATGCCAGGGGGCAGCCTCTTGGTAGCATGATAAGACAGTTATGGCACCCTGTACACATCAAATGAGGTGGAGTCACCATCGCTCCTTTCTGCCAGCTTCATTTCTTCATGTCTGGTGGTCATGTCGACCATCGTCTCTGTGATCGAAACTGGGAAGTCATCCTTTGGACAGGCTTTGTTGAGATCTCAGAAGTCGACGCAGATGCAGACTTGACCATTTTTTTTTTGACTGGGACGATGTTAGCGAGCCAGACTGGATAGATGCACGGCTCGATGAAGTCGACCTCCGCCATTTTATCAACTTCGGTCGCGACCTGGAACTCCAACTCGTGGCACATGCGTCGCTACGGTTGTTTAACTGGCATAGCTGAGGGAGATATTACCAGATCATGCTCCGCTATGGAGGGATCTAACCCTAGCATCTTCTGGTATGTCCAGACAAAACAGTCTTTGTATTCGAGTAGGAATTACTTGTAGTCCTGCCTCTCTACTTCAGTGAGGAGAGCACTGAGGAATGTAGGCTGAGGGGCCTCATCGTTGCCCCGATTGATCTCGACGAGCTCGTCGACGGTTGCCTAGCCACCATCCTCCAGCTCGGGAGGTGCAAGCTGGAAGTCGATGAAGTCTTCATTATCAGTGGAGGCTTCATACACCCGTGGGTCCTCGGAGCCGGCGGTTGAAGCTATTGGGACTAGAAGCTCATCGCTGTTGGTCCCAACCTGAGGTTGCCCCCAGTAGTCCTTGTCGGACTAACAGCCATCGGTTGGCCTCCCAGAGGCTTGGCTAGGGTTGTTTGCCAACACCGGTGACACCTCACACTGTTGGTCCTGGGGACCCTCCTTCTGGGGGAAGTGCAGTGAGCTAGGTTCCTCAACTGGCTGGGAGGCCGCGAGAGCCTCCTCCTCCTCAAAATCCTCATGGACGGACGAGGATGTCTCGTCAGGTGCTGGAACTGGAGTACTAGCCCTGATTGGGAGTGGGGTTAGAATATCTTCTACCTCATCTCCTGAGCTGTCGAACTTGGTGTTGGTGAAAATCGGGTCAGTGGCTGGCTGCATCGGCCCTATGGTATAGACCACGTGATAGACACAAAAGTTTGGGTCTTGGTCATAGCCGAGACCTCTAATGTCTTTTTCGAAGAATGGGGGGTGCCCCCGAACTTGTGAGGGTGTCCAGAGATTCTAGAAATACCTTTGCTGTGCGGAGCTCTGCCACTGGGGAATGTGTTGCTTGAGGCACATCTCTTGGATACGAGGTGAGAGGTCACCCAGAATTTGGATGGCTTTCGGGGTATTGTCGGCTCGCCTGGAGCAGCCGAAATCGTCTTCCGGGGGGGCTGGAGGGACCATGTCTCCTTTGTGGAAGATAATGGACTAGCCCCTATTAGCCCTTTTCTTGGACCAGTGTCGCAGCCTGTAAGTGACGATAAACGTCGTAAGTTGCTCGACCTTGTGCTCCTCTGGGGTATACACGAGCTGAATGCAATCGGTGGCAAGCATATGCTCTTGTCGACTGCTCAGCGAATAAGGTTAGCCTCGAAATCGACTTTACGCCTCTTAGGGCGGTCTATGGTTGACTTGGTGCTAAGACGCAGCTGATGAAGCTTAGCCTTCTCCTCATCAATGGAGAAGAGGTCGTCCCCCTCCTCTTCTAAGAGCCGTCCATTGCTCTTGCTCTTGATCACTGGGAAGGGACTGATTCCCTTGAAGTAGAGAGCTGCATCGGCCAGGTTACATTCTGCTGGAGTGAATGGGGATAGGTCGGCAAAGATCGCACGTTGTTCCCCATCCTTGATGTATTTGATACACTGATGGAGGGCTGAGGGGACGACCCAATTTTTGTGGAGCTAGGGCCTGCCCAACAACACCTTGTAAGGCGTGCTGGAGTCGATGATGTAGAAGGTCACCTTGGAGGTGAAATCACCGAGTACCAAATCAGCATCCACCCGGTCGAGGACTTCCTCGATATACTGGTTGAAACCAGATATCTTGACTGCCTAGACCTTTTGGAGGTAGGGAGTCAGATATAAGGCCTTGAAGGTTTTGAGGGGCATGATATTGAAGGCTGCGTCAGCATCCACCCGAATCCGGTTTAGTTCATGCCCATTGATTTTGCCCTTCATGTAGATGGTCGATTGTGACAAGGAGGAGAGAGTAGAAAGTCTTTCTCCATGAAGGTGACAACGGCTGTGAAAGCCTCGTACGCGGCAGCTTTCATTTCTGCCACGTGTGCTTCATAGACTTCCGGCTCTTGAAGTACCTTGATAAGAGTTTCCCTCAAATCCTTACTCCAAGCTATGGCTTCCCAGATTGTGATGCTGGCAGGGAAATGCTTCATCTATTGGAGGACCTTCCGGTCAGCTCGAGTTCGAGCATCCTCTAGTGACGGTAGTATGTCGGGCTGGATCTGCGGTGAGTTGCCGCGTCGCTCCTCATCGGGGAGTTGCACTGCCTTTCCCTTGTTACTGGGGGCGGGCTAACTATGGTGAGCCGTCGACTCTTGGAAAAGGGAGGCCAATGACGGCTCTTCCGAGGGAGACTGAAGGGCTGGCCCGTCCTTGCCAGATGACCCTGCTAATTCTGTAGGACAGGTCGGAACTAGAGCTAGGACCAGAATGTTTGGCGGTGATCTCCTCTGCGTCAGCTGGGTCGAAGGAACTGGGTTGCCCCTGGATCTCCACCAGTGGGATCGGGGTAGGTCATTCTCCTCGCAGGAGGATGACCCATTCGGGGTCGAAGGGAGACGGATGAAGTGACAGCTCAGGGACTCTTCTGCAACATCTACCACATCCACAACCGCGACCTCGGCCACGATCGGTGTGTTCTGAAGCTAGTTGTAGTCTGAGTGGAGCCACAGCCCTTTGTCTAGTTCTGGATGCCACCAGCTCACCTCGCCCGGAGGTGTTGATGTTGTCTGGAGGTGGGATAGCCACCATGTTGCAAGTACAGTCGCGAAGCATCTACTCCTGCTGTTCCACCGTGATCTCCTTGTCCTTATAGAACAAGGAGAGTTCTTCTAGAATGCGAAGGGTTTCACCCTCTTTAACTTTCTGGATCATTTCTTAAACCCAGTCTCTGAGGCGAGCACGCTTCTGCATGTCTTCCCACGGGATGTAGCTATCGAGTGGGATTGGGCCGGTAGGGCAGAGAGGAATGTATTCTTCCAAGTTGTCGATGAGTTGTTGTAGCCTCTGGAGGGGCATTAGCTCTGCTGGGGATTGCAAGGTAGTCGCTTGTTCGGCTTGCTTCTTGAGTCACCTCTTGAGGTTCTTCCTTCTATTCCTCTCATATTTCTTGGCGATGGCCACCTCCAGGGGAGTAAGAGGAGGAGGCACTGGAACTGGGGTTGACGGGTCCGCACGGGGATGCCGTTGAGCCGATGGGTTTGCAGGGCGAGGTCAGTGACTCCTCTTTGCCCGGATCTCTATCCAGGCACCTTCCGATTATTGTAGTTGGAAGGTAGCGTCAATCACCTGCTCGATAACTTCGAGTGGTAGTTCCAGGTAAGCGGGAATGCTTGGACGCGGCTTGTTGCCTTAGCCGCGATTGTTGAGGGAGTTTACCGGGAACCGGTTGACTCGTGCTGGCATCCGAAGATGTGTGTGCAGTTTGATGCCTTAGCCGTGGTGGCGAGGGAGGTTTTCCCTGTTGAACTGGTGTACTGGGGCTAGTGTCCGAAGACATGTGCGCGGTTTGATGCCTTAGCTGCGGTGGCTAGAATTTCGGCTGAGGAGGGGCCCGTGGAGCATGCCCAATATCTTACTTCACAGTCTGACCCCTGTGGTCTGGTTGAGGGTAGGGTCGGGTGATGCCTGACGATATCTGGGGGCCTCGTTGCCCCCGGTGGCTGTCTTGATCTCGCATGCCAGAGGGCCTTTGTGATGACGGGCCTGGCTTACAAGCTGTTGAGAGGACCTAGTTTGGCCGAGCCGCAGTCTCGCCCAACTTTTACTTTCCTTTCCTATCCTCAATCATCGGAGTCAGAAGTGGAACAGAGGGGAGGCAAGGAGAGCTTGGGGAGCCCATAGTAGTCTCACCCACCGGGACATCCTCTCTACCGAGAAGGACTCAAAGGAGTCTTGCAGTGTCTTTCCTGGAAAATGGCAGAGACTCTAGCTCCTGCCAGGGTCGCCATTGTGCGGCCGGAGTGGCAGGGGCTGGCTGACCAGCCTATGGTGCCACGGAATTAGGGGAGACTGGGGGAGCAGGAGGATGAACGACGTTGGCAGAGAAGGTGCTCAGCCCCGCCTCTTGGCTGGCATCTTGCTCCCTGCATCTTCGCAGTCGTTCGAGAGCCTCCCGATTATCGGTCTGAAACTCAAGCCATTCTTGAGTATGCTGCCCATTTTCCTATGGAGGATCGGGCTGCTCTGGTGTATTCCTGGTAGTGTTCAGGGTTTCTTCGACAGCTTGTCATAGCTGATCAAGTGCCATGGAATTCCCTTCGGTGTCGATCTATTCCCACCAGATCTATTCCTCGATGAGGTATTGGACTTCCTCACAGGACTCGATCACGTGGCAGATTCGTGCATGAAAGGCACAGTACTGGGGGTGGTTAAAGTCCCACTGAGTGTAGTCTACCGGTGGATCACGGGGTAAGATTTGTGCCTACTCGACGAGGACATCGAAGAGTCACCGGGTTCTTTCCCTGGGGAAGGAGAGGGGCCTATGATTATGCCAGGGCCTCCACCCTGGGTACCAGATCGAACACTCTCTCCGGTTGGTGTTGGGCTCCTCTGATTCATCATCAGAAAGAGAGAATGCTGCCATCATGTGGATCACATTGGCTGGGTGGTGAACCGCACGTGCTGCTTGGGCTGGTCTGGACCACGTATGTGGCTGTGGAGGATCGAGGAGACCGCTTTTCATTTGGATCAGGCCGTATCGGATCAGCTTCTGTGCCTGGGTCTTGAAGACGTAGCAATCTTCCAGGGAATGACCCAGCATGCGGTGGTATAGGCAGTGGCTCGCAACATTTGTCGTTACTTACAAATGACAACTTAGAGGCAAGAAAAAGGCTAACAGGGACAAGCCCATTATCTTCTACAAAGGAGACATGGTCCCTCAAGCCCCACGAAAAGATGACTTCGGCTGGTCCAGGCAAGCCGACAACACCCTTAAAGCTGTCCAAGTTTTGGACGACTTGCCGCCGCATATTCGGGAGATGTGCCTCAAGCAGCATATTCCCCAGTGACAAAGTTCCGCACGGCGTGAATACTTTCACCCACTATGGACCCCTTCACGGGTCCAAGGGCAAACCATGTTCCCCCACAAAGATACCAAGGGACTCAACTACGACCAAGACCTGGACTTCTGTGTCTATTTCGCGATTAACATTGTGGGCCCGACCCCACCAGTTAGTGACCAAACTAATGTCGACACCAAGTTCGATAGCTCTGAGGAGGAGGAAGGGGATATCTTGATCTCGTTCCCCGCCAGGGCCAGTACCCCAGGTCAAGCACTTGGCAAATCTTTGTCGTCAGCCTGCAGGGACACTGGGACAGAGGAGGTCCCCAGTGCCTCCCAGCCAATCGAAGAGCCCAATCCGGAAGACCTTCCCAGCTGATGAGGAAGATCCTCAGAACAAAGGCCATGAAGCATTGCCAGCTTTAGCAAGCAACTCCAACCAAGCTTTAACGGCACGTGTCGACAATTGTCAGCTGTACGCTAGCAATCCAGGACAATCCCCGTCTAAGTTTAGCAACTACGGTTCCCCGTGTGCACCAACTTCAACTACTAGCTTCGAAGACCAAGAAGCGCACGAAGCCAACGCGGACGATGAAGATTTCATCGACTTTCAACCCGCTCCTCCCAAGCTGGAGGACGGTGGCTAGGCAACCATCGACGAAGTCATCGAAATCAATTTAGGGGAAGAAGGAGCCCCCCAGCCGACGTTCATCAGCGCCCTTCTCGCCAAAGTAGAGAGGCAGGACTATAAGCAACTCCTGCTCGAATACAAAGACTGCTTCGCCTGGACATACAAGGAGATGTCGGGGCTAGACCCCTCCATAGCAGAACATGAGCTAGCCATCTCCCCCTCAACAACTCCAGTCAAATAGCCACAGTGATGCATGCGCCACGAGCTAGAGCTCCCAGTCTCGGTCGAAGTCAATAAAATGGTGGAGGTCGACTTCATCGAGCCATGCATCTACCCGATTTGGGTCGCCAATATTGTCCTAGCTAAGAAGAAAAGTGGTCAAGTCTGCATTTGCATCAACTTTCATGACCTTAACAAAGCCTGTCTGAAGGATGACTTTCCAGTCCCAATCATGAGAATAATGGTTGATATGACCACCGGTCATGAAGCCTTGTCTTTCATGGACGGGTCATCCGGTCAAAACTAAATTTGGATGTCCCTCAAGGACAAGTGCCACACAGCCTTCGGGTCCCCCAAAGGGATCTTCAACTACAAGCATATGCCCTTTAGTTTGAAGAATGCCAGTGCTACATACCAAAGGGCCATGATCAAAATCTTCGATGAGATACTGCAAAACATCGTTGAATGCTATGTCGACGACCTCGTCGTCAAGACTAAGAGGCGGGAGGACCACTTGCATGATTTATGCCAAGTCTTCAAGTGCCTCCGACAATATGGGCTCAAAATGAACCCTATGAAATGCTCCTTCAGCGTATCTAGTGGCAAGTTTCTCGGTTTCATCATCCGATACCGAGGAATCGAAGTGGACCCCAATAAGATCAAAGCGATATGGGACCTTCGACCACCCAGCAACCTCACTGAGCTCAGGTCGTTCCAAGGAAGGTTGACCTACATTCGGAGGTTCATCTCCAACCTTTCTGGTCGATGTGTGCCTTTCAGCAAGCTGATGAAGAAAGATGTCCCGTTCATATGGGACTCAAAATGTCAGGCGACTTTCGAGCAAATCAAGGAGTACCTCCTTACTCCTCCGGTCCTGGGGGCACCAGTCAAGGGCAAGCCCCTCATACTTTACATTGCCGCCATGGATGCCTCGTTAGGGGCTCTGTTGGCACAAGTCAACGGGGAAGGTAAAGAGCAGTCGCTTTATTACCTCAGCCGAAAACTGATCGATACTGAGTACCATTATTCTCTCATGGAGAAAGTTTGCTTGGCATTGGTATTTTCCATCAAGAAGTTGTGGCACTACATCCTGTCCCATCTTTGATGATAGCAACTTCATGAGTCACCACATTTGTTCCTTGAGTTTGTTATGCATGATTATCCCTGTTGCATTAGGACTGAGTATGTTCAGTGCATTTAGTTAAAGGCTCATGCAAACTTGTTGCTGCAAGTCTGTGCATAGTCAGTGTATATAGGAGGTCTGCGTGTGTTCATGTCCGTGCACATTCTTTGCAAGGTCAGAGCATAGTCGGTGCACATGAACAATGTGCTCGCATAAAGTCAGAGCACCTTCTATAGTCAGTGCATATGCGTGCATCAGGTCTGAGCACATGTTAAGACAAGTTGGAGCACATGATTTATTCAAGTCTGAGCATAAAGCACATGTCTCATACTAAGTCCTTGCACATCTATTGGGGCAACAAAGTCCATGCATAGACAAGTCCATGCATGTCTTGGCATGAAGTCGAAGTCCATGCACATTGTCGACTTGCATTTTCAAGTCCATGCAAGTTGTTTATCTAAGTCGATGCAGGTTCTTTTGTTGATCTTAAAGTCTGTGCACATCTGTCTAAGGCACGAACTAAAGTCCGTGCATGTCTAACACTAAATCCGTGCATGTACAGTGACTCCACCAAAGTCCGTGCATTGCTAAGTTCATGCATGTATAAAGTCCGTGCATATTTTAGACTTAGACTTTTGGTTGACTGAGTTTTCATCCAAACCCCGTGCATAAATAGTCATGTCTTCAGCTAGTCCGTGCACGCTTTCACATAGTCCATGGAAGCCAAACCCCATGCAGGTTTGGTTTTTAACATTAAGTCAGTGCATGCCTTCACACGGTCCATGGAAGCCTAACCCCGTGCATCTTTTTCTCTTAACACTAAGTCTGTGCATTTTGTGTTGATGTCTGTGCACATCAAATCCCGTGCACATTTTGGACTTAGATTGTTTGCTAATTGGGTTGCATGATTTATCAAGTCTGTGCATGGTTTTTCTCTTAATGCATTTATAAGTCCATACATGCTGTAAGGACTTATCTCAACCCCGTCCACATTTTTCACCCAAGTCCATACAGGTTTTGCATGATGCATTAAAGTCCGAGCACTTGAACGTCCAAGCATGGTAAAGTCTGTACATTTTTTTCTTGCAAGCAGGATATGAAGTCCGTGCATCTTTTCCTTGCCAATAGGATTTTAAGTCCGTGCATGTTTTACCTATGGTTTAAATCCCGTGTACTTTTTTCTCTGGTTGAACACAAGTCCATGCATCTTTTCTTATATGCATCTGAACCCTGTGCACATCTTTATCCTCTCACATTCTGTCTGCAATAAAGCCCGTGCACGTTTCCTGAAGTCCATGCATATTCTTGTTTGCTTGCTTGGTAAGTTCATGCACATATGAGTCTGTGCATGTTTCTTCCAAACCAAGTCCGTGCATCTTTTCTTCTTGAAAGGAACCGAAGTCCGTGCAGATTCCTTATTCCTTTGCATGTAAGTCAGTGCATGTTTTTATCCTCGCACGTTTTGTTTGTTATCAAGTCTGTGCACGTTTTGCTCTTTGGGTATTAAAGTCGGAGCTTACACTGTAGCAAAGGCAGTGCATGCTCATATAAAGTTCGAGCACATTATTGCAAGTTCGTGCACTTTTGGTTCTAATGATATAATAACTCTGTGCAGTCTTCCTTCTGTCCGTAGAATATTTTTAACTGTCCTGAATTGAAGTGTTTCTTCTATTATGACAGATAGTCTCTCAAGGAGAATAATGTTGGCACGTGATCCGAGGATGGAGGAGGTGCCAGGATCGTGACACCTGTAAAGCGGCATGGTGAGATGCTTCCCAGTGTCAAGGCTTCAGGGCGGGAACTTGTGGAGGACACACGCATGCCCATCTGCTACTGTTATAAAAAGAAGACTTCTCCATCTGGAGAAGATTTGATCGTGCATTCAGAGAAGCAGGAGCAGAAGAAGCCTGTGCGATCTAGAAAGAAGAAAAAGAAGAAACAGAGAGAGTGAGAAGAGAAAGAGAGAAAAGGGAGAGTCGAGGGAAAAGTGTTTGAGTGTTTGTCTGTGAGAGTTTGTTCCTCAGTCTCCTAGTTCAGAACCAGAGCTGAGATTGCTTAATTGTTTGAGCTACATTCCCTTGTTGGGATTTCTTGTTTTCTTGTTTGTTTTATTTTATTTCTGAACGTTGTTTCAAGCTGTTAGTCAGCGGAGGGGGAGTTTTTGCATCCGTCTGTGTCGTGTGATACGCAGTTGTTCGGCCACTTTAACAGGTGTGCATGTACATTCTCCTCTTAATTTTCCTTGTTGCGATGTCGCTTGTAATTATAAGGTCGAGCCAATAGACTCTAAACAGAGAAGGTATTCCGCGAATTGACGATATCGGCACTACGCCATATTTTTCGTCGGTCGCTATGAAATAAAATCCTCGAAATATTTTGAGTGAATTACGGGGGCAACAGTCACGCACCAAAACTTCGCTCCCACCCAGAAGAATATTGAGTAGCCTCCGGGTTTCTTCTTTTGGAAAGGGCAGAGACTCTAAGTCTTGCCACAATCGCCACTTAGGGCACCATGTTGTAGGCTGATCTTGCCTAAGACTGGCCTCCTCTGCCTCTGGCTCAAGGGACGTACGGGAAGTTGATGCATGTACAACATTTACAAAGAAACTTGCTTGGTCCCATGCGTAGGGTCCCAGGGAACTTGTCAGGCGATCGTCTATATTTATGATCCGTCGGACAATCAAATCCTCCACGATGTCCTTAAGGACACGATAATCATAGATGACAAGACCCATTGCTCGATGGTACAAACAATAACCATGTTGTTGCATTATGCTGGTGTCCGGATCATTTTCTGATATAGGGAACTCTATCAATCCCTCTTTTTGACATATATGGAATATTTCTAAAATCTTGTGACGAGGGAAGGAGTATAGTTTTTGAGGTGGTTCATCGGCAGATGAGTCTATTGACTCTTCAAACAACCATCATCCAAATCTTGCCAGATTTCGAGGACCTTCCATGTCTTCTGAACTTTTTGTATGTGCCGAGACCGATACCCTTACCAAAGATATTGGGGGGGTGTTGCCAACTGTTTATCAACATGTTTCACGAGTTGCAGTAGCTTTTGTTGATTGCGTTGTAGCCGCTTGATCTCCCTTTTAATTTTTCAAATGGTTTTCCAAATGGCTAGGTATTCAAACATTTGAGAGAGAGAGTGCCCCCTGGCACAACTTCCTGCCGCCAGTTTGGTAATTTGGCCTCCAGGGCATTAATACCATTTGAGGGAGCCAGCTCAGGCTCGTTAACTAAAGACCTTGCCCGCCTTGCTTCAAAGACTTTGTGAACGACATTGACAGATAAGTTTGGTTTATTCCAAGCAAGAGGTCGGGGAGGGCTAACTAGGTGTTCTAGCATTGAGATAGCACCGCCCTACATCACTTTCTCGAGTTCATTCTTGCAGCTATAGCAATCCTTGACCACACAACCCAACATGCAGTAGTACACGCAATAATTGGGCTCATTTGATTTATTCACCTCCGCGATCCTTTTTGGTTCTGGCAGAGATATCAACTAGTTCTTCATGCAGAGATTGGAAAACTTCTCGGTATGTTCCGTTTTGGGAGAATAAGGAGTTTTCATGTGCTCCGCTAATCTTGTGGGCGATTTACCCTTGACATTTTTGTAGGACTTGCTAGAGCCAATTTCTTCCTGGGAATGGCCATCTGAAGGAGAGAAGTCCACGATATTTGCTTTTTTCTTGGTAACATGATGATCCTCAAAGGGCCTGACTTTAATGGCCGGTGCCTTGATTATCAACAGTGAAGGATCGACATTTGTTGGAATCCCATAGATGCTTTGGTTGTTTGATGAAGATGCGAGACACCTGAGCAGGGCCTCCCGCTCTCACAGCAATTCTTGTAGAAGGGACTTTAATGATTTGTTCTCCTGCCTCAAACCCTCCAAAGTGGAGGATTCATTTTATTGACACTATAAGGGTTGTCCACCATGTCACCCCATTAAGGCACCTCTTGTCTAGGTAACGCCTCAACAGGATGGTCGCTGTGGGTTGAACATTCTGAGGCCTTAAAATGAGTTATGAGAACATGCTCGTTGATCAAGTGAGTCCGTTGGGCTAGACTTTCTAGCACTGTAGATTTATCAGTTGTAGAAGAATCGCCATTAAACCTATGCAGTGCGTTCAAGAGTCTGCACTACTCTCTTCTTGTGAGGATCTGAATTTGAACAAGAAGGTGCCCCCAACCGATCAAAAACTGACACCCGGTCGGGTTTGCTTTCTTCATCCAAAATTGATTTGGCACCAATCCAATCGTGGGTTCGTCCCCACTGGTCGCATGAGTTAATTCAATCAGCTCTCCAGATAAGTTAATTCTCCCCCTTTCTTTCATGTCATTTTATCATTTCAGGACATAACACTTAGCATTTTCTAATGGGTTTTATCTTTTTTGTGGCTTTGTTTTGCATGAGATTGCTGATAGAATGTGAGGCCCTTGCTTTCCAGCCGGCTAGGAGGTGAGGAGGTGCACCCACATCGGTTCCCTGCGTCCCATTTCAAGCACGATCACGTGTAGCAGCTTCCCTTCGATCCGCGTCTCCCTCCCAATTTTTCAAGGTACACGGTGCCATCCTCATCCATTCTCCATCTCTTTGGTGCTGTAAAACATTGGTGGCGATCACAGTTAGTTCTCTATTCTTCATCGTCCTTTTCTTTTCATGCACTTTCACGCTTATATGAACGTTACATGTTCATGGTACTTGGGGCGGAAAGATAGACTGAAACATTTATATCCACAGTTGGCATACGACTCACGCCATTCTCGAGCCCTAACAACTAGCATCTTTTATCTGTGAAAGACCATCAAATGGTCACCAGATACACGTCAACGAGAAACCTTGACTTGCTCAGCTTCTTCCTTCTTCCCTAGTCATGCACCAGATCTTAAGGGCACATTCCAAATTTTGACAGGCCATCCACTGACTCTCCCACAGACCAATACCACAACTCGAGCCAAATCTCGCTCGAACTCCGCATCCAATCTTGAGCCTCACGCCAACTCTACCCTCTCAGGGGAGCACAACGAAACTAAATAACAGGACTCCACAATCTTCGATCCTCACATCACTGGACTAAGACTTACGAGGAATCATCCCTTGCTGATCACAGACCAGGGATCACCATCCAATGCCTACGTCTCATCAGAGACCTCCGCACACAGGCACCGTGCTTCATCTTGTCTCATCAAATCCTTCACCTCAAAATGATCCAAAAGGATGCTTGCCAATCCTCGGCTCTGCTCTTACCTCAGAGCCTTAGGACACCACCTGAACAATTCACGGCACACTTGCTGACACATTTCCCCAACTCTCCATCCTGCTAGTGTCATAAACCATAATACCTCTAACAATGACACGGCAACAACATGTCTCACACAATCTGAGATAATCTCATACTGAGGAACCAATCCTCCAATGCTCAACACATCCTCTGCAACTCTACAAGCTCAGATTTGCAACACCATGAAAAATACAACACCATCCACGAATTCTCGCAAACACCGCCCAACTGGCACGCATCCTTCTGGAGTAGCGCCAACACACCCTTACACATCGGGGAATGGGCAACACTTCTCATAGACAGCCACACTCTGCCACAGCGATTAAGCTAGCCGCTGCCACATGCTCCTCTCTTACGCCTTCCTCTGACCTCGAAACCAATAACACGCCACTACGCTTACCAAGGAGTGAAGAAAATTCACCAAAATGCCAGGTTCGAAGACGACAACATCTCTAACCACCGGACATCATTCTATCGAATCCACCCGTGCCAATACCAATCCATTCTCGAGCTGCTACCACACGGACCATCACGCCAAAAGT
Organism: Amorphophallus titanum; assembly: GCA_024336825.1. Taxonomy (NCBI): domain Eukaryota; kingdom Viridiplantae; phylum Streptophyta; class Magnoliopsida; order Alismatales; family Araceae; genus Amorphophallus; species Amorphophallus titanum. The sequence goes on along the minus strand of JANBPO010001371.1, from coordinate 498,297 downwards.
CACAACACGACCACAATTGGCACCTACCAATGCTCATCCTCGAGTCCCGAACCTGCCACTACCACACGAACTCAAACCAAACCCAGGGCGACCACAACCCAATCCAAGAAGATCTTTCACTCATCCGAGCACATCTCGACTAGAGCGCCCGCTCTGCCACCTTGAACCATAATCCCAATGACACAGGGGCTGGATAAATCTCGAACTAGGATGACCAAAACCAATAATAGCTCCTCCAGAGGACACTCACAGCCACTTATCCACAAACAATCCTCACCAGCCACCTGACCTTGCTGTAATTCATCGAACGTAGCACCGCAGCAATGCACCTGCCGGCAACCTCTGCCCAATGCAACACAACCTAGGCCACCATCGATGAGGGAGAAAGCTCTCGACCTCGATCCTCAAACCCCACATCGGCACTCCAATGAAAAATGACAACCACCTTCACAGCGCCAACTCCATGCATATTGGCTTTTACACGGGAAACCAAGCAGAAAATAAGCATAAAACCCAATGCCAACTGTCGATGGTACTGGATCTTATGGACTCTGATCACTACAATATCTCAAATTCTCATGCACTTCCACAACCATAGCTCTGATACCAACTGTAACGACCCAAGATCTGGATACCAGGAATGACCCGATATCATTCGGACCCTGGCGGCCTTCTAGTATGTAAACGAGATGCCCTTAGGGTTCCCCAGAGGGTCTCCATTTATAGGAAGGAGATAAAATCTCCAAAAGGGGCAAAAGAGTCTTCGCGCCTCCCCCAACTTTATGAAAATCGAGGTGACAAGACCCCGAAGATGGCGCCATCTCATACCCTTCGATGGGACTTCAGTCGTCGGTTCATATCCCAAGGAAGGTTTAAAGCAGGGGAAAAAAAGCGTGACGATTACATGGAAAGTGTAGAATGCTCTAGACAACCAGAATTTGCAAACAAAAGGCAAGTCTTTGTTATAAAGCGAAAAACATACAAGAAAAGGGCTACGTATGCTCGAACGGACCCCGATGACAAAAAGGAGAGATCAAAACAAGATACAAGTAATGGCGAGCACTCCCTCAAGTGCTCGCCTCCTCAGCGGCGTGAGCTAGTGCTTGGTCCTGAGCCTCAGACACATCTTTAAGAATGACCGTGGGGGGCAGAGCATCGTCAGTCAAGTCAACCAACTCTCTATCCTCTGAGTGCTTGACCCCAGTAGCATATTCTGTCGTGCTCGGACCCTCCCCGTTGAGCTCCTCCTTGCCATGGCTAGCTGCAGGCTCGAATGGTGTTAGCGGGGGTGGCAGGGATGGCACCAGGATGCCCATGCTATCAGCAGCAGCTTGGAGGGCAGCTGATCATCCCTCCTGGAAGCTGAGGTCCCTCGCCAGACCATGGACTTCGACAGCAGCAACGTTCAGCTCATCCTGGTATTTCGAGGATGACTGAAAGCACTCCACAGCCTCCACACCGATCGTGGCCATCGCCACCTTTAGCCTATCGGCCTGGGCCTCTGCCACCTGGACCCTCTCCTCAGCCTTAGCCACCAAGGACTCTAGCTCAGCCACCCGAACGTTAGCTACGTCAGCTCGCTCGGTCGCCTCATGCAGGGACCTCTCCAGCGTCCAGATTTGGACTTGGAAGGCGTCTCGATCACACTCCGCCTCCACCAAGGTGCATTCTTATGACTCCAGGAGTTCCTGGAGCTTGGTGCACTCGCTCGCAAGCTGTGGAGTTGGGCTTCCAGCTTTGCCTATGCCGTGTCACTCTCGGTTAGTTGCCGGGCGATCCCATGGAAGTGGTACCCCCATAGGTCGAAGGCCTTGGCGACAGAGCACAAGTTCTTGGCCGCCAGGTTGTACAAGTCCCTTTGGGCTGCAAGGGAGAAAACACCAGTGCGGTTAGGCAGCCACACACCATTGTCCATCAGGACGTAGGTCTCATGTTGACCAGAAACGAACCTCGGGGTGTCTTCGGGTGGTATGAAGCTGGTGGCTACGTCGAGGCATGGTGCCTTACCTTTGTTGATTGCCCCCTCGGTCGGGACGGACGGGGCGACCCTCGTCTGTGGTGAGCAGACCAGGGTAGATGGTACTAGAATCGGCGCCTCGACTAGTTCCGAGGCCGGAGGAGTCACAACTCGAGGAGGGAGTGGCGTTCATCAGCGAGGAGCATCGGTGGTGGGCCTCCTTCTCTTCTCCTGGCAACACTGGCGGTCCAGTGCTGCCATTGCAGAAAGATCCACCATATGTCATTGCTCTACCACCATTGGGGAGATTTCGACGGGCGTGGTAGATGAACTCTCAGAGGCGACCCTTTGACTTGCCGCACAAGTGCCCGAACCTGTGCTGCACACGAGCACAGCGGATGGCTTCGAAGGTGGTGGATGCGAGCACTCCACCGAAAGCACTATCGGGAGAGGATATGGCAAGCAACTCGACTCGAAGACAATCGCCTCCCGAGGATCAACAACAGACACTTGGTTGGCACTAGGCTCTATGTGATCGAGGGGGCGAGGGACATTCACCGATAGCTTGACTATCTCAAACCGCAGCTCTAACGACTCTGGCACCCCTGCAATGTAACAAAAAGGTCATTCCAACAAAACATAAAAAGACAAAAGAAACAACAAAGGTCATACCATGGGACAATGGGGGGCTCAACCCTAGCTCCCAGAGTGCCGCCGAGGTAAGCCTCATATCGACATCCTTGAGGGGGTGGTGAAGAATGGCCTTAATCACACATGCCTTCTTGACAGTCAGAGTCGACAACCTGTCGACCCTAGGAGGATCGAGGTTTGTGGCGAAACTCCAATCACTTGGGTGGCCGCTACCCCTTACCTTTGTTATAAAGACCGGCCAGGGACCTGGCCGCCTAGCCAACCTAGGCAGCCATCGATTTGGTGACCCAGCCCATGGGCCCTAGCCTTCTAAAGTTTGAGGTAGGCCCAATAACAATGACTATTGGGCTAGACTTAAACAGCACGAAACATTGATAAAATGTGTAAAACGACTGCGTCACTGGTATGACAGTCTAACTGGGGATCCATGGGATGTCTAAAATTAGGCGTCTATAGTGCCCAGCTGAATACAACACCACCCAAGTTAACACTGCTCACCTCGTACACAGTCCCGTTGAACAGCTCCTCTAGAGCTAGGGGAAACCTCCTACCTCGGCACAACAATCCAGTCAGAGACACCATGGAAATCACCAAGTTCCAGACTCTCTTGAGTCACGGCAAGGCCAAGCTCTCAATCCACGTCCACCACATCACACACCTGGACCCGAGCATCAAGCCCATAGGATGACCAGCACACACAACCATACATTCTCAGGGTGCAAAGACAACTCAATTAGCTCGCTCAACCATGCACAAAGCCACCTTACGAAAACTCATATGTAACCAAGACAATCCTCTTGGCCCATCCTGGTCAGCCATAACATCGTCTAAACTTCGAGCAATATCCACCGACGTCTCATGCCTACGGAAACTAATTAAACCCAAGGACATCGCTTCGCACCACAATATCAGACCTTAGGTACACCTGACCGAGGTCACCATCCAGGTTCTAAACCAACAATCTTATTGAAGCTTCCAATGTGTCCCCAACTTACATCTCTCCCACATACCCGGAACGTAGATCCACACAACTGCTGGGTGCAAGGGGGTCCAATCAGCCACGCCAAATTCACGATACTCCTCCTGAGACTGGAAGCAACTTCTCATTCATACACACACTCTTCACCAACCACGGATTGACCTAGAAAACACCATTTGAATTGAAGGAGATCAAACAACTCCCCACTCCAGAGCCACACACACTCGCCTCCTATAAAAATAGCTCACTGGCCTATGCCTTCCACACAATCTTGGCCACATGTCGACTCCTCCATGAGCCAACCATGACAGTTCTAGGGGAGAAACCAAGGCAACTATAGTCCTCATGCAAAATCCACGACTCAAGAAGCCCTTAACTCTCAACCCGAACAATGTCGCTTGACACGATACCTCAGCAATGGCACACTAAACAATGCCAACCTCGGGGCCAACGTTGCCACATACAATGGCCAACCTCCCTCCTTAGGGTTAGCCGACCAACCTCTATAACTCCACTCACCACCAGGGTATCCTTAGATCATACCTGGCATCGATCTTGGGCCCAAGGGCTCTGGGCCCACCTCACTTCCGCTACGCAACTCTGCACAAGACACCTCACCGAGAGGGAAGATTCTGGCACCTACCATGAAACAACCTCCAACACCACAGAGCAAATCCATATAATAGTGTGAGAAACTCTAACACCTTAAATCTGGAGCACAGACTTCCACTCATAGTCTAGCAATTCTTACTACAAACCAAGAATCGAGCCCAACTTACAATAATGAAAGCAGGGCACCAACCATATGGCACAACACATGAAATGATTTTTGTAGCTCAACTCCTCACACAACGTTGCCAACGAGTCATACTAGCAGGGGAATGAGCATCCGAATCTTGCATGACTCTAGCACCGCTACACGAGCACCACACCGGTAACTCGACTGGTAACCTCCCACCTCCCACCACAGCACTAGTGCGGCATATCAATAGGGTGATAAGCACGCAACTCTGATCCCACTGCACAAAATACTACCTCAAACCCCTAACACCCAAATGGGAACTCACGAATGCAATTGGGAGTAAATGGGGAATCAATGGAATCCAAAGAACCAGACCAAAAACACGACTCAGGCAGTACAAAATTATACCTGCCATGAGGTAGGACACATCCTCACTCGCCCGACCGTAACTCCCGTATTCTTGGAAGTCCAACCTCACCACTTCATAAGTCGGTACAGCTGTTGGGACGGCCCTTCCAAGCCACCACGTGCCAAAAGCCCTGCCTAACTGCACCAGCGCACCTCCCAGCATTAGAAATGACCTCTGGAGTCTGGGGTAGAACCCAAACACACACTTCTTGAATCACGAAACCAAGAAGAAAACCATAAAGAACACCAGAAATAAACAAAAACTAGATAAAAATGGAGGCCGACAGAGTTTCTATATCCATGGCCATATGTTTGAATATTCTTATTCCATTGCCTTTTGCACCAAACTGTGCCCTGCATAAGAAAATGATGACATTTTTAGGTGGGGTTCAATAAACTAGAGAGCATAAGGAGATCCACGTGGAACTGTGGAAGTTTTAGCTCTTTGAATGTCTAAGACAACTGACCTGAACCACCCACAAACCCTGGAATAAAGGTGCTGACTGGAAAGACATTCAAGGATCTCATTTCCTCAGGTAAATCAATAATATCTATGCTACAGTCTCCAAAAGAAAGAATCCAGTCTAAGCATCCAACAGTTTTAGGGTTGAATGTCAGCCCAAAAGTAAGAAATAAGCCTCCACATTGGTAAATACACTTTAACCTTTACCACGAATTAGGTTGACTTCACTTTTGAATAGAGAAAAGAGCTTCTCCATGAAGGAGGATAAAAGCACATATCACAATTGCATATAGGCAGTTGTTTTGTGAATCAAAGTTTAGGCAGAGGCAGTGGTAAACTTGAGAGAGGGGAAAGACGTGAAGCAAAAGACAACTAATTGTATGGGTAACAGGATGCTTTATAGCATGTGACAGTGACACAATAGAGAGGGGATTATTCAGTCTAAAATCATTCGGGGGGGTCTTCTCCATAGGTTCCCATCAGAGGAAGCTGCCAGGCATGGAGGGATGACCATCCCCAAAAGGGGCCATGATCCATCATTAAGTGCCAAGCATAAGAGTATATGATTGCAACAGATATTTCTCTTCCCTCCATTGGAGACAGGATCAGGATTTGAACAGATTTTTGTTAGCCAATGCAACGGGAAATCAATTAAAAACTGTTTGCCACCCCAACAAGCTAGTGGTACTTAGCTGCCCACTTATGGAGAAGTGAGATGCTGTGGCAATACAGGTGAACATAGAAACAAGTATTGGCCAACCTATCGCCAAGGATACATGAGTGGCAGAACATGTGAATTGCAGTAAAAAGTTGGACGTGGGTCATGTAAGGTATTGTCCACTTTGGCCCATGGGCCTCGTGGTTTTGTCCTTGAAAGTGTCTCACGTAGGAGGGAGGACCCTTCCATATAACCATTACACCACCTTCATCAACAACCAATGTGGGGACTATCTTAGTCCCCCTGCCCAAACATAAAGCACCGCCATCCAATCAACATCAAGAGCAGTGCCTACTTTCCTAAATCCCCAATGCCATCCTTTCCCCCACGCAGAAATGCTTATCCATTTTCCTTGTTCATCAGATGATGGTCCCACTGACCCACCCTCGCCATGCTCCAGTTTTCCTGCCTTGCACTCAAAAACAAATTCCTCCACCTGCAAACACACGAGGCTTCTAGATCCTTCAATTTGCCTTACCTAACTGCCATAACATTTCACATGGATTATCCTCCACTTTGGTGCTTTAGCATCACACTCTCCAGCAGGTTGACTCGTCACCTTTTTATCTCCACCACCTGTCTGGTTACAACTCATTAGGGTTAGTGTGCCAAATTCTTACAATGGCAAAACATTGAGGCCCAATTCATTGGATGCTAAAAGATAGGGTGGTAAACACAAAAAGGATGTCAAATAACCAAACAAGGGTCTGAGGGGAGACTCCTACTGGTACAATCCATGAGTCCAAAGGATCATCCTCCTTGTCACATCCAGAGCTTCGACAATCCACAATCACACAGGTACCCCTGAAACTGGCCCAGACCCATTATCTATCAGCTCTTCAGTAGGCCGCTTTCCTGGTTGTGCTCTCCTGGACCACTGTCACTTCTGGAAACACCTAGCTGGCTTAGGTTAGATCCTGCTCCATTCCATATTGACGAAGGCCGTTGATTCAAATTTGAAATCTGCCTCCAACCATCTCACACCACATGTGAGGCTTGCCCAAGCTGCAGGCCAGGGTTCGGGATTGTCCAGTGGTTTGGAGCTCAGCTCTCTGCTGTTCCTTCAACTTTCAACCCCATGTTATCCTCCAACTTTTCCTCGAATGGCTATTCACAGCAAAGGCTTGCGGAACTCAAGAAACATTTTCTTGCTTTGGCTGATGGCCCTAAGGAGGGCGAGCCACATGGTTTTATACTCTCAATGGCACATCTTGCATAGTAGCACTATCTAGAGCCCCCCAACAGAAACCCACCAAACCCCCCCCGCCCCCCCCCCCCAAAATCAAAACAAAAACTAGAAAAAGAAAACAAATCGTGTTCAAAAATTGAAAAATAATTTTGTTGATGTTGATATGCATGCTAGGAAACCAAATGTTAAGCATCATGTTTTCCAGAAAAATAGAATGTCATGTTTTTATTGTGGATAGATTGGCCATATTATGCATGACTATTTTATTTTGAAGAATGATGAATCCAGAGCATGCAGGAATAGGAAGAACAATGGGAGAAGTAAGGGCAAGGGACAGGTCGACGCTGGGATAAAGTGTGCTCAGCACACTGATGCTCAAAAGCCCAAGAATGACCGGATGCATCGACGAACTTCGGTAGACAGGTCGACGTTGTCCAAGGTCAGCAGAAGAAACCGTCCTCCTTGCTGCTTTCACAGATGCGGGACGGGTGTGACTCGGACGGACAATGCAACCTTGGACTCGCTACACTCGCCTGGGACAGACGCAACCAGCAGGACACGTACAATAAGAACACCTCGACGCGACACTAAGGAGCTCCAGAAGAGGAGAAATGTCCTCAACAAGAAGCGCAAACTCACGACTCGTCCCTAGTGATAGAAGCGCGTGGATCTACATGGTTGAGAAACCGGTGCTGAGTCAAGAGTGGTCCACACTCCTCCATGCCTGGATCGGGTCACGGGATGGGTCACGTGTACACTCTCTTATGGCGGTGATGGAATTTGCAGCGAGCTAAGAATCCTATCTCATGTAAGCGCGGCATTCAAGCACATACTAAATAAGCAAGCGACAAAGAGGGAAGCGAAAATGTACCTCCACGCTCGGGGCGTGGGGAAGACCTTCCCGGCCAAGAATCGTAACTCCCGGTATAGTAAATACAGTTAATTACAGCATGAAAATTATGGCCCACTCCATGCAGGGAGGTAAAGGGATACAACAGCAGTCTAGGAGCGCCGATCTTGGGTTGGCAGGCAGCGTGTCGGCGATGCGCTTAGGCCGATGCGAAATGCTGGTCCGATTCAGTTCTGTTTGGCCTGTTGGATAGCAAGCGAGTGCAACAGGTGAGATAGTGACTGCCGGTCGACTTCTGGCAGTGGTGGTTGGTTAGGACGTCGGTGGAGTGCCCCTCTTTGATCTCCAGGAGTGGCGGATGCTGGATCGGAGCTGGCGTAGTTAAGGGGGAATTAATTCCCAACCCAACCTTGCAGCCCTATCACGGGATAGAACTGCACGACCTGGCGAGATCGGCTCCTATGCCCAGATCCGGAGTCAGATCAGAGTGAGGCCGGCACCATTGCGAAGAGTAATCGAAGAGCTACGACATAAGTGAAATCTACAAGCATCCAACGGTCTGATCTTGCATGGAAAACTCTACAATAGGGTGTCACGTTCTGGCAAGGGTGCAGGGTAGACTATGATCTGCCTGAAGATGTGGTTTGACTGGGGGTCAAATTTTGATGGATCTGGGTGAGGGGATTAATTTGGGTGAGAGGGGGAGTCGTGGTGATCAAGCACACTAAATTTGGTGGCGATCAGAAATGGTTTGGGTGGGTGGAAAATTCGTGGATCTGGTGGCTATCTCACAGATCTGCTCATAGGCAGACTGTGAGGGGAAGAAAAATGCAGGTGGAAGGCGGGGTTAACGGTGGCGGATCGACACAAAAGTTGAGTTGGAGAAGGAGGAATGGGAAGGGAAGAATCCCTAAAAAAAAGACGGTGATCAGATTGTCGGATCTTCGGTACCAACCTTTTTTCTGAGCTTCTATCTAGGAATCTCGAAATTCTAGACAGTAGGGTGGAAATCGGGTTGTGGTGGCTCGACAGCGGCACGAATGGTGGCGGCAGCGGCGGTGATCGATAGTAGTAACAAGAGGAAGAGAAGGAGAGAATGATCACTCAGAAATATTAGGGTTTTGGCCCTAGATCTGATGCAGCAAGAAGGAAGAAGAAGAAGGGAGAGGGGCGCCCATGGCTTCTCAAGAAACTTCTCAATTTTTCATCAATTAATCTCTGGAAATATTATCACAAGAGACATTAAGTAGTAAATCCTAAACCTAGGATAAATGACCACATATACCCTTAGGTCAATGGGGAAGGAAGGGTAAAATGAGGAGGGAATATTTAATTCCCCCACACGGGGACAAAGAAGGGGGCGCCCCCTTCCCATGGTCAACAAAAGCACCTAGGCACTATTCTCCCTTGGACCGAGATGGTCCTTTGAAGGTAGGGTGGTGAGAGTAGGTGTGTGGTACCCCCGGGGTGGCCACTGAATCAACCCCAGGAATACTCTAGACTACAAGGTCTCACCGGGTCAATTTCGGGACAAAATATCAAAATTATGGAAATACCCCTCACTGAGTCAGTGGCACCTTTAAGGGTGATTCGGTGGCACTCGACCCCCTCTTATTCGGTGATACTTGAACGTGGTGATGATTCTGCGGCGCCCCTTCGTGGCTGAGTTGGCAGCGTCCATGGCAGAAGTAGGCTAGTGAATCGGTGGCCCATATGTGTGGCGGGCTGGTGATTCAGCGCCATCACCATCGATTCCCCTACTCCCAATTCTTCCATAAAAGTTGGCTTTCGCCCTCGATCAAACAGCAAGAAAAAACCAGAGAGAAGAAGGGGCAGAATAGTGCACAAAGGGCAAAGAAGAAGAAGAGAGGAAAGAAAAGACAGAGAAAGAGAGGGAAGAAGGGAAGAAGGAGTAGAAAGAGGTGGGTTCCATTCTGTGGAGGGGAAACATTCTTTGTATTTTCGTCCTTCCTTTCTTTCTCTTTCCTCCTTGAGATCTTTATTTCTATATTTTCTATCCCCTCTGCAATTGTAGAGAATAATAAAGGGTCTCACTCTTTTTCTCTTTTCCCAAGTATACACTCTCAATTCCATTTTCTGGTTGTACATTTTTCGATTCCTCTTTGCCTCTCCCGGAACATGAGGAGGCCCTCAAGGGCTACAACCATGGCAGATCCAAGGATGACTCAGTGGAGGGGACCGTGATGGTTTCATGACAATGGCCCATGGCCTTGCCCAATGAGGGTGACATCAAACACCCCTCCCTAGGGTTTCCTTGTTATTTGTCAATTCATGTGTCTGCACGTTTGATCGAGTAGGGTGCCTGCGTCTATTATGGTAAATGAAAAGTTGATGAATGGTTTGATAATGGTAAATGTTGGATGCCCTTTCATTCCCTTTCTAATGAGTTGTAGGGGCATCAGTCAATTCCCATAAGTGCTCTAGTCAACGTATGGTTTGCTATAATGGCCGATGATATACCCCCCCTTAGGGTGTTCAATGTAGTGCCTTAGAGGGCCTTTTAACCCACTGAATTCCTTTCCGCTATTTTTGAACTAGGCACGAGCTCATTCTCATGAGCTAGGACTACCTATCTTGGTTTGGAGAGAGGTATGGCAATCTATCTTTTTCGATGTTTTCGAGTACTATGCTTTGGTGTAAGATGGAAGAGGGGTTTCTCGTCAGTGTTCGTGCCTCCTTTAATTATGCCTGTGAGTTAGCTACCAAGGAGGGGAACAACCCCTATTTATCAATCTCTGTTCTGCCACACTCTACTCAGTCTGGGTCCCAGGGGGTCTATCGCCCCATGACATGTTCCCCTAACATCTCATTGCACAAAGTGAGGCATAAATGCCATTTAGTTGGCTACATGTTGCCCCTACATCCCGGTTCTCCTGGATCATCACGAATCCTTAGTAGGCTAGCCCTCAAGATTCCTTGAGTGTTTATCCCAGGTTCTGAGACAGCCTTAATTGGGTTTCTCAGCCTTTTCATGGCTATACACCGGTCTCCCCGTGTGTGAGCCCGCTTGTTGAATTGAGCATCTCCTATCATGGGGAGATGCTACCCAATTTTCTTCAGGATTTCTGCACTGATGTCATTTTATGTATGTTGAGGTGTGTCTGTGTGCATTGACGTTTCTTATCTACATGTCTGAAAGCCCCTTATCTTCAATTGGCGAACCAAGGAATCATCTGCTTGTGCTAGAGTAGAAACTTCGCATAGTGAATATGCCGCAGAATAAATGGTTAAATGAATAAAAGGGAACTTAATGCAACCCAATTCTGATAGACATTCAAAACTCTTAATCCCTTAAAAGTCTATTCAGACACCCCTTTAAAAAATTCCAGGGGCCCATTGATGTGAATTCCCCCATAAAATCCTGAAATTGGTGCTCTTTAAACCCTTAAAAAGTCAATCTGATAAGGCCATGTGTGAGTCGGCGGAGATGCCACCGACTCCTCCTCCCTTCTCCAATGAATCGATGGTGACGTCGTTGACTCCCCTCCTACCTACCATGAGTCGGTGGTAACACCACCGACTCACCACTTTTCTATCGCCTGCTCCATCAAATTACCATGCACATGATGAGAGATCTCTCTCTCTCTCTCTAACACACACATTAATTTCCTTTTAAACAATTACGTATGATACAAACATTAATGACAAATGGACTCTTACTCTTAATGACAATTGTCAAGGCGTTATTGGAAGTGGCCGCTGGCCATGTCGACGTTGCCGCACCCCACCCCTCTGCTCTCCCGCCGATTTCTCCACGAGCTCCCGCCGTGGACACGCGGAAGACGCATGCTGCTAGTCCTCCGGTCCTCGCTTCATCTCCCCGCCCCCCCCCAACCCACCGGCAGCAGGAACCCGAGGAGGAAGCCGCCTCGATCCCCGGGGGTCCCCTATTACCGGCCGTCATGTCCTCCGTGGGCGCCCGCCCCCACGCCTTCTCCGGTAACCCGCTGCGGAGCCTCCGCCGTGAGCCTTCCTCGCACGTCTCCGCCCTCGAGTCCCTCAGCAGCGGCCTCCTCCTGGGGGGTGCCTTTCATGGAAGGGCAGGCCGCCCCACCATCACAAGGTCGTGCCTTTCATGGAAGGGCAGGCCGCTGGCCCGTTCCTCCGAACCGGTGCCGCCGGACACCTCGCCTCCGAGATGGCGCCTGGCGTGGCTGGAGCCATCCCTTTGCAAGGCATTCTCGGCGGAATCGTTCGTGTGTCGTGGTTCGGAGGACGGCGGCGCCATCTACTGGGCTGTTGATGTCGCCAACACCAACGGCGCGGGGCTTGGATTCGGCGCCGGCGTGTGGTCCAATTTTGTGGATCTGTGGACGCTCATGTCCGCCACTGTGACGAGCTTACAATGGGAGAGCTGGCTGTAGCGGGTCATGTAAGCCCCCTCCCCACTTCTCCCACTACTACTTCATCTCTGCGGGCAATTCGATCGGTATCAAGTTGTGTGTACCATGGCATGCTTGTTCGTACAACTTTGTTCTTTTTGATGTGGTAATATTTCATTTGGCTTTGGAACCTGCAAGTGCTCATTAGTTTCAGTACCCATGGTGATCGTGTGGAACTAGACCTGTTAAGGCAGACTATTGAAAATTCACATTGGAAGATCGATACCCTAATTGCAGACCCATCTATGTAATCAAATTGATAGGCAGGGTCTAACTTTTCATTCTTACACCTGAATTAGGAGCACCTGATTTGTGCCTGGCTGGTATCAAATTGTCGGGGAGATGAACGTTGACCGGATCTGGGCAAGGGTCTGGTTAAAGTTACTGGTCAGAGGTGAAGTAATCATCTACCCTACTTGTTTAAATGGAGTCATTTCTAATTACACGGGACCAGTTGCTTTGGTGGTTGGCCAACTTTGTTTGGGTGGAAAAGAACGTCTTTCTTTTTCTTTCCTTACTTCATCCAAAAAAGATCCAGGGGTTTTCGGGGATACAGCTACTGTTTGTTTGTAGCTAATCTGTCAAATACGAAAGGTTGTCCGCTGTCTGCAATCACAGAATTGTACACTTCACATAAATGCCCGACTTCTCCACCAGCGAAGTACTCACCATTTTTTGTTATCCCCGCCTTGACATTAGAACTTGCAGCATCTTACTCTGGTTTCTTTCTTCCCCTGCTCTCTTGGGTGCATTTAATAAGCTTGTCACGTTGTTGGTCTAGCCATTGCTGCTTGTTTTTGATCTAGCAAAAGGCTAATCTTAGTGCAATACCCACTCAAGAGTTTGAACAGATGATCTACCTGGATTCGATTCGATAATGTATTTGCTCCAGGTAGGATGGTTATTTTAATGTTTAATGAGCTAAGTGTGCAGCTCACATTGTACTCTAGGCAGTTACTAAGTACGCTCCTTTCTTCATCAGTGTTGGCTATGGTTCCTCATCACCTCTTATCACTTCATGTTCCCTCCTTTAAACGTTTTAGAGCTTATAAGAAATATTAAGAAGTTATAGTTTTGCTTTTCCATGTACAATGAAAAGCCAAAATCATTGCCTTCTATTCTCTTCAAGGAACGTGAGTTTGGAAAAAGGGTGAATGTTTAGGCATACACTAATATCACCATCTGTCTTAAATTATAATTGTATGTGTTTCTGTATGTCCCTTGGTGTTTATATTTCTTTGTGAGACCTAATTACTCAGTTTATAGTTAGGATAATGATGGCAAATGTTTTACTTGCTTTACTTAATGACGGTAAAGGTAGTTTAATTAGATAGCTTGAAAGTGTGTCATCATTTCTTAGAGGAACACTCCCTACTCTCCCTACCTCACACTCTCTCTCCACTCCCCTTGAAGTTCGTGTGGGAGGGGAGAGAGAGAGAGAGAGAGAGAGAGAGAGAGATCGCGAGTGAGAGAGAGTGCACCCGGGAGGGGACTACGTCAGTGTGGGGAGTGGTTAGTGAGTGCGTTAGAGAGAGAGAGGAGCGGTCTGTTGTGATATGGAGGTGGTGAGGGGTCCTGTGGAGAGGGAGGAAGGGGGGCTCGCGACTGGTGCCATGGAGGGACTGGTGCCATGGATGGTGACGGCAGGTGGTAGGGGGTTCGTGGGAGGTCGATGTAGTGGTCTCGCTGGAGGTGACTGGCAGAGGGGGAGGCGGTGGCGGTCTGTAGGCAGAGGGGGCGTGAGAATGGGAGGTTGACGACGGAGGGGGGGAGTGGCGCTGTGGTGGTCACTGGCATGGTGAAGGCAAGGCTAAGGTAGTTGAGAGGGAGAGTTAAGGGTGCCGCGGGCTAGAGAGAGAGAGCGTGGGCGCGTGGGAAGTGGCTGGCACGGAGGGGGTGGGATGGGGTATCATGATGGAGATGCTGCGGTAGCCGGTGGTGGTCGAAGGGGACATGCGGTGTGTTGGAGGAGGTCGTCAGAGGTGGTGAAGTGGAAGGAGTGGAGAAGGTGGTGGGTTAGCTGGGGTTAAGAGGGAGAGAGAGGAAGCAACAGTTTCGACAGTGGTGGAAGCGGTAGTCGGATAGGAGGCAGGCGGGTGGTCGGAGGCTGGCGTTGGTTTTTGGAGGCTAGAGGGGGCGCGGAGGATGGAGTTGCACCGGGGGGACTGTGAGGAGGTGATGGAGGTTAGAGAGTGGGAGAGTGACGACGGCAGTGGAGAGGGATGGTGGTGCAGTCGCTGGCGAGAGAGGAGGTCCGCCATGCTCAGGGTGAGAGGGGAGTGGAGAGAGAGAGGGAGGTGGGGAGAGTAGAGAGTGTTAGAGAGAGAAGGATGGGGGATGCCCGACGTCTGGTCCGTGGGTGTGCATGGGAGAGGGGAGGTATATGGTGTGGGAGAGGGGTGAGGGGAGCGGCCGACTATGGCTGACGGAGGTTAGGATGGTACAGGCGTGGTCGGAGGTGTGAGGGGAGAGGCAGGTGGGTGTGAGAGGGGGTCCGCGGGTTAGAGAGAGGGGGTACGGTGTTGGCGAGGTGGTTGGAGAGGCCCACAGTGGTGGTGCTGTGGGTTAGCGTGGTAAGGAGGTGAGAGGTGGCAGTCGCAGGAGGTGGCAGTCGCAGTGAGGAGGAAGGCCGGTGGTGGAGACAGTGGACCTGAGCGTGTGTAGAGAGGAGGTGGGGTAAGATGGTTGCGGTGGCGAGGGCTCGCGGGTGCAGGCGGCAGTGGGGAGGTGGAGGTGGAGGTGGAGAGAGGTGGTATGTGAGAAGGAGGGGCAGAGGGGCGTCAGCGATGTCGCGGTAGCCGGAGGTGGGCTCGTCGGCGGTGTGGGTTCGTCGACGGTAGGGAGCTGAGTGGAGGTCGCTGGCGTTGCGTGAGGTGGTCGGCTGGGTTGCGTAAAAGAGAGAGGGAGTGGAGATAGGAGGAGGGGTATTAGGGTCTTCACCGCGGGGTCTGCAGGCAGGGGGAGAAGCAGAGGGGGTTGCGGTGCTGTTTAGAGAGAGAAAGAGATGTGAGGAGGGTGGGGGTCATGTATGCGGTGTGGTGGTTACGGCGGCTAGCAGGCGGAGGACGGTGGTCAGCTGGAGGCTGTGTAGTGGAGGGGGATGGTTGCGTCCGGTTAGTGGAGTGAGTAGCAGAGGGAGATGAGAGGAGGTCTTGCAGTGGGAGAGAGGAAGAGAGTGGCTAAGAGGGGTGTCGACCGCGGCGGGGTGTGTGGTGGGTGTGAGTGAGAATTAGAGATGGGACAGGAGAGAGGTTCGCCGCCGAGGTGGTTAGAGTAGCGGTGGTCGACGTGGGGGGTGTGTGGGGACCGACCGGAGGAGAGGTGGTGTGGCCGGTGAGGAGGCGACGTGGGTTGGCGACGGGAGGCCGTAGACGGCTGCTGGCAGAGGTGGCCGGAGGTGAGGGTGCGATGGTGGTGCTGGGCTCGTCGGCGGTGGGGGGAAAGAGAGGTCTGGGGAGAGATGGGGTTCGCTGGGGGGAGGGGGAGATGGGGAGAGCCGTCTACGGCCTCCCGTCGCCAACCCACGTCGCCTCCTCACCAGACTTGGTTGGCAGGGTAGTCCGACAGTTTAGGAAGCTCACCCTAGTGCACACCCCTAGGGCTCAGAACATTCTAGTTGATGCTCTGGCATCTCTAGCATCTTCTCTCCCAATTCCTGGTGAAAAGCCATCAGCTACTGTCATAGTGCAAAGAATGCACATCCCTTCGCACTCAGATCCTTTGTTCCATTAGTTCTCCGAGTCCTCCCCTCAAGTCCATGTCATCTCTCACGAGCCTGAAGTCAACCTCGAGGATGGCAATCCTTGGTTCTTCGACATCGAGAACTATCTTCGGGATGGCTCCTTTCCTGATTATGCTACCGCCCCCGATCGGCGGGCTTTTCACCGAGCCGCGGAACGCTTCGCCTTCATAGGTGGTCTCTTGCATCGTAAATCTCTTAGTGGAGTTTATCTCTGCTGCCTTGATGAGACTAAATCCCGTGTAGTTGTTAAAGCTATGCACTCCAGTGAATGTGGTGGCCATGTAAATGGTCACATGCCCGCTCAGAAATTCCTTCAGCAATACTATTGGCCGACCATGCACGAGGACTGTGCCCATTATGTCCGTCATTGCACCAAATGCCAACTCCATGCGTACAAAGTCCATGCTCCCTCATCCTCACTCCATCCTCTCATAGCTCCTTGGCCCTTCGCCATGTGGGCATTCGATGTGGTCAGTCCCCTAGAGGATAGAACTGGAGAAATCTGAAGAAAATCCTTCATACTCACCGCTACGAAGTATTTCACGAACTGGGCGGAAGCTGAGGCATTCACAGAAGTCAAGGCATCAACGGTAATGAAATTCATCAAGCGCAACATCCTCGCGAGGTTCGGTGTTCCTCATGACATCATCACCGACAACAGACCACAGTTCACATCTCAGGAACTCCACGACATATGTGGTAAATATGACATCAATTTGCATCATTCATCTCCATACTACTCACAAGGGAACGGGCAAGATGAGGCTACAAACAAAACTCTCATCAAAATTATTAAGAAACCTTGCAAATCACATCATTATTCAGACTGGCCAGATCACCTCGTTGAGGCCCTTTGGGCTTACGACACTTCTATCCGAACTCCCACGGGCCAAACCCCGTATGCACTCACCTTTGGGACAGAAGCAGTACTTCCATATGAAATATTCGTTCCCTCACAAAGAGTACAGCTAGATCCCAAACTTGATCTCGAGCAATGCCGAGAAAATCTTTTGGCCCAGTTGGAACTATTAGATGAGAAATGAATGATCGTGGCCGATCACGCTCAAGTATATCGTTAAAGAATTACATGTTATTATGCAAAGAAAGTTCTGGAGAGAAAATTCAAAGTGCGTGAACTGGTTTTAAAGAGAAAACTCACTAAAGCCACCGGTCTTAAAGTAAAACTCCAAGAAAATTGGGAAGGTCCATTCCTCGTCAAAAAAGTCTACTCTGACAACGCTTACAAGTTAGTGGATGCCGAGGGACTGGAACTCACATATCCATGGAATGGGGTCTATCTGAAAAAATTCTATCCATGAGGCTTTGTACATAGCTATAAAAAAAAGAAAAAGAAAAAGAGGGTTTCTTTTATTTCTTATATGTACATAAAATCTCAAAAAGAATGCTAAACGCCTGGTGACCATCATGAAGTCCAAATTTATTGCATCCGTCCTTCTGCTAAAAAAGGGCCCGTCAAGGTTTGGTAAGCTTTGGGTCTTGGTCTGCCAGAGCTGTAGAGATTCTTGTCTGGCCATGTCGGCCTATGCCTATTAGAAGGAAAAACAACATACACACACTCACGTGTTTTATCCAAAGTGGGTAGCATCGCCTATGATGAGGCCTCACCCCGAAGGTCTCCAAGAAAGTCACAGTCTTTTGATTCTTTCCCTCTTCGACCAAATGAGACAGTCAACGCCCTTAAAACACTGAGCGTGTGGAAATCTAAGTACAAGACCCTTAAGGTAAAAGTAGGATCTATCCCCTCGAGCCTGGGTCAGAGCACGAGAAGAGGGAAGTGTCCCCGTAGGCATGCAAAAAGGGGGATCCTAAAGTAAAATGATGATATTTCTTTCCCCATAAAAAAAAGAAGAGATATATGCATATGTGTGTGACAAAAACACATGAAAAGTCTGGTCGCAACCATGCCTAATCTTAGTAAACGAAACCTCTCTCTCAATCAAAAATCTAAATTCAAGATGGAGAAGTGCATCAGGAGTCCTTTGTGATCGTCGTATGCCTGTGAAACTCAAAGGGAGGTTTTATAGAACGGTTGTGAGACCTGCTTTGTTATATGGTACCGAGTGTTGGGTAATACGAAAAGAACACATTCACAAAATATGTGTAGCAGAGATGAGGATGTTGAGATGGATGTGTGGCAAGACTAAGAAAGACAAGATTAGGAATGAGCGCATCCATGAGGACTTAGGGATAGCTCCAATTGATAGTAAAATGAGAGAAGATAGACTCAAGTGGTTTGGTCATATGCTTCGTCGCCCTAACTCAGCGCCGGTTAAAAGATGTGACCAATACTTAGTGGATGCTAGTAAAAGAGCTCGGAGAAGGCCTAAAATGAGATGGTGCGATGTTATTAGAAAGGACATTAATTTCTTGGGTTTAAATATGAATATAGCCCTTGATAGAAATCTTTGGCGGAACAGGATTCATGTAGCCGACCCCAAATTTGGGATAAGGCTTTGATGATGATGATGATTGGAGATAGAGGGAGGGAGTCTATAATCCTGCTCTATAGAACGCCCCCCTACATTTTGCAGATATTTATTTCTGACAATGTTATTCCATAAGGTGCCCTCCTCCATGTCTAATTTCCATAGCCATTTCATCAGCAATGCATCATTAATTGTGCTTCAAGGCCAGATCCCAACTCAACTCCACTTTCCACCTTAGATCTACACACATGTTTCCAAGCAATAGGGTGATGGCCTCTCTCCTTAAGCCCCCTTCCTTTCCAGAAAAAGGCAGCTCTCATTGCTTCAATTTTTTTACAAACAGCCTTTGGAATCTTGAAAATTGATAAGTAATACATTGGCAAGCTGGTAAGTACCACCTTTGATAGAATCCATCTGCCCCCCATTGAGAGGAGTCTCCCTTTCCAAGAAGCAATTCTGCCCTCCACTCTTTTAATTAAACCAGTCCATTCCTTAAACCTGATGGTTCCATCTGAAAGAGGGAGGGCAAGGTACTTAATTGGGAATGTTATCCATCTCTCCCCCAATATTTGACTAATAAGTACCCTCTTATCTGCACTAACAGTGACTCCTACCACCTCACTCTTCGAGAAATTTATTTTCATCCCAGTAGCAGCCTCCAACAAGCTAAGCAAAATCCTTAGGTTAAGCTTGTCTTCCCTCACCGATGAGAAGAGGATTGTATCATCTGCATATTGTAAATGAGTTACCTCTACCGCAGCTCTACCCACTTTGACTCCTTCAATGACTTGTGCTGCTGTAGCCCTCTTCCACATACCACTGAGCACTAGTCCAAGCAACACAAACATCAGAGGTGACAATGGATCTCCTTGTCTTAGACCTCTTGAGCTCCCAAAATAACCACATATGTGCCATTAACTAATACCGAAAATCTTGCAGTTTGGACACAAAATCTGACCCAAGTAATCCATTTATCGCTGTTCACGTTTTGTGTGTGTGTGTGTGTGTGTGTGTGTGTGTGTGTGTGTATGCTGTAATGGGCTGACAAATTTGCTCCTTTGAATTCTAGGTATGTCATCCTCTGAAAGGGAACACCGGGAGAAAGACCATAAGGGAGAAGAAAAAGATGAAGAAAAGGGAGGATTCATTGAAAAGGTTAAGGACTTTATTCATGACATTGGTGAGAAGATTGAAGAAGCAATAGGATTTGGAAAACCAACTGCTGATGTGTCTGGAATTCATATCCCTTCAATCAATCTGAAGCAGGCTGAAATTGTTGTGGATGTTCTAGTGACAAACCCAAACCCCATCCCAATCCCTCTGATAGATATTAACTATTTGGTAGAGAGTGATGGGAGGAAGCTTGTGTCTGGATTGATCCCAGATGCTGGAACAATTCACGCTCATGGTTCAGAGACCGTTAAGATACCTGTTACATTGATATATGATGATATCAAAAGCACTTACAATGATATCAAGCCTGGAAGCATCATTCCTTACAGGATCAAAGTTGATCTCATCGTAGATGTACCGATTTTAGGAAGGCTTACTCTACCACTTGAGAAGAAGGGGGAAATTCCCGTGCCTTACAAGCCAGATGTTGATATTGAAAAAATTCGCTTTGAGAAGTTTTCATTTGAAGAAACTACAGCAATTCTGCACTTGAAATTGGAGAATAAGAATGACTTTGACTTAGGGCTCAACATGGTCTCCAACTTGAAATTCTAAGTCTCTTCTTCTAGTGTCAGCATACGCCTTTTGCCTGGACTGAGCTATCTTTAGTCTTTCCCTGATGAGTTGGACCTTCTTAGTTGTATCTCTTACCATATAAAGAACTAGGACTTATCTTTCACCGATCTCATCCCAGTATATTGGTGAATGGTAACTCCTGCCATAAAGTGCTTCAAAAGGTGCCATCTGAATACTGGGATGGTAGTTGTTGTTGTAAGCAAACTCGGCCAGTGGTAAGTGGTCATGCCAGCTTCCACCAAAGTCAATGACACACACCCTTAACATATCTTCAACAACTTGATTTGTTCTCTCAGTCTGACCATCCATTTGGGGAGAAAGGCATTGCTGAAATTGAGTCTCATCCCCAAGGATTGTTGTATACCCTTCCAGAAATGAGAAGTGAAGTGCAGGTCTCAATTATACACGATTGACACATGTACTTCTTCAAGCCAGAACTCGTATTTGCTAAACATGGCATATAGTTGATTCTTTCTCGGTATTTGTATTGCCTTCCTCAAATGCACTTCATGGTCCTCAGATTTTGAGTATATTAAGATATTAACAATAAAGACCACAACAAACTAGTCTAAATAGGGCATGTAAATGCTATTCATCAACTGCATAAAGGTTGTAGGGGCATTTGTTACTCCAAAAGGCATAAGTGTAAATTCATAATGTCCATACTTGCTCTAAAAAGTCATTTTATTAATGTCCTCTTCTTTAATCCTCAGTTGGTGATAAACAGACCAAAGATCAATCTTTGAGAAGTACTTAGCTCCAGATATTTGGTCGAACAGCTCATTAATCCTCAATAGTGGGTACTTGTTCTTGATTGTGAGGTGGTTTAGTTGCCGATAACTGATGCAGAGTTTCATTGATCCATCCTTCTTCTTTACAAATAGCACAGGTGCTCCCCATGGGGAAGTACTCGGCCTAATGAAGCCCTTTTTCAATAACTCCATTAGCTATTCCTTTAGCTCTTTTAGCTCAGCGGGGGACATTCTGTAAGGTGCCTTAGAGACAGGACCAGCACCAGGGACAAGGTTGATTGTGAATGACACTGCCCTTTCCGGGGTAAACTAGAAAAATCTTCTGAAAAGACATTGGGAAATTCCTGAACCATACAGATGTCTTCCAGCCTAGACGCCTTAGCTTCAGTGGCAGTCACGAATGCTAGGAACGCTACACATCCTTTGTTTATAAGCTTGCAAGCTCAGAGGGCCAAAATAGGTGACTTGTTCTGAGTCCGAGGGCTAGTGTAAACTAGTTCTGGGTATCTTTCAAAAGTTACCATACCATTCTGGCAATCAATAATTGCCTTAGGGGTGGACAGCCAGTCGGCACCTAGAATGGCATCATATTCTTTCATATCTAGGTATACCAGCTTGACCGGTAGATTTTGGCCTTTAACCATAACCTTACAATTTGGGTAGTGATGTGTGATATCGGACTCATTCCAGAGAGGAGTAAATATGACTAAGTCTAAGCATTCGTGTTTCGCGGAAAAAGAAGTAGCAAATTTCTTGGACACAAATGAATGGGTTGTGCCAGTATCAAATAGAACTTATGCAGACTTAGAACAAATAGTTAATGTAGCTTCCACAATTCCACCTTCTATAGGTTCTGTCTCTTGGAGTGCTTGCAACCGTCCTTGCTTCATAGCTGGATGCTTCTCATCCTTGGTAGTTTGTTTGTTCATCAACGGGCAATCAGGGATCCGATGTTTCAGACTCCCACATCAGAGGCATGCTCCTAGTCTCCTCCAACACTCCTCGGCCTTATGTCTGGCCTTGTCACAGTGCTTACAAACTTCCTTAGAAGGTGTGGTAATGGAGAATGGCCTGTCATTTTTCTTAAATTTCTTATCTTTGGAGGATTCCCCTCCATCACTAGACCACTTTTTGTTGGATTACGGCTTGAAATTTCCAGGGCTCGTAACTTGCTCTTTCTTGTCCCTCCCTCGAATTTTATCAGACAACTCGGTGGCGTCTTCTAGCAGCTGTGCATGCCGAACCATTTCCAAATAGACTTCGATGTCCATCGGTGCCAGTTGGGTAATGTATTTGGGCCGAAGCCCATTGAGGAACCTTCTTGCCTTCATCTTTTCAGTACACACCAAGTGGGGTGCATACCTAGATAGTCTTGAATCGTGGGGTGAGGAACGGCGAGTGCGAGATGAGGATCGAGGTGGTGGAGGCGTGGCAATCTTCGGTCTTGAGTTTGTCGCATGGAAACGACGTCCATGGTGCATAAAATCTTCAGTGGAGGTAGGGGGATGGTTCTCTAACCCGTGTACTTCCTTTCCCATAGTTTTGGTGGGCCGAGGTGAGACATGAGTGGGTTTATTTCACGCCGGGGGGTTAAAACCATGTTTTAGAGCGTGTGACAATTTCGTCAGATTAATTGACATTTTATTGTTTATTTCCTTGCATTTAAATGTCTTGGGACTAGGGGAATGGTCCCCATTATTTTCCCCCTCGATTGGGATCGAGTGGACGTGGAACTGGGCTCCGAGGTTGAGTTTGATGCATTTTCTACCATTTTTGGTTGACCAATCGACTGGCATTAGTCGACCAAACAGCATTCGCCATGCGAGGGAGTTCTGGCCAATTCGGTCAACCGACTGGGCCAGTTCGGTCGACCGATCTGGGCTAGGCACCCCAAGGGCGTTGTCCATTCGACCGTCCATCTGGGGCTAGTTGACCAACCCATATTGGTGGACCTACCCGGGGGTGTTGGTCGACCAAAATCCCCTGTCTTGGCCTGTTTGGCCCCCTGGTCAACCCGGTTGAGACCCAACAGTCGACCTATGGCCCCGTGGTTGTCCCGAACCCCCCGTGGGGACTATGACTGTGTTTCTAGGTGTCCAGAGATATCATTTTACCTCGATTAGTGTGCTCGTGAGTTTTTAGGGTCCGGGTGACCCACTTATGTTCCAAGCTTTCATGTTATGCCTAATCGAGTCCCGGTGCATCGGCTTGAGTGGGGAGGGTCATTCCCGCATGCCGATAGCTTTCTCAGAAAGTGATTTTCGTGTGGGCCATGCGTATGACCTGAGGACTGAGTCTCATGGCCCAGTCTGGGGCTGAAGGGTCTCTCAGCTTCCCTTTGGAAAGGGATTAGGTATGGCGGTTATGTACTGCCTCTTAAATTACTTTACCGTGGTTTCTGACCTAGGGATAGGCCAGATTGACGGCACGGAGCTATCCTAAGCAACGGCCTTGACCTGAGTCCTATGACTCAAGGGTCGTTAGATTTAGTAAGTCTAGTGGACTGCCTAGAGTCCAGTGGCATCGTGCCACCCGTGTTCCGAGCTGGATATGACGGGCTAGTGTGTAGCCTGTCCGTATTCTAGTGTTTTTCATTGAGAGTCGTCTACTTAGTGCCCCCCACTAGTACTAGTTGACTGGGCACACGTGTGCCGACCCAGCTGAGAGTAGGTGGAATGCTACACCAGGGAGAGACAATTTTTAGGCTAGTTTACCGTAGGGCCTCCTACTATAGAGACTCGAGTCCAAGCTGGAGGAAAACCAGCTAGAGGCCCTGACGTAGTGTAGTTAGTCAATGTGTGCACACATGGTCGGGAACTTTGGACACGTGTAGATGAGCACGACCCTGACTAGACCCTTGTTCTATGGTTACTAGTATGGTGTCTCAGTATTCGCCTGGGGTAAGTAGGGAGACGCCCAAGGCACGGACTAAGTCATCAGGGGACGCATCCAACCTTGCTTCTAGTGGGCAGTACTCCCATCACGTGACAAGATTCTTGTGACTCGAGATATGGTTTCCCATCTGGGAGACATAGTTTTACGTGTTTTCCCCAATATAGAGGTCTAGGTTTTCCGGTAGGTATTATTGTAAGTTTTCCCTAGATGGTGTAGGGTTCATGATAGTGAGGTTGTGACCGTGTTCCCAGACCGCGTGGTCTTAGGCTGGGCCTTAGTCAGCGAGGACAGGCTTCCATGATGGAGATGTCATGACGTTTCTTCTAGCAGCGTAGCCAGGGTTTTCTCGTCAGTTCGGTGGTCCCTCGACTGTGAGATCAGGATGTGTTTTCGGTACAGTAAGAGTAGCTGTAGAGTCAAGGTTTTACCAGCCACTGTGTTTGTTGTTCTTCCTATTGTTGTTGCTTTCTTTAGTGCTGCTTGTTACCACTATTATTTACAGTTGGGGTTCCGCGAGACCCCTACTGAGCTAATGAGATGAGACTCACCCCCTATTTTTCAGGTGTGATAGTCCCACCTCGAGGTTCGGAGGTGTAGCACAGAGGTTCGTAGTTGCCAACTCGCTAGGCCGAGTGTGCACTCGACGTTGGGTACATTTACCCTGTGTTTTGATGATGTCAAACACTATAAGTCATATGGGCATGATATCATATGTGTTGATGTCATAAGTGCTTTGTACTATACACTTGCTGTATGCATCATGATTTTGATGAGCATTCCACATTGTCAGTCTTATGCGTAAATTTCTTCTGCATTGTAATGTCAATTTCTTGCACATAAAGTCAGCACACATACTATAACTAGGTTAGTGCATATGTCACATTTCAAGTGAACAAGGTCTGTGCACGTTGGTGCCTAAGGGACACATAGTCGGTGCAATCACACAGTCGGTGCACTGGGCTGAACAAATCTGTGTCTTCGTTTGGTCTGCATAAAGTAAAGAGTTTGTATAGTTGGTCCGTGTATGTCTAAGTCCATGCATTCCTACATATACCAAGAATAAGGTCCGTGCAGAGTCAGAAGTAAAGGTTAAAATCCATGCATATGCTTACAAGGTCCATGCATAAATCCGTTCAGTGTCACATATAGTTTGTGCATGCTTTACTCCTTGCATTCTCAGGTTCGTGCATATCTTGTTGAACGCACTTCAAAGTCGGTGCAAGTTCTGTCTTGTGCTGTGCCAATTCAAGTCCGTGCATGTAGAAGGTCTGTGCATGTTTTGGACTGTTCACTAAAGTCTGTGCATACTCTTTCTTGTGCAATCTAGAGTCTGTGCATGTTTCGACTTGTGTATAACCAAGTCCATAGCACAGCTATGCAACTTTGTGCAATCTTTATTTCTTGCACACATGCAGCTCCGTGCATTCTAGACTAAGGCACATTGGGTCAGTGCAATTGCTATTCATGCGTACTTAGAGTTGTGCATACCTTGTCATGGGTAGAATAAGGTCGGTGCATATCTTACTTGTGCACTATGCTAGTCCGTGCATATCTGCTCATATGCTACTAAGGTCTGTGCATTTCCTCTCACACGTTGCCAAAAATCTGTGCATATGTTTACACTAATTGCTATTAGGTCTATGCACACTTTATGCTAGTGGTTATAAGGTTGGTGCATTCTGTAGTCTAATGGAAACATGGTCCGTGCACATCAATTCAAATACTTTATCAAGTCTGTGCAATACTCATACCTGTCTAATTGTTATATGTTGTTACATATTGACAAGATAATCGTTCGTGACCTTTAAGGATGGCACGTGATCCAAAGCAGATCGTCCCTGAAAAAGGGCTGCCACGTGGAAAGCTACAATGCTCAGAATCTGACACGTGGCAGGGAGCTTTCTAGAATCACTTGGCTGGAGTATTCCCTCCATACGCCCAATGTGTGAGCTTGTGGGTCCCAGGCTGAAGATATATAAGATCTCTCTTCTGCGATCAAAGACATGAGAAAAAGAAGAAGATATCTGAGAAGAGAACTGAAGAGAGGAGCATAGCCGAAAAGAATAGATAGAAGAGTAGAGCTGAAGAAAAAAGAAAGAGAGAGAAGAGGCAGTCTGAAAGAAAAGCACGAGAGTAGTGAGAAGAAGAAGGAAAAGCAAGAGATTGAGAGTTTGGGAATGAGGAAGAGGAAGAAAGAGTGAGAGTTCGTAGATAGGAGGTTGAAGCTGTTTGAAGACCTGTTCCATTGGACTTTGGATCAAATCCAGACTAGTCTGCTCCTGTGAGAGCCACATTTGTTTCAAGATCTTTTCCCGCTTTCCGGTGCTGTGATTTTCTATCTTTTGTTTTCTTTTAATCCTTTGTTTCAAGCTGTAAGTCAGCGGAGCAAGCTGTGTTGCTCAGCGTTGAAGGGGATTGGTTCCTCTAGACAGCAAGCTGTGTTGCTCAGCGTTGCAGAGGATTGGTTCCTCTAGACAGCAAGCTGTGTTACTCAGCGGATGTAGGCAAGCTGTAAGGCCCACTAGTTTAAGCTGTGTATCAACAGGAAGCCTCACTCTGGTTTGAGTGAGGGATGGACGTAGGTCTACGGGCAGTAGACTAAACCATCTAAAATCCCTTGTCCATCGTTGTCTGATTGTCCATTCTGTTCCGCTAGATGTATGCTTAGGTTCATTTATGAAAGTCTGATCTTGTGTCTAGTGAGAGATTGGTTTGCACACCGTGCATTTGATTTTGGTCGTGAGAGAGTCAAGTTGATTAGATGAACTGAGTCATCTCTTTAGCCTATATAGAGTTGATCAGAAGCTCAGTTTATCTATTTATCCATTTGTCGTTTGAATAGAGCATCTAAGTCATTCAAGGCACCCATGTGCTTTTGTTCCGCATCATAGACTAGCTATCAGTTTTACTTGGGCAATTTTTTTTAAGAGGGATTCATTCACCCCCCCTCTGAATCCGAGCCTTGCACCTCAACAGTGAAACTACGAGGCTGAGTCCTGGCATCTCCTTGTAAGTCCAGGAAAAGCAATCCCATTATTCTTGTAGCAGCTGGATATACAGCTTCTCTTCTTCAGATGACAACTGCGCACTGAGGAAAGTCGGCCTAGGATCATCTTCAGTTCCCAGGTTGACCTCAATTAGCTCATTGACTCTGGCTTGGCCTCCGTCTTCTATTTCCGGGGGTGTTGGGATATCATCTTCGAGCTCGAGCACCTCAGTCTCTCCTTCTTGGTTCTCCCGGTCCTCGTTGGGAGTTCTTAATTCAGCTGGTGGCGGCTATATGAATTGTTCTATCAACAGGTCCTCTGCGACTGTGACTTTACCGGATGAGCTGGCGGCTTCAACCTCTGCTGATGTGCTGGCAATCTCAAAGGATTGATAGTTATTTCTTGCTGAGTTGGAGGAACAGCATTGTAATTTTGTGGCGTTTGAAGACAACTTTGCCCCCTCGCCCTCTTGAATCATCCTGCCTTCAGTGAGGATGACTTGTTCTTTTACAGCAACGGGCATTTCCCGATCAATTTTGACAGAAACTTCCTTGATCAGTATAAGAGGTGATGATATTTCTGCCCGGGGCGAGCTAGAGGAAAAGGCTAGTGATAGCCCTATTTCATCAATATCTTTGGCTTCACTTCTGCTGGCCTTGTCAAATTTGGCTTGGAGAGCCATTTCTTTAGGGTAGACCTGCTCCCAACATCTGCACGGGGTTATGGCTTCTAATTTTGAGTCTCTTGGTCGAGCTGATCTAGTATGTTCAGCTTCTGCTGGGCATTCATCAAAGGTTGCCCCCGGTGAGCTATTTTCTATTGGGTAGAAAGTGGAGATGGTGTCCACTTCATAGCGCCCACTGTAATAATATTCTTCAAGGGTGAAGCCCAACCCTAGATGCTGAGAGACACGTCTCGGTTCTTTATCCAGACTTACAGGATACCACACCTTGTGGAATGCTTCCTTTTCTTTGCGCGGCTGGCTAGAAGGGATGTGCTGCTTTCGGAACATCTTGGCCATCCGATGTGTTGTCAATGCCAGACCGTGGATGAGAATTGACGGGTTCTCTATGTCTTCGGGCAGATGACAATCAGTGTCTTCCCGGATAGGATGCTCTTCAACTGTATAAAACAAGCTGCTGGGGCCATCCATCCGCGCTACCTCCGAAGCTTTGAAGGGCTTGATAGTGGTATTATCGAGGCCGAGAATCGGCTTGGTGAGGCCTTCTGGGACTCCAATGTGGTCATGCTGCTGATCGACCTTAGCTTCATTAGCTTCGGGGTATATGGCGGGAGGTGCTGTCCTACCCACATCTCTAGTGACGGTGATGTGAGAGATCTTGGGCTTGACATATCCACGTGGCAGTGGCAGAAGCCAGTCGTCACCGGAGGTGCTTTTTGATGCCCCAGTAGGGGTCTTGGCTTCAGAGGTCTTCTGTGACCGTTCTGCATATAGGTGAGCATCTGCCAGGTGACACTCGAACACTTCGAATGGGTGGAGGTCAACAAATATCCTCTCCTCCTTCCCTTCGAGACTATACTTAATGAACTGGTGGAGCGTGGAGGGCACCACCATGTTCTCATGCAGCCATTGATGGCCAAGCAGGGCTTTATATGAGGTGCGGGAGTCAATGACATGAAGCTACACCCTTGTAGTGAAGTCTGCCAGAATGAGTGTGAACT
The DNA here is from genome assembly GCA_024336825.1 of Amorphophallus titanum. Taxonomy (NCBI): domain Eukaryota; kingdom Viridiplantae; phylum Streptophyta; class Magnoliopsida; order Alismatales; family Araceae; genus Amorphophallus; species Amorphophallus titanum. Next base: position 469,682 of record JANBPO010001371.1, on the reverse strand, counting down.
TTGCCACTCCCAGCGATACTTCACACTTTTGGTTGAAGCCGGCGATATGCATATCTCTAACTTTTTCGAGGCGCACGTTGAAGTAGTGCCTCTGATATATTCTGTATGGCAAGATGTTGACAGCTGCACTGGGGTCGACCAAGATTTTGTTCAACTCCCATCCATTCAGGTGCCCTTTCATGTACAGCGGCCTGTTGTGGTAGGTAGTAGGGAGTAGCATGTCATCTTGAGTGAAGGTCATGCTGGCTTCCGGTAGTCCTTCAACCAAGCAGGTCTCATATTGGGTAGGTGTCTGAAAAGTAGTGATGATCGCCTATCGGGTCTCTTCACTTAAAGAAAGGATCTCCCAGATTGTAAATCTTGCTGGGAGCTTCTTGAGTAGTTTCATTATCTCCAGCTCAGACATTTGACAGCTTCATCTCCTCTGCCCATCTAGGCTTGGGAGAGTCTTGGACTGTGGCCTCTGACGGACCTGCCTCATCGGGTTCAGATCCTGCATCTTTCTACTTGGTGCCATGTTTTTGTTGCCCTTCATCGGTTGCTACCGGGCAAGCTTCTTCTGCATTAAGAGTTTCGGAAGACTGCAGGGACTGGGGGTGAGTACTCCTTATTGCAGGGTCGGCCTCCTGACACGGATATTGCCCTTAGACATCTTCACAAATTTCGAGAAGGAAGGGATAGTAATGTTACCCCCACTCTGGTTGTAAAGGCCTGCCGGAGGAGGGATTTGGACTCCCTTGACCTCCAGGGGAGGTATCTTGTAGGGTTGCTCACCCTTGAATATGATATTATGATTAGCGAGCGGCTGACGCCCCCATTTTCGGCCTGACCGGGTTGCATGAGCATATGCAGCATAGGGAAGACATTTTAAATTTCACCATGCTTAGTTGCTCATATCCCGGGAGGCTTTATTGTCTGTGCAGTGATAAAGTCATGGGCACTTAGCATTTGGGAGTTTGACACTGTTTATTTTTGAGAGATCCGGAGTGTCAAATCAGGTGAATGTTTAAATGTCTAAGATACACACCGAGATATTTTATGTGCTCCGTTAGTTAGGTGACAACTTAATAGAACACCCTTCTACTGTTCGAAGAATCTCACGGAGGTCGCACACTCCATTTCCTGTATGACCGTTGAGCTTGGAAACATTCTGTGTATCTGAATCTGCACTGTTGACCCTAATGGGCAAGTGGGAGCTGTTGCATGGGCTGTGCCCATTGGGCCGCCAGCCCAGAGGCGCCGTAGGCGCGCACACACGAGTGTGTGTGCACACGCGGGCGCGGAGGGGCCACGCGGCACCTTCCACGGCCTCCACCCTTGCACTGCCTCCCCAGTTCTCACCGCCCCCATACTTTCCCATGGCCTTTTAACCATTATAAAAAGGTAGCTACAGTGATTAAACGAAGTGAATTGTGGGAAGTAAAAAGTTAAGTGCGTGGGTTGTGAGAAATGATGAGAACGGATAAGCAGGGGCGGTTTTGCACTGTGACGAAGCTGATGCTTTCACAACCGACAGAGAGAAAAAGTGAAAGTGGCGGCTTTCACGGCAACTCTCACGGTAAGGGTTTAACAGTGAATGAGCTTTGGAGGACGTCACCCTGAGCCTAGGACTTAGAGTGTAAACCTTTGAAGGTGACTCTAATAGTCACCTTTTGACTCTGCGAGTTAAAGACTTAATATATACATATTTTCACTGTGTGACTAAGGTATGTCCTTATGCATCTAAAATCCTGTTCATTTCGATTATTATATTTCGGGGCTGACCAATAGAAACAAAAGAAGCAAAGAATGACAAACATTCACATTTCACTAACTCCTCCAGCTAGGGAGGCCGACTGCATCCACTGTAGCAAATCCACGAACTCTACTAGAAAGGTCTTGCCAGCATCTGAAGTCCTTGTTAGCTCGGGTGGTACAAGCTAATGATGCTAAAGCATCCGCAACTGAGTTCCCTTCCCTATAGATATGCTATAAATTCTAGCTGTTCCTTTTGATTAAGTCTTTAATTTCATCCCACCATTTGCAAATCTGGACTGGATCATGGTGATAAGGGCCTTGGAATCGGAGTATATAATTGTTATAGGAAGTCCACTCCTGACTAGAATTCTCATCCCATTGGGTAATGCTCTTGCCTCAGCCACCATATTGGTCCCTACACCATAATAATCAGAGAACCCAAAAATGAACTCTCCCGTGCTGCCCTTGATGCATCCACCACCACCAGCATGTCCTAGGTTGCATTTGGCTGCCCCATCGACATTCAATGCATACCCTGTGTTGGAACAAGACCACTTAATGATCTTTGGAGGCTTCTCAATAAAGTTGTAAGTAAAGTTGTAGTGATCCAGTATTTGCCTTTCACTTGCTGAAGGAGCTTTGCCGAAAATAACCTGTTGCATATAGAATTCCACCTGCCCCTTGATTTGTTGTTGGAAGATTCTTATTGTCGGCCCTTTATCTTCATATTTAAGTTTGCACTGAGCCTTCCACACTTCCCATAAAATGAGCAGCATGGTGAGAATAGCTGCAAAGCCATATGGGGATTCGTTGCCAGCTGTGCATATGATATCCCAGCAGTAACCAGTAATAGAGTTAGTAATTCTGCATCTGGAGTCAAAAAGAAGCCTAAAGAACCTCCACAATGGTTTAGCAAGTTGACTGTCCATAAAAAGATGGTTCAAGCACTCTTCCTGATTACTATCTTTGCATCATACACATTTAGAAGGGAGATTTATTCCATTTTTTTTAATAGCACTGTCCATAGGTACAGAGAAGTGAATGGTCCGCCAGCCGAACAGGGAGGCTCTTGGAGGGATATGTGTTCCCCAAATCTTCTTTAATGGCACTCTTCTTGTCCCCTGTACTCACACAGCATTGTAAGCAGATCTGCTAGTAAATGTGCCAAATGATTGTCGTTGTATGTTTCACGAAATATTTCACTTGCGTTGACTTACGAGAACTATAAGCCCCACTTTATTTTGAGATTAAAGATAGTCTGATTAAATTTAAATAAATTTACCGACCCAGCCTGCAGGGTAAGTCGACTTGGGCACTCTTCTACCTTTTGCTTTTCTTCTTTTTCCCTTTATATATATATATCCTGCCTTTTCTTTTTTTTGGTCTGATCATGTGTTAGTTCTTTTTTGTTTTGAGTAAGTCAACTTGGGCTCAGAATGAGTCGACCTAGCCTTTGGGATGTGTCAACCTGCCCAAAGGTCGGTCGACTGAGGATGCAGATCAGTCGATCGAACCCATTTGGGTGTGTCGACCTGAAACACGGGCCGGTCGACCTACCCCTTATCTTTCAACATTTTATTTATTACTACGCCTTCTTTCTTCCTTTCTATGTTATATATTTATATATGTTTACCATTGTTGTTAATATCTTTTTATTCTTTTCATTGTCACCATTCATTATATTATTATTATTTATATTTCATCTATCATTTCCTTTTATCCTTTCCTTATTACTATCTTGTTATCATTTATTATTTATTATTTATATATATTTTTGTCTGCTTATTATTTTATTTATTTACTTATTTATTCCATTGTTTCATTTGTATGGTCTTTCGTTCTTGTTTCATTTTTCGTTATTTAACACTCATCTTTTTTTGTTTTACCGTGCATTTTCTCTCTTTTTAACCAGTCCTTTTTTTCCTTTTATTATTGATTTCTCAGTCGAGCTGGATATCTAACGAAATTTTGACGACACCTCCCCTAGACCCAAGGCATTTGGAGGGGTGGATAGCGGGTGCACATCCCCGAAGAATCCAATATGGTCCCTTAGATGCTCGGATATGCTCATCGTAGCGACATACCGAGTTATCCGTAACGCCGTATCCCCGAGGGCCAACCTACGAGAGGATCAAGACGGTCTGGGTGCTCCGGAAGAGGCAGAAAAGCGTAGAATCTAAATTAGAACATCGGAGCGAAGCCGGACGAGAAAGTCAGAGGAGAAGTCATCCTTTCACCGGGTCCGCTCCTTTGGAGCAACACCGGATCATCTTCACAAAAGGGGGTGCCGGATCACCGCTGGCCAAACCAAGGGCTGGATCGGGGTTGGCCAAGGCACGCCGGATCACGCGCGACGCGAGACACCGGCTCAGGGCCAAGCAAAGGTGTGTCGAATCCTAGCCGCGTGCCCGCGTCGAATCAGGCGACGAAAGGGGCTACCGGATCATTCTTTGAGCAGCGCCGGATCATCTTCACAAATGGGGGTGCTGGATCAGCGCTGGCCAAGCCAGGGGATTGCGCCGGATCACGCACACCGTAGGGCGCCAGTTCGAGATTGGCCAAGGCAGTGCCGGATCAAGCAATCGATGGCCGTCGGTTCATTTTTCATGAAAATAGAGCATCGGAAAACCCCTTCGTGGTTGCTATGTAAAGGGCCAAGGGGGAGGTCAGTCACATAGACATGAAGGGCTGGACCTCCCATGAATTTCCCCCTTCTCTGATAGATTACAGAGGGGAGGAAAGAAGGTTCAAGAGCCTATGAGCTTACACTAGGAATCCACGCTGGTTCACAGTGAAGGAAGCAGAGAAGAACGAGAGCTTTCGACGATTGCTCCATGAGGAAGGGAACAACAAAGGGCACGATTGCAGGGGCCGCCAAACTGGACTATCAGCCATGCTTCCCCTCCCTCTGATGAAGCGCAGAGAAGGAGATAGGGCATGTTGGACGCACACTCGATTTTCTTTCTAAGGTTTCTCATAGCATCGTTTTTATCTTTTATTGGTTTATTAGAGTGGGTGGGCATGCCAGTCATCGGAGTGACATTTATTCGAGCTTCAGGACTGGGAGGGTCTGAAGCCACAGATGCGCTCCGTCTGACTAAGCAGACGATTGTGAGTATCGGGTCGGGACTAAGAACCCTCCGTACCATAAAAGTTATGCGTTAATTACATCCCCTCGAGGAGGGGACAACCTTTGATTAAACACCAGGAGAAGGGGCCCTCAGGCCTTAAATTGATATTAAGTAAAGGAAGGAATGAGAATTCCGAACTTCAATAAGACAGCCCCCATTGAGGGGTAAACAGTTGGACAGTCCGGTCATTAATTGACCAAATTAAATCTAGACAAGAGTCCCAAATTAGGAATCATGTGTCCGCCAGAATTACGGCAAGTTTGATGTTCGGGATTAGCTCCCAGCAAAAATTCGGTTAGAGCATAGCGGGTTGTTAGGCCAAGAGCAAAAAAATATTATTCCCAAACACCTTATAAAGTGCGAAAAGATAGAGCCATTTCAGAAGGAAATTACCACCTAAATCGGAGAATGAAAAGCAACAAAATTTTGGAAGGAAAAAGGAGAACATGTGAATGGGTGGAGTGGTTTAGGAAAATCCTTCAGCAGCAACTGATAACAAGAACATGATCGTCAATGTGTTGGCATCCCGAACCCACTCGCAGTTCACTTCTGCCACCTAAAGCACCAAGGGATCCCTCTGGGCAACAAGAACCCCACGCCGGCACGCCCACGCCCACGCCCACGCCCCTCTCCCCCAAAACAACCACCACCCCGATCCAAGAACTAGCAGAAGGCCTTGACATCATGACTCGCAGGAGCGCCACCGGCACCAGCCATGGAGGCTATCCCCGGCCGGCGCGTCATTTGCAAGTGCATGACCAACTTTGTCAGGATGATACAGCAGGGTGTGTGAACTACTTAGTGGAGCTTGATGCGTGATGAATAACAAACATGCTGCTCTGACAGCCTGTACTACCGGGTGCGCCTATAGCCCTTTTTACAAACAGTCAGATTCTCTCACTGGTTGATTCTTCCTTCCCGTGACACTAGCATCCCGAGGATCAGCAGCCTCGATATATACTTGACAGCATGGGGGTACAAACTGTGACGCAATGCTGTAGGAACTCTGATTGCTGCTGATCCTTCTCAGTGATAATGGTAGCGGCTTTCACTATGCCATTTTTTACCATCTTCCTCTGCAGAATGCCGAAAAGTGTGCAGCAAATGGTCCAGCATCCTCAGGGTCACCTCGACCCTCGTAAACTCAAAATGTCATGCTTGTGCAGTGTGCCACCAGACTTGCTTGCCAATGTTAACATGGTCCTGGACCATTGCTCCTATGGCCACAGTTGGAAAACCTCTAAACTAAATCAATCGAGGAGCTCTTCATCATTTCCATCAATCCCTCACGACTGTTAAATCAGTGGACTCCCGCATTGTTATTCACAAGATTTTCTTTAGATTGTAATGCTAGACAAGATGAGAAAGCCAAGGTGGCTTTAATACTTGGAATGATGCGGAACCGCTGACCTAAATAGGTCCGAGTAGGTGACTAACGAGATCAACAATACACTTCAATAGATTGACAAATAAACCACCATGCACACGAACTTCGAGAACAATAACACATGAAATAATAAAAGTTACACTCTGAGAAATCATCCCTCACAGCGAGAAATCGAACAGTAGATAAAACTGTCACGGCCTATGATATCAATCGCACATGCAACGAATGCAAATCAGCGCTCTCAGGGGAATGCTCACAACACAATCCGGCGGCAAAATAATATAACGGACTAAAAATTCCTAACTCACACACGGCGGCCAATTTAACCAAATATGTGATAAGCAAGAATTGAGCGAGAGTTAAACCACTAACCGACTCGTTGAGGAACTAGGCACACGAACTGAACCCACGTAGGATCAGGAGGCATCTCCGCAGTACTGACGACGACGCTGATGGGTTGGGAACTGCACTCGTGGACAGACGGTTGCTGCTGGAAGTAGACAAGGCGGGGATTCCTGGACTGGAAGTTGGCGGATTGGTCGGGTGCTTCTGCTGCACCGGCTGGTGTCCGCAGCCACAGCGTCGGCGGTACAGGGAACAGTCAGTCACAGACGCCTGCCGGGCAGCCAGGAGTGAGGGCTGCGGTGGTCTGTTCACTGGCCGAGAGGGGCCAGCGGCGGCGGACCAGGGAGCCGCGGGTGCTGCCGGTGGCCGCAGGCAGCCTTGGGGCGGCAGTGGCACGCAGGGGGCAGTGCCCTGTGCTGCAGTTGGTGAGAGGAAGGGGCTGGGCACGTAGGGCGCCTGGTTTGCAGACGAGGGCCAGCTGGCGGTAGATGTGCGCGGGGCTCAGGGAGAGACAGCAGCGGCGGGCTGCTGAGCTCGTGGGGCGAGTCACAGGTGACGACCAGCAAGCGGCGGGCAGGTGAGGCCGCGAGAGCAGCGGGTCCGGGTGCAGGTGGCCACAGCAGTGAGAGATGTCAGCAGGCAGGGCTGCTTGTCAGTTGCCGGTCTGGTTCACAGGAGAACAAGCAGAGACAAAGAAGAAGGCGTTGATGGTGGGGTGGAGGCGTGTGGGGTTGGAGAAAGCAGTGGGGTCTGGGAACAGGGAGAAAAGACGCATGATTTAACTATTCTTATGCGGCCCAAGCAATTTTGGGTTCTGAAATTCTCTGCTTGATCATGTTTGCAGGTATGCATGGCAGCCAACCACAATAGGCGGTATCTTGATAGTGGCTGCTATAGGCACATGACTGGGGATAAAGGAAAGTCCTGCTTACTGGTGGAGAAAGATGCTGGTGATGTTACCTTTGGTGGTAATACTAAAGGCAAGATCTACTGGAACCCTGGTTTTGATGATGACACACTATGAATCATGTTCAGATAGAACTACATAAGAACCATTCATGTTGAACAAGCCGTTTATTTTTCTAAGTGTCAAAAATTCAAGTCGATGCACATATAGGCACTTAGTCATATAAAGTCGATGCATGGTCATGTCTTTGTTAGATGAGGTCGATGCACATTCACATTTTCATCACATCTGGTCAGTGCACATTTTTGCATTAAGTTTGTTAGGTCAATGTACATTTTAGTCTTAAGTCTGTCAGGTCGGTGCACATTCTCATCTTACGTCTATTAGGTCAGTGCACGTACATGTCTAAATCCTGTCAGGTCAATGCATCCTTATACAACATTGAACATAAGGTGGATGCATGTGCTTGCATGTAGTCACATAGGTCGGTGCATATATATACCAGTAGTGTATCAGGTCGGTGCACGAGTGACTTTGTGCTCTACAAGGTCGATGCACATTGAACATTATATAAAGCAAGGTCGATGCACATTGAACCTTGTGTAAAGCAAGGTTGATGCACATTGAACCTTGTGTTAAGCAAGGTCGTTACACATTGTACCATGTAAAGTAATGCCGATGCACATTGCACCTTGTGTATAACAAGGTCGATGCACATCCTTACAGTCATTTTAGAAGGCCGACGCTCATGCAAGTATTATGCACATCAGGTCGATGCACGTATTGTAGCATGTTCTACAAGGTCGATGCATAATCTTTAACATGCTTCATAAGGTCTATGCACATGCAGAGTCTAAGGTCTGTGCACATGTAGAGTCTATGAACATGCAGAGTCGGTGCACATGTAGAGTCCAAGATCGGTGCACATGTTGAACCCATGTCATCATGTATGTGCATTGACCCTATAGTTTAAGACATTTAGATTATCATGGTTTCCTTTGATCTGAGCATCTAATTTTTTATGAAATTGGCTAGGTTTGTATTCTTTTGAGCAATTATGATGAAAAAGGTGTTTGATGAAATGCTTTATTTCTTATTGATAGGGATTCAATCAAACACTTAAAGGATAAAGAATAGCAAAAACTAAAGTGATCACGTGATCCCAGAATTGACTTAAATAGACACGTGATCCAAGGTAGCTAGTTCTTCAAGAACAATCAGCCACGTGGTGTCGTCTCATCTTTCAAAACTGACACGTGGACTTATCAAGCTACTTTTCTGAGAAGCTACTAGTTGGAATTCTCCCTCCACACGCCAGACTGAACCTATGCGGGGTCCACTTGATCGAGTTCACTAGTATTTAAAGGGGGATCTTTGAGAAGACGTGGGTGATGATTAAGAAGAAAAGAAAGAAGAAGACACACTGAGAGGAAGAAATCAGAAGGAGTGGAGGCAATCGAAGGAGAAGAGAATTGAGATCGGTAAGAGTGTCAGATAGAAAAGTGCTGGAGAGTGAGAATGAGTGTTGTAGTGCCAGAACAGAGCATCGGAGTAGAGGGAAGAGCGAGTAGAAGTGGTAATTGCTGAAGTCACGATTTCTAGATAAAATCTAGAATCGTTTGCTCATTTTTGAGTTATATTGTTTTCATGCTATATCTGATTACAGTTTTTAGTTCATTGTATTTTTCTTTCATCACTATTTTCCAAGCTGTTAGTCAGCGGAGCAAGCTGTGATGCTCAGCGGTGAGGATCGGTTCCTCAGACAGCAAGCAATGGTGCTCAGTTGTTAGCAAGCTGTGAGGCTCATCGGTTCAAGCTGTTAGTCAGCGGTTGTAGGGATTCATCCCCAAAGCTGTGGATTAGCGGTTAAGCTATGTGTCAATAGATGCCACACTCAGGTTTGAATGTATGGTGGACGTTGGTCTCAAGGCTGAGACCGAACCACCTAAAAACCTTTGTCCCTTGTGTGATTGCCTATCCTTGTGCTGAGTTATCAGCCTTCTGTGTTGGGAGTTCCTCCTGCCATTCCCGCTGTGAGTGGACAACTTGACTTTCTATATGCAATTAGACCCCCAGGGGCAGATAGTAGAGCTCTAGGGTCTCCTCCACTCTACCATCCAGCAAAGGGATGAGTTCCAGTGTGCGCTAGAGCTTCTGGAAAGCTTAACTTAACCTTAGACTTAATATGCAATGCTTATGGACTTGACTGACTTACTCCTAAAATGCAGTGGGCCGAGAGAGCACAGCGGTAGGGACCTGACGCTCCATCCTCTACCTCCTAGCCAGTAGCAGGCAAGGCTGAGCAGGATGCTGACTTTACATGGGCGGTTGCTCGAGCCGAGGAGGCCAAGGCCACTCTCGCAGAGAGGGTAAGCAAACCAACCGAATTCTCCTTTCGACTAAATGCTTATGCTATGCAAATGACTGACCATAATGAATACTTATGCAGGCGTGAGAGTTAGCGGCCGTGCTTAGTGAGGCAGAGCGATTCCGAGCAGAGGCAGAGCATCTCCGTGTGGAGGTGGAGCCACTAAGCACGGGAGCAGCAGACGTAGAGTGCTACCGTACAGAGGCGAGGGAGGCTCGACGCCAGGCCTATGATTTGAAGATCAAGCTGAGGGCCATGGAGCGGATGGTCCAGATGATGGGTCGAGGGCCTGAGTGGAGTGCATCGCAGAGCGGTGCGTGGAGTAGCACATTCCCAGACTTCCTTACCAGTTCCTTTGGCCATCGGAGGAACAAGGAGAAAGAGAGACGACGATGGCGATAGGAGGGCAGCATGGCCATGGTCCCGCCAGAGAAGAAGCATAAGGGCATCGGGGACAGCGAGGGTCCTGGAGAGGGACCAGCCTGAGTGCCACCTTATTCCCTTTCCCTATTTTTTCTCATTTATTCTTCTTCTTTTTTTTAGACACATGCATATACATGACCTTTTACTTAATGAAAACCTGACCCTTTTGGTGTTTCCTAAATGCAAATGTGTGGATATTAATGCTGACTCTACTAACAATGACGACCCTCAGGACTGACAAAGAGAACGAGAGGGAGAAAGAGAGCAAAAGATAATGGGCTTTAAGGCACGACTTGGAGAGAGAGGGGGAGAACATTGGAGAAAACCTGGTGGTCAGTTGAGAAAAATGGTACAAATAGGGCCCCTACCCCGTGGGTAGCAGTCCTGTAAACGGCCGCTAGGGTAGACCATGAAGAAGTAAGAAGAGTAGGAAAAATGGTCTCCTCAAGACTATAAGAGGGAAGAAACGGTCATGACGTGACCTTTAGGAATGCGAGAGAGTAGGTAGCGAAGGTAGGGGATAAACGGTCGTCTGACGACTGCTAGGGGAGTCTAGTGGCCACGCGATAGACTGCAAGGGTGAATACTCAGTTAAATCCAAGCAGGACTCTCTAGGAGAGTCCGAACCCATTGATAGGAGAACTCAATCTACGCTAAGACCCAACCTAACTCAAATTAAAGCTTCCTAGCCTCAATCCCAATGCACTAGGACTATAATCAAAGCCCTATAACTAGGAATACACCCAGAATTCACAGCTCACAGAAAACCCTTCCTTTAAGCCTTGAAAACTCTATTAAAACTACCCAAATCACCATGAAGATAACATTTGAAGCTAGCACCATGTGTGAGGGTGTCTACAATGGGCCAAAGCTAGCTATAGGAAGGAGCATGAGGAGTTGCAGCGGCTGACCTTCATCCCCAAGCACCTGAGCACAAGCCCTTCAAGTGAGGTAAGCTAAGTTAAAAGTTTATTATTCATCAATTTTCTTAAGCCTCTCATATCACCCCCCTTCTTCTCTTTCTTCTTTTTCTTCTTCTTCTTTAGCTCCTTCCTGGCCCAAGATGCTATTCCAGTCTGAAGTGGGTGGCTCCCATGATAAGGAAACTCCCTTTAGAGGTCATCTCAATCCTAAGGATATGGCACCTTCACCCACTATTAGTTTTAGCCAAAAACTTCTAAAAAAGTTTCCTTGATTGGCCTAGCATTTCAGCTCTAGTAGAGTTATGACACCCTCAAACACACACCTTTGTGTTCCCAAGTTTTGAAGCTACTATCCTTATGGAGGAGGTTGAGACTTACCTAGCCCTTTCTAGGACTAAGGTGGGGGATGAAGACCTAGTGTGTAATACGGTTGACCCTATAGACCCTTCACTCATCTTGGGAGATTTCATACACAATCCAAAGGATGTTAGAACCATGATTATCCTTAGGGACGGGTGACTCTAAGGATTCAGAGGATGGAGTAGATTGGTGGGCATCTATGGCGGAGATGATGGGCTCGTCGTCCTTTAATGACATGAGCATGGCCGGGTTCAATACCGTGGAGATATCGGCCAAAATTTCTAGAGTAGGAGCAATCTGAGGGCTAGGGATATGTGGAGAGCTTGATTGGATATTTGGAATGACCTTTGATTTGGGAGAGCAAATCCAGCATTTGATTCATCAAACGGGATGGTTTCATGTTGGGGAAGCTGAATCGAAGCTAGATTGATTGGGTAGGGGTCACAAAAGACTCATCAACAATAGGAGCTGGTTGAAATTGAGTTAGCAGCATGGTTGGGGTAGGAGCTGGATTGATTGGTGGGCATCTATGTCTTGAGGTTTCTCCTTAGGGACGGGTGACTCTAAGGATTTAGAGGATGGAGTAGATTGGTGGGCATCTATGGCGGAGATGATGGGCTCCTCGTCCTTTAATGACATGAGCATGGCCGGGTTCAATACCGTGGAGATATCAGCCAAATTTTCTAGAGTAGGAGCAATCTGAGGGTTAGGGATATGTGGAGAGCTTGATTGGATATTTGGAATGACCTCTTGATTTAGGAGAGCAAATCCAGCATTTGATTCATCAAACGGGATGGTTTCATGTTGGGGAAGTTGAATCGGAGCTAGATTGATTAGGGTAGGGGTCACAAAAGACTCATCAACAACAGGAGCTGGTTGAAACTGAGTTAGCAGCATGGTTGGGGTAGGAGCTGGATTGATTAATGTAAGAGATGATAATGACTCTTCCCGTGGGGTGTATTGGTGAAAAGTGGATAAAGTTAAGTGAATCTCTACTATGAGCAGAGAGGAGACACCTTGATGTGGCTGCCGAGATGATGTGCCCTTAGGCAGAATGAGAACTAAGGGCCTTGCCCCTTTAGGTGGAATTGGGGTGGAAGGAAGGATGTCCTGGCTTTGTCAAGGTGGTTCACTCTTGGTTCGGATCAAGACCAATTAAAGGTCTTTCCCCTTGTCCATGGCCACTCATATTCCCTGTGTCCGAGCACACTATGGGTTGATCATTTGCCACTTCTTCCTCATCATATTGCCAATGTTGTCCTCTTCCCATTAGCCTAAATTCTTCATGGTCCCTAACCATGGCTAACCTTTCCTGGGTGTAGGATGGAACACGATATGATTGATGGAAAGGAAAGGAGTTGGGGATGTTCTCCATCCCTCTCGTAGGTGCCTTGGAGTTTGCAATGGCGACCATGGGATGGGTTGAATTGGGTGGCTGATGGAAGGCATTGATATGATCACCAGAACTTGCCCCTTCCGTGGTTGGGACATCGCAATCATCTAGGAAGAATGGAAATGAGGAATACTTGAGTTGATCTTGGACAACATGAGCTCTTTTGTAGAGCTGAGCGAATGCGTGGAATTCACCGAGCATCAAGATAGCACGGAGCTGAAGAGTTACATTGTTGACTAGAATATTGATGGCTTGATATTCTGGGATGGGGATCCCAGAACTAGAAGCCATAGCTCTCCACCTATTAGCAAATTGAATGAAGTCCTCATCAGGCATCATCTTTTCCATGATAAGGTCGGTGAGGGTGGGAGCTACACTAGCCATGTGGCTAAAATAAGTGATAAAATGCTCGAACACAATGTCAAAATTGATGAGATCGATGGTCGGGAGTGAAGATAACCACCTAAGAGCCTCTCCTTCAAGAGATTTTTGAAAGAGATGAACTAGGAGGACCCGATCGTAGAGCCATTGATGAGAATCCATTAAAAAATAAGAAAGGTGTTCATGTGGATCAGTGAAACCATCATACTTTTGATATTTGGGGGCTTTGAAACCTAGGGGAAAATAAGCATTTAGAAGTTTGCAATAGCTAGTGAAAGAGTAAGGTTGAGGTTTGGGGAGGCTCTCGGCAATCACTTGTCGGACGTACCTTTCCACCTCTTGTCAGGATATGAGATTAGATTGCTTAAGGGGTGCGTTGACATTAGGCATAGCATGAGAGATTGGAGAGGGTGCAACCCCTTGAGGATAGAGAGGGTGGTTGGATTGATTAGGAACATGGAAGGGATTCCTATTGAATGAATTTGACATTGGAATTGGAGATCTCCTAGGAATGGATTGAGGGTTGAGATGTGACCTTCTTTGAATCTTCACGGAGATGACAGACGACGTCTTCCTGGGTGGGGTGCTCCTCAGCAGTATAGAATAAACTACTGGGGCCTTTAGACTCTACCACCACCCATGCCTTGAAGGGCTCGACAGTGGCAACATCGAGCCTGAGTATCAGCCTGGTGAGACCCTCTGGGGTTTCAATAAGGCCGTAGTGCTGATCGACCTTGGCTTCATTAGCTTCGGGATAGGTGGCGGGAGGTGCTGCTCTGCCCACATTTCCTGTGCTTGCAATGTGCGAGACTGTCTTGGGGTTGACATATCTTGGTGGCAGCGGTGGAAACCAATCATCACCGGAGGTGCTTTTTGACGCCCTAGCAGGGCCCTTGGCTTTGGAGGTCTTCAGTGACGGCTCCCCTTATAGAGAAGCGTCGAGCAGATGACACTCGAACACTTCAAATGGGTGAAGGTCAACAAATATCCTTTCTTCCTTCCCCTCTTGATTGTATTTGATGCATTGGTGTAGCGTAGAAGGTACCATCATATTTTCGTGTAACTAAGGACGGTCGAGCAATGCCTTGTACAAGGAACTGGAGTTGATAACATGAAACTACACCCTACTAGTGAAATCTGCCATGGTGAGGGTGAATTCTACCACTCCCAGCGGCCAAATTTCTGATTGAAGCCGGCGATACGCATATCTCCGACTTTATCGAGACGCACATTAAAGTAGTACCTCTGATATATTCTGTATGGTAGGATATTGACAGTTGCTCTGGGATCCACCAGAATTCTGTTCAACTTCTGACCATTCAGTTGTCCCTTCATGTACAGTGGTCTATTGTGGCTGATAGTAGGGAGTAACATATCCTCCTAAGTGAAGGTCACATTGGCCTCCGGTAGTGCTTCAGCCAGACATGTCTCATATTGGGCAGATGTCTGCAAGGCAGTAACGATCACCTGTCGGGTCTCTTCACTCAGGGTGAGGATTTCCCATATAGTGAACCTTACCAGAAGCTTCTTAAGCAGCTTCATATTCTGCTTACAGTTCAGACATTAGATAGCTTCAGTTCCTCCGCCCACTTGGGCTTGGAAAAGCCTTGAACCACGCCCTCTAACGGGCCTACTTCATCGGACTCTGAGCCTGCACCTTTCTACTTGGTGTCGTCCTCTTGTTGTCCCTTGTCACCTATCGTCGGGCGGGCTTCGTCTTCATCTGGGGCACCAGAGGGCTGCTGAGACTATGGGTTAGTACCCCCGACTGCAGGGTTGGCATCTTGGCATAGCTTCTTGCCCTTTGTCATTTTCAGGAATTCCAAGAAGGAAGGGGCGGCAGAGTTGCCCCCATTTTGATTGTATAAACCTGAGGGAGGAGGAATTTGGACTCCCTTGACCTTCGGAGGAGGTATTTTATAGGGATGCTCTACCCTGAAGATAATATTGTGGTTGGTGGGTGGGTGGCGCCCCCATCTTTAGCCTGACTGTGTTGCATGTGTAGCAGTTGTGGCTTCGGCCTGGCTCGCCCCGGCAATGAGTGTGAAGCATATTTCCTCTTCATCTTCCTTACTGGGTAGATTGAAGAGAGCGGAGAGGGTATTGCAGGAGAGCACTGTCTCCGTCTTGGCCTTGTCGGCCCTTCTTTTCTTCTTTTACTTTTTCTTCTTGCCTCTGGCTAGCGCTTGCCCCCAGAACAAGCTTTCATCTTTTTTTGATGCTTTGTCAGCTTCCCCTTGTCGTTCCAATGAGAGCTGCTCTAGTTCATGCCATGGGACATGGTTCCGTATCAGCAAGGGTTTCAATCTGAGCTGTTCATATTCATCTAGCACGTTTATGTAGTCCTGCAGCCGTCGGGCTTCTGGACTAATTTCTTTAACCACTGGTAGTGAAATCTATCTTCTTCGATTGTGTGTAGGCATTCTGATGACTACAGGAGAGCTGCTCCACGCGGGTGCTGTCACCGGAGGGATGGGTTGTGGTGTAACGCCACGAACATGTGCCCCCACCTTCGAACGGGGTGTGGCTTTCTTTTTAGTCTTTGCAGGGACTTGCTGCCATCCCTGTTGCCCTCTTATCGGTGTTAGAAAATAAGCTTCATAAGTGCACTGAG
The DNA here is from genome assembly GCA_024336825.1 of Amorphophallus titanum. NCBI lineage: Eukaryota > Viridiplantae > Streptophyta > Magnoliopsida > Alismatales > Araceae > Amorphophallus > Amorphophallus titanum. The sequence goes on along the minus strand of JANBPO010001371.1, from coordinate 453,713 downwards.
TGCTGGCTTCCGTGATTTCTTTAGACAATGCCTGATATAAAGAGACCAAATTGTCCTCAGCTCTTCTCAGAGGCATTTCATGAGGTTGTAGAGGGTCAACCTTGTACCAATTTTCGCAGGTATTTAATTAGTATGTTTGAGTTTTGTTGGGATGGGGATTAGTCCAAATCCTTATATAAACCAGTGTTCTTGTTATTTTGGGAGTTAATGCAAGCTTAAGGAAAATTTTGACATTCGTCTGTGCCTCCTCCCCCTCGCTATCCTCCCTTCTGCTCGTCTCTCTCTCTCTCTCTCTCTCATCGTCTCCCACAATCCATGTTTCCTTCCCTGTCAATCGCCACCCTGCACCACTGCCACCACCTCCATCGTCGCCCTCGCCTGCGACACCACTATCCTCACCTTCATTTGCACCACCGCTACTCTCACCGTTTGCCACATCCCTAGTCAACGCTCCCTCGCTTGCGCAACCGTCTCTCTTGTGCCCCTGTTCATCACCATCTAGTGCGCGCCTTGCACGGCTCCACCTCTTGCCGCCGTTGATCACCGTTCATTGTTCTCCTGCAATCGTCCGCCTGCTACCACTGCCACAAACGTGCCCAAAATCCTACCACCTAGGTCGCCGCAGCACTCGCCACCCACACCGCCTTCCACTCGTCTCCACCGGTCACCGCTCACCGTACGAGCTAGCACCGCTCCTTTTCGCCACCTCTCCCGCCCACGTCGTTATAGTCCTCTTCAACGCCGCCATCGTCGCCTGTCGCCGTCGCCAGAGCATCGAAGGCCCTCTTCTCTGACCCAGGCCGCCTCCCCTCTATTTTGGGCGACCAGGTGGACCTGCCAGCCCTACTGTAGCTCAACCCCTCGGGCTACAACCCGGGATCCCAGTGGGCCGCATCGACTCCGTCTTCTACGAGTGATGCCCATCAAACGGCTCTGCGTCCCGAGCTCTATTTGCAGCATGTTATTTCCTGGCAAAAAGTAGGCCTTAATTTGGTGTTGTAATTTTATATTATTACACAGGAGATGACCAGGGTTCTTCCCCACGCACAAGTGTGGAGGTACGTGCACTTCCCTTCTTGGCACTTGCTTATTTAGTATTTGCTCTAATTTACCGCCGACGTGAGAGTAGGTTCCTAACCCATGACATTTGTCGCTATCAGATAGTGAGTGCGAGACCCTATTCTCGGAGGCTCCATCTGGACCTTGGTTGTGGACCTAGTTTGTCCTAGACGACAATAGTTCAACTACCCTGGTCCCATGTTTCATCTTCGCGAGGGACGACTTACGGGCTTTACTTCTTATTTGGACAGAGTTAGCTTCTTGAGATATGCATTAGTGTTGATTCGATTGCCGTCCTCTAGTGTTTATTGTTGATCGTGTCATCATCTAGTTAGGGCGTCTCGTCTCTCATGCGTTGTCCCGCGTCAGTTTGATATCAGAACTTTGAGAACCAATTTACTCTATTAAATTAGAATCCAAGGTAAATTCTACACTCGCCCAAATACAATTCGGTTTCATTGTCTCTTTGTCGAATGAGAATCAAACAAGAGTAATCTTAGATGAGTCGTGTCAAACAAACTATATTTCCCAGTCTATTGCTGATTTACTATTGGAAACTGACGAGATTATTGTTGAGGGTGACAGAGCTTTTGTGGAGTTCCACCGACAAGTCAAATGTAATAGCACATTAAAACGTTTTAAATATTTCGATGGAGTATGGTGCACTATTGATTCTTCGAGATCTTACATTATTTTGGGGCACGAGTGGATGAAAGAACGGCATGTTACTATAGACCCTAATCAGTCTAGTTGTATTGTTCAGCCACCACATTTAAGGGATAAATATTATTTTCCCTGGTATATTTCTGCCGGTGCCAAGACAATGTTTCCAGAGCAGAATGTGACAGGTAGAGAGTCACTAGAGTTGGCGATCATTGCTCGGAATGACAATATATGTGTAAAACCTAAAGTTGATGTTACTTGGGATGATGACTTGTTCGTCAAGTCCGAACTTCATTTGATATGTGATCATGTGTTTAAGATAGGCCCATCACTGATAGCTGATGATATGGTTTCATGAAATCAAATAATCATGATTGATGCAAGTTTGATTTACTATCTGAGCACATGTTCGAGTTCCAGGATGTTCCATACTGCCCTCTTCCTGTTATGGACGTGGAATTTATTAGAAATCAGTGCATCTATGATATAATATGGTGTGATTTTGAGGCACTTGTTTCGTGCCAGCTCCAACTTCTTAGTTTGGCTATCTCTGTGGAGTCAGAAAAGAAAAAAAAGAAGAAAAAAAGAGAAAAGAAAAAAAAGAGGAAAAAGAAAGGGAAAAGAAGAAGATAAAAAAAAGAGAAAAAAAGGGGGGGCTATCGTAGCCTGCTTCCCTTTGGCCTTCGTGGGCCGCTTCCCGATTTCAGACTCCCGCAGCCTGCTTCCCAAGATTCAGCCTTCATAGTCTGCTTCTTGACTTCGGCTTGTAGCCTGCTTCCCTTCGGCTCTCGTGGCCCGCTGCCCAGCTCTGGCCTCCGTGGCCTACTGCCTGATTTTGGCTCTCGTGGCTTGCTCCAACTTCGGCTCTTGTAGCCAGCTTCCCAGCTTTGTCACCCATAGCCTGCTCCCAGTCTTTGGCTCTCACAGCCCGATTTCCTCAAGTTCGGCTCTTGCCACTTGCTTCCCTTCGGCTCTCACAGCCTGCTTCCCTTTGGCCTCCGTGGCTTGCTGTCCGATTTTAGCTCTCATAGCCTACTCTAACTTTGGCTCTCGTAGCCCACTTCTCAGCTTTGGCCTCCGTGGCCTGCTGCCCGATTTTGGCTCTCGTGGCCTGCTCCAACTTCGGCTCTCGTGGCCAGCTTCCTAGCTTTGGCACCCGTAGCCTGCTCCTAGTCTTTGGCTCTCACAGCCCGATTTCCTCAAGTCCGGCTCTTGCCTTCGGATCTTGTAGCCTACTTCCTGATTTTGGCTTCTATAGTCGGCTTCCCGATCGTGGCTCTCCTAGTCCGCTTCCTCGATCTGGGCTCTCGTAGCCTGCTCCCCAATTTTGGCTCAGGTAGTCGGCCTCCCGACTGTGGCTCCCGTAGCTCGCTCTCTCAATTGGGGCTCTTGTGGTCTGCTCCCCCAATCCTTGGCTCCCATAGCCTACTTCCCCAACGTCTGGCTTCTATAGCCTACTTCCTCCAATTTCGGCTCCTGGCGGCCCGATTTTCAACTTTGGCTCCTTGGGGCCAGATTCCCAGCTTTAGCTTTTGCAGCCCGCTTCCCTAACATTTTGGTCTCTGTAGCCCAATTCCCCTCGGCTCTCGTAGCCTGCTTCCCGATGTTGGCTCCCGTGGCCTGCTTTCCGATGCTGGCTCCTGTGGCCTGCTTCCCCGAACTTTGGCTCTTATAGCCTACTTCCTTAACCTGGGCTCTCGCAGCCTGCTCCCTTAACTTTGGCTCTCGCAGCCCACTCTTGAGTTTGGCATTCACAGCCTACTTCCCAGGATTCAGCCTTCATAGCCTGCTTCCCAACTTTAGCTTTGTAGCCTGCTTCTCAGACTTTGGCTTTTGTCGCCTGCTCTGCCAATTGCACTTCTATAGCCCGCTTTCCTGATTTTGGCCCTCACGGCCCGCTTCACAATCTTGGCCTTATAGCCTACCTCTCAAACGTAGTCCTTGGCACCCGTCTCCACACAAAAGAAGGAAAAAAGGAGAAGAGAAAGAAAATGAAGAAGAGACATGAGACAAGGGTGGCTTTGCACCTGTCTCTCCATAAAGAAGAAAGAAGGAAAGAAGAAAAGAAAATAAAAAAAAATCATCACGAGGTAGACGCGGTCTTTGCACCCGCCTCTCCTCAATAAACGAAGAGAAGAAGAGAAAAAAGAGACGCCGCAAAATATGTTCGCCGGTGGGGTGTTACACTGCAGAAGAGATGTTCACTGGCGGGACGTTACACCACGAAAAATATGTTCGCCAGTAGGGCGTTACACCGTAGAAGAGAAAACATCCGCTGGCGGGGCGTCACACCGCAGAAGAGAAAATATTCGCTGGTGGGGCGTTACACTGCAGAAGAGAAAATATTCACTGGCGGGGCGTTACACTGCAGAAGAGAAGATGTTCGCCAGCAGGGCGTTACACCGTAGAAGAGAAAACATCCGTTGGTGGGGCGTCACACCGCAGAAGAGAAAATATTCACTGGTGGGGCGTTACATCGCCGAAGAGAAAATATTCGCTGGCGGGACATTACACCGCAGAAGAGAAGACATTCGCTGGCGGCACGTTACACCGCAAAAGAGAAAGCATTCGCTGGCGGGGCGTTACACCGTAGAAGAGAAAACATTCGCTGGCGGGGCGTTACACCGCAGAAGAGGGAACATTCATTGGCGAGACGTTACACCGCAAAAGAGAAAATATTCACTGGCGAGGCGTTACACCGCAAAAGAGAAAGCATTCGCTGGCGGGGCGTTACACAGAAAATAGCCCAACGAGTAACAGACAACTCGAGGCATCAACAAAATGAAGGTAAAAGGAACGACTCAACTTATCGGCAAAAAATGGGTGTCAACAACGGGGGCATGGAAGTCCAGGTCGTCGTCATTCAGGCCGTGATTCTTGGCGGCCAAGAGGACATCATCCAGGTATCAGACTTTGTCCTCTATTTCCTCGAGGCGCTGGAGTCGGCGATCCATCTCTGGGTTGGAATGGAGCGGGCTGCGCACCCTCGATGCGGGCACGCTGCGGGATCGTCGGGTCTTTGTGGCTGAGGTACGGGATGCCTCTCGAGCTTGGCTGGGGTTCCCCCCGGTCTGGTCCCTCTCGTCCTCCCGTCGCTCGGGTATGACGCGCTAAGGGTCACCCCGCTGGTCCCGGAGCTCCTGGCAGAGTTCTATCAGGGCCCGGATCTGTTGATGAAGCTTGTCTAGGTCACCTGGCGTGACCTCCGATCGGGGATGGGCAGAAGAGGCTTCCTGTGATCCCTGTCGAGAGTTGGGCCCCTGATGGGACCCTCGCCCTCAGATATTAGCATTGTAGAGGCTTCCACGGGGCACCATAGCTTTTCGCTCGTAGTTCCCACAGACAGCACCAAGAAGTGTAGAGGCTGGAAATGGTTCCTATGCCACGTACCATGTAACAACCCAAGATTCGAATACTAGGAGGAGCCTGATACCGCTCAAATCCTGGCCCGCCGCCCACAAGCCGGAGGGCTTGGAAGGGCTAACAAGGAGTGTGGAGATACAAAGAAATAGGAAATAAAATAGGATAATTCAATAATTAATAGAAATAAATAGCAATTAACTACAATAAAGTCCAGTCTAATAGAAAGTACAGTTTAAAGTAATAAAACGTACCACATGCTGAGTGAACACTCAGCCCGACGAGTTGACAGCTAAGGATCTCTATGCAACGCCCTCGAACCTCGAAGAAGAACCGCTGCACTAGAAAAGTAGGGATGAGTCTCCAAACAGAGACTCAGTAGGGGTCCCGTGGAACCCCAACCGAGAAAATAATGGCGGAAAGGAAAGCTACGCTAGCTAAGCAACAGCAACAACGGCAGAGTAACAACTACGGCGAAGGGAACATGATCGCCAACCTGCGATAGCCAAAAACCACTGCTCTACAGCTACTCCTACCGGCAATAGAAAGGAGAAATCCCGATTTCGCAATCGAGAACCGGACCACTCTAACACCAGACCTACCGAGGAAATACTCACGGCAACCCTGCCGGGGAAGCCTGCCCACACAGGCACGACCAATCGAGACCGCACAGTCCCACGCTGGCACGGCGAGGCCTCGGTAATCCCTACCAAGCACCTCTTGCCACCACCGTGGGAGAACACACTAGAATGGTCCAAAAGCCACGTCTCGCAGATGGGAAACGAAACCCGAAAATAGAAGAGTCACGACTCACGTGACAGGAGTAACTACCCACTAGAAGCAAGGCCGGATGCATCCACTGACATCTTAGACCGCGCCTCAGGTATCTCACTGTGACGCCCCAGGCGGAGACAGAGACACCGAACAAGTAACCACTGAACAAGAACTAGTTGGGGGCATGCTCGTCAGCGCATCTCCACTACCCCCAACCACATGTGCACACACAGACCATGCGTCCTAGGTCTGACCTCTGACTGGTTTTTCCCTCAGCTGGACTCTGGCTGCAAGACGTGGGGCCCTACGGTAACTAGTCTAAAAATCGTCTCTCGGGATAGCCTCTCCACCACTCCCTGGTGGGACCACACGCAGGAAGGCTAGGACTAGTGGGGGGTCACTAAAGTGACCACTCTTCGAGGAGAAACTCCGAGAACCAAGCACGCACCTTGCACGAAACTCACGAAGAACCAAGTGGCACTAAGCCACTGGACTCTGGACAGCCCTCTAGACACTCTAAATCCATCGGTCCTTGAGTCACATGACGCGTGGTCAAGACTGTTGTACCGAACGACGCCCTGCCGTCAATCTGCCCTAACCCTAGGGTCAGAAACCTCGGCACGAATACTCACAGGTAGTTCACAACTGCCGAGACCATTCCCTCAAAAGGGAACTAAGAAAACCTCCAGCCCCAGGCTGGTAAATGGGACTCACAGTCCACGGGCCACACACACACACACGACCCACGTAGAAAACACAAAAGCATGATTCCCAAGGTTGTGGTCGGAGCCGGCTCAGGAATCCCGAAGTATATTGGCTTCTGGGCCTTAATTATCAACTCCCTAAAATGCCGAGTCTCCTCCGAAGAGAGTTAGACTGCACAAGCACAAGGGTGAGAATGATACACACTGAAATGTGAAGGAAACAGTTCAAAGTTGAATTGAAGGAATGAAATATACCTACTAGCCCAGTGTACAAGGGAGAAAGAGGCCAATAAAAGAGCGAAGGTGTCCTGTCTCTAGAAGTCGCCTCGTGAATAAGCCAACAGACATCCCCAATCTTCTTGCTCTTCTCAGCCAGCGACGCCAAGTCCTCATGGCCGCGAGAAGACAGAAGATAATACAAGTTCAGGTGGTCCAACCCCTATCCATCAGCATATTTGAAGGAGATTATAAGCAGATGGTCAAGAATAGATTCGCTCGGGCTGCTAGTTGAGAGCCCGTGGGAATGAAGCAATGCAAATAACCAGGGGGTGTTACTGTACAGCACGTATCGCCTGTCCTCCCCTCTGATAAAGGTCCTGTAAAGGTGAAAACTATCAGTCTCTAGACGCCAGTTAGCCACGGTCGAGATGGGCTCCTACACTGGCAAAGGGAGCTGCTGGAGAGCTACTTGTTCACCGCTCACGCGGCACAGCCCCCGAAGTGTCTTTACATAATCATCCTTCCCGATCTTCGGCAACTTCGGATCGGTCTTGGAGGAGAGGCCCTTCGCAGTCTTCTGAGCCTCTAAATAAGCCATCACCTCAGTGTTTGTCCAAGACTTAAACTTCTTTAGATAAGAAGGTTCTACGTCAAGGATTGGCTCTGGCTGGGAATCCAGAAATCTACGTTCTGTGACGGACTAGCATTCTCGACGAAAATTTCTGTAAAACCCCGTCTGCGCATTCCACCATTTGATTGTACTCCGGAGTGACTCGGGGGAAGCGGGCAGGAGGTGGAACCCTGAATGATGCATCCTCCCGATGATGGAAATAATCCCACCATGCACGAGCCTCATCATTGGCCACCTGACCGGCTCGGTGCCTGCTCGACAATGCAAACTACTTTGAAGAGAAAGGAATGTGCTAGTCATAGACAAAGTTCTAACTGAACCAGAAGGGATAATACGGCTCCAGCCACAATATGCCGCTCTTCCTGTAGACAAGGACGCTTGGTCTAATAGCGAGCACCCAATCAACCAGTTTCGATTCCAAGATCGACCTTGTGCACTTAGCACCAGAGATCGGGCGGATATACTCCTCTGTCTCAAATAGATGGCACTGCCTCATCCTGTTCACAAGTGGATTGGAATGAGCCACCAGGCTCCAAAAATACAGAATTTCGGGTGAGTCTATCGGGAGCTTGGTCAGCTTGCCCCGAATGGCGAATAGCTACCCTGTCGCTGAAGACGGTTCAGCACTTGCAAATTCTATCATTCTCGGGATAGGACGAGATGATTGTAATGCCCGAGGAGTAGCTTCCGGGAATAGAGTGTAGACCCAAGCATTAAAGAAATGTAACGGACTGACGGTCCGCAAATTCCTGGGAAGACGGTTCCTGTGCAAGTCTCCCAGCATCTTGCAGATCAAGCATAAGCTACCAGACAAAGGGACAGCTTCATCCCCCAAGCCATAAAATAGGCGGGGTAAATGGCCTCCGCCTTGATTACACTCTTGTCACCTTGTGGAACAGCGAAAGAACAAAGCCAATAGGTCAAATATGCAGCACAATGTGTGACTGCATCAACACCAATCAGGTTCGGGCCTCCCTATTGCCCTCCCTTCAAGGTGGACGAAAAGGCAGCCTGTCGTCGAACCCTCTTCTTCCACTTCACAGCTATTAGTGCCACGGTGGGGAAGTCTTCGTACTTTTGCTCCCTGCCGAAGAAATGCTGAAGTCAGGTGCCCATCCATACGCTCCTCTTCTCTCCAGACTTGCATGCCTCCCTCGTATCGTATGATGAATGACAAAGCGTACGATATGCCTTCGTGAGATAACGATAAGCGAAGCCTATAAAATACCGACCTTCGCCATCGGTATAATCCTTCAGCCAGTCTAGCCAACAAACCTCCTCAAATGGCTCCCCGTCAATTGGCAGGCCGCTAAGCTGAGAGATACTCCAGAGATCCAAGGAAGTTTCTCCCTCCGAAGTATAGAAAGTGTTGTACTCAGGGCAGAACACTTCAATCATACCTTTCTTTTGCACTCTAATTCCACCTAGAAGGGTCCAGCCTTCAACCCTTGCAGTAGCAACAATAGCAGTGGCCTTCTTGCATGGGGTCCTTCCCTTTTATAGGCATAAATAGTCCTCCCAGAAGATGGTTCCAAGTTCAATGTGATTGGCTCTTCATAAAATGATCATTTGACTTCAAGGACCTGTTGTCTTTGCAGCTTCGTATTGTCCAGGGAGGTAGCAGAGAAGAAACTCCATCATTTGTTGCTTTGGTTGACCGGAGACATATGTGAGAGGAGCTTCCCAAGAAGGATCTGTAGCATCTTCTTCTTCTGTAGGTAGGGCAGTCAAGGATGTCCTTTTGTCCTTGAGGGATCTTACTGACATACCATGTGATTGGGTGGAGGTAAAAAGGTGAGTACCTGGATAGGTGACTATTCTCAGAAATGGTAGCTTGCTTTTACATGGACCAAAAGGACTGATATAGTAACCCAATGATGATAGGAAGGTTGACTGAGCAAAGATACCTTTCCAGACCTCAAAAGATGTGAATTTTGGCATTTGTGATTCCTATTTATACTCTCTGGATCCAATTCAGAAAACATTACAGGTTTACTAAGAATGGCCTTGTGAGCCACTCACTGAGGCATTTCGTCGAACAGGTGCTTCTTCTCCATGAGGTCGGTGTAGCTGGCTTGGCATGCCTTATGAGGTTGACATGTCTCCTGCAAGGTCAGAGCAGCTGCTGAAGTTACCTTGAAGATGGTCTTCGAGGTCGATGCACATAAGGTGCTTGGATTTGGGCAGGGTCGGTGCACATTTGGAACTCTCCATTGAGGCCAGTGCACATTTGAAACTTAGCAAATCCAAGTTTGTACCCATTTCTACATGGCATGACCAAGTCTATGCACATAAAGAAGGTCGGTGCACAGTTCATATTTCAACGCATGTAGGTCGATGGACATTTCAAGGTCGATGCACATTACTGTTTGAGGCATACAGGTCGGTGCACATCACTGTTTGAAGCAAATGAAGGTTGATGGACATCTTGCTCCATCATATACAGGTCGATGCACATTCCTATTTGAACCATACAAAGGTCGGCGCACATTCCTGTTTGAAGCATAGAAGTCGATGCACATCACTGTTTGAAGTAGGCAAAGGTCAACACATATAAACCCCTTCCTGCAGTAAGGTCGATGCACATTTTCTTTTGTCAACGGAAGGTCGATAAACATATGTTATCAACACTCTAAGATCGGTGCACATCACTGTTGAGCCAAAAGAAGGTCAATGCACATTTTCTTTTGTTAACGGAAGGTCGGTGCACCTTTTCTTTTTGCATGAGAAGGTCGATGGCCATTATGCATGAAGGTCGATGCACATGAACTTGTTGAGGCAAAATAAGGTCAATGCACATCTTTCTAAAGCATGTGAAGGTCGACGCTCATGAGGCCCTTTCTTCAGTAAGGTCGATGCACCTTTTCTTTTTGCATGAGAAGGTCGATGCACATTCTGCATGAAGGTCGATGCAAATGAACTTGTTGGTAGGATTTCTTCACATCTGGACACATCAAAAGATGGCATGGATTTCTGAGCTGGCTAGTGACTCATGGTGACGTCATCAAAATAGCATGTACAAAACAACATGTACTCAACACCTCCAACCCGAGCGACTCCATCAGCTCAGCCCTGTTCACCATCCTGCAATCCCTAGGCCCTCCTGCCACCGTCTCCAAGTCTAGAAGCCTACAGGCCTGGTCCCTATAGTCGGGGTATGTCACACCACTCACCGGCTCACCATCTACCCTCATCCCAGTGATCCTCACCACATCCTCCAAGGAGGGGACCATATGTCCTCAGGGCATTAGGAATGCCCGGCTCACTCTGTCCCATCTCTCCCTTAATACCTGAATGAGGATGAGGTCTAGCCGCATTGGTTCGATGCTCAGGAACAGGGTGAATCCCATCCCCCTAAGCCTCTCTCTCTAGAACTCGGGGAGGCCCTGGTACGCCGGATGCACCAACACCCAAGAGATGCGGGTCCTCATCACTCCCTGTAAAACACGAAAATAAAAGAAAAGTCAGTGCCAACAATAACATCATATTTCCAAAAAAAAATCTCCGTCTGTTTTGACGGACGTTGTTTCTTTTTCCATTTTCTAAAAATAAAACCAAAAAAATCTTTATCCATTTGAAAATTTTACTTCCCTTTCGGGTGGTAAACTGGGTAAATCAGATGGAAACACATCGGAAAATTCATTCACAATGGGAATATCCTCTAGGATGATTTCCTTGGACTCGGTAATGATTACAGAGGCAAGAAAAGCTTCGCATCCTAGCGAAATGAGTTTGCAAGCATGAAGAGATGAAATAATGGTAGGATGTTTTCTATACTTGATGCCAAGGAAAGAAACTCACGGGAGACCTGGTTTCCAAAAAAAGATTCTCCTATTGTGACAATTTATTTAGGCATCGTGATTTACAAGCCAATCTACACCTAGGATAGCATCATAGCCTTCCATGTCGAGACATACAAGGTTTGCAGGAAGATTATGACCCTATACAATTACCTCACTATTGGGGTAGTAGGTTGTAAGCTTTCTTCCGGGGCCTAAGGGTGTAGTGATAGCTAGGTCCAACAGTAGAGGAACTGATAAAACTGGTAAAGTTTTTGCAAAAGAAGTAGATACAAAGGAATGAGAAGCACTAGTATCAAATAACATGAATGCAGAATGGGAATAGATTTGAACGGTACCTTCCATTAGACTATCTGTCACGTCCCGAACCGATAGCAGCAGAACGTGTCGTTTGCTCGAAACGTCGCAGTTAAACAGTCGTGAACGATCAAGAGCAATAGCATGAGACCAAATAAATTAGACCAACAATAAATTTTCATTTCAAATATAAGTCTCTTACAATTTAAAATTCTAAAACTTGCAGACCCAACTACATCATAATGGAAAGAAATGACTAAAGGCATGCTTAGACTAGACAATTAATAGTAAATACTATCTAGACTCAAGAAAGATAAAGACACGGGTTCACTAGTATCCGGAGCTCGCTTGCACACTTGACCCTCCCGTGTGAGTCTCGATCTCGCTAGCCACCTGCTTACCTGAAAAATGTTGGAATAAACTAGGTGAGCGAATGCTCAGTAGGAATTATATCTCAAGAATAAGCTAGCTTTAAGTAATTACATGCTACATAAATGCAAGACATGAATGATCGCCAAAGCAGAATGATTAAACCAAGATATGAAAGTTCTACTAAAACGAGACAAGCAAGAGTTAAAGACAATACCAAGCATGAGATATTGACTATTTAGAGTTCTAACAAGTACCACGATGAGTCACGCATGCAAGTAATTTCATGTAAAGTCACGAGAGAGAGAGAGAGTAAGTGGAGTGTCTCTAGAACGATGAGTACTTCAGTGCAATGTCACACTGCGATCACTACAACTCCCTTGGGAACTAGTACTTTCGGGTGCTCCTCCTAGGACCAGATCGGGCCCTTATATGCACAGACATTATATAATGTATTTTTGACATCCACGATAGTTACAGCCAATGTAGAATTACAAGGAAATGAAACATGTAGGAATGTTAAGGTAGATCTTTGTGGATTACTTTGAGTAACATCATTACTCATATCGGAAGACTAGGTGGAATTGGCTCCCTATTAGGTGCCATGAATACTAGAATAAGTATTCTTATACATGAGCGCTCGTTCTTAGCACATGATGAGGTAAATGAATTAGTGTCTATGTAGAGGCATGCAATCCTAGAAGAATAGTAATGGCATAGTTTCCCATTCCATTCGCTCAAGATTTAATCTCCTGGTGACTAAACAGTATACCATGAGGGTTGGTATGCCATGTTTCTTTAGAGTGATATGGCAATAAAAGTGTCATGGGTTTTAGTGGTATAACCAGCTCAGCTACCTTGAGGGAATCCAAGGCTAGCGTAGACTTATGGAGGTCTCTATGACATAATCACTAGTCCAAAGGAACGGAATGTCCCACGGAGAGCTCAAACATCACGGAGAGTTAAGGGGTATACGATACCAATCAAGACGGGAGACCTCATCTACGGATTAAGATGAGAGTGCCAAGCGATACCCACGGTGAGGGGTTGAATCACGGTGAAACAATCAGATAGAGAAATGGCGTCCTGTGCGGCAGGTGCTAATACAAATAGCGGTTGTCATTCCAGGCGCAGATTGATTAACATATTTTTTTTAAATGCATGAATGTGTTAATTAAAGAATTTACGTCCATTAAGAGAGACTCTAATTCTAAAATTAACTATAATTGAATAAACTTAATTGATACCCGTGAGTGACGTCATTCTTTAATTAGCATCCACTTGGACAGCCTTTTCAATTTGCTTTCTAAGAACTTCATTTTCAGACTTCAAGACTGCTAATTCAAAACTAACAGTGTTGAAGATTTTTAACTGATTTCTAAGAGAATCAATTTCAGATTTTAGAATTTCACATTCTCTATTTTCTGAATTAGAGTTGACAGTATCATGTAATTTCTTCTTTAGGATTTTAATTTGTTTACATGATCTTTCATAATCCTCTAATAGATTACCATAGGCATCCCCCCAATTATCTATAGAGAAGTTTTCAAAAGGATTTACATGATCATCGTCCTTCTCTTCATTTTGATTGCTGCTTTGATCACTGTTGTCAGCCATCATGCATCTGCCTTCGCCTCTCCCATGGGCTAGCTTCAGCTTGTCCAGAATATCCTTAGTTGGCTTACAATCATTGAAATAAGAGTAGAAAGCTTTCTCAGTAGCTGCTTTCATCAATTCGAGAGCCCTTCAATTTTTACCACATATGGATCTATGAATGTCAGTCCATTTGGACTTATCCTTTGGTAGTCTATGTGAACCGTGTGAAATGAGCTTCCACATATTAGGATCAATAGACTTGACAAACATATGCAAGTTGTTAAGCCACAAGTGAAAATTTGTACCATCAAAAATCAATGGGTGAGCCATGGAAGCAATCCAAGACTAGTTCAAGCAGTAGACTAAGCACAATAGTCCCTGCCCAAAAATAGCACCCAAAAATAGTAGGATCCTCTACAGATCGTTGGATCTGATGAATCAGGGACTGCTCTGATACCAATTGTTAGAATAGGTGGTACATAGAAATAGATCTTTTTGGAAATTTCATACAATAAAACACAAACCCCACTCTAAGAGGCAAATGAAAAACTGCTTCAGGGAAGACACTTAGAGATAAAAACTTCTACTGGACCAGTGGACAAGCATTTATCAAGTTAACACTAAATTAGCAACATACAAGATATAAAACTCACATTCCAGGGATGCTCAATCTGGAGAACAGCCTAAGAGAGTGTTTCTATTAGACACTCAGGCCAACACGTAGCGCAGAGGAGCAGATCAAATACGAGCTAGCTGCAAACTGATAGTGATGGAGTTCAGCATGACCATACAGCCCATAAACCAATTAACCATGCAATCAAAAGATCTTGTGAAGAGGGAAGAAGACAATGAACAATCACACGAAGGCAAACCACAACACACAGAATTTTTAGATGGTTCAGTCTGCTACCACAAACCTACGTCCATCCCCCACTCAAACCGAGTGAGGCTTCCCTTGCACTAAGCAAGAAGCAGACTCAGTCTACAAACAACGGCTGCCTAACAGCTTGATGACTGAGGGAGACAAATCCCTCAACCTGGTTCTGCAACCCACAAAACCAGACAACTAACTCAGCTACCCACAGAACTAGAACCGGAGGTCCAACCTCCCTTCCTCCAAACCGGAGGGGAAACGGAGATGCAACTCCCTTCTCCTGAATCCTCAGGAGGAACCTGCGAATAACACCTAGTCACTCACAGCCAGAGACCAAGTCTCCCTTCTCCTGAACACACAGGAGGAATCCGAACTCCAAACAGAGTATCGGAAGAGTAACAAAGAAAACAAGAACCAACAACAAAAGAAAAATAAAAAATCGATGGAGACTCAAGACAAATATAGCTCACACAGGAGCAATACTATTTTGGATCTGATCCAAGAACAGACAACCACAGATCTGAGTTTTTAACTAGCTACTCACTCTTTCTTCTTCTCATGACAGCTCCCTTACAACAGACAGCCACAAATCTACATTTTTAACTAGCTACTCACTCTTTCTTCTTCTCACGATAGCTCCCTCACAACAGACAGCCACAGATTTACATTTTTAACAAGCTGCTCACTCTCTATCTTCTTGGACTCTAGCTCTTACTCCCTAGTTCTTCTCTGGCGGCGCTTCTTGCTTCTCTTGCTGCTCTCTACAGCTTTTAGTGGCTTCCCACTCTTTCATCCATGGCCAAGGATGGCTTCCCACCCTTTCATCCACGGCCAAGGCTGCATTTTTATAGGGATAGAGCCTCCATAAGAGAGAGGCAGAAGAGCCTAGTGAAGACCCATTGGCCACGTGGCAAATGGAGTGTTCTTGTTCTGCAAGCTTCTAAAACACACGTGCCATCCTTTCTTGGATCTCGTGCCATCTTAACACTGTAGTTATTATTATATTGCGCACTCTGTCTCTATGTGTTGAATGCACTACGCTCTGATTGACATGAACGTTATAGACATCCTCACGCCACTTCCGAGAAATCTTCTGCGCTCGGGGCGTGACAGCTGAGGTGCAATCCACCTGGAGGTTCTACTGTCCCGGTGCTGCCCCTGCTGCTGGCACATCTGCTGTCCACCCCTGAAAGGTTTCATGTCACCCCAGAGAGGTCCTGCCTAGAGCAATATTGTTGAGACAGCAATAGGTGGTCTAGTCACCCCCTTCGAAGCCCCCCCGGGGAGTTCTGGTCACCCCTTTCCGCAATGGTGAGTCTAAGCAATAGTTCGCCCTACACATGGGTAGTTAAAAAAAGTGTTGCCAATAAATGCCCCCCACGGAGCGTTTGTCGAAGCCGAAGGCGGACAGTCCGTACTCTGCGTCATCTTTTGATGTCTTCCGAGTCTTCGTGACATGGGGAGATCATTATAGGACGGTACCTCACTGCTTCGTTGCTTTCCAGAAAGCTGAGAGTTGATGCAGGCTCGCCTCAATGAGATCCATCAGTCTAGAAGTGATGAGGTCAACCTCAGCGAGGCACTTTGACCTGAAGTTGATGTTGACCAACCCTTAAGGTATACTGGCCAAAGCTAATGTATACCATCCCCTAGGACGTGTTGGCCTGAAATTAGATGTTGGCCAACCTTTGGGGGTGCATTAGCCAAAGTTGATGTGGACCGGCCCTTAGGGCATATTGGTCCAATGTTGATGTAGACCTGCCTCGGAGAGGCTTGCTGACTTGTAGTTGATGTAGACCTGTCTCGGCGAGACTTGGTGGCCCGAAGTTGATATCGGCCTGCCTCGGCGAGACTTGTTGGCCCGAAGATGATCTAGGCTTGCCTCGGCGAGACTTGTTGGCCCGAAGATGATCTAGGCTTGCCTCGGCGAGACTTGTTGGCTTAGAGTTGATGCGGACCTACCTCGACGAGGCTTGTTGGCCCGGGGTTGATGTAGGCCTACTTCTGAGAGACTTGTTGGCCCGAGTTGATGTGGACCAGCCCTTAGGGCATATTGATCTGAAGTAGATGCGGCCTGTCTTGGCGAGGCTTGTTGGCCCGAAGTGGATGTAGGCCTGTCTCGAAGAGGCGCATCCATCTGAGTTGTCGTCGATTGACTGTTGAGTTGTAATAGCTGGAAACTGACGTTGGCCGACCCTTGGGGGTGTGTGGGCTAAAAGTCGTCGTGTCTACTGACTATTGAGGTGTCACTGAAGATGTGCCGGCTGACCGCTGAGGTATGTCGCTGAATGTTGAAGCTGGCTAATCGTTGACTTGTGATAGCCATAGTTGATGTAGACCAGCCCTTAGGGCATGTTGGTCTAGGTTGATGTCGGTCGTGCACGGGCTGAGGTAGATACCATCCAACATAGACTTGAGCACAACACTACCCTAAGTAAAGGCGTCGTAACTTGTACATCAAAATTCTGTTAATTTCATTTTGCCTCGAAAGGGCACTCGTTGGATTCTGTCTCCTTTCTTTATTTTAGCTTTAGCTGGGGAGGCTTCATATCTGCCTCAGAGTTTTCTGGCCCTTGGATGGAGTGGCAGACTGGTCTTTAACTTGGTATATCATTGCATATGCATGTATTTGGTCTCCCTTGGGATGCCTGGATGACTGAGCTTGCGTCTTTATGGGAGGAGTTTGCCCGCCTTTACACTATTCAGGAGTGGAGGCGGAGGACTCAGCTGATGATTTGGCAGGAGGAGGCGCAGCTTTGTAGACTTCGGGCGGCCCAAGCTGAGGTGGGTGCCCAGGTCGAGGACGTTCACGAGCGTGAGTAGGCGGCCTCCCGTAGAGAAGAGGAGCTTTTGCGAGAGGTCCGAGAGACCGAGAAGGAGCGCAGTCTTGCGCGTGTCGATGCAGACTCCTCGCCGTAGGCTTGAGGGGCTCCAGGAGGAAGCTCTTCAGAGTGAGACTCGCCTTGCTGACCTGAGGAGGAGCGAGTCTGGTGCTGGATGGGCTTTTGTACTTTGCCCATTATTGTCTGAGTCATCCTGAGGGCTTGTCTCGCGCTCCTTTCTTTTGATGGGCTAATGAATAAAGTATAGAACTTAGCAGCTTTTGCTTCCATCCTCTTGCATGTATGTTCTTTCTCCTTTTTTTTTTCATTTTACTAGCCCTACCGCCGGGGTATTACAGAACGCCTTATCTGAACCTTACGTTTGGATTAAGAAATTATGCCCTTTCTTGCGTGGGCACTGTCTCAGTGTCGACGAACATTTCAAGAGATAAATAAGCCATGTTGGTTCCGCCACCCCGGTGGCACCGGCAGATGAACACCTTATCCGAACCTTACGTTCGAGCTAAGGAATCAAACTCCCCCCTTGCGTAGGCACCAACCCAATGCCGACGAATATCCTAAGAGACACATAAAACCACATTAGCCCCGATGCCCCATCGGCGTCAACGAATGAATTTCTCACCGTCCCCTCAAGCGACGAATACTCTTTTTGACTTGGACCCCTCGTCCAGGTCATTTGAATCAACAAACTCTTCTCTCCATCCCTTCTGGTGACGAATATCCCTTTTGACTCGGACTCCTCGTCCATGTCATTTGAATCAACAAACTCTTCTCTCTGTCCCTTCGGGTGACGAATACACCCCTTTGATTTGGACCTCTCGTCCATATCATTTGAAGAATGAACTCTTCGCTCCGTTCCTTCGGGCGACGAATACACCCCTTTGATTTGGACCTCTCGTCCAGATCATTTAAAGAATAAACTCTTCTCTCCGTCCCCTCGGGTGACGAATACAGCCTTCTGATTTGGACCCCTCGTCCAGGTCATTTGAAGAATAAACTCTTCTCCCCACCCTCCATGGGCCGAATCAACCCATTCAGGTCCAACGCCCCCCGTGGAACCACTTAGTGGACCGCATGGCAAACATGGTGGAGTGATCCCCTTGTCTCTCCCCTGGGGAGGCGAGCACTCTCCTATGTGCTATCGCGAACCCGTCCGAAGTGTTCCCCGAATGAACCACTGGCACAAGCTCGCACTTCACGAAGATGCAAAAGAGAAGAAGAAAGAGGAAGAAGAAAGTAAAGATTTTGGGATATCATACATATAAAAGAAGCATGCGTATGAATAGCATTCTATTTCTCAAAAGGGGAGGGCTACATATGCTTCGGGGCATGCCCTTGTTTACATATCAACAAAAGAAGAAAAGAGAGAAGAAGAGAAAAAAAGGGGGGGTGACACTCAGTCAATCCCCCGGAAGATCTCCTCAAGAGGAAGAATCCCGACGTAGGGGAAGTTCGCCATGTCACGTAGCCGGTTCTCCTACCCTTCGAGGAATTCCAGCTTGGTCGATATGGAAGCTACCTCGGCCTCGGCGATGGCTAACTCCTTAGTTTCCTTGGCCCTGGTCACCTCAGCTTCGGCAAGATCGGACTCGGCCTTAACAAGCCACCCTTTCAGCTTCTCTATCTTACTCTCCAAGGCGTAGATGCTGCCACGACACTCGTCGAGGGCTCTCTAGCGCTGCTCCTGGGCCCCCTCCGCACCTCCAAGGCCTGCAAATATTCGTCCCTTTGGGCGTTGATGGCAGCAACTTCAACAGGGGCCTGCGTCTCGAGGAACTCGCGATGGTTCACATATTTCAGCAATAATAAGACCCGTCACGACCATTCTCCCAGCGGGCAACCCATCATTTGCAGGGCCCCGGTCACCTGTATGACCACAGTATGTACTCCCCGGTACGTGAGGGAGGGATCAGCAAACATCATGGCCCGCAGGGTCAGCAGGGTTTGGCGGACCGGCAACTCCAAAGCAGCGTGGCCTATTAAAGGCACGACCGGCGGGTTGAATTCAACGACGCTATCTACGGGTGCCCACAACTCGATATCCACCATGGCCGACGAAGACGGGAGAGCCGAAGCCAAACCGTTGGATCCTTCTGCCTCAGAAGATAACTCCTGCCCACAACTGCAAGGGGGGAAGGCGAGGCCGCGGCAGGGTCACCCGACATCGCTATCATCAGGGGCTGCCCCACCTCCACCATCGTAATAGGGTTAGGACCCGTCTCCGCTCCCCGCACCGCCGGAACTGAAACCACGGCCCCGGCCGAAGAACAGATGGTCGTCGGGACTGGGTCACGCATCTTAGTAGGGATGCTCGTCTCCTTCTCTACCTCCCCGGTAAGGTCTAGATCTACCATCGCTTCGCAGCTTGGCAGGGCGAGGGTCTTGCTCTCGGTCGGAGGAGGGGCATCGAATGAAGCTGGACCGGATATTATTGCCAAGGGACCTACGGCCCCTCCTACTTGTGCCTCCTCCCAGGGAATGGTGATGCTTGCCAAGATCCCCCGCAGTAGTTGGGTCTCCTTCGGCGTGGGGAGCTTTTGAAGAGGCGGGAGAGGGACCATGAGCTTTAGGTTGGCCCCCGATTGCAGAAGAGACACCAGGGCCTCCACGTCCGGCCCCAAAAGTAATTTTAGCCTGCCTGCCCTCGTGGGACTGACGGATCCCCTCCATTTGGGAATAGCCTTGTAAGCTCTGGCGGCACGTGCTTCCAGAAGCACTGTCTCTTCCTGAACATACAAGACAGAGTTAATCATTTATCGCTCGAGGCGAACTGCCCGAATCCTGAAGAGACAAGAGAGGAGCCCCCGAAGCCCCAATGCTCACCTCGACCACCGGAACTATGCTGCTCTCCGGTGTTATCTCTCCCTCCTCGGGGGGTTCGGTCGTTGGCGGATGAGTCTCCACGATCGCTTGGGAGGCGTGATCCTGTTAAGTCCAAAGTAAATCAGCGGCCCCGAGAAAGCTCCAAGAGGAGGAAAGCCTATACTTACAGCTATTTCTACCTCTCTCTGCTGTGGTGCCCCGACCTCCGGCATAGGGATGTTCGAAGTCCCCGCAACTGCCTCCTGCCGAAAGACCTCGATCAGGGATGCAAGCTTGCCCAAACCCGCGGTGACCTCCTCCGGGTGAGTGGCCCGCACACCCGGAATATGTACCTCCACAGCCTTCAACGAGGCTTGCTCTTGGAACCAAAAATGACAATAACAAAAGTGAGTGGACAGCCTCAGAAGTGGCCTGCATAAGCGAATCCACACTTGTAACCTTTGCTACCAGGCTCAGAGAGGCAGGCAATAGCGGGGCTTTCAAGACCGGTGTGGGAGGCTCGGACTCCCCTGATGTGCCCTCGTTCAGAGATGCTTCGTTCGAAGAATACTCATAATCCACCTTCTCGCCCGACGAAGGCTTGGTTGGGGCAGACACTTCCTTCACCGGCGAAGAAGCCCCCACCTCAAGGTCGACAATCGGGGCATCCTTACACGGGCTTGGCAATGGTGTTCTCCCGAGCTGCGACTTCTTCCTCACGTATGTCTATGCCATCGAGCAAATTCAAAGGACCGCCATCGACTTGGGCATGGCTACATTGGGGCCTGCCAAGTAAGAAGTGATTTAGATCAGACGGAAGCCCATAGGCTCATAAGAAGCGAGGGAAATTAACCATGCCGGTGAAGATAACTACCCCCGCTGACTCCCACGGCAGGGGGTGGTTCATGGGTGGTCTCCTCAGTGGGCCGCATTACCCCGGGAACTGTAGCTTCACCCACATCGGGGATGGGGACAGGTGCCGACTCCTCTATGGTGGCTGAAATAGAAGATTCATGTGTGAGGGGCCTCGTTCGAGGTGCAAATAAATGATGAAGAGCTCCAGTGGCTAAACGGTCTGACCTGCGGGCTGGCCTAGCTCGGCCCGAACAGCTGTGAATTCCTTAAAAGATGGCATTAGAGGCACCATAGAGGGAGCCGTTGAGATCGAGGTGGCCTCCGCCTTTCTCCGCTTGGCCTCCTGTCGCCCGGCTACCTTGGCGGCAGCCAACGCCTTCTTTACAGGTGACTTCGTGTGAGATTTCTCCTTGGCCTTGGGCGGGGGAGTCAGAGTAGGAGTCGGCTCTGCCACGACCACGGCCTCACCCACTTCGGGGATAGGTGCGGGTGCTAGCTCCTTCACGACGGCTGAAAAAGAAAAAAGAAGCACTTATGTGCAAGGGCCTTGTCCCGAGATGCAAATGAGTCTCAAAGGGCGCCGATGGTTAAGAGATCTAACCTGTGGGCTGGCTTGGTTCGGCCTGGACGGCATCAAACTCCTCAAAAGATGGGATCAAAGGTACCAGAGGGACAGTCATAGAAGCTGAAGCCGTCTCTGCTTTCCTACGCTTCGCCTCCCGCCGCCTGGCCACCTTCACGGCATCCAATGCCTTCTTCACTGGTGACTTTGCTTGAGTCCCCTTCTTAGCCGGAGGTAGAGGAGTTATGGTCGGAGCCGGTGGTGTCGCCTCGAAAGATGGGGGCTTTTGAACGAGACAAAGAAGGTTCTGATACGCCGCCACTTTAGTGCCATCGGGGTGGTCTGTTAAAGAGAAAGAGGAGAGAGAAAAAAAAGAGAGATTCGATTAGCATCTGGTACCTTGAGAAGGTCGCAGCAATCAAGGGTGAAGACAAAAGAAAAGGGAAGCATTAGTACCGTGAGGGCCAGTGTACAGCCGAAGTGTTATCGGCCAATAGCTCAGAGAGGGTTCTCGGTCCCGGCGTGCCGCCTCCCGGACCAGCCAGCACACGTCCCCAATCTTCTAGCAACGGTCGGCGAGAATGGCCAGGTCTGCATGCTTCTTGAGGGCGAGGTGGCAAAAAAGGTTGAAGTGATCCATGCCCCACCCATCATGGTAATAGTACGAGACCTGCAGACGCTTGTCCAGGATGGCGGCCGTCGGGTCATCCACCCTCAGCCCGTGTGAGCGCAGCAGGGCATATAGCCACGTGGTGTCCTTGTAGTTCTCGGGCTTTCGCTCCTCCCTCCTCACGAATGTGTGGTAGGGGCATATTGGGTTCGTTTCCAGACGCCAGCTCCTGGTAGGAGTGCCTTCTTCTTCTATGGGGAGCGGGTAGTTGATAAGCTCCAAGCGATCTCCCCCGATGCGGCATAGCTCCCTCAGGGTCTTCTTGAAATCATCTTTTACTACCGGAGGTAGGCATAAATCAAAGGCTCGAGGAGATGATGCCGTTATCACATCACGGCCACAAAACTATCCCATTTTGTCCATTTTATTTCATATTTAATTTTGTTGGATTAAAATTCTCTCTAGATTTTCATATTTCTATTTCTTAACCCTCCATATTTCTTTAGATTAATTTCATGTTCTTTTTAAAATTCTAAAAACCAAAAACAAAATATTCATCCATTTTTCCTCTAAAAGAAATTCTAAGTTTTCAATGTTAAAACTCCTCTCTGTGGATTCGACCCGTGCTCGCCAATGTACTACAGCTCATTTAAATTATGTTGCGAGTTTGGTATTTTAATTGATTATCGCACGTTTTTAAGGATGAACATTTCAACACGTCAGGGCGAAGCTGCCGAAAGCGATCCGTGCCGCCAAATAGCCCACCTGGGCATGAGTGGCAATGACAATCGGGCCATAAGTGGCGGCCGCCATGGTTGTGGGAGCGGTGGCTGCTGGGGAGGTGACGGTCACTGACAGTCGCCGGGCATGGTCTGGTGGTCGGAACGTGTACTGGGAGCTATCGAGAAATGCGTGTGTGTACCCCCCTCTACCTCTCTTGCAATGACAGAAAAAAGGGCACCACGACTTTAGAGCTAGCACAGACTTCTCTTCAGCAGAAAGAAGAAAGGCAGGAGACGTCTCACCTGGCATGCCATCCTTTTTATCATTTCAGGGATCAGTGACCGGAATGAGGGGAGCATTAAAGCGATAAAGAAAAACACAAGAGTTTGATGTATCTCGGATATCCCCCTTCGTAGCCGTATTCTCCTCAAGGAGGTACCGGGCACTTGCCTTTTATGGAAAGTCGAGAGGGAATCGAATGGCACGAGATGTTTCTGGAGTTAAGGTAACTAGACCGGGGGTGCGAGCATGCCAGTCGATTTCTCGATAATCACCGATGGACCCAAGGGTTGACTGGGGAGCGTCACTAGGATGCGGCATGTGGGCTCGGGAGATCAGGAGACAGGTGGAGAGAGGGGAGGTTCCACCAGTGCGAGTGAGCAGACGATTGTGGGGAATCATGTATTGCACATTCTTCCCCACAGACCGTAAGCAATCAGTGTTTATTTACATCCGATTGAATCCGAACACCTTTGTTTCGTGCTGAAGAGATGTCTGTATATGTCTGAAGCCATAGATAGAGGGTCGGGGGCATCCCGCAGCTATAAGGGCGCATTTGACTGGGAGTTTCGATTTACTAGAGTGGGAGATACTGGACACACATGGGGTAGTGCGGAGGAGAGCTGAGACCCGGATATGGGTACATGGGTTCAACTGGTTTCATACTTTACGAGAGCCATGTAGACTTTACAAATGGGCTGAAGAGGCCAAAATACAACTAGTGCAAGTTGCGGGACAATTTTGACACATGTATCGATCCCCGGGTTAGTGCATAACGAGGTAGATATCCACGTGTTTTTACATAGGCTCTTCACAAGGCAAGGGACGTGCTTGATTCGTCGAGGGAGGGGTAGACTAGATGGCAAGAGGAGATACTGGTTGGCACCTGGAAGAGGGCTTGGCGTGGCTCAGGATAAGCAGTCGGGTACAAGTCCTAAGAGGCGAGTATCTTCAAGCTGGGGAGCCTGGGCCGATCCCGAGATTGTTACTTCCAGGCCAGGGTCCAATTAGCTCAAATCATTAGTTAGAGCGATCGGCGGCCAGCTCGGGGCGAACGATGGGCACGTGGTTCCGTGACAGAGGTAGGTGCGGCATCATGGATTGTGTGTGGCCGTCGTAGGTTGTCATACATGGGCGAACCTGGGATGCGGGTGTTTTTGACGTTGTCATAACACCTTATGTGTGACAGGGGAGGACTTGTGTGAGATGGCTAGGCGCTGTATGAGGGAAGTGCGAGCGACATACCCTCGGCGTGTGTGAGTCGATCAACAAGTCAACCACGCACACTTAGCTCCTTGCATCCGTCCTTGTTTGCTGGGTGTATGCCTCTGTGTGTAGCTGTCTGTGTGTCTGCGTCTCTAGCTGTCTATGTGCCCCTTGAGCTTCTAAGGGGATTTTATAGGAGAATATGAAGGGTCAGGCCAGGGGGGTTTGGCAGACCAAGTTGAGGGTCGAACTTGGTCCGCGTAAACCCTTGAAAAACATAATTCTTTTTGTTTGTTTACAGAGTGGGGGAGGGGGGTTTGTTGATCTCTAGAATGGACCCAATTCACTATATCTTAGAAAAATCCATCCTTTCTAGTAGGTTGGCTTGCTGGCAGAGCTTCCTCTCTCAATTCGACATCACGTTCGTTGTCCAGAAGGTAGTCAAAGGATATGCCATTGCTGAGCATCTTGCCCATCTCCCTATTCCTCACTCTGACTCTATTCAGGATGATTTTCTAGATGAGCATCTCTCTGTCATCTCTCATCATCCCTTTTGGTCTCTGCACTTTGATAGTGCACTCAATTCTCAGGGTCGAGGGATAGGCGCTGTCCTTCTCACTCTGGAAGGGGTGACGATCCCTTTCACTTATCAGCTTCGATTTTCTGCTACTAATAATATCTCTGAGTATGAGGCTCTTCTAGTCGGTTTAAAGCACGCTTACCTCCTCTGCGCACGCCACTTGAAGATCATAGGAGACTCTCAGCTCGTCCTGCGGCAGGTTCTGTCCACCTACCACACTCGTGACCCTAAGCTCAAGCCTTATCAAGATTTGGTCATGCTCCTTGTTTGACAATTCCTCAAATTGATCTACATCCAAGGTTGTGATATCCTTTTTCTCCTTTTTTAGGAAGGAGCAGGGAGGGAAACAATTGTAGCTCTAATTTCAACAGTAAAGCAAAGCAACAACTCCTCGATGGCGGAGGTGACCTACGGCCCTATGGTCATTGCCAACCACGCTAGATATGGATATCTGGCAACACCGATCGTCTTCGGAGACTTCCTAGCAGTTGTCGGGTCGTCTTTCTTTCTGGGGATAGTCCCCGTGTCAGAAGGAACACCACCTGCACCAGCCACACCCGTTCCCACTTGGGACATCAAGTCCCGCTCATCACAAGGCCGAGTCTTCTCGATCAACACTATCTCTTTTAATTCTACTACTGTCAAACAGGGGCAATGCCGAAGCCGTAAAGGCAGAAAGCCTGAGGCAGCAATCTTCAATTCCAGCAAGACTGTCCTTGTTGGTAACCTACGCATTCGGCTCGATGGAAGCGAGCCGATAATACCCCGAGACAATTATGTCCCAACAATTTCAACATCCAATCGTTTTGCGCTCCTTCACCAAGTGCGAGAAGATAAAGTAGACTTTAAAAAGAAGTCCAACTCTAAAAATGGGGGCAACTTAATTGAATAATGCCTCTGCAAAATGAAACAAATTTGGGTCACCGAAGAGGAGGCCTGAGCAATCAGAAGGGCTAGGGCTGGCAAGTTTGCCCAAGAGTCGGAACAATAACAAGCAGAAGTTTCGGTACCTCGACATCTCAAACTTCTACGTCCTTATGGTCAGAAGAGAAAAGGGGCATACCGAAAGCCCAACCATGTGCCTCAAGTCTTGGAACCAAACCAAGCAGAGGTAGCAAATCTTGTCGAGGCCCCTCCGGCTTGGGTCTTAGTTTTTGATATAGACTGGGGGCATCTGTCTGCCCAGGACGTCAACTACTAAAGAAGAGAAGGGTGCAGGTCGCCCAAGATACTATTAAAGTATTCACTTGTTACATGTGTGGAAAGCAGCCAGCCTTAATTGAGGAGGATCAAGCCAACGTCGGTAATCTGGCTAGTCAAGGTTAAGCGAATCCGCTTAACCTTGATGAGTTGGCTCAATTCCTCAGGACGCAAAGTTGGTTTGCCGAACGTCCTCGTTCTCAGACGAATAATCTTATTGAATCCTCCAACAGGGGACAAAATGAAGAACAAAACAAGGCATAGGACCAGGGAGAGGATCTTCATCTGGCAGACGAAATAGATGAGAATGATGGTGTAGGCCAGGTGGATGGCAACCTACCTCCAAGGGCGTACAACACCCCTCTTCATGATGACCCGCCTCCAAGGGCTCATAAGCATCCAGTTCGCAATAACTCACTCTCGAAAAATCTATTCACGAGCATGTCAGATGATGAAAAGTGAGAGAGTATGTAACGTTGGTATATAGAAATGACCAATCTCATGGTTGAGATGAAGTGGTAGTTGAGCAGGGGAGACCAATGCCCTGTCGTACAAACACAAAATCAAAATGCTCTAGGGAAGCGTTGTTGGATTTTTCAACGTCTCCCTTAGGGATTTGCTGTTCCATGTGGATTATAGGGTCCACGTGGGGCATCGGTGCGTTGGCAGCCCATCCCGCCGCATGGATTATGGGGTCCATGTGCGAAGCCCCTCACTACAACAAACCCAAAATAAAATTTTAAGTAAGCCAAATTAAGGAGTTTAGGCCTAAATCTACCTTTAACCTAATCAGACCTTAAATCGCCAAATTAGGGCCCAATTCTCCATCAATTTGACCCAAATCAGACCCAAATGAATGGCCTGGATGTGGAGATATTTTCCCCTCTATTTTCCCCTGAAACCTTAGCCCTAGGAAGAGAATTCGGAGGTGGAGAGGTGACGTGATCGGGTCAAGCGTGAATCACACGCACTCCCACGGAGTTGGCGTTATCTCCCCAATCGACGCATCTAGAGACCAATAGACCCTATAAAACTAAACCCTAGTCGACCTGGAAACCCTTGGATGCTGCGGTGGCCGACGAGGATCGTGGACGAGGGAGAATTTCGGCGTTCTTTTGAAGGGTTTCTCTATGGCGGCTAGCGACCATCGTCCCCCTTCTTCCTTCATCTAAGGTAGGTTCTAGTGGACCAAACCCTAAGAGTAATATACTGCTAGAATCATCGTTAAGTCCTCTTTCCATTGATATAAAAAGCCCTAAAATTGGTTTAGTATCCTGTGAGGATTAGTCGAATTAGTCGAAGCATGTCAAAACTAGGGTTTTTCTTGTTTGTCCCCGATTAATGTAGGGATTAGCAGGTGCTAAGATTTAATTGATCATGCCAGGTCATGCATCTTGTTGTTCTCATTCCATTGATGGCTTATTGCCCAATTTCTATGCTTCCTATTGTATGTATGAGTCGTTTGAATTGACCCTAGCCGAGCCCGCTAGAGTTCGGCCTTGCTGTTTTAAATACGGTCCTACCAGGGACCGCTTTGCATTGAACGGCCCCTTGATAGACCGCGAGGTCCAGAGAGGCGGTCGTATCATCGACCGTTCTGTGGCTCTGTGTCCGGGACCCCCCCACGATCCGTGGCGGCCATGGACGGACCGCGCAGAGACCCTAGCGGCCCTCGATAGGCCGTGCAAGGCCTGTATGGCTTTTGGGCCTGCATGACCTAAACGGCCTATCAACAGACCGCTGAGGCCTGTTAGGCGGTTCTGGATAGACCATTCTATCACGTAGAATCTTTTAAGTAGTAAAGCATGAGTAGTTCTTGTTAATTTAGGCCTGTAAGTCGGGTAGCAACCCACAATTTATTGATAATAATTGAAAGTTTATTAATGCTCAATCTTGCCTAAATTACCTTGATCTTCATTATTAATCTTATCCTCCTTGCCTTTATTAAATCATGAATGCATAATCTTAATCATGCTACAATGGAAGGAAATTTTTATTTGGAGTGTTATGATAGTCACTCCACTCTGGTGGAACTGACTGACCACCTTATATTGTTTCCCGATGTTTCACCAGCCCTCATTTCTTGTAATGGTTGGGACTCTTCGCTAGATACTCCTTCCGTCAGACTAGGACCTCTATTACGAGACCTCCGTAAGTCCCTGTAAGCCTGGGATTCTCACTAGGACGTCGGGCAGGTTGTACCACAAAATCCTGCACCTATTTGACTCGACCAAATTACGTTGTTGTCTCTGTTTTGAGTCAAGGCTCATCTGGGACCGTCTGAGTTCATACACGGCCAGAATGGGATCATGTTACGCACTGAGTGGCCCAGTGGAGACCGGGTTTCCCTAGCCAAGTGCCAAGTCAAGTTGGTCGATTAGCCTTGCTTCCCCTTCGACCTAGTCATGATGTGTCGACCTAAAGTCTCCAGACTCAGCCTGTGAGATGTGGGCTAAACCTTGGTTCGGTTCCACTATGCCCCGGGCGGCCTAGGAGCCCAATTGGGTTGATTGTTCTCGTCTAGTTGGGCTTCTCTTACGCCATTGTATCTGGACCGTTCCATCCACTAAACGGACCATCGACGGACCGTTTAGTGATAGAGCGGCCCAATCCAGCCCGTGTACCTCTCGTCATGGGCTTCAATTCCTTCTCATTCTGAACGGCCCAGCATGGACCGCTTATGCCTGTTCAGTGGCCAATCTAGGACCGTTCTATATTGGCACGGCCCATGATAGGACCGCGTACCCCCTTGGCTTCAGCTGGACCATTCTTTGGCCCAATCTTTATCTCACGGCCCATTATTGGATCGTTCTCTTAGAAGCGGCCCAAAGGGTGACCGCGTAACTTCTAGTATTCAATTTCTCAAGTTTTTCTTATATGCCTCAATAATTGGGGGTCGTTGTAGGACCCAATTGAGGGGCTGGAACCACAGGGTAGCTCATGGTTTAATGTAGATGGGATGGAATATCTGTGCCCACAAGGTGTTTGACAGAATGCCGAACATACCCGTGTGAGTCGTATATGCGTGCGCCAGGCCCCCGAAGCCTGTGATTGACTGTGTTAGGTCTCCGTTTGACCTTGGAGGGTTGCCAGGAGTGTTTTAGGGTGGGCCCTCGGCCTTTTTCACTGGGTGCCACATGGCGTGGCTTAATGTCAGGACACCCCCAGGTTGGCCCGGGCGGCCTTGTAGGATATGGGCAAGGCCCGTATATGAGTGACCGGAGTTGACTCCGAACAGTTGCTCGTGTCGCCGTGTGTCACGGCAAGCTGGTCAGGCCCTTCGTAGGGACCCACGGAGTTGTAGAAAGGGCTAGGTAGCCCAGGCCTGGAAAGTGTTCAGGGAAATGCCCGGACGCTTTCTTCTTGTCATTTTACTAGGAAATAGTCTGGGTACAACAAATGCCCCCCACGGGCCGTGCGTCGGAGGTGGAGACGAGGGCATACGGCCCGTGAGACCTCTGTTCTAGGCTGTTGTAGTTGTATTTTGACACTTCATGTGCCTTTACTTTGCTGTGTTGTATATGTTGATTGTTGTGACCTTTTTGTGGGCCTTATCTTGTAGCTATGGCCCGCTTTGGCAGAGATGGGTGAGTCTCGAGATGCGTGACTCGAGAGGAGGATCACTGGGTGCGATGGACTAATCGACAGATGCCCCCTATGGGTGCACCAGTGATCACCACGGCTGGTGTAGGGTAGCTGGACTGGGGCCATACGGCAGCAGCTGAGGGTTCGATTAGTGAGGGAGCAGCTGGAGCAGGAGCCGTGGAGGTGGCCAAGATCCTGGAGGCAGATGGTTTGTATAGCTACGACTGGAGTAGAGGATATCCATTGGGGTTCCCCTTGGATCGTCACTTGTTTCAGTTCATCCGAAGCTATGTCCCTCCTGGCATGGAGGAGGGCGACTCGCAGATTCCAGGGGCCCGTCGCCGGCTTAAGAGGGCCATTTTGATTGGCAGGGACAGCTTGCATGGTGTAGCCTTCTACAGCTATCCGAGCTTCTCGGGGGACTACTGGAGGCAGTGCCGGTTCCCCAGTGTTGAGTGCCAGGGGTTCTTTGGCATGGCGGAGCAGTCCAGAGTCAGAGTTTGGCCGATTGGCCCCGCTAGGTGGGATTTGCACGGTCACCATCGCATAGAGATAGAGGGGACCGCTAGGTTGGTACTGGAGCCCGCTGGTTCGCAGTATGCTGGAGAGGGCTGTGATGATCACAACATGCTGGATGGAGTCATGTGACAGACTGTCACTAGCTAGGACGGTCACTGGGCAGTGATCCCGTCACACTACTATCGCCAGGGTGCTATTGAGTGGTTGATGGGGATCGTCCACCACTACCGGGTGTTGCTAGATCGAGCTGGGATCAAGTACGTGGTGATCACCACTTTGTACGTGTACCCGTGCTACACCGGATTGCTGCTGGGCTTGGTAGAGTGTTTCAACTGCCGGTGGAATATAATGGCAATAGCAGAGGGAGAGACCACACTAGACTTGTGGCCCCTGTTCAGGATTTTTGGATTGTCGATCAGCGGCAAGGGATACGAGGAGGTAGTACTGGATGACCTCCACCGCAACCATACCGACGGACTGGGAAGATATCGAGTGCCTTACAGTTATCGGTATCTTATGAAGACCTGGAGAGATTTAGCCCTGGCGGGGAGAGAGAGAGCTACAAGTGCCACTGAATGTGTGGGTCCGCCATTTCTATAATGGGCCATTTTGTTTCTATCAGGAGTTTGCCAGGGATCAGACTCCGTGGGAGGAGTACACTGAGGTTGAGTTACGCTTTCGGACATACTTCGGATACGTATATGCGCCACAGGAGGGGTGGAATCCCCATGGTCTGCCAGACGTGACACACCTTGCGATGTACCTGGCATATTGGCTGGCGACATTTATGGTTTCACACGGAGAGGACAAGCTGCTGAGAGCCGAGTTACTGTGGTCGGCTTGTTTGTTAGCAGAGGGGAGACAGTTGGCCCTAGCTCCTACTGCACTGACCAACATCTACTAGGGACTCAGAGTTCTGGCGGCACACTCAGCATCGAGGGAGAGGAGTATACTCCTGCCGACATGCCAGTCCCGAGGGCTAGCCTACTAGGAACCTCTCCGAAGCCATTAAGTGAAGAGGGGATAAACCCCTTGAAAGCCAAAGGAATAGGGCTTCATTGCCCCACTATTGCTCCGCCACAAAGCCCATCGTCGTTCACGAAGGGGAAGGTGATAATGGCCACCGACTCGTGTTGATCTGTGGCGAAAAAGAAAAAGGGGGGAACGGCCCGCCATCGACTCCCCGTGCATAGGCCATCGCCAACCTCGACAAAGAAAAGGGGGAGCGACCCATTGTCTTCACCACTACGCTCGACATGGGAAGAAGAACCACACCGGAGGATGCGCCCTCACTATCCTCAATAAAGAAAGGGAGGGCAGTGGTCACTGTCTTCGTTGCCTAAGGAGAGGCTCGTCGGAGAAGGAGCCCTCATTGTTCTCAACAAAGAAGGGTGTGATGCCCACTGTCTATGCGGCACCGAGAATGGAGAAGGCCACCACCGCCGGAGAAGAGGATCGCTACTGAAAAGGGGGGATGGTGGCGAAAGGATAAAAGGGTGTTTAGGAAACCCTACAAGAGGGTTTAAGAAGAAGAAGAAAGGGAGGGTGAGTCGGTGCCATCGCCACTGACTCGCCGCTCCTTTTTGAAAGGCCACCATCGAATCAACGAGAAGAGTCATTGCCGACTCATTTCATCGCATGCGCCACCGAATCACCAATTCAAAGCCTCACCGCTAACTCAAGCAGCCCACGGGCATCACCAACTCAACGCAGTTGACGAAGGCCACTGACTCAAGTAGCCCATGGCACGGCACCGACTCAATAAGGAAAAGCTTGTCACCTACTCAAGGAGGATGAACAAAGTGGGCCCCACGTGTAAAGGCCCCGACAAAGCAAGTACATCTGTGGACCCCACTCCGTAAGTCCCTCACTGGCGACGCCCGCGGCTGGGGTACATTTATTGACATCCAAAATATTACCATATGGTAAATATGTGCCCTAAGAAGCCAAATGAAAGTCAAAGACGGGTCCACACAGATCGGTGAAGCCTCAGGTCACCTCACAAGAGTATCGGGGACTCCGTAGTTTGTCATTTCGGGGTAAAATATCTATCACAGCTCACTAAGGCCGTATGACGGTCAGAGCCAATGATCCGGCATGGAAGCAATCATGTTGAATACGTCTCCATACCCATCCAACCAGGACGAGAATGTACCAGGTGATTCCCCACCTGATAAAGAAGCCCCCCGAGATGAAGAAATGTCCCTGGTTCCTCAGGACAGGGAGCCGAAGGCTAAATCAGCAGAAAACCTGGGTGAGTCGATCAGGACACCCGGAGTGCCGAAGTGGTCCGTAAATGACTCAAGAGCTACCTCGTGAGGGTGAAAATCTCCGAGATGGATGTCCACTCAATGAAGATACTTTTTATAAAGCGTAAAGCAGGCCCGAAAGCACGATATGTAGTGTTGAAAGGCGATATCAACAGAAAACTCGAGAAGCCTGCTTCACACACATGAAATGTTGGAACGGTCCGTAAATGGCCACAAAGACATCTAGTCAAGGCAAAAATACTTCGAGGGGTGGCCCTCCACATGAAAACCCGCCACATGCCCTCAAAAAGGAGTTGGCGGCACAAATCGACGTGTCGAATGCTAAATTAGGGGAAATCTGGGTTACCTGATTTGGGTACACATGACACCGGAAAAAGAGTCGTAGATGACCTTAGAGACACCCAGTGAAGGTGAAAATGCTTAGGGGAATGGTCCACTCGATGAAGAAGCCCCACGTGGCTCTAAAGCAAGCCCGATAGCACAAATCACAGTGCTGAAGGCTGAATCAGGGCAAAACTCGAGAAAAATCGATATGGGTTCGGCACGTGCCGAAAATCAACAGAAACCCAAAATCAGGGCTTTGAAGTACATTCCGGGGCCACTAAATCAACTCCAGGGTACTCTGGATGACATGATCTCAGCGGGTCAATTTTGGGGCAAAATGTCAAAATTACGAAAATACCGACCACTGAGTCGGTGGCGCCTTGAAGGATGATTCGGTGGCGCTTGAATGCCGTTGGTGCATTGAGTCGGTGGTGCCCCCCCTTCGCGGCTGAGTTGGTGGCATCCATAGTAAGGGCGGGCCGGTGATTTGGTGGCACCCCTATGTGGCGGGCCGGCGATTCGGTGCTGACGGCACCGACTCCCCTATAGGCCTACTAATGTAACTAAAGTGAGGAGTTTTCTAGGCCTGGCAGGCTATTATCGAAGGTTCATTAAGGATTTCTCCAAAATTGTGGTGCCTTTGATGAGATTAACCCGCAAGGAGAACCAATTTGATTGGTCAGAAGATTGTGAGCGAAGTTTTCAGACTCTGAAGGAGTGTTTAACTACTGCCCCTGTGTTGGCCTTACCTTCTGGAGAAGGAGGTTTTGTAGTGTACACTGATGCTTCAGGTATTAGCTAAGGTTGTGTGCTTATGCAGTATGGGAAGGTAATAGCTTATTCCTCTAGGCAGTTAAGGAAGCACAAAGAGAATTATCATGTCCATGATTTGGAGCTTCCAGTAGTAGTTTTTGCCTTAAAGATTTGGAGACACTACTTACATGGAGAAACATTCACAGTATTTTTGGACCATAAGGGTTTGAAGTACTTATTTTCTCAGAAGGAGCTTAATATGAGGCAGAGGAGATGGCTTGAGTATTTGAATGACTTCGACTTTTCTATAGAATATCATCCTGGAAAGGGCAATGTGGTGGCAGATGCTTTAAGCCCAAGCCAATAGCAAGATTATCAAGTCTCATGTTGCAAGAATGGAGATTGTTAGAACAGATGGCTAGTCTAGACCTCAATGTTGGTAAGGATCGGGTTGTGATTGCACAGATTCAGCTTCGTCCAGAATTATTAACAGAAATCAAGTCCCTGCAAGACAACGATCCGATGTTGGTAGAGATCAAGGAAAATTCGTGTTGGCCCAGTTAGGAGGCAATCGAGAGGGGGGTGAATTGATTGCCCACCCTTTCTTTGACAATTTAAACTAGATTGAATTAAATCACAGGGATGACAAATCAACACTAAATCAAGCTTGATTAAGAAGCACGACTTAACAACATACAAGCACTCTCAACTCTCAACGCTTGATGATATCACTCGGATAACGATGATTAAACGGACAATTGATGAAACACTCATCTCACCGACACACTTGACAACCGAACAGATAGGAAATAATGCAATCACACAATAGCAAACCACTACACAATGATTTTTAGGTGGTTCGGATGCACCAAGTGTCGTCCTACATCCACCCCACTCACCTCGAGAGGATTTCACTAACACACGCTGCACGACGACAGCAACCACCACACACGGGTGCGACGACCCACACACGTGGGTTCTCACACGATGACGAGACACCCCACACACACTCGGAGCAAGCTCGAAAATCATCTAAATGAAAATAGAATGAGGAAATACAATGCTGTGGACGTGTAAAATTACATGTCTGTAGGTCCCGACCAGTCCAGTATCAACAACAACTTCAATTGAAGAAACTGCAGAGGAGATGGACTGTTCGGACTCTCCGAACAAACACACACTGTCGTGAAGCCATCTCCGGAGTCACGACAGTGAAGAGAAACCAACTATCGGGAAGCTCACAACCCATGGGCTCCGAAGAAAACCAAATGGACCGCAATCCTTGCCCATAACGGGCTTCAACATGCCCCAGCAGCACGCCCAGGTTGCCCCCTCCAACGGCACACTCCCTCAGGTGTCTTCACCGGCACACTGCCAGCCACCCCTAGCGGCACGCCCTCTGGAAACCCATGCCTGGCACACCCCAGGGGTGTTCCATCCGGTACGCTTCTTGGTGTGCTTCACCCGGCACACTCCCCCTTGGGTGCCTTCAGCGGCACACCCGCTTTGAAGGTTCAACGGCACACCCTCAACGCCTTCAGTGGCACGCCCTGTAGAGGTCTTCCAGCGGCACGCCTTCAAGCCCCTCAGCGGTGCAGTTTCCAAGCGCTCCAGCGACATGCCTGGGTGGCTCTCCAGTGGTACGCCCACTGTGTCTACCAACGACACAGTCTCCTAGCTCCTCAGCGGCACGTTGTGACTTGCCTCACCTGGTGCAACTGGCAGAGCAGATCTTACGCCACTCCCTGTAGTCCTTGGCGCGCAATGGATTCGCTGAGGTGTCGGATGAAGACGATGGCACGCAGGCTACCTCCTGCCACCGAGGACGGGGAAAATCAAATCCCCATTAATGTCCGTCATTTCCCGCGGCCGCCATTCCCATTCGAAGACTCCCACCGCTAGGAGTATAAAAGCCCTCCTCTCCCCGGTGGACAGGAGAGGAAGCACTCCATAGAGGGAGACGCCCGCTGGAAAGGTCTCCATGTCTTCTTCAAAGGCGAGGTGATCTCGTCCCAATCTGAGGTCGGAGCTGCTGAATAGGAGGACCGCCGGCGACAAGGGGAAGGTCGTGGCGATGGAAGAGGGTGCACCTTCCCATCCTACGGAGAATACCCCGTCGTACGCTAGTAACCCAGCCGATGAAATGCCCCCACCCGCGTTGGTGGGGCAGCCCCCCACCTGGAGAGCGGATGCTCTTCAAACCCTCAAAGTGAAACTGGACAGCCTCATTGATCTAATGAGGACCCAGGCGGCCAGGGAGGAGAGGTCGCGACTCTCCCGGGAGAGCCCACCCTGTGGAGATGCTTCCCTGCAAATCGCAGGAGGCCGTTTCACCCTCCAGGGATGGCGGCTCATCTGCAACCGGTTGGGAGGACCGTCGCATGCTCCTCCCCCAGAGCAAGAAGCCTCCTCTGCCCAAAGGAAGGAGAAGTCTGGAGCACATTGGCTAATCCTAGAGATCGAGGCCCACGAGGGGCATCGGGGGAGCCTGTAGGAGCACCCCGACAGCCCCTCGACCCAGTGACAACCAGAGCTGTCCCTCCGACTGTGAGACTTTGAGAGGCATTTCGCAGAGTGAGAGTGCGCCCTCCGCACTCTACAGAAGACCTCTACTATGGAGGACGAGGAGCAATCCCCATTCTCCGATCATGTCTTGAAGGCCAAGATCTCCCCCAGGATCTCACTTCCAAACTTCAAGTCATACGACGGTCAGGGAGACCCAGCCGACCACTACGACAGCTTCAATGCCCTAATTACTCTGCATGGGGCATCCGACGCTATCTAGTGTCGAGCGTTCACGACCACCCTAATCCAGGGCACTCAGGCTTGGTTCTGAGCCCTTTCCCCCAACTGCATCCGTGACTTCTGGCAGTTCGGGTGACTATTCAAGGAGAGCTTCACTGGCAACAGTCCTCCCCGGTCAGTAGCAGGACTACTGGCCCTCAAGTAGGAACAGGGGGAGAAACTTCGGGCTTACATCAACTGATTTAAATCGGTAGCCCTGCGTATCCCCCGCCTGGATGCTGCCTCGGCCATCACCGCGCTGACCGGGGGCACCTGCGATGAGAACCTCCGGCGCGAGCTGGTCCTTCATCCCCTAACCTCTCTCACCGAGCTAGTGACCCTGGCCTTATGCCACGTAGAGTGCGAGGAAGTCCTCAGTGCTTGTCGTGGCACGACGGGCTCGGGTCGGGAGGGGGACAAGAAGCAACAGTCTGAGCAAGGCTCAGGACAAGGAAAGAGGTGGAATCGAGACGGGGACCATAAAGAGCCCTCTC
This sequence comes from Amorphophallus titanum, assembly GCA_024336825.1. Taxonomy (NCBI): domain Eukaryota; kingdom Viridiplantae; phylum Streptophyta; class Magnoliopsida; order Alismatales; family Araceae; genus Amorphophallus; species Amorphophallus titanum. The sequence continues at coordinate 416,978 of JANBPO010001371.1, read as the reverse complement.
AGAAGTACGAGTGATACACTCCCTTGACCGCCCCCGTCTACAAAATTTATGAAGACATCAAGGGCTCTGGCCTCCTCCGCCAACCCGAGCCTATGAAGGCAAAGCACCGCAACCGCCACAAGCACTGCCTGTTTCACAGCGACCATGGGCACCACACTAGCAATTGTCATCAACTTCAGGATGAGATCGAGCACCTCATCTGCCAGGGCCACTTATCCTGGTACGTGTCCAAGCACAAGAAGGACACGGCCACCCCCGAGGAGATCGACAACATCCCCCACGGAGTCCACATTAACGTCATTGCTGGCGACGCGGCATCAGGTGGAGACAGCAGCCGAGGAAGGAAGCGTCATGCTGAGCAGGTGAGTCGGGCCTCCGAGCCCCCCAAAGTCCCGCAGGCAAGCGAACAGTAGGCCTTGGTATTTTTCGACCAAGACGTGGAAGGGTTAACAACCCCGCACGATGATGCCTTAGTTATATCAGCTACAATAAATCATTCTAATGTAGATAGGATCTTAGTTGACAATGGTGGTGCCCCTGATGTACTTTCTTACGATTGTTTCCTCAAGATGGGTGAGAATCCATCTAGACTCCGCCCGATTCGAACCCCCCTCTATCGGTTCAACGGCCAGGCAACCTATCCCGAGGGAGCCCTGAGCCTGCCGGTCACAATCGGCACCCCGCCTAAAACTGTTACGGTTATGGTGGACTTCATCATGATTAAGGGGATGACGGCTTATAACGCCATCTTCGGCTGAGGCCTCCTCAGCCGAATGAAGGTGGTGCCCTCTACCTATCACCAAAAGATGAAGTTTCCCACCAAAAATGACATGGGGGAAGTTCGAGGCAACCAGGCAATGGCTAGAGACCCCCTTTTACTTTTTTCGACGCACCCTTGTGGGTTTTCACATCGAGGGGTTTCCCAATTTTGCCTGGGGTGGCCTCCCGGGCCTCTACCTCAGTCGGGTTGCTGGCCTTTTTGCCCCTGATCGTCTCCTTACAATGGGGACGACTGGGTCTGCCGAGGGATCTCTATTTTTAACCCCATTTTGACTGATTTTTTTATTTTTTTTCACTTACCTGGGAGCCGAATGGCTGGGTTGTAGTCAGTGCAGAAGCATCCTTGCTCACGTTGTTACAAGGCCGAAGGTGGGAGATTGGCTTCCAAAAATATTTGATAACAATTCTGGGGGGGCTTGGAGGGCCCCATTGCTTGACCGGGAAGAGGAGCTGGGAGTGGTGACTGGTTCAGTCTTTTGCGAGAGAAGACCAGTCCCGCTAGGTCTGGGTGGTGCACAAACTCATGTTCTGGTGCATAATATAGCTTGGTGTGTTTGCCATTGAGAGGAGGAAAGGGCTCGTGGCCCTTGTGCTCTACGACCGTGTAGGCCCCGCCCTCATAGGCATCGCGGATGATATATGGACCTCGCCAATTCAGCTGAAGTTTGCCACTGGAACGCCCCGCCATAACTTCCCTTTCCTTAATCATGATGAGGTCGCCTTGCTTGAAAGCTCGCTGCATGACGAGCTTATCACAGGCTCGGGCCGTGCAAGCCTGGTATACTTGCAGGTGCATATAGGCCTCCAGCCATTTACCTTCCAGATCGGCGAGCTCTTCCAGCCTTCTATGGTATTCTTTTTCATCAGGGCCGGCCAAGCTGGTATGTACTGCCACGTGGTATGACACCAACTAGATCTCAATGGGAATGACAGCTTTGGCTCTGTAGACAAGGGAGAATGACGAACACCCGGTGGGGGTTTTGTAGATTGTCTGGTGAGCCCATAATGCCTCGAAGACCTTTTCGCCCCAGTCACGTTTCTGATGGCTAACGATCTTAGCCAGGAGCTTGCAGAGCGCTTTATTGAAAGCTTCGGCCAAGCCATTGGCCTACAGATTGTAAACTGAAGAGGTTCTCCAGTCAATATGAAACTTGGCCGCCACCTGGTATATGGCATTATTCTTGAAGGGTGTTCCATTGTCAGACATTATGCGACTGGGAGTACCGAAACGGTAAATGATGTTGTGTCGGACAAATCTGGCGACCACCTCGTCGGTGACTTCTCGTAAGGGAAGGGCCTCTACCCAGCGAGAGAAGTAGTCGGTGGCAGCTAGGATGTACTTGTGCCCCTTGGATGATGGCGGGAAAGGCCCTACAATGTCCATACCCCACTCTACGAATGGCCAGGTGGGGGCCGTGGGACGCAGTGGATTAGGAGGTCTTCTGGGGACTGGGCCAAGGCTTGGCATTAATGGCATGTACGAGTGTACTAAATACATTCTACGTACATGGTAGGCCAGTAGAAGACTTTGAGCTTGATGTTGTGCTTCATTCTGCCTTCGGCCTGATGTGTGCCCCACAGCTTGGAGTAAATCTCGCGCATGATAGCTCGAGCCTCTGCTGGGGAGACGCATCTCAAGAGAATGGATTTGTCCTTCTCGTGGATGAGTTGGTATATGGAGTCGCCAATTAACTCATATGATGTTGCTCGGTGAAGTAATTGGACCCTTTGAGCCCGGTCCAGAGGGAGCCATCCCTTCTTGAACTTAATGATAGGCTCACACCAATCTTCCTCTTCTGGAAGAGTGTCCTGGTCCAGGTCTTGGACCTCATAGAGAGTGATATCGGAGTTGCCTTCAAATGAGCTTGGCATTAGTCTTTTGTGCTTGACAGTGATATTGACTTCACCCTCGAGCGATAGCTTAATGGCCACAGCCAACTTTTCCAGGGCGTCAGCCTAGGTGTTGTTGCTTCTAGGGACATGTTCTATCTCAAAGAAACAGAACTTTGCCAGGGCGTTACCTTAGGCGTTGCCTTCGACAGGCATTGCTGCTTCTAGGGACATGATACCGAGGACCTGCCAGACAGAGTCCCCGTAGGCCTTAAGGTATTTGACGCCCATGTCGAGCGCCATCTAGAGTCCAATAATCAGAGCTTTATATTCGGCTTTGTTATTGGTCAGAGCTTTCATGAGGGCACATGAGTTGTATAAAACTCCACTCTGAGGCGTCAGGAAGATAATTCCGGCACCTGTCATAATGCCGAGGTGTTGGCATCCTCCACATCTAGAAGACGCAGCACAAATATGTAAACAAAATCTGAAGAAAGAGATTTTGGAAAAGATGATTGGAATAGAAATCTGGTCTTTTGACCGATTAAGTGATATTGCCACGGAGGTTGAAGATTTCTTCACAAGATATCCCTCCATTTCTGTTGACTCAAGTCATCCAGCTAGGCAGGTTAATAAATGACCGATGCTGAAAGCGGTCCATACTATCAGTCTCACGGTGAAAAGGCACAAATGGGTGCACAATCCTCCTCTCAATGAACCTGCTGAATGTCGGAAGAGTCATCCTCCGCAGAACAAAGCAAAGAAGCTCTATGCCTTCCCCCAGGACCAGACTCGAGCATTGTTCGAGTGGGCTGTCAAATATAACAAAATCAGGCTTCCGAAGCCAAAGAGACCTGATGATGTCAGAAGGAGAGATGATCATCACTCTTGTCCCTACCATCAAATCCTGGGGCATCCTATAGAGGATTGCCAAATATTTAAAGACATCACCCAAGACTTAATAAAAAGAGGAGAGATACAAATGGGGGAGGACAGAGTCGATCCTCCACACCCTCATGAAGTGCCAGCTCAGGAGGCATCAATTAACATGATATCTATATGCCAACAGTCGCCTGAAGAAGTTCCAGAGGCTTCCAGTCAGCACACCAATGAAGACGAAGCCCTAGCGCCTGAAGAAAAGTAAATAAATCGACAAGCATTGTCAATACAGAAAAGAACAATATCAGCATCCCCTCTGACTCCGAGAGTCTAGGTTAGTGGAGCCATGGCCCGGCCACCTTCGCCCCCTATAGTTCCTGCTCGGTGTCAAATAGCCCCTCCTGTGGCTCTCAGAAGGCCAGTGGAAGACACAAAGAAACAAGCCCTGGCACTGGTGCATGAAGAAACCAACTCAACCGTAGAACGGCTACAGACTATTATAGACAGGCTACACAAGCATGAGCAGCTCAAGAGCCAGCATGTGCAGCATGCCTCTCAAGAACACAATAAGTCCCACAGGCTAACAAAAATAATTCAAGAAAAGACAAGGGTGTTCAATGCACCGAGCGGCCCACTGTCGGGGCAGATGCCTGCCATAAAGGGGAAGGAAGAGAAGAATACAATGACTAAAATAGAATATGCTGTTCTCTCTAGCAACATGCTGTCAACACCGTCTGGTGTGGCTGAAGATACTAATGATGAAGATCAGGAAATTTACTTTGTGCCGAAAGAAACAAATCAGGCTAAGGCTGCTGCCTCCCACCATATTACCGGACCCGAGAGAATATCAAGACACTTGCTGGCCAACAAGGGGAGACACTACCATGTTCCTCCTCAGCTCGGAGACATAAAATCTAGGGAGTTCATCTCAAAGGAACTGGATGTGTCCAACAGCAATGACGGGGTGCCACTTACCCCAGTCAAATCGGAGGCGGAAGGGAGCACTCCCGATCCCTCCTGGCAAGGTCCCGCTGTGATGGCACTACTACACTAGAAGCAGTAGGAAATTGAAATGCTGCAAAGGCAGCTAAATGAAATGAATCTAAGTCCACTTGTGCCGCAACTAGCATGACATCTACGTGAGGAAACACAAGGTGGTGCTAACTCACTTGAAGCTTTAGCACGGCCAACCATACCCCGAATGGTGCATGATCATACGGGGGGCATCCTCCCTCAACCACTTAAACAGATAATCCCTGGGCATGTCAGGGGGCAACTAAAGCATCCCCATCAAAGGCACCGATGAGGCTGCATATGTAGGTAGACAAGCTGAGGGCGGAATAATCTGAGACTATGAAGATGGCCGAAAGGGAAGTCACCGAGGCCAAACTACAAGTAGCCAAACAAAAGGACGGTGAGCCCGTCAAGGACTACATAAGAAGGTGGAGGAATCTCCGTGAAAGCTGCAGACATCCACCGAGCTATGGAGACTCTGTTCAAATCTACAAAGAAAATTTGAGAATAAAAATTCTACGATGGGTCATTGACATTGAAGTCACAACCTTTGAACAACTGGGTGACATTGCAGCCAATGCCAAAGTAGTTCTTGCAAGGCTCTACCCGGCTTCGATACCCCCAAACCGAAAGAATGAGCCGACCGGCAAACACTTGGCCCAAGAAGAAAGTTACTCCTTGAATTTTGAAGTCTTCGAGAAACAGAAGAAGAAAAAAGTGAACAAGATTAAAACTACAGAGCAAGGGTAGAGTTCACCTAGTTGGTTTGAAGAAACCAACGCCGCTCGAAGATGGGGGCGAGCGGGGAAGTGTGGTTCCCCGCACACTGTGTCGATGCCGCTTCCCCTAGGAATAATACAAACACTACTCCCCGCACAGGGGGGTTGGACTAGGGGATGGGAGTAGATGGTTACAGCAAAATACTATCTCCACGCAAGGAGGGGCGTTAATCCGGCCAGGCGGGGAGGGGGAAGAAAGCAACGAAGTCGCCGAAGACGTAACTCGGCCGAATCTATCGATTTCAGGAACGGGCTGACCACCAGTCGCTGTCGACAGCTCCACGGTCAGAGGTGAGCTCGGATGAGGGTGAAACCAGTGCCAAAACGCGCCTAGCTGGAGCTGGAATTCTCAAAATTTTTGGGGAATAGCTTGAAGATGCCTCTGGTCGCGGCGGACTCTGGGGCCGGGTGGCCCTGTCTTGACTGGTGCTGTCCTCAGGTCGCAGCAGCAGAAAGGTGGAGCTGGTACGAGTGCTCCCGGAGTCGGATAGATGCGGGACCAAAGCTGGTACGTCCGTCTATGAGTCTCCTTCGACCTCCGACCAGGAAGACCTCCAGGAATGGTCAGAGTAGGGAGAAAAGAGGTTCACAGCAGAAGGGTATCAGGACTGGTTTCTGCGAACTGACCTGCGCGCTCTGATGAGAAAATTTAGAACAAATGGTCCCGTCCTCCGAATGTGGTTCCGTCGAAGCGGCCAGCCCACACTGCTTGACTGATCGGACATACTACCATGAGATGATTCACATCTTCAGAGTGCAAGCCACAAAAGAAGCAAAGCATGTCACCATCTGGAGCCCACTTTCTCCTATAGGTCTTGGTTATGATTCTACTTGCAGATAATAACCACATAAATGCTTGGATCTTGAGTGGGGATTTCACCTTCCAAACTTATGAATATGGATCATACCTCTGCTGCTGGCCCTCCAATAGATGGTAGAAGTTTCAGATAGAGAAAGTTTTATTTTGACCGTCCCAATAAAGAGAGTCCGTCCCAATAAAGAGAGTCTTCATTTCCTGAAGGAAAGATAGTCTATAAGAGTGCCATCAGCTCAGCATACTTTGAAGCTTCATAGTCCCTGAAGTCCCTTCTCAAAGTAATAGACCGCTGTAGGTTACTAGCTGAAAAGTCAAAATTCTGAGACACAAAGCTATATTAATCCCTGGCCAGTCGGTAGATTCTAGTATAAGCCTGCTTTAAAGGATGAGGTCGACACCATCTATCCAACCAAAAGAAAGTACTCTGACCATTCCCTAGCTTAATTCTGATGGTAGGCTCCAGAAGAGAGCCTGCCTTGAGTATGCCTTTCCATATTGGAGAAGTGTATGATCTATGCTCCATGAAGATGTAAAACTTATGATGGTCCAGATAATGTTTCTGTAGGAAACTTGCCTTCCACAGTGAATGTTCCCCACCCAACAACTCCCACAACCGTTTGCCTAGAAGGGCTATGTTCATATGTTGCCAGTTTTTAACACTGAGACCACCATGTTTCTTGGATAGGCAAACTGAACTCCATTTCATTAAAGGAATCCCTGCATGACTGTCTTTACAACCTGCCCAGAGAAACTTTATCAAGGGGACTCGTATTGTATCGGCCATGTCAAGACTTGGAAAGTCTAAACTAATCTAGCTCGCATGAATCCGACTGAGTTGACAAACCATGGTCCATAAATCTAAGTAGATGTCTGGACATAGTTGATAGTTGACAGAATGTAATGTTTGATATATAAACTATGATCAACTTGATGGCGGAGCAAAATACCAGCTAAGGAGGAAGTTTCATCCAACTATCACCAACTAATCCAAGCAATGACCAGAATTCTAGCAATTACGTATTACATGATTAGACCATGCAGAGGAATTCCTCCTCTCAGGGACCACCTACCTTCTACCTTCATTCGTTCATCAGCCTGAGTCAAAAAATGATATTTGACCCATTATGCAAATATTGATAGACAACAGTTCATTCAACCATTGCTAGCCCCTTGCTTCCCACCACAGAAACAACACAATACCCAAGGTGATGTTACAAACGATATCATACAAAGCATAAAAGTCAACAATACCCTGTCATCTTATCAAAGTGTTTAAAACATGGTTTGCCATGCCGCTGAATCAGGTCGACCCTGTTCCCTGGCGGCAGGGAACGGCACAGGCCATGTCGCACCCGACTGCGTGCCACTGTTTTTTTATTACTATTCCTCCAAGAATCCTCAATTTTACTATTCTCACATGAATAGTATCCGGCCCCCCTCCCTCTCCTCTGGCCTCCCCCTCCTCTGTCGGCCTCCCCCTAGGCCCCGACATCGAGTGTCACAGTGAATGCACCGTCACCCGCCGATCGCGATCGAAAAACCACTCTCGAATGCATGCGCCGTCTCCTGCTGCACCCCCCTTCTCACCCCCGGCCGCCACGTCCACCGACTTCACCCTAATCCGTGCCATGCCAGCAACCCATGGACCCAGCGTCTGCCAGGTACCGTACAGGTAGGCCGACTGACACCAGTACTATATGAGTCGGCCAACCATGGTATAAACACAGCTTGGATGCAGTTCAAAGCTGAAAGAAGTGGATATGACCCTGAATGGAAACACAGAGTAGTTGAAAATTTTACTCCATAGTCATAGTTGCTAGGAACTCTAGCAATGCAGGGAACACTGTACACACTAGATGCTTCAGTCTGAGGCAGACACTTCACCAACAGGGATGCCTTTCCCATCAGCCAAGGGAGAAACACAAGCAGTTAAATTTCCAACTCGAAATCTTTTGATCTATCAGTTTAGAGTTTTCAGCATGTGGAAATTCCCCTTATTCACTCTTAACACTTCTGATCCACGAATTTCTGTGAGTTTAGTTACATGTCTTCTTGGTTGCTAGATGTGTACTTTTCCACGTTTGGCACATTACTAAGAGAACATTCACAGGAAGGCATGGAAGGATGGTTATCCCTTTGCTTCACAACGAGAGGGTCTCAGGTTTTGAGTATTAAGAGCGTTTCCATGGTTAATTAAGCAGGCTATTCCACGGAAAAATGGTCAAATTAGAAAGAAAAAGCAGGGGATTGCCACTTTTGAACACATCCTTCTGCTGTGGCTCTGAGCTCCATAGCTGCTAGGTTAGATGGCCGTAGTAAGTATTTACAAAAAACAAAAGAAATCACATAGTGTGCAGATTTTGTTACTGGGGCTACTCCATGGCTTGGCTTTTCTTTCTTGGTGAAGATTAACTTTTCTACCCTGTGCATCATTCAGACTTTGGCCATCATAGGCTTTCAGCCTGCATCTTAGGATGGGTGTAAAAGTGGTCAACGTGCAACCCGGTGCACATTTTTCTCTTTGTTACCCCAAGCCGGTGGTGTACACTAGTTGTACATTTTTCAATATAAGGAAGACATGGACATCCACAATCAACCCAACTTATTTGCTCTCATGTTATTACCTTATGCTAAGCATCTTAAGAAATGTAACAAATGCACGATAATGCCATAATGCTCTCTTGTCAAGGAAATTCAGAAAGAAAGTTCTGTTGATAGAAGCTTATATCAGGATTACACATTCTAGGAGAAAGTTGGCTCAGACCAAGTTTTGGTCACTAGGGGAGGTATGAAGGGAGATGTTGTTGAAGAAAGGATCTTTGTAGTCTCATAGAAACATTTGACTTTCTAAAACAAAGATGGGGTCAAAGCAAATCTTGGTTGCTAAAGGGAGGAATCACAAGTAACAGCGTCCATATCTCGCAAGAGTGTCAAGTGCTGCTACTATCAAAAGAAGGACCGTGTAGTTGGAGCAACCACACAAGAAGAAAGGATGAGAAAAGAAGACGAAAGATCCTCCTATTGATTCCCATCAGAGGAACTTTTAAAAGATTGAATAGTACATATGATACTTCAAACTGGCACTACCACGTAGTTAACCACAAAATTGCTTTAGCACACATATTCCAATAAGAACTCCATGTTTCATGCATTAAGATGAACAATGAAAGTGAAGGTACATAATAAAGCCACAAAGAATCTGATGGACATTAGAAGATCATGGATCTAACAAGAATCGGAATTCTCTTGTAATCTGATGTTCCAAAGGAATCTGCAGGTGCACTTTTTTTTGAAAGTTGATAGTACCACTAAACATATATAAAAAAGGGAGTATTTACAAGTATGGGAGGAGAGCCCCCACAAATCTCCCAAATACAAAAGTTGGCAGACAACCCTCTGTCGGGGGAGCAAAATAAAAGAGAGAAGCACTTTAGTGGTGACATGCAGATTTGGTGACTGCATGATACGTGGAGTAAAGATGCTTTGCAAAATCCACTGAGCTCCTGAAGCAATGTTAAAGCAAAATAATGCCATCAGTTTGCGAAGAGACTGATGTTCAAGGTGGAGAGTTTGACTCAGTTGACTGTTGACGGAACATATTTTACAACTCTTTGGTGCTCTGTCAGAGAGTGCATTAAAGCAACAGATGAATTTCAAACAATGGAGATGGGAAAAGGCATCCAGTTATGATGCACAATTTAGTTCCCCACTTCTGTAGTACAAATCAACATTGTATGCATCGGACGTGTTAATTTATGTTAGAAACCTGCTATTGAAATAAACAAGCATATTCTGTCACAGCCAACACTATCATTTTTTTTGGTGACAGGGAACCTGGCGAACCAGAAAACCCCGGGCCACGCACCCCTCAATCTCCATTTTATGGAATTTGTGAGGGTTTTCTCTTGTACTGTCACGTTGCTCGGCTCCACAAGGTATGCGAAGCTAATATGTTGGTTCTCATCAACTTCTTTGGGACCATGTGCCCCCACGGGAAGAGGAAGCACCGACTCACCGGGTCCCAGCGGTCGTGCAGAGCATATAGGAGAGGAGTGTCGAAGCGACACACCTCAATGCTCAGGAGTTCAGTGAATCCCATCGCCGCCAACCTCTCGCGCTGGAAGTCTGGTAGTGCCAAATACACTGCCCAGACCTGCAGCCACGAGATCCTGGTCCACTGCTTCCCCTACATTCATTTCAGATCTCAGTAAGAAGAAAAGAATTAAAATCACACACTCTGTCATCTACACGGCTCATCATGAACCGCTCTGTCACTCAACGGTCACCGTTGGACCACTCCCCCCATTGAACGGACTAATGAGGACCGTTTGTGTCCGTCTCAGTCCCCATTGGACGGTCTGAAGTAAGACTGTGCTACTCCCCTCATCGTTTTCCCCTCCGTCTCAGTCCCCATTGGACAGTCTTAAGGAAGACCATCTGCTACCCCCTCATCGTCTTCCTCTCCGTCTCAGTCCCCATTGGACGGTCTGAAGTAAGACCGTGCTCCTCCCCTCATCGTCTTCTTCTCCGTCTCAGTCCCCATTGGACGGTCTTAAGGAAGACCATCTGCTACCCCCTCATCGTCTTCCTCTCCGTCCCCATTGGACGATCTGAAGTAAGACCGTGCTACTCCCCTCATCGTCTTCCCCTCCGTCTCAGTCCCCATTGGACGGTCTGAAGGAAGACCGTCTGCTTCCCCCTCATCATCTTCCTCTCTGTCTCAGTCCCCATTGGGCGGTCTGAAGGAAGACCATCGATTACTCCCCTCATCATCTTCCCCTCTGTCTCACTGCCCACAGGATGGTCTTAAGAAAGACCATCTGCTCCTCCCCTCATCGTCTTACTCTCCGTCTCACTCCCCGTTGAACGGTCTAAAGGAGACCGTCTGCTCACAGAGACCCCTCCGTCTCAGAAGGATCATCTTCCCCTCCGTCTCACTCCCCGTAGACATAATACATGGTCCGTCCGTAGGCCGTCCTATGTGGCACGGTCCTCCTTTCAACCGTTCCACAACCGACCCAACATATTCTAAACGGCCCATGGGGGGGCATCCTTTGGAGCACAGTCTCAAGTAAACCGTTCCAAACCCGTCGTTTGATATTCTGCGCGGCCATGCTTTAGGTTGTCCTAAGTGGGAATGGTTCTATGTGAACCGTGTCATTAAGTCGGTTTGCAGGTTTTAAACGGCCACCCCTAGGCCGCGTTCAATGGAACGGTTCTCTTGGAAACCGCTTGGTTTAGTTGAACGGTCACTGTGGAACCGTTTCCATCCCGTCTTCCCGACAGCGTACCCCACCTTGGGTGACCCCATGGCCATCGTTTGGGCCCCTGAGGACCGTGAAGCCTCCCCCATCCCCTAGAGCTAGCATGCACGATGTGAAAGAAGAGGGATTTAGGGCTAGGCCACCTACCTCAGGATCCCGGGCAGATTTCGCCATTGTCTCCGCGGCCGACGCCACCTCCTCCACAGTCTCGACGTCTCCGGCTTGTTCTCCATCGGCCATGGGCGCCACCTCCTCCACAGAGCCTTCTTCCATCACTTCCTCCGCCGGTGGTCGCACCTCCACGGCAAGCTCCTCTTCCGGTCGCGGCGATGGTGTTCTCTCCTCGGCCATCGAGCGTCCTCCTTGTCGAGCGTGGCGCTTCACGGGCATGAGAATGAGGGGAAGGAGGGTGGAATGGGGGAAGCCTCACCTTGGGGCGTTCTCCTTTGGGTGAGGGCGCTCGGTTGGGTTCCTCTTCCTCCGTCGGTTACGGTGGGGAGGAGGAAGAGGAACAATTGTTTTTTTTATATACACACAAGCATAGGACGGTCTAACGATAGACCGCTCCACTTTTTGAACGGTTCCTTGTAGACCATGTGGAAGCCCAATGGTTACTAATGAAATGGTCTCCCTGTAGACCGTGTAATGTAGAACGGTCCACACAAGACCGTGTGATGCTTTGTGTGAACGGTCAACATTGGACCGTGTGAGCTTTGAAGCAGTCTTAATATAACTGTCTGATGACGGGCCTATTCTTCATGCTTTATACTACATATTGTTATTACCTTTTCCTGATATTTCTAACGAGTTGTCTTACAGCATAACACCAGCCACCCTGTCATGCTCATCGGGTAAGTCAGGTAAGTATCTCGATCCCTATAATCCCCTTAAGGCCTTTATTTTTTTCTTTTATCCTTCTCTTCCTCCTTTTCTTAATTGATTCTCTATGTGATTCATTCGTTTGTTGCTCCCCTTTGGTCTTTTAGTATATTATTATTTTTGATAAAAAAATTCGACAGCATCTCCCCTTGACCCCAGGCGTAAGGGAGATACGGGGAACGCGCCCACATGGAGTGGCGAAACCTGACAAGTAGAGGTGGGCGTCTGAAGATGGCAACACCCTTAGTAAAACATCAGAAGATGCAAGGAGACCGACGGAGGGAAGGCCTCTCTAGGGCTGGCTAGGGGCGTGTCAGCCAAGGACTGTACCGCTGGAGAGGTGTGGGGGTTAGTGTGCCGGTCAGGGAAGCTGTGCCGGGCTGGGAGTGTACCGGCCAAGGATGGGGTTGGTGTGCCGGTGAAGGCATCTGAGGGTGGTTTAAGGCTAGTGTGAGGGGGAGGGCCGTGAGGCCTAAGGGGTTTGGTTTAGATGGCCAGGGGGCTTTTGTTGGAGGAGGGAACACCCTGAAACTGAAAGTTTAAGGTGGTTTGGAGGACAAAGGCCGATGATGGTGTTGGGGTTTGGGTTCTTAGAGGAGGAGAAGGGACCCTCCTCTATGACAAATGGGTGAGGGTGAAGGCCAGAGGTCCCTCAAACGGAACCAAAACCACCAGGGGCAAAGAAGAAGGGTGGTTGAAGAGCATGGAGGGGAGACCAATCCAATGGGAAACAACGCTAATAACTAGAGTATAGGAAGAACAAAGAGAAAGGGGTTTTATTCATGGTAAATGGGAAACCAAATACATCGGGTGCAAGAAGAAGAGGGAAACAATAAGGAACAGAAACAAAGAAAGGAAATGGGGGGTTGAACATGGGCGATGGCTCCCTGCTCTTCCCCTTCCACTGCTACACTTCTCTCCCCCTCCCTCTTACTCTCTTGCTCTCTGGTGGCTGCCGAAGGGGAGAATCCCTTCTTCTTCTTCTTCTCTTCGGTCCGGTGGTGGTCTCTTCTATGGAGTGCTTCCTCTCTTCTTCTTTCCTCTGTGGAACGCTTCTTCTCTGTGTGTGTTCTCTCTCTTTTTTTATTCGGGGAAGAAGGGGTTTTCATATCCCAACTGCACAGCAACATGGGTAGGCCGGTGAAGGCGGGAAAGAGGATGCATTGATGGGGATTTGACCTTCCCCTCGTCCCCGTTGACAGAGGAGTAGCTTACGTGCCTCACTCTCATGTTGCCACGTCAGCCATCCCACTGCGCACCAACAATCCATAAGGGAGTGGCGTGAGATCCTCCCTGCCGGATGGGTCGTGGGGAGAGCGTGCCGCTGAAGAAGTGGGATGTGCCGTTGAGAGGCATTTAGGGTGTGCCAGCGAACGGGATGCATGGGCGTGCCGTCAAAGGGTGGAAGAAGCGTGCCGTTGAAGGGCACTTGACAGTGCACCATGGGAGGCTTCGCAGGCGTGCCGGGGAAGGCCTGTTGGGAGTGTGCCATTGAAGACTACCTTATGGAGTGCCAGTGAAGGGTCCCAGGGCTTGTGTTGTTGGAGGGCTTGCCGCTGAGCAGGGCGTGCCGAGGGTGCTTGCAGGCGTGCCGCTGGAGGGGGTATGCAGGGGTTGTACCGGTGAAGACACCCAAACTGGGTGTGCCAGCGAAGAAGCCAGGCGGCGTGCCGGCGAAGGAGCCAGGCGGGTGTACTGGTGAAGGGGCGCTAGGTGCATCGTTGAAGGGGAATTGAGCGTGCCGTTGGAGGTAGACTTGAGCCCGTTTTGAGCCTGATCAACGGTTTGCTTGGTTCTCGTCGGGGCCCACAAGTTGTGCGCTCCCTAGGGGTTGGTTTCTTTTCGCTGTCGTGACTCCAGAGGTGGCTTCACGACAGTGTGTGTGTGTATTCGGAGGGTCCAGATTGGGACGTGTTCTCCGCAGCCTCTTCAATGGAAGTTGTTGTTGATGCTGGACTGGTCGGGACATATGGACATGCAATTTTACACGTCCACAAATGCCCACAACCCACGAGTAGCGCGGGTGAAGGATGAGCCGGGCGGTGCCCGTAGGTACATTGGTCCTTCAGGGTTATACTTGAGGCCAGTTGTCCGGAGAAGATGACGATCCAAGCCCGTGCCTTCGTGCTTGTACTTCCGTAAATGTGCAGGGACGCCTGTCAGCCCGTGAGGGGCGTGCCGATGTTGCATCCCCTGACGTCTTATGCTACACCTACAAGTATCTCGTCTATACTATCGCCTAACAGGCACGACAGAGATTAAGACACTCTGAGAACCAGAATAGAAGTACCGTCACGAGTGACTAGACAAGGTAATGCCCATCGGCGTCAGTCCAAAGCCCCTAACCATACGTGCACACACCAGCTCGTGCCTAGAGCCGGGCCTCTTGCTAGTATTCCCCCCTGCGGACATTGCAGTACAGAGCTGGGGGCCCACGGAACTTGCCTAAGAACCATAAATCGGGAAGTTCCCCGCTACAAGTTCTGACACATTGCAACATGTCGTAAGGCTGCGACTAGCTGAGGATCATGAGACACCGACTCTAAAACGTGAGTGTCAAAGTACAGATAGGCTAATCATGTACTGTCACCCGTACTACAAAGCACCAATGGCAGCAAAGCCACTATCGACAAACTCAGGACAAGGCGACTAGACCTACTCATGCAACGACCCTTGAGTCAGATGACTTAGAGGCAAGATCGTAACAGACAGCGGAACAAGCCGCCAATTGGTCTAATCCTAAGCCAGGGAAAATGGCGCTATCAGAGGAAACGACACGCAGAGACCTGAGGGAACACCGAGGACTCTCAGCACACTTGGACATGTAGACCGAGGTAAGGTGATACCTCACTGCAACCAGAAACTATGTCTCGAATTGGACGGAGCTGTTGAGAAACACACAAGGCTACCTATCAACCACTGGGTGACCCCGGGTTGACCAAAACCAGACAATAACGACTCTACAGTAGGAAAGAGAATCCTACCACAAGCAAGAAGACTCTTGGCTACCTTATGACGTAGTCTTAGCCCTCATAGGATGTCAAGAGACGTCCACGGGAAAGCGGGTAGACCACAGGGACAAGCCAAGATAATCAGAAACAAAAATGATGGAAAGTAGGACTCTAGCACTGTGACAGTCTACCTTTAGACCACTACATGGAGGTGATGGTCTAAGGATGAGTCGTTACACTCTAGAGGAGACAGGACTCTGGTGGTCTACTGAAGACGCGCCACACGAATGTGACGGTCAAGGAATGGAGTGTCACAAAACACCGCCCTACAACAGTAACCTAAGACGAACGACACTGTAACGGCCTAAGAGAGGTGCGTTACACGACTCTGACGCAAAGGGGAATGACCGTTAAAGCCAACCGACTTAACTAGTCAAACCCTGGTCAGACGTTGTGACGGCCTAAGGCAGGTACGCTACAGCACCCTGATGGTCTAAGGCAAGGCCGTCAGAGTGAACCGATTGACACGAACCTCGAGAAATAACAAGGCTGTGACGCACCAAGAAAGGGGCGTCAGAGGGCTGACAGTCCAATAGTGGGCCATCACACTCCCACAGCCGCGAACTAACCCACACGCCTGAAGGCATGTGACGGTCTATCGTAGGGCCGTCAGAGCATGTGACGGTCTCTGGTACGACCGCCACAGTGATCTGATGATCAAAATAGTGGAAAAGTCAAACCGGCCCGTTCCACGCCCCATTCACGCCGAAGTGTAGGGGAAATAGTGCCAGGTGACAAAACTAACCTTCTGCAAGTCGGAAGCGGCACATGTGGTGATCAAAACGCAAGATCGGGGCTATTCCGACGAATCGACCCTAAACGAGTCACCGAGGTTCCCAGACTCCTACGGGCCCCGAATGACGACCAAACGTGACAAAACTTATAGGAATGGGATCCAGACATCGCAGCGGTCATTTTGACACTAACTAGACTAAGAATGGTTGCCATTTTACAGCAAACGCTATAAACCCCAAGAACAACGGTTCTGCTAGAACTGGCTTGATGTAGCCCGTTCGAGCACCAAACCACACACAAAGATAGGGAAAATGTGTAGGAGGATGTGACGATCCATCTCCCTACATCCACCGAAGAAATCGAGCATCGAGGCGACTAAACCATGCCGAAAATCACAACGTGAGCTCAACCGCCGACTTTGAATCCACCCTTCGGGATTGCGCCAAAACCGATCCGATCCTCGCTCCATCACGTATCTCAGTAGCTTCCCGACGTCGTTAGCTCACCCACGAACCCCTCCATCTGTAGCCGGAGGCAAGGAGGTGAGAGAATGAGAGAGAACGGGAGGGAGAGAGTGAAAGCGCGAGTGAGAGGAGAGAGAAGGGGGTGGGTTAAGCTCCTTTATGGCAAGAAAAGCCCGGGAGGTGACTTTGGTCCACTCAAAATTTTCTTTACAGATGCAGTCCGTAATGGGTGCCATAATAGTGCTGAAACCCTTAATGAAGCGTCTGTAGAAAGTGGCTAGCCCATGGAAACTGTGAACGTCATGGACATTCTGGGGCTCTTGCCAGTCTACTAAAACTTGGACCTTGGATTGGTCCACAGACACTCATTGACTCGACACCACAAATCTGAGGAAAGTGACCCGGTCTGTCATGAGTTCACATTTCTTGAGGTTGGCATACAGGGTTTCTTTCCTCAAAGTCTCACAGACTTCTCTCAAATGCTGGATGTGGTCCTGAGGGTTGTGGCTATAGATGAGAATGTCGTCAAAGTAGACGACAACAGAGCGACCGATGAGAGGGCGGAGGACTTCTATCATAAGTCTCATGAAGGTGCTGGGGGAATTGGATAGCCCAAATGACATGGTGAGTCACTCATACAGACCTTCTTTTGTTTTGAATGATGTCTTCCACTCATCCCCTGGTCGGATACGGACCTGGTGGTAGCCATTTTACAAGTCAATTTTGGAAAAGATGGTGGCCCCACTCATCATGTGAAGCATGTCATCAAGACGGGTAATGAAAAATCTGTACTTGACAGTGATTTTGTTGATGGGGCGGCTGTCAACACACATCTGCCAGGTGTCATCTTTCTTGGGTATGAGCAAGGTGGGGACAGCACATGGGCTCTTACTCACCCTGACGAAACCCTTTTAAATAAGGTTCTCGACAATCCTTTGGAGCTCAGCATGCTCCTTGGGGTTCAGTCGGTAATGGGGAAGGCTGGGTAGGGTGGACCCAGGGACAAGGTCAATAACGTGTTGTACATCACGCATGGGAGGGAGTCTAGAGGGCAAGTTCTCAAGGAAGATGTATTGGAAGTCTTGCAGAATTGCCTGGACTTCAGGTGGGACTGAGACTTGGGACTCCTCGGGGGTGATGGTGACGATAACAGCCCAGACAGGGGCACCCTCGGCAACCTCACTATTCAGCTCATGAACACCTATGAAGTTAAGGCGCCTAACTGGGTTATGCTCATCCTTAGGGGCCTTAGGAACGGGTGTGATAGGTGTAGGAGAAGAGGGAATGAGAAGTTTCCCTTCATTGAGAGTTCGAGGTCTCTCCTAAACCTTGGGGGTTCCTGTGGGGGTGGAGGTGGAACTCTTTCCCGGGATCACCTTTTGAGGTGTCAGATACAACTGAATCTTCTTCCTGTTGTGGGAGAAGGAACACTGGTTGGATTGACCAAATGTAGTAAGGTCTATATCATAGATCCATGGTGGTCCTAGGATGATGCTCCCGACCTTCATAGGCACTACATCGCATAAAATCTGTCCTTTGTAGGACTGGAATTGAATGGGAATGACACATGTAGTGATAACTGAGATAGAAGTGTCATCAACCCAAGCCACGTTTTATAGCTTAGGATGAGGTTGTGTAGGTAGACCTAGACGGGAGACAAAGTCTGAGGAGGCTGCATTGATACAGCTCCCGTTGTCAAAGATCACCTTACAGGGTTGAGATTTTACAATGATGTAGGTTTGGAAGATGGAGGTTCGACGCTAGTCATCCTCCTGGGGGTGTGTTAGGATGCAGCGAACTACACCCAATCTTCCCTAGCTAGAACTCTCGGTAATATCTCCCACTTGCATCTACTTGACGTGCGTGCCATCAAATCCTGCATCCATTTCCTCAATCTGGGTGATGAGGTCAGGATTGGCCATATATCTCTCAATGTCTTCTCCTTCCTGAGGTGGAAGCTCCATAGACTGGGGGTCAGTGATGACCAAAGCTCGGGTGAGACAATTGGTTGCAACATGTCCTAGATTGTGGCACCTAAAGTAACGAACTCCCGAGACAGGGGCTGGCTGGGAGGTACTAGGAAGGACTCCCTTTCCTTTATCATCTCTCCTATCAGTTGGCGGAGTGTACTCCAACCTGGGCACGACAGTAGGTGCCGGTAAGGGGTTCCTTACGACAAGAACAGTAGGGGCGACGGCCCGAAGTGGGGTAGCATTGGAGGCATAAGAAGTAGAGGGGCCAGCTCTCTCAGTGTAGTGGACCATGGGGTTTCTGGATTCAGGTTGGCGGTAGGTGGGGACCAAAAGTGGGACCACCCT
Organism: Amorphophallus titanum; assembly: GCA_024336825.1. Classification (NCBI taxonomy): domain Eukaryota; kingdom Viridiplantae; phylum Streptophyta; class Magnoliopsida; order Alismatales; family Araceae; genus Amorphophallus; species Amorphophallus titanum. Next base: position 398,208 of record JANBPO010001371.1, on the reverse strand, counting down.
TTGAAACGCAAGGGACGATCGTTGGGCTAAGTTAGAGTGCTGTTGGGAGACGTCTCCACCCGGAGAATACCACGGTGGCTAGCCACCTGGCTTGCCTTAGCGTGCTAGTGCTGGCCGCACGTCGAGTCCGTCGTAGGTCTTAGCCCGATTCGGTCACTGTCCCGCATCAGGTGATCTCTCCCTCTCTTTCTCCTTTCTAATCTTCCCTATATATTGCCTCTAGTCACTGACTTAAGCATTGGAGGGTTGTCCCCTGGGGTAACACCCAGGACTCCTTCCGATGCCTCTCTTGTCTTTGATCGTTGCAGGGCTCCGCGGGCGCGAGACGTCTTCCCTAACAAATAAATAGAGAAGGTGGTACGTGGCCTAGGATCCATTTTTCTGCCGCTACACTTTTTGACACCGTCTATGGGAAGGCGAGCGAGAAGCCATGATGCCCTGTGGAAGCCTTATCAATGCCAGACACCGGGGGCGAGGGTCCTAACAAGGACCCAACTCCCACCGAGGATCTCAGGAGGCCTCCTCCAACCATCCCCGGCTGGAGGTCACCCCAGGCGAAATCGACGAGATCTAGCTACAACTCCGAACCCGACAGAACTCTGCCAGGAACTCAAGGACCAGCGGGCCAACCCTACCTGCATCCCTCCACAGGAGGATGGGAGAGGACACATTGGAGAGAGTCGCAGCCAGGCGCGGGAGGCCTCCCACTCCTCGGCCTCAAGAAGCCGGCGATCCCGTAGCGTGCCTGCACCAAGGGTACGTAGCCCGCGCCACTCCAACCTGGAGATGGACCGCCGACTCCAGCGCTTCGACGAGATCGAAGATAAAGTTCACTGCTTGGACAACGTTCTCCTGGCTGCGAAGAATCGCGGCCTCATCGACGATGACCAGGACTTCCATGCTCCCTTTTCCAGGGATAGAATGGAAGCCCCCATTCCGTCCAAGCTCCAGCTATCGTCGTTCACGCCCTACGACGGCACCACCGATCTGGTTGACCACATGCACAGTTTCGAGTCCCACCTGGTGTTCCACCGGACCTCGGACACGGTAAAATGCCTGGCATTCGTAACCACCCTGCGGGAGAACGCCCAAACATGGTTCGAGTCTCTGCCAGTCAGAACCATCTCCTCCTTCCAGCAGCTCAAGAAGCTATTCAAGGAGAACTTTGTGGGCTGCCAGAAGATAGCCAAGTCCGCAGTCACCCTGCTCACTCTCAAGCAGGGCTAGGAAGAAACGCTGTGGGACTTCGTCTCCCACTTCCGTGTAGAGGCGCTGAGGATCCCACACCTTGACATCGGCATCGCCACCACCGCCCTCACCCACGGGACGTGAGACTGCATCCTCCAATGCGCCCTTGGGGTTAAAACCCCGGCGACCCTTCCCGACCTCCTCGCCCTGGCACAGAAGCATGCGCGCTGTGAGGAGAACACGGCGGCCCTGGGCCGCGCGACCGGTACCGAGCGATCCAACCGTAAAAGATCAGCCGACCCTCCTCGAGAGAGTCAAAGCAAGTGCGAGCGGCGCGACGGGGATCGCCGCGACTGATCCGAGAGGGAGAAAGGCACCTACCATCACTACACGCCTTTGACTACTCCTCCTGACCAGATCCTGATGGAGATCCATGAGGAGTCCTTCCTCAAATGGCCCCACTGGATGAAGTCAGATCTGAGTATGAGGATTAAGAAGAAGTACTGCCACTACCACCGCGACTACGGTCACGACAGCGTCGAATGCATCAACCTCCGGGACGCTATCAAGGACCTCGATCGGAGGGGGCTCCTCGATAAGTTCCTCGCCAAGGCCGCGGAGCGACGGCAGAAGATGCCCCTGCCCATCGACAATCAACCCAATGGCAAAGAGATCATGATGATCTCTGGAGGTCCAACGGTGGGAGGCGACAGCGCGAGCAGGAGGCGGCGGTACGCGACGACAGTCGATAACAATGGCCACAATGACAACTCCTAGCGCAGAACCCCCGCCCCGGAGCATTTAGGAGATCCCATTATCTTCTCCGAGGATGACCTAGAGGGCGTCATGATGCCCCATTCTGACGCATTGGTGGTCTCAGCCACCATCATTCAGTGTATTGTTCGGTGTAGTTTAGTGGATAATGGGAGAGGACCCGACGTTATTGCGTACGACTGTCTTGTTCTTATGGGTGTGGATATGTCTCGACTCAAACCTGGCCGAGAGAGAAAGAAGGGGTGGTAGTGCTCGTTGGGCTATGGCTCTTTGAGTAGGAGGGGGAACGTTTGGGGGCGTAGATATTCCTAAGTTCTACCTTCATCTTCACCCATGAGTCTATGGACTCTTGCCTCCTAATCGTCCTAAGACTCACTATGTGTTGCCACTCGTACTTGGCCTTACCCCGAAGTCACCCCTTGGCAACGCGGACTCTCGCGGGTCCATAAACCCAAGTCCTTTAAAAGTATTTTTTCATGGTAGCCTCCCACTTTAGTTAGGCACTAGGGTTTGATCTGTCAAAGTGAAGGTCCTCATCTAGAGTGATGTCCAAGAGTGGTGGACAGATCGGCCCCTTGTGGAAGGCCGAATTGTATAGAATTGACCATAGAGGAATAGCCATGATGATGCACAGGAGACTCTAAATGCATATGCACCTTAGGACCAACTTGTGTAGAGAAGTTGAGAACTTACTCTGATACCACTTGATGTGAGATGACCTAGGGGTATGGGGTGATGAGCCCAAATGGATGCCCAAGCGTGATCTCAAGGACAGCAAAGGGTACGTGGCGAAGGACGAGCCCGAAGGCTTCCTCGACGCTTGAAAGGCTGCTTCCCAGACCAGAGTGACCGGCCCTACCCACGACATCTTTTGATATACCACTTTGATGAGGGGGACCACAATGGGTATGACGAAGCCTTAGGAATGCAGCAACTAATCTAACGACCCCTTGGATCTAACAAGTAAACACAATTCACAAGATAAATGGACCGACGACGGCGGCTACTCACTCGACGCTCACCCAAAACCTGAGGGTAACTCGGTGATGCCAAGTCAAGGAGGTGGGGGCTGGACCCTTGCTGGTGGAGGGCCAGCAAGGCCAAGGCTGATCTCCAAAGGGTACGAAGGCCCAATTCAAGGGGCAGACTGGGTGCCGAGGGTACGGGTCACACTCTCTCTTCTCCACGGCAGTTACTCGAAAGCAATGGGGCTTACGGAACCGAGCACTCTCTCACCGGCCAGTGAAATTATGAACTAATATTGAACAAATAAGGCACTTAAGTAAAAGCAGGGGTAGAGTGCTTACTCAACCAGTTTGAAGAAAGCGGCCCCGATCGGAGACGAGGGCAAGCGAGGAAGCATGGTTCCCCGCACGCCGCGCCGATGTCGCTTCAACCTGTATTAACGGATTACAATCACTACTCCCCTTACAAGAGGGTTGGACTAGGGGTGGGGGATTAAACAGTTACAAGAAAACACTACCTCCTGTAGGGAGGGGCTTTAAGCCGGCCAGGCGGGGGTGGGGAAAAGCTAAATTAATCAGAATTGGTGAGCATTGCTGGTTCTGCCCGCTTCTGGAATAGCATGACAGGGGGTCGAAGACGGCGCCACCACGGACCTCAGATGATGATGGGACCAGCGGCAAAATGACCTGGGTTGGCCTAGGAAGATGCCCAAATTTCTTGAGAATTTTTTGATGTCGACGGTGGTCGGGGCAGGGTCAGGACCAGGATCGATCTGCTCTGGTTCTGACTATTCCCAGACTACTACTGCTGGAAGAAGAGGCCGCCACGAACACTCTCAGGGTCCGATGAAGGCGGGACTAGAACCATTGCGATCGTGGGTGAGCCTTCTTCGATCAGAGATCCACGGGGTCACCGGAGGAGGTCAGAGTAGATTGTGAGAACCAGAATGGTGGGAAGGGTCAAATCTAGCTTAGGGGAAGCTGACCTGCGCACTCTGGGGAGAAAATTTAGAAATCTATTCTCCGAGTTCCAAATGACTCCCTTCTTGTTGGTGCAAATAGAGGGATTGGAGGAGAAGACCACAGCCAAGCATCACGTCCAAAGCCGACCGGGAGCAGCCGTGGTCGCTTCTTCTCTTGGCCTCAGGTTCCTCACTGAAGCAGTTTTGCACAGTTGGGGAAGATTGACTCCTCTAGGCAGCAGGGACCTCGGATGATGGCAAGGCCACCTCGCCTGCGAAGCTGCTTCGAAGAGCTTTCTAGAAATATAGGATACTCCACCAGAAGATGCTCAGTGAAGACTTAGCAGCGTCTGCAACTCGGACCTTTACCACTGTCTGCGAACTGGCATGAACAGGGTGGAGAAAGGTGATGGGGAATGGGGTAGATGGGAGGGGAAATGGGGTGGATGTATGTGGGGGCGGCCTCTGGCATTAATTCAGCAAGAGGGCTTACATGCCATATTCATAGGTTCTATTACACTGGGGCTCTTGAACTCAAAAGTTCAGTTCATGCATAGTTCAGAGGGGTTCAAGCACATACAACCATAGAGTCATTTTCATTCATACATTCATCAACCTGTGCGATTGTTCATTACTCTTATTGATTGCACCCCTGGCAAAAATTGGGCAGCATCTCCCCCGGACTGAGGTTTGCCAGAGAAAATGGGGGATCATCAAACGGAATACTCCGGGATGACCCCCAAAGTCCGGAGCAGCCATACGGTAGTCTGATTACCCATGGGTGAGCGCAAAGGCCCGAGGACTAGCCTTCAAGGGTTTTAACAACTCACAGGCAGTAGCTTCATGGGAATTCCAACGGGGCAGATATTTGCCATGAACAGCGATAAGTATTCACCATTCGGATGGGTTCCCTCAAAGGCCATGCCACAGAGAGGCAGGCTTCCAAAGGGCCCCAGGTGGTTAGAAGGTAGGGAGAGCGGGGAAGAAAACAGTGAAGTAGAATGCTATATATATTTTCAAAAGGCACTCTTTTTATTCATTCGTAGAAGAAAGGGGGACAAGATACATGAGGGGGAGACTACCCCGTAATAGAGAAAGCAGGAACGAAAGAGAAAAGATACAGTGGTGGGAGGAGAGCAAAGCCTAAGCCCCTTCCCCGAACTCACCTCCCTTCTCTCACACTTACACTCTTTTTTTTTACCTCACAGGCGTAGATCGGTGGACTTCTCTCCTTCTTCGGATGCCAGAGAGCTCAGGGAGAAGGAGAGCTCCAGACTTTTCTTCTCAACTGACGGGAAGCCCTCGGGAGAGAGAGACCAACCCTTTTTTATTATCTTCGGCTTGCCCTTTTTATAGAACGGCCAGTGGGGGAGAGAGTTCCTGCCACCTCCGCGTCGTCTGCAATGAAGTCTGGAGTTGACCTATTACGCTGGCATTTGGTGATTCGCGGAGTACGCTGGTGTTCGCCCGAGGACAAGACGTTTGCGGGTTTGCCAGGAGATATGTTGCTACTTCCACCGTCGATGCTTGCCTTCACCATTGATGTCACTACGCTATCAAACAGAGGTGGAGACAGGCTTCGTAGCATTGAATGCCCTGCTATCTCAACTCTACGCACGAAGCTGACATGAGAACAGAGTGTCGGAGTTCGGATGGGACTGCATTGGGTTGAACTGATGTAGGGGGTAGGAACGCCGATTTAGCAGCATAGAGGGGGCGCGTCGGATCAGCAGGAGAAGGCAGGGCGTGCCGGTTAAGACCATCCAGGGGTGGGCTGATTTGGGGCCATATAGGGGCGCGTCGGTTTAGGGCAATTGAGACATGGCGGTGCCAGTTTAAGTGTCAAGAGGTTTCGTCCCAGCTTTGCGGTGATTCAGATGAACATTTGCCCTCCCGTAATGCTTTAGTTGTAATGCACTGCCTCCGGGATGTTTGGTTCAAAGCCTCCGAGTCCCTATTCAGGACTTTGAGTGATTTTCATCGCATGCCGAACCTGTGTCTGAATTCTTGGGTTTTTCCTGATTCGGCCTTTGGCACTGCAAGTTGGGGAGTCGTGCCCATATCCTCTACTTGAGGGGCTTCCTTATCAAGTAGCAGACCACCAGGTGTGCTCGTCCTGATTGGGCGAGGCATGGGATTTATTCGGCCTTTCCGTCCTTGACTTGCTTTCGGGTGTCGAGACGCGCATGCCGTATGATCACCATTTTTTTGATGTCCACAATGGCCTGCGCCTGAAGAAGTCCATACAGTTGACTTCAAGGCATTCGAGCCGCAAAGAGATAAAGATAAAGGCGTCGCCAACCCTCCTCCGGCCAAGCTGCCGTACAACAAGAAGGGCCTCCCTTGCGGGCCAAAATGATGAAGTCTTACTCCTTCCCTAAGGATAAGACCCGGCTTTTGTTTGAATGGGCTACCAGATATAATAAGGTCACCCTACCGGAGCCAAAGTGACCAAGTGATATTAGAAGAAAAGATGACCCCTACTTTTGCCCATATCACCAAATGCTTGGGCACGCCATCAAAGATTGCTATGTATTTAAAGACATTGTCGAAGGCATGATCAAGAGGGGAGAGCTCCAGATGGGTGAATCCAAAGTGGATCCTCCACACCCTCACGAGCTTCCCGACATCAAGAAAACTGGCAACAATTTTAGCAAATATGACTCATCGGTGGCCAGATCACCCATGACAGTCATATAGTAAGAGACATGTTCTTTCGAGGATCCCTTCCCGTTGAACTTGTCAAATTTTGGCAGCTTGCTAATCCCGAGAGGGAGCAACTTGGCAGCATGATGTGGTGGGGTATGGCACCCTATACGTATCAAACGCGACGTAGTCACCTTCACTTCTTTCAGCGAGCTTCAGCTCGATCATCCTTTCCACCATCATATTGTTCATGGCGGTTGGATCAACCGATTCTGGGTAGAAATGTGCCGGCTGTAGGTAGGGGGTGACCAGGGTGGTTGCCTGCGGAGGAGGATGCAGTAGTGGAGGTGTCTAGTGCACCCGTGGCAGCACTGGCGGCATCAGTGGCTATGGTGCACGCTGCTGTACTGTTGCCAAGCTGGGCTCTGTCGGCTGGGGCAAGGTGTAGAGTGGTGGGAAGTCACTTGGGTTGGCAGGTCCCCGCGACGATTCGGCTTGCATCTCGGGCTACTTGGAAGCTGAAGACTATTCTATCTTCTCCATCAGTTGTTTCTTCAGCAGCTCTATCTCCTGTCGGTACCTTTGAAGCATCATCAAGACTGCCGGGTCCATGGCCACTGTGCTGGGGATGGCCTTGGTTGCTTCACCCGATTCACCTTCAGGCAGGATGTCGAGCATCACATCATCTTCTTCTGCGGTCACCACATTGGCAGTTAGAATGTTGACTTCATCATATGGCAGGTGATGGGCAAGGACTTGCCTGCTCCCAACTGCTGCCATCATCTCCCTTGCAGCTTCTGCCCTTTGGGTGTTTGGCCCTGGCCTTTCGGCCAGCCGAGCCAGCTCGTGAGGCTCCTTCGACAGCCTCCCATATTGGCCGGATATCACAGCCATGTTGCAGGTGAAAATCTACATCCTTCTTCTTTGTCTGTGAACCTTCCTCTTTGCATGCTCTAGGAAGGTGAGTCTCTCAAACATAGAGATTCTTTTTCTTTCTTCTCGCTGAGGGGCGATTTCATCGGCTTCAGCATCGAGGCCATCTTCATATCCATTGTCATCGACCGACAACGTCATCCTTCTTTCTTCTTCTTTTTCTTCTACTGCCATTGGCGGGCAGTGGTCTTCTTTAGCCATGGCTACTTGCAGTAGCTGTTGTTGGCCCAGTGAGAGGTTGCCTAGACCCCTGAAGTAGCTTCTAACCATGTTGGTCATTTCTTCTTCCCCCCGTCCCTGATGTAGGACTGGGGATAGTTGTCGACCTCCCATGGGAGGGATGTAAGAGAGCCGGGCTCATCCAGCGAGTTGCTAGAATCTCCTTCCCACTGTGGGGATGTTGGCTTGTCAGGAGGAGGCCCTGAAGCTTTCACGGCGTGGAGGGTCCATGACCGTCTCTTCCTTCCTTGGGGACAAGCCCCTTTCCTTCTTCTCTTTCGCTCCGTCACGTGTAGGGTGGTGACGGACTGGTGCGTCCTGGTGGGCGGGTTGGATCTTCTTAGGGACCCAAACCTGCTTGAATATCTTTGGCCTAGGGGCCAGCTTCTCTCGACCGTGATGGCCGGTTTCTTCTTTCTCAGCTCTCCTCCCAGAAAGGGCCTGGTAGGAGTTGTAGGTAGGTACGGCGGGGATCACCCGATCTGGGATCACTCGAGCATCGCGTTTGTCCAGGAAGACGCGAACCCCCCCGATCAACACAGATTTGCCAGACATAGAGAGGCATCCGGTAACAACAGCAGTATTCCTCCGGAAGCCCCTATGCTGGCATCCTCCTAAATTCTTGACAGGAATGGGGCAAGCCCCATAGGCAATGTGGTGCACCAGGCAGCTGACGACATGAATCGGGCTCTTGAGCGAGCCCGCACAGCATCGAGCCTTCAAGGCTTCGACTTTCTTTGCAGTCTCCTCGACAGGCTCCAAGGACTCCACCTGAAGTAGATCGGCGAAGGCCAGCCCCAAAAAGTTGGGAAAGCCCACAGCTACTTGGAATGTCCCAAAGACAGTGGGCACTGCCAGGTACCCATGTTCAGCATGGCCGGTGACGATCGCGGGGCCAAAAGTAAGAGCAACAAATCTTGATGACGTCATTGTTTGCCTACAAACACAGAACAAGCAAATGATCAGCAGTCTTTGGGAGGGCCTCAGGGCCCACATATCTCGGCAAAGAGATGAAAGGTGACACTAAACCTTCCATGCCCTCTAAGCCTTTTACATCCATTTCTTCTCCATCCACCTCCACACCACAGAGCAGGTGTGCATTGCCGTTGGTGCCCCTCGGGTCCGGTCCCAAGGGAGACAATGAATCGAGTCAGGGCTGTTCGGTGCCAGTTGTTCCATTCGAGATTCAAGATTTCATCTACCGCATGCCGATCTGTGTCCTGGTCTTGGGCTACTTTGGGACTGATGAGCCTACACTACCCATGAAGACGGTTGCTAAGAAGAGTTCCCTTGCACTAGTGCCAGTTTCTTCACAAGCAAGGCCGGTGGCAATCTCTTTGCTCACCGGTGGGTTTATCGTTGATGCTGTTATTACCCCTCGCTCTATTTCTATTCAGTTCACTGGCCAAGAGGGGTTCTCTACCCGTGTTGTACTAACTCACACGGCCACCAAGCAGATTATGAGTTCTATGTTCAAGTGAAAATTGGCCGTATCTTCCATGCTGTCAAAAGACCTTCTGCACATTTCATGCAATCTCCCTTAGTTTATCGATAAGTCGGCCATGTCAACGTCGTGTATTACTCTCCCTCGATCTCGTCCTACTCTTTTATTAAGGGAGTTATGCTTCAAGACTAGTTTTCGAGTGGAGATGCTAAATCTCAGGCTGCTAGTGCCAAGTGACAAAACTCTATGGTTTTCATATATTCATTCATTGGAGGAGTTATCTGTTCAAGAATGTCCACCTATGGTTAGCACTGAGTGTCGAGAGGCAATCGCCCTGATGAAGTTGCATATTCATGACCGGGCTAGGTCGTCTGCCAGACGGGCCCGTTATATGAGAAGGTATTACAGATCAAGAAGGCTGAAGGTCCGAATCTACACCAGGTAGTTCCATGTTCAAGAAGTGTTAGCTAAGAAGAGGCGGCGGTACAAGTGCAAGGGCCGCATATGGTGCATTCAGGGGTCCACCTCTTCCTCCCCTTCTTTTCATTCATCTTTCCTTCTACTCAGCTCCCACCCTTAGGTGGTGTACCTGCCTCCGTCTGATCCTGTTTCCATCATCTTCACCTCTCTTCCTGGGTCCGTAAACCCCTCTTCTTCCTCTCCTCTTCAGTCGGAGTCTCTAGATTATCCCTCCTCTCAAGATTCTGGGCCTCGCCCTAGGCCCTTCTTTCATCCTCATCTTTGGATATCTTCTGATTCCTCTTCCCCAGGACTTCCAGGTGTTGCTTTTAATTCTTCTTCTCCGACCCTGTCGGATGACTCCTACTCTCCTTCTCCGACCATCTCGGATGATCATTCTCCTTCTTCCTTACCTTTACAGCAATCTCCTCACCGTCTCTCTATTCTTTCCTCCTCACCCTTTCATGGTCTTCACCCTTTCTCTTGCTATTTTCGAGGCTTTAGCTCACCTTGATCTCAGCTAATCCTTGTTTATTCTATATTTGGTTCCTTGTTATCAGCACCTCTGCCCCCTTAACGAGGGAGTTCTAGCCCTCGTCTCTCTTCCTTTTTATCCCTCTTCGTCAAGTTTGATGTCTGCCACTCCTCCGTGTCGAGGAACCCAATCCTTTGCTCTCCTATCATATTTCATCCTATCAAGTAAGGAATACAAAGCTCGTGCTCCTCACAACTCGATGATCAAGCTCTCGCTTCAGGATGCTACTTTCACGCTATGGATATGCAATGTTTCTTTATTTTGTGCAAAGAACATGTTATCATTGTTATTGCTTATGTTTCTTCCTGCACATGCTTATAACATTGGTTCCTTAAGACACGTTTGAGTGGCTTAGTTTGGTCTTAGTTGATGAAAAAAATTACAAAATGAGTTCGCTTCTGTAGCACCTTTAGACTGGTGATAGCTCCGCGTTGGGAGTCTAGTTCCTTCCCCAATTGTTGAGGGTAACCTTTGAGCATGGGTTTTTCACGCACTACATGGCAAGCCATAGCCGATCCCTCTAGAGCAACACTGTTGCTACTTTGGCCATACTTTGGGTATGCACAAAAGCCTTTTCTCTTCTTTGCTCGGCCTAGTACAGGGGCAAGAGATGGACGTATAAGGTGACCAACCTAGGCGCTCCCCAATACGGGAGAGGTCTCAAATAGGGGCAGTCTTGACCCTAAAAAAAATGAGCTCTCATGCCAATATCTAGCCAATAAGGGCTATCAAAATCAAAATCGATAAATCAATCACAAGGAAACCGTCTGCACCACCGCCGGTGCCACTCCTCCCCCGATCGTGACCCAGCCGCGGCAAACCCTCTCGCACACCCAGTCTAGCCCCCGCGGCAGCCTCCCTCCGCCGGGATCGCGATCACCACCCTCCCCATCACCCTCTCTCTTCTCTCCCTATTAGCCGCACCGCCCGACACCCCCCTCCGCGTGCACCGCCACCGTCACCCCCCTCCACCGTCGCCCTCCTCAACCACTCCTGTCGCCTCCGGTCGCCTCTACCACCCTCTCCTCTCACTGCATCCACGCCGCGACCCCGACCCCATGCAACCTCCTCTCCCTCTCTAAAACACGCACACGCCCACCCCTGTTAACCCTCCGCCTGCACCTCCACCGGCCGCCCTCACCACCGGCAGACCTCCCTCACATCACCATGCCACTCTCCCTGCCTCTTCCCGTCGTGAACCCCCCTCCACCGTCTCCCCATCTCTCTCTAACTCACACAAGCAGCACCTCCCCACTCCCTCTCTCTCTCGTACACCGACCACCGGTGAGCCCTTCTCTGACCACCATGACCCTCCTCCGTCGACCTCCCGACCACCACCGTCGGCTAGCCTCCCCTCTCCCTCTCACACACCTCCACCTGTGAACACACCACCAAAGCTCCCCGCCTCCCCTCTAACAGCACACCGCACCACCACCCGTATCCCCTCTCTCTCTTTCTTGCAACCCACCTCGCCGGTGAGCTCTCCCGGTCACCCTCCGACCACCGTGGCACCCCGTCGCCAACCATCTCACCGTCTGCCAACCACCGACGTCCTCCCCTGTCACCCTTTCTCCACTGCACACCAACCTTCGCTCTCCCACTTGCACTCCACCGTGGACGTCCTACCCCCTCCTGCCACCGCGCCACCTCACCGCCACCACCCTCTCATCTCTCCCTCTCTCCAGCGTGAACCCATCTGCCTGCCAGTACCGCCGTGGACACCCCCACGCCACGCCGGCCACGTCCTCCCCTCTCCCTGCTACCCTCACCGCAACGGCCACCCCTCCCCTCTGCGTGCACCATCGGTCGCACCGCCTCTAAGCCTCCGCCCCATGCACGACTGACGCCACCCCCCTCTCTTCGTCTCACCCTCTCTCTCTCTAACTGCACTCCCTCTCCACCGATTCTCCCTCTCTTTCTCTCTCTCTCTCTCGATGGCCAACACCCTCCCCCATTGCTAACCACCTCCCAATGCCCGCAGCCCACCCTGCTAACCATACCCAGCGTAGGCCAGTCGTGAGCCAGCCTCCCCCCGCACTCCCTCTCTTTCCTTCTCTCCACGCACCACCACTGCCGTCCCTCCGGCCACCCTGTGCCCTGACTCCGACCACCAGACGCACCCTCCTGGCCGACCTCACCGGCCTTCACTCACCTCCACCGTTGACCGGCACGCCGCCCATGACCCCGCGCCCGCACCGCTGGTGACCAACCTCCACCACTTCCTCACCCCTCACACTGCCAACCACCCTCCAACCATGGCCACTCCGCCTTCTACAACCTCAAATGACCCCGCCTCCCTCTGCTCTGTGACCGGCCACGTCCGCCAATCTCCGTCTGCACATCGTCCCAGTAGACACCCGCTGCCATCCCTAGCCACCTCCCCGTCGCCGGCCTCCACGTCCAACCACCCGGGCCACCCGCTGCCACCACCTGTCGACGACCTCCCCGCCTCACTATCGCGGCCTGCCCACAATCTCTCTCTCTCCTTCCCACCACCTTCCTCCCCGACAGCAGACCCGCCGCCCATGCCTCTGGCCACCATCACCTCCCCGCCGCCCGCGCCACTGGCAGCGCCCTCCGCTACCACCTCCCCACCCCCGCCGTCGAACCCCCAGCACCCTCCGCTACCACCTCCCTACTCCCGTCGTCGAACATCCTCCTCATAGTCACGCCCGCGACCGCACTACCGCCACCCACCTGCTAACCTCTCAGGCATCCCATCTCCTTGGTGAGCCACCCCCATCACTCCACCACGTCCCTCTCCCTACGCTAACCCAGCAGCCACACCCCACCTCTCTCCCGTCGACCCACCACTCCACAGCTGCAGCCCTGCCAAGCCCCCATGCACACCCAGCTGCAAGCCCCCACCTGCCAGCCACCCTATCTCCCTCTCCTTACACTCACGTAGCTGTTCCCCTCCGACCATCACCCAACCGGAGTAATCACCGTTGACCTGGCTAGTGACCAGCTGGGAGTCAGTGTGAATCCTGACTTGCTCGGCCCCTAGTCGTGGCACCATTCTGGCCCCTGAAATTAGGGCTTCGTACTCAGAGGCATTATTGGACACCTGGAAGTTGAAATTCTGGGCGTACTGCAGCTCCGCTCCTTCGGGTGACATGAGGAGGACATTGGTGCCACTTCTGGCCAAGTTGGATGATCCGTCTACGAATAAGTCCCAGATGGGTCCGTGCGTGGGTGGAGATTCTTCCTCGATCAGGACAGTGCTCTCTGCGATGAAGTCTGCGAGGGCCTATCCCTTGATGGCCATCCAAGGGCGATAAGAGATATCGTAGGCTCCGAACATGATGGCCCATTTGACGAGGCACCCCGAGGCTTTGAGATGAGAGAGGATCTTCTTCAAGGGTTTACCGGTCAACACGATAATAGAATGTCCTTGAAAATAAGGTCGGAGGCGCATGGCCGAGGTTACCAATGCTAGCACGAGTTTCTTGATTGCAGGATACCTTCTTTCGGCCTCGTTGAGCACCTTGCTATTGTAGTAGACTGGCCTCTCGACTCCTGCGTCATTTCTGACTAAGACCGAGCTTATGGTTGAGGGAGTCGCTGAGAGATACAGGCGCAATGCATCACCAGGGACCGGCTTTGATAGTACTAGGGGTGAGGCCAAGAATTCCTTGCAATCTTCAAAGGCCTTCTGACATTCCTCATCCCAGGTGAACATGACAGGTGCCATTTTGGGTCTCCTCAATAATTTGAAGAAGGGTAGGCATCGTTCTGCTGCCTGGGATAGGAAACAGTTGAGTGCGGTGATGCGTCCGGTAAGGCGCTAGACGTCCTTGACGCAGGTGGGTGGCCGCATGTCCAAGATGGCCTGAACCTTATTGGGGTTGGCCTTGGTCCCGCACTGTGTTACTAGGAAACCTAGGAATTTTCCTGATCTAACTCCGAAGGCACATTTAGTAGGATTAAGCATCATGTTGTATTTGAGGAGAGTGCCAAAGGTCTCAGCTAGGTCGACAAAATGATCTTCAGCCTTTGGCATCTTGTCCAGCATGTCATCAATGTAGGCCTCGATGTTCCCACCGAGTTGGCCTTTGAAGATTTGGTTGTCCAGCCTCTGATATGTTACCCCAACATTCTTTAATATGAAGGGCATTTGAGTGTAGCAGTGCACGCCGAAGTTGGTGATGAAGGCAGCCTTCTCGATATCCTCTATGTCCATCCTGATCTGATGGTAGCCAAAGTAGGCATCCAGGAAGCTGAGTAGCTCATTGCCGGAGGTTGAATCGACAAGCTGGTCGATGCTCGGTAGTGGGTAACAGTCCTTCGGGGTGGCCTTGTAGAGGTCGATGAAGTATACGCACATTCGCCACTTTCTCGAAGCTTTGGGTACCAGAACGACGTTGGCGAGCCATGTCGGGTAGAGGACTGGACGTAAAAGACCAGTCTCCTTCCCCTTGCCTAGTTGATCCTTGATGATCGTCTGTTTCTCTGGGGCATGCTTTCTTCTGCGCTGCTGGACAGGCTTCACCATCGGGTCGAGGTTGAGCCTGTGCATTACAATCTCCCCGGGGATCCTGGGAAGCTTCTCATCAGACCAGACTTGGATGCACTCAGCAAGAAAACGTTTATATTACTCCTGAACATCAGACGGGAGGTCAGCTCTGATCTTGACTCCTAGGGCAGGGTCATTTTTTAGGAAGACCGTTAACAACTTACCGCTACGTTCAGATGTCGATGGTCCTTCCTCGGTCCCCTTAGTCCCTTTATTTTTCCCTTCCACCCTTATGGCGTCGACTGAGATTATATAGCACCTTCTGGCCATAGCCTGGTTACCACGGACCTCCCCCATGCCATTTTTGGTGGGGAACTTCATTGTTTGGTGATAGGTAGAGGGCACCGCCTTCGTTCGGCTGAGGAGGCCTCGACCGAAGATGGCGTTATAAGTCATCATCCCTTTAATCACAATGAAGTCCACCATAACCGTGACAGTTTTTGGTGGGGTGCCGATGGTGACTGACAGGCTGAGGGTTCCCTCGGGATAAGTTGCTTGGCCATTGAACCCACAAAGCAGGGTTCGGATCGGGCGGAGCCTAGATGGATTCTCACCCATCTTGAGAAAACAATCATAAGAAAGTACATCAGGGGCACTACCATTGTTGACTAATATTCTGTCTACATTACTATGGTTTATTGTGGTCGATACAACTAGGGCATCATCGTGCGGGGTTGTTAACCCTTCCAGGTCTTGTTGGAGAACACCAAGGCCTGCTGTTCTCTCACCTGCGGGGCCTTAGGGGGCTCGGAGGCCCGGCTGGCCCGCTCGGTGTGACGCTTCCTTCCTCGGTTGTTGTCTCCACCTGATGCCGCCCCGCCAGCAATGACATTGATGTAGACCCCGCGGGAGATATTGTCGATCTCCTTGGGGGCAGTAGTGTCTTTTTTGTGCTCGGACACGTACCGGGATAAATGCCCCTGGCGGACGAGGCGCTCGATCTCATCTTGTAGTTGATGATAATCACCGGTGTGGTGTCTGTGGTCGCTGTGGAACAGACAGTGCTTTTGGCGATTGCGGTGCTTTGCCTTCATGGGCTCGGGTTGGCAGAGAAGGTCCGAGCCCTTGATATCTTCATAAATTTCGTAGACGGGAGTGGTCAGGGGGGTGTACCGCTCATACCTCCGAGAGGGCTCTTTATGGTCCCCATCCCGGTTCCGCCTTTTTCCTTGTCCGGAGCCTTGCTCGAATTGTCACTTCTTGTCCCCCTCCCGACCCAGACCCATTGCGCTACGGCATGCGGTGAGGACTTCTTCGCACTCGGTGTGGTGTAGGGCCAGGGTCACAAGCTCAGAGAGGGAGGTGGGAGGATGAAGGACTAGCTCACGTCGCGGGTTCTCATCTCGTGTGCCCCCGGTCAGCGCAGTTATGGCCGAGGCAACATCCAGGCGGGGGATAAGCAGGGCCTCCAATTTAAATCGGTTAATATAGGCCCGGAGCCTTTCTCCTTGTTCCTGCTTAAGAGCCAACAACCCCGCTACTGACCGTAGAGGACCGTTACTGGTGAAGCTCTCCTTGAATACTCGCCCGAACTGTCAAAAATCACGGATGCTGCCTGGGGCGAGTGCTCGGAACCATGCCTGAGTGTCCTGGACCAAGGTGGTCGCGAACGCTCGGCACTTGATGGCATCGGACGCCCCATGCAAGGTCATGAGGGCGTCGTAACTGTCATAATGGTTGGCCAGGTCTCCCTGGCCGTCGTATGCTTTGAAGGTCGGGAGTGAGATCCTGAGGGAGATCTCGGCCTTCAAGATGAGGTCAGAGAATGGGGATTGTTCATCGTCCTCCGCAATGGAGGTCTTTTGTAGGGCGCGGAGGGCATGCTCTTGCTCTGCGAAACGTCTATCAAAGTCTCGCAGTCGGAGGGACAGCTCCGGCCATCGCTGGGTTGAGGGGCTGTGGGGGCGCTCCTGCACGCTGCCTCGATGCCCCTCGAAGGCCTCGGTCTCCAGAGGCGGTCGGCGCGCTCTGAACTTCTCTCTCCTCAGGGTGGAGGAGGCTTCTTGCTCTGGGGGAGGGGCTTGCAATGGCCCACCTAACCAGTTCTGGATTATCCACCGTCCCCAGAGGATGAAACGGCCCCTTGCAGTTTGCAGGGAAGCATCTCCATGAGGGGGGCTTTCCGAGGGAAGTTTTGAACGCTCCTCCCTTGCCGCCTAGGTCCTCATTAGATCAATGAGGCTAACCAATTTTACGTTGAGGGTTTGGAGGGAGGCTGCACTTCCAGCAGGGGGTTGCCCCTCCACGGTGGGCGAGGGGTTGTCGCCGATCGGGTCGCTAGCACGTGAGGGGGTGTATTCCGTAGGATGGGAAGGTGCACCTTCCTCCGTCGCCATGACTTTCCCTTTGTCTCTGGTGGTCTTCCTGCTAGAACTCCTTCACACCATGTTGGCTCTTTGTTCGTTTCCCACAGACAGTGCCAGATGAAGAGGGGTTATCTCGCGCGGTGCCTGAGCTGAGGATAATGACCACGGATGCTAGAACTGAGAAGAGGGAAATGAGTCAGAGGTGCCCAGGGATGAATCCCTAGGGTAAACTCTCCGATGCTTAAGTCAGCGATTAAAGTAGAGCTCGGATGCAAGGGAGAAAGGAAAGGAGACGAGGGCATGAGATTCCTCTCCACCAAGTGGTGAAGCGGCTCTAGCTCAGGGTTGATATTGCTTAATAGCGCTTACCTTTGGCAGGAGATTTTCCCAGGTTTATATAGTGACTCATGAACATAGGAGCCCTACAAGGTGAGGAGTTTTAGGGGAGGTTACGTCTCCTTCGTGGGCTCGTTATGGCGCGAGGGATCTTGATCATCTTTATCCCCATGATCTCCCAGCTCTTAAAGGGCACGAAACGGTCACATGGATAAGCTTCCGTCAGTCGGTCCGAGCATATGGCGATGGCTTCAGGGGGTTTCCCCGAGCAATAAGTGCAAGGCTCGAGCGGGATGCATAAGGCCTCGTAGAGGCCTCCCGATCGACCTGACGCTCAGACTTTCGAACCCGAAGGTCACCTAGGAAGTACTTAATCCGAGTGAGTTATTGGGCTTAGTGGGCCCTTAGAGGGCTGTCACTTGTAGGAGCTGGGCCTCATTTGGTCCGTTGGGACCTTGTTTGGCCGCTCTATTTGGGCAGTAGAAATCCCTCTCTCCAGGCTGGAAACTTGTGTGGATACTTTTGGGGGGCAACTCTCTACCTTTGGGGATCACATAGACACCATAGGCGATATGCTTGACACTATGTCTGACCGCATAGATTCCTTCTCCACTGTCCTAGATACCTTGTCCACTTTACCCGTCCAGTGGAATCCACCACTGCAACAGCTGGGGATTACAGCTTAACCCGTCCAGAGGAATCCTCCTCTGCAGTCGCTGACACACAGCTTGAAGAAAATGGATAAAAGAAAAGAAAGAACAAGATGAAACAGCAACAAAAAGCTGTAAACAATGTAAGCTCAAACTATAGCTCAATCAGAGCAGATTGGCTTGGATTTGATCCACGGTCCAATCACACAAGACTTCACTTGTCTTCTTCTCCTTCTGCTTTCTCTTTCTTTCTTCTGCACAGAAACACAAGAGCAGGGCCCCGCACTCGGGGCGTGACAGTTTTTATGGTATCAGAGCCTAGGATTTCAAATTCCTAGGAAAAAACCAAGTCCAAGGATAGGTCAACTCTTAAACCCGTGAGATTGGGTAGAACCAAGGGAATTAAGTTATAGTAGGATGTCCTGTCTTGACATATGTCCTATTTTGAACAACGTCCTATCTGGTAAAAATACGTCCAACCTTGTGAATAAAACATGGAACTAATTAAAGATTTAAACCACTTGTAGGATTATGACTGTTGAACGTGCACAGTGGCGTGACATGCAGCGCATGGTACAAGGCCTTACCTAAGCGCTACAACACGTGGTGCAGGGCGGAGCAAACCGTGGAGTAGGAGATCTCCACAGAGGCTTTCGAAACATGAACCCACCTAAGTTCATGGGCTCTTCCAACCCTGATGATGCATAAAATTGGTTGAAGAAGATTGAGAGAATATTCCGTGTCATGCAGTGCACGGATGATGAGAAAGTTTTACTAGCTACATTCCAACTAGAACGAGATGCGAGGTGCTGGTGGAAATATGTTGAAGCCACCTTAATGGACAATAACGTTACCTGGGCCAACTTTGTTGATCATTTCAACAATAAATATTTTTTCGACCACTTCCAAGAGAAGAAGGCCGTGGAGTTCGCCGCCCTGAAGTAAAGGACTTTGACTATGGCGAAATATGAGGCCGAGTTCTTGATTCTATCTAGGTACGCACCTCACCTGGTGTCTACGGAGAAGATGAAAGCAAGGCGCTTCCTGAATGGGCTTTGGCCCCAATTTATCACCCAGCTGGCACCAATGGATATCCAAGTGTATCCAGAGATAGTTAGACGTGCTCAACTACTGGAAGATGTCATGGAATTGTCAGACAAGATCTGTGGGAAGGACAAGAAGGAGACCGTCACGAGCTCCACCAACTTTAAGCCTTCTTTCAATAAAAAGTGACCCAATAACGGAGGAGAGTCCTCCAAGGAAAAGAAGCCCAAGGGTAATAACAAGCCCTTCTCCATCACCACACCAACCAAAGAGAACTATAAATATTGTGACAAGCTTGGCCATAAAGCTGACGAATGCTGGTGAAAATTGGGAGCATGCCTTCGATGTGGTAGTCGGGAGCATAGGATACCTGATTGCCCCCTATTGGATGAACAGACTGAACCAACAACTATGGAAGAAAAGCGCCCAGCAAAGAAGCAAGGACGTCTCCAAGCTCTACAAGAGACGGAACCAACTGAAGGTGGACTGGTGGAAGGTATTCTATCCGTCTGTTCCAAGTCTGCTCAAATTCTATTTGATACCGGTGCAACCCATTCTTTTGTTTCAAGGACATTTGCTGCTTCATTCTCTATGGAGCCTGAATGGATGAACTTAGTAGTTTCTACTCCTTTAGGGAATGAGTCTGATGTCACATTCCATTACCCAAATTGTAAGGTCATGGTTAAAGGCCATAATCTACCTGCTGATCTGATATGCTTAGATCTACAGGGATACGATGTCATTCTAGGTGCCGATTGGCTATCCACCCATCGGGCAATTGTAGACTGCAGAAATGGGAAAATAACCTTTGTAGATTATCCAGAGCTGACTTACGTTACTCCTCAGAAGAGATCACCAATTATCTTGGCCCTCCGAGCCAATAAACTTATCAATAAAGGATGCGAGGCATTCCTAACATTTGTAACCACCACGGAAGCTAAGGTGGCTAGATTAGAAGACATTCAAGTAGCTCGGGAGTTTCCTGACGTTTTCTCAGAAGATTAACCTGGTTTGCCACCAGAAAGGGAAGTCTCATTCACTATTGACCTTGTTCCGAGTGCCGGACTTGTTTCCAAAGCAACCTACAGAATGTCCCCCGTAGAACTGAAGGAATTAACAATAATACATCGGTCGAAAATGGCATTATAGGCTGACATCCCTTTAATCACCATGAAGTTTGCCATAAATGTGACGATCTTAGGAGGGGTACCGAGAGTGATCAACAGGCTCAGGGCTCCCTCGGGATAAGTTGCCTGGCTATTGAACCCACAGAGAGGGGTTCAAATTGGGCGTAGCTTAGATGGGTTTTCACCCATTTTTAAGAAACACTCATACGCCAAAACATCAGGGGCACTACCATTGTCCACTAATATCCTATCTACGTTACAATGGTTTATAGTAGCAGAGATTACAAGGGCGTCATCGTGCGGGGTGGCTACCCCTTCTAGGTCTTGGTCAGAGAACACCAAGGCCAGCTAGTTGTTCATCAGTGGGGCTTTAGGGGGCTCGAAAGCCCGGTAGGCTCGCTCAGTGATGCTTCCTTCCTTGACTGTTGTCCCCTCCTGAGGTGGATCCCTCTGAAATGACGTTGATGTGGATTCCATGGGGGCGATTGTCGATTTCTTTTGGGGGGACCCACGATCCTCCTATCGCTCAGCCACATACTGGGAGAGGTGCCCTTGGTGGATGAGACTCTCGATCTCATCCTTAAGGTGTTGACAATCCCCAGTGTGGTGGCTGTGGTCATTGCGGAACTAGCAGGGATTTCGACGACTGCGACGTCGGGGGTCAGCCTTCATTAGCTCAGGTCGGTGAAGAAGACCCGAGTCCTTGATTTCTTAATAGATCTCGTAGTTAGGAGTAGACAAAGGAGTGTACCGCTTGAACTTATGGGGAGGTTCCCTGCGGTCTCCATCTCAATTTCTCCTTTTCCCTGGCCTGAGGCTTGCTCGGAAGGTCGTTTCTTATCTTCCTCTCATCCCAAGCTTGCTGGATCTCGACAAGCATTGAGGAATTCTTCACACTCTGCATGATGCAGAGCCAGGGTCACCAAATCGGCAAGAAAGGAGGGAGGGTGGAGTACCAACTCTCACTGGAGATTTTTATCTCGGGTGCCTCCGGTCAATGTGGTGATGGCTGAGGCGACATCCAGGCAGGGGATGCGCAGGGCTTCCGACTTAAAGTGGTTGATGTAAGCCCATAGCTTTTCCCCCTATGCCTATTTTAGTACCAGTAGTCCCGTGATTGACCTTGGAGGGCCATTGTCGGTGAATCTTTCCTTGAATAGTCACCCGAACTGTCTGAAATTATGGATGCTGTCGGGGGCGAGAGCTCGAAACTAGGCTTGAGCGCCTTGGACCAAAGTGGTCACAAACGCTCCACACTTGATAGCTTCGGACAATCCATGCAGGGTCATTAAGGCATCAAAGCTATCATAATGGTCAACTGGGTCACCCTAGCTGTCATAGGACTTAAGGTCGACAGTGAAACTCTCGGGGAGACTTTGGCCTTCAAGATTTCACTGGAGAACGGGGATTGCTCCTCGTCATCCTAGGTGGAGTTCTTTTGTAGGGTGCGAAGGGTGCGCTCCTATTCGGTGAAACACCGCTCAAAGTCTCACAGGCAGAGGGACAACTCTGGTTGCCGTGGAGCTGTGGGACTGTTAGTATGTCCCCAGCAGTTGCCTCGTCGCTCCAACGGCGTCTATTTCCAAGTGTTGCTGAAGTAACCCAGATTTCCTTCCTCGCGGATTGGAGGAAGCTTCTGGCTTCAGAGGCGGGATTTGCGAGGGCCTGTCTAGCCCATTGCGAATGAGTCACCCACCTTGGAGGGTGAAGTGGCCTCTGGCCATTTTTCGAGAGGCTTCTGCTCGGGGGGGACTCACCCAAGGAAGCCACGACCTCTCCTCCCTGGCCACTTGGGTCCTCATCAAATCGATGAGGATATCCAACTTGGCGTTGAGGGTCTAGAGGGCATCGAGATTCTTGGGAGTGGGTTGCCCCCCTACGGTCGGTAGAGGTAAGGCATTAGCTTGATTATTGGCATTGGAGAGGGGGCTCGTGGAAGAGCGGGAGGGCATATGTTCCCCCTCCGCGGTCGCTGATGCCTTTCCTTTGTCATCGACATTTCTCCTACTGGAACTTTTTCGCACCATATTATCTCTTTGTACATTTCCCACAGACGACGCCAGATGAAGAGGGGTGATCTTGCGCTGGATCTTAAGCCACACAATCTTGGATCGGCCCTTATTGTCGCCACCACAGTCGAAGGATCTACAAGGTAGGAAACATATCGGAGTTCAGACAAAAGTATCATAAGCCCAGAGGGCCTCGACGAGGCGATCTGGCCAATCAGAGTAATGATGAGATTTACAAGTTTTCTTGATGATTCTTATGAGATTTTTATTTGTGACTTCAGCTTGTCTATTTCCTTGTGGGTAATATGGAGATGAATGATGCAAGTTAATGCCGTATTTACCATACATATTGCGGAGCTCCTGCAATGTGAACTGTGGCCGATTGTCGGTGACGATGTCATGGGGGATACCGAACCTGGCGAGGATGTTGCACTTGATGAACTTCACCACCGTTAATGCCTTGACTTCCATGAATGCTTCAATTTCCACCCATTTCATGAAATACTTTGTAGCGGTGAGGATGAAAGACTTTCTGTGGACTTCGCCGATTCTATCTTCCAAAGGACCGACTACATCGAAAGCCCACATCGCGAAAGGCCAGGGAGCTATGAGAGGGTGGAGCGAAGATGAAGGAGCGTGAACCTTGTCCATGGAGTTGGCATTTAGTATAGTGACGGACATAACAGGCACAGTCCTCGTGCATGGTAGGCCAGTAGTATTGCCAAAGGAGTTTCTAAGCAAGCATGCAACCATTTACGTGGCCACCACATTCACTAGAATGCACAGCTTCAACCACTGCGGGAGATTCGGTCTCATCGAGACAATGGAGGTACACTCCACTAAGGGACTTACGATGCAAGAGGCCTCCTATGATAGCAAAATGCTCCGTGGCTCGATGAATGGCTCGTCGGTCGGGAGCAGTAGCATATTCGAGGAAAGATCCATCCCGAAGATAGTTCTCGATGTCAAAGAACCAGGGATTGTCATCCTCGAGGTCGATTTTCGGCTCATGAGCGATGGCATGGACTTGAAGGGAGGAGTCTGAAAATTGTTGGAACCACGGATCTGAGTATGAGGGGGTGTGCATCCTTTGCACCATAACAGAAGCTGATGACTTTTTGCAGGGAATTGGGAGAGAAGATGCTAGAGAAGACAGAGCATCAGCTAGAATGTTTTGGGCCCTTGGAATGTGCACTAGGGTTAGCTTCCTAAACTGTCGGACTACCTTGCCGACCAAGTCTTGGCAGGGCTTTAGCTTCAAGTCCCAGGTTTGATACTTGCTGAGGGACTGCCAGAGTATAAGCTGAAAATCTTCGATGATTCGGAGCTCCTTAACTCCGAGTGCCAGTCCCATTTTTAAGCCCATAAGGAGTGCCTCATATTCGGCCATGTTATCCATGGCATGGAAGGTTAATTGACAAGCACGTGGGATCATAACATCTTTTGAGGATTGGAGGACAGCTCCAATTCCACAACCCTTGTGGAGAGGGGGATTTCTGCAGCCCACCTAAGAGCGGTCGAACTAGGTCCAGTGAGACCAAACGAGGCACAGCTTGCCTAAGTGACAGCCCACAAGGCCCACTTATCATGAAAGCCCAATAAGTTCACTCAGAATCAAGCACCTCTTAGGTGGCCACTAGGCTCCGCGGTCCAAGCATTGGTCCGGTCAGAGGAAGATTCATGCCCAAGCTACGTCCCATGTCAGGATAATGGCTGGCGCCCCACACCCACTCGACCGAATTACACCCGAGCTATGCCTATCGCCCAGATAGGAGCTGGCATCCTCCATGCTTGGGTCGACCGATGGGTGCTTATCCATGTTGCCATTAAAAGTCCGTTATGAGTAGGAGTTTACGAGGATAAGAGAGGCCAAGAGTCCTCAAGGCTATAAAGAGCCCACGATGAGGACGTAAAGAGTTCACGTCGAGGATGTAACCTCCACCCAAAATCCTCCGCTTACAGGACTCATGAGACTGGCGCACTATTTAAATCAGGGACTTCCTCTGGCAAAAGGTAAGGCCTGACACGCCTAAACTCCCTGAGCAGGAACTTCCTTACCACCTTAGTGGAGAGGGATCTCGTGCAACCTCTTCCTCCTCCCCTCACAGCTTCCACCACTACTCTGCTGACTGAAGCATCGAAGGGTTTTTCCCCAGGGAACCATCCCTGGGCCCCCTGATCCGTTTCCCTTCCTTGCAAATCTCAACGCGGTGATCACTTGCTCTAGCTCAGGACCAGCGCAAGATCGCCCTTCTTCATTTGGTGTCGTCTATGGGAAACAATCAAAGAGCCAATATGGTGCGAAAGAGTACGGGGAGGAGGTCCGCCGGTGAATTTGGAAACGGTCGAGGAACTTCTTCTGGAGATCCACCCAGTCAATGACGAAATTGGGCTTGAGGCGGGAATACCACTAGAAGGCAGTTCCCGTAAGTGAGGTGGCGAAGTAGCGAAGGAGATAAGACTCATCCAACACGAGCTCGCCCATGGCCGTAATGTAGTAGGCCAGATGCTCGTGTGGAGACCCATGTCTATCAATTTTTTGTAGCTTTGGCAGTTTGGCATACTCTGGGGGAAGCTTCTTGAGCTGGTGGTGCAGTGGATAGGGGACACTGTAGAGATCTACAGTCGCGACCCCTTCTCCGAACTGGGCGAGCTTAGTCTCAACGATCTGCTCGATCATTTGGCGCTGTGCCATGAGATTCTCTAGCACCGGCGTGTTGTATGGCCGTGGTTGAGCCTCGACCAAGGGCGTGCCAAACCCAATAATTGTCAGGATTCGGGCAGCTACCGCTGAGGCGTTAGCACCACTTTGCCCATCTGGCGGGGCTGGAGCTTCCATTGAGGGCCCAGTGGGCGGCTGAGGACGAAGGTCACGTTCCTGAAGCAAGTCTTGCAGGAGGGCCTTCAAATGCTAGTTCTCCTTCATGAGAGTCTCAAGAGTTGCCTCTTGGACTTCACCGACTGGAGGGTCATTACTGACCGACTCCGCGTTGATGGGGGTGGCACGCTCCTCAGTGGGAACTTCCTCTGCTCGTATTGATGTCTGAGGCCCGGTAGAAGTACTGACCTGGCCGACTGAAGCCGGCAGCTGAGTCGGGTTGTGCGATCTCCTGAGTTGAGCTATGGGCTGGTTCAGATCGTCAGTCTGAACCTCAGGCTGGTGCCCGACGGTGTAACACGTGAACACTCTAACCACGTCGTTGAGAAGCTAGACCGCCCGCCTCTCCTGAGAATGCTTCTTGTGACGGTCGGGTGTCCCCAGCCTATCGAAGAGCGAGGTACGCTGCAGAGGAGTCTCCATCACGGCATCTGCCTGAGGAGAACTTGGGACCAGATATTGGCGGGGCCCGAAACGAGCCTGTCTCTATCTCCGCCTATCTGTGCGAGAGGCGATGAGGGGCAGGGTGCCGCTAGATGGCGTGACTATCGGGTCAGTCACACCTTGCTTGGCGTGACGCCTTAATGCTCGAAAGGGGTTGCTAAGATGCGCCTCCCGGACAGCTTGAGCTTCCTCCGGGGTGACCCAGATCCTTCTCAAGTTAGATTGTTGATCTCCCTCATCCTTATTCCTTCGACAGGACTTGGGAGCCTGGATGTCAAACCGGTGCTGGTGCTTTTGGGCCGTTGCCGAAGCGTTCACCCCTTTGAGTTCCGCCTTGTCTTCCCGCGTTCGACGCAAGAGACTAAAGCTGTTGGTAGTAGGGACCGTAGAGACGATCCGTTCTGCAGGTATTATGGGTTCACCCCTGTCCAGGCGAATCCATAAGTCCCTGACAAGAATGGTCTTACTGGACTTACTGGTGGCAGCAGCGGGTCGCTTGCCCTTACGGCTGCAGCGCTGCTCCTTTTGGGGAGCCGAAGATGATTCTGCTCCGAGGTAGTAGACAGAGAAAATCCAGCCTACGAGTGCTGGTGGCACAGGACCATTCATCGGGAATGTCGGAACGGGCCCCCAAGACGCGAGGTTTGTAGTGAAGGCCGACGGCTGGGTGGCTCGAGTGTAGGCCTTTGCCCGAGCCGACAGTAGTGTTGCAGATGCTCGCAACGACGTGCTTGCACCCGGAGTTGTCACTGTAGGGGGTACCAGGGTGCTGGTGACCTATGGCCTTGAGCCTGAACTAGGAGCTGGCAGGACTGGAAGGCGCAATAGAGGGCGCTCAGTCCGTACCACGGTCGCCGCATCCCACAAAGGCAGACTCGTGCTGGGGATCGACATTGTCAGGTTGCAGGAGGGATGCCCCCAAGGTAGAGCCAAGGGATCCAGGACCTGACGTGGACCACTCCTACCAGACGTCATCTGCGGGAATCCCCGGGGTTGTACGTCCGGTCTGGATGCTAGGAGGCCTCGTACCAGGGGTTGGGGACCCGGGCGAGGCAGTCGCTCTTCTGAGGTTCAGGGCGGGGAGCCCAGACGGGGTGCTAGGGAGCCCTACCCCCGGGCTAGGAGGCCTGTGTGGGGAGCTGGCTCGGTGGGAGCTCGGGGTTGATGGCCCGAGCAGAGTGCTGAGGCCATGCATGTTTTTATGCTAAGTCCATAATTGAATGTCTGCGCATGTGTTAAGTCCGTGCAAGTTTTGGACTTAGATTTATCCTGCTCGATGTGTTGTTCGTTTACAAGTCCGTGCACATTCTTTGTTGCATCGAGCATTAAGTCCGTGCATGTTTTGTCTCCACTTCACAAAGCCCGTGCACACTGTGCATCTGTGTTTACATGAAGTCCGTGCATTCCTTGTTTTCATACATTTGCTTTAAGATTAAGCCAAAGTCCGTGCAAACTTTCCAGTCCATGCATGTTTCACCAAGGCATTCTGAAGTCCATGCATTTTTCACAAGTCCATGCACATCTTCTCATCAAGTCCATCCATATTTCAAGTCAAAGCAAAGTCCATGCGTAAGTCTTGGTTGTTTGAAAACCAAGTCCGTGCACGTTTCTGCGAAGTCCATACATATGTCTTGGTTGTTTGAAAACTAAGTCTATCCACGTTTCGACAAAGTCTGTGCACACTCTAGTCCGTGCATGTTTCAACAAGTCCGTGCATTTCTTCAGCAACGAAGTCCATGCATATTTCTTTGAAACTAAGTCCGTGCATCTTTTGTATCTGAAGTCTGCACAAACTATTGCAAGGTCCGAGCATATAGAACTCTGTGTACATCTCATGTCCGTGCACATTAAACCCCGAGCACTTCATGTCCGTGCACATGATATCCCGTGCATCTTTCTCACTATCTTCAAAGTCCTTGCACTAATACACAAAGCCCGTGGACTTTAAACCCCAGGCACATTTCTTCATCAACAAAGTCCTTGCACGTATACACAAACCCCGTGGACATCAAACCCTGTGCAAGTTTCTCATTGAGACAAACCATTTGCATTCCTTCATAGAGTCCGTGCACGTCAAACCCCATGCAGACTCTTCACTGTTAAAGAAGTCCGTGCTCAATTCAAGTCCGAGCACATTTTGAAGACCTTGCATTTTTGCTTGATCAACAAGTCCGTGCTCAATTCAAGTCCGAGCACATTTTGAAGTCCTTGCATCTTTTGCTTGTAAATAAGTCCGTGCACTTTGTGCACATTTTAACATGTTAACCCCGTGCATATTTCTCTTCTCTGTATATGAACATTATGATAACTGGGTGATGGTTAAATTTGATAGGGATTCGATTATTTTGTGGAACGTCAATCTGAAGAGGGGCTAGGGCACATGATCCGAGAGCCCTTGTCCCTGACACATGACAGAGAGACTTGATTTATTCTGGAAGACTCCCAGGGGCAAGAAGCGTGGCCTCCACACTCCATCCTCCCTGCAACCTCATATATATACTGCTGGAGCTCGTACTAGGCAGAAGTGAAGGACAGAAGAAAAAGTACACAATCGATATCCTTCTTCCCTGTTGAAGAAAAGCTTTCCATCTGAGAAAAGAGAGAAGAGTTCAAAAAGAGAAGAGAGAGCCAGATTAAAGAGTTTGATCCGTTGTGGTCTCTGCTTCTATAGAAGCTACATTATCTTTTGTTTTGAGAAACTCGGTTGATTATTTTTCTGTTTCTTCATCTTTGAATTTGCCTTTCATATAGTCTTGTTACCCTATGAGTGTGTTCAGAGGAAGGGAGAAGATCTCTGGTTTCCCTCAATTGTATTGGAGGAAGAGAGGATTGTCCCTTTGGTTTGTAAGCTGCTGGGAGCAATTTACTAAGTTTCCCTTTGCGGTGTGCAAAGGAATGGAGGTAGTTCCTCCAGTTGGTGTTCTACTTCTGGTGGCCAAAAGTTCGAGGAGGGTGTTCCTCGAGGGTAAGTTGTTCATCAGTATTCTATTAGCAGACTGAGTCTACTGTGATCTTGTTGTATCTAGCAAGGAAGCCTTACTCCGTGGAGTAAGGGGTGGATGTAGATTGCGGGTAGCAATCGAACCACCTAAAAATCCTCTGTCTCGTGTGGTTTATCGTCTCCGTTCTTTTTCTTGAATGCTTGCACACCTATCGCTCGATCAATCTCTTCTCTGATAGTCCTCATGTTCTCAATTGTTGGATCCTATTGCCTATGGCATCTTGAATAGTTTAAGTTTGACCAAATTGGGGGCGATCTATTCAACCCCTCCCCTTCTAGCTCACCTTCCGCTTAGTCTATCAACCATTAATAATCCTTAAGAATTATGTGCCATACTTGTGGACACTAATTCTATCTACCTTGCAACGATCAGCGGCTCCCTCAATTCAACATGGAGGCCACGAAGAAACTGCTCTGTCTTCAATACTTCGTTTGCTAGCACATGGGGTGCATAACGGCCCAATTCCATAAACCTGTTTCGATATTCAAGCACCGACATTCCTCCCTGGATGAGCTGTAAAAACTGGTACATTTTA
The DNA here is from genome assembly GCA_024336825.1 of Amorphophallus titanum. Taxonomy (NCBI): domain Eukaryota; kingdom Viridiplantae; phylum Streptophyta; class Magnoliopsida; order Alismatales; family Araceae; genus Amorphophallus; species Amorphophallus titanum. Next base: position 369,236 of record JANBPO010001371.1, on the reverse strand, counting down.
TCCATCTTGAGGTAAGCCGGGCTAAAGGTGAGTTCGAAAGTGGCAACAAACTCAGCCCACGAAATCTGTCAGAGCGGGCGGGACTGGAAAGAAATCTCCCATTCCATATTCCACCATGTCAGCGCCTCACCCTGGAGCTGAAAAGTGCCGAGCATCACCTTTTCATCTTCCGCGCATTCCATAGAGCGAAACACCCGCTCGGTCACGTCCAGCCATACCCTGGCGGCATCTGGATCAGTTTGGCCTTCAAAAGTCGACGGATGAAATAACAAAAATTACTTCAAAGCACGTCCACGACTGCCAGGCGCATCCTCTTGAGCCGAAATGATGGGAGTCGGAGCAAGAATATCCTGAGGGACACTGCTTGGTTCCTGAGGAACTGGGACTCTCCAACGTCAAGGTGGCATCTTGAAATAGCTAGCAAACACAGATAATAAATAGAAAATTCATTAATCATACGGAAAACATCCTAAGCCAGCAATAGACGGCACAAATGGGCACATTCTGGACAATTGCTGTGCAATTTCAATTCCTTACACGATTCCTCAACACCACTCTGATACCAACTGTAATGACCCAGAGCTCCGGATACCGATAACCCATATTCTTCCCCAGAACGAGGACGAGTAGAAGGCCGTGTGTTATCCTCTTGGCTTTCACTTCGGGGTCTTTTCTCAGGAACATTAACTCCAGTAGGGCCGCACCTAGAGAGGTCTCTCGCGGGAAAACCCCATCCTCTTGGCCATTGGCTTGATCTGCAAACAATAAAGGGTTTCAAGTGATGAGTATCTCAAGCTGTAGAACATGGAAATAAATAACAGAAGCAAGGCGAAGCTAGGGAGTCAAGCAAATACTTGGTACCCCTATGTCTCTCTCAGGTCTCAAGATGAGCTGCTCAGGTTTCAATCGTAGAGCGTAGGCCACCTTGTTCACAATGTCCAAGATGGCATTAGGACTGGCAGCCATCTTCAAGTCTGAAATGTACTCTACTGGACCTGCACAGCCCACTGCATTAATCACATGGGCTTTCCACTTTGCAAAAGCATTGCCAACAAATGCCCCCTCAGGGACCGGCTGTGATAATTGGGACTTACTCCTTAGACTACAGGAAGCCCTTAAATCCTCCCACTAGGAGTAAGTCGTCGAAGACCCAGGGGCCACCCTCAAGCAGGAGGACCTAGATGTCGAGGCTGCCACTAACGTGCCCCTCAAGGGCTTCAGAGCCCCAGCATACTGACTCCTGTCAATGGGAATGGGGAGTCCCTCCTCCCTCCAATGGATCTCAATCTCCCTGATGGCTCGAGCGGCTACGGAGAAACGGGACCTGATGAAGCCTGAGTCAAGGAACAAGGGAGGCAGGTCCTCCCTCCTCAGGCATCTCTCCTCGGCAGCCCGGATGGTATCGCCGCACTGTTTGAATACATTATTGACTTTGAACCACCTGTGCGCGTAATGTATGTCGAAATGGCTCTTGCGTGTTTGTGTTGGAATCGAGTAGTCTTCCTTTACGTCACGGTAAAGGAAGGCCTGCCAAGCTGGTGCAACTAGATGCACATCCCTCTATTTGTACTGTCGAAGAGCCATAGGGAAATCCACATTTAGAGGGATGGCTTGGTCATACTCGAAATTCTGGACAAATCGATGTGGATAGTAGGGCTCAAGGACTGTTGTGTTGGAGCGGCGGTAAACTAGAACACCGGGCTGTATGCCGACGACCCACTCAGCTAGCACGTGGGAGGAAGGCAGAGCCCACGAAGACAGTCTGCAGGCAAGTGAATCCTCCTGCCGCTCTAAATAGGGGCGATAAAGGTGGGAGTTATGGTTGAAATCCAGACTCTCGTCTCTCCCAGTGTGGAGGAAAGACAAAGCACGACGGGCACTAGCCAACTGCAAGACGGCATCTTGATCCAGGTGACTAGCAAAAGCAAAGATAAGTGGAGTTGCTGCATTGTCGATCGACGTCCTCTGGGAGAGCTCTGGCAAAAGCAAACCAACCTACACAACCTGGGTTGGGGCGGGTCGTGCGGGTCGGGGCGACAAGCATCGGGTCGGTAAACCATGGCGCCTGGGTTGATGCCTTTTGTGCGCTGGCGAATCAGAGGACGATCCGTCCTGGGCTGTCTGTTGCGTGCCACAGTTGCCGGGGGGCCGTTACATGCGTTGTAGAGGCCTAACCGAAGCGAGCCTGTTGTAATGGGCCCTTTATGGGTCGAGCCGATTTTACCTCCTCACTAGGCCCCCACTCTCAAATGCTAAGCACTTCTTTGGGATCTGAGAGACGAGTTCGAGAGGGTGTGCTCCTAGGAGGCTTTCCTTGTATCATTTGGGCCAGTGGGCCCAAACTCATACTTGGTGCGCAAGGCACCCTCGGTGGTGGCAGGCGATGTCACAGTAATCATGATGCAGGCCACTTTTGTCTGGGGGTGTGGGTGCGAGCGGTCGTCTGAGTTCAATGATCGTACACTGATGGTGACATGCGTCTTTTCTCTTTCCGTGTGATTTCGAAGTGGTCGTCCCGCTTTTGGAAGTTATAAGAACCACCACAGGGCCCCCCAAGGAACCCTACCTACTCGTCTAGTGCTTGCTGAAGGTGTTAGTTGCTCCTTCATTGACTTTCTCCTTTCTTGGTGAGGGTTTCCCCCCTTCTACTATTTTCTGGAGTCATGGCGCCTCGCAGGAGGACCCTTCGTGTTAGCTCTGCATCTTCCGCTGAGGAGGTGGGAGCTGGTCGTGGCGGTGTCTCGAGCACTTTGAGCGCCGGTCCCAGTCATCCTCGCTCCCCATCGCTAGTTGCTTATAGAGTAGTCCACGGACTGTGGGAGGCCTTCCAGATTCTCTCTAATTTTGACATTTTCTTCCCGACCGTTGATGATAGCTTGTGGAGCCGTCCTCATGTTGGTATCAAGGTCCACATAGAGTCCTTCTGGGCTGGCTTTCGCCTTCCTGTCCCTTCCTTCTTTGAGTCGGTCCTTTACTACTACGGTCGGTGCCTAGAAGATCTTTCCCCCAGCTCTTAGCGTATCCTATTTGGCTTTGTTTTCATCTGCAACCAAGTCTCGGTTGCTCCGAATATCTTCCTCTTCCGATAGTTCTACAGCCTTCAGTGCTATCCTCCGATACGATGTCTTTTTATTTCCAGGCCAGGAATGATCGAACCCTTGTTCAGATCACTTCCTTAGTGTCCAACATCAAGCGCTGGTCTGAGTGCTTTCTCTTCATCACCAAAGTCAGGGGCAGTGGTCATCCAAGTGACTGGAGCTTTGCTGCGGGCTCTCGTCCTCTTAGGGCTGATAGGCTGCCCAAACCTATTACTGAGGAGTCCAGGCGATCAAAGGCCTCCTTCGCTTCCAACTCTTTGACGCTGATATCAAGCTGACCCTAGCAGTGCTTCGGGAGCTGGGGTTGAGCCCCCCATTATCCCAGGGTACTGACTTCGTCATTTCTTGTGCCTCCTTGGTTGCTTGTCGAGCTGACCCTTCCAATGCCATTCCGCAGGTGTGTCAGAGTCGTCCGAGCTGCGGTACGAGACGGTTGAGCTACTGCTACACCCTCCTCGCCCTGTTGACCACATAGAGCCAGGCACCGACTAGGTGACCACTGCCACTCCTCGAGAAGCTGTCGTCATAGCGCCGGGGCGCTTGCCGTATTCGCTCCCTATGGCGCTACCGACAGAGGGCTCGTCCGTAGTGCCCGCGACCAACGTTGGTTAAAGCGTCCGTCGGGACACCCCCGAAGGAGCAACGAGAGGTCAAGGTGGATTCTGTCATGTCGGGCGGTCTGCATATCCGGGTGAACCTGGATGAGGTGGCGACGTTGGATTGCCAGTGTCGCCAGAAAAGAGGAAGAAGCCGACTGCCGGGGTGAGCCGCAAGGTGCCTTCTCCCCCTTGGTCTGTGACTTCGTCAGCAGTGACACCGGTTGAGGAGCCAGCTCCTGCTCCACCTGCTCCGATCCCTGTAGGGGGTGTTCTGGATAAGGTCAAAGCGCCTTGCTCAGATGTGGTCGCTCGCCTCATGCCACCATAGGGTACGGGAGTGTCGTCTAGGTATGACCATCTTTCTGGAGTTCATCTCAACACTTCGTGGATGATTCTCCTATATCCTCTCCAACATTCTTCGGGACAGGGGAGGTGCTGCCACAATTTTATTTGAATTTTTCAAATAAATATGTGAATAAATCCATGTGTATCGGGCAAATGGGTAAGCTTGTAGAAGGTTTATTTTCATCAGATTTATCCATTTGAGTATGAAATGCTTTACAAGGTAGAGGTGTCGACTCTTGTTTTTATAGGGTTCTGCTCGTTGCTATGTTCAGTAGAACAAGGTAGGAGTGTCGACTCAGAGAGTCGACTACTATTTTTTTGGTGTTCTGTCCGTGGCTTTCTTCAATAGAGCTTAGAAGAAGAGTCGACACTAGGTGTCAACTCCTCATCCGCATTGGCCTTTTCCTTGTGGCTACACAGTTTTAAAGGATAGGAGATTCGACTCTATGAGTCGACTCTTTCCGACACGCGTGTTTTCCACTGGTTCGCTCCGGCTCGAAATGCCAAAAAATTCCTATCATATTGTGCCTAAAAATGATTGGTCCTTTACTGAATATTCCTTCCATGTGTCCCTTATTTCATCTTGGTATAAATACCTTGAGATTAGGGCGTCTTTTCCAAGGGGGAGAAAGTGTTTTCACATCTTATCTTGTTCATTCTATGCAGGGGAGCGTGTGGCTACGAACCTGCCTCTTCCCTTTCGATTTGTTGGCTGAAGATCGATGATATGAGGTGGAAATCATCATCCATTACCTGTTCATGCTGAGAGCTACGTGTTTTGAGCAAGGGGAGTCGTAGATGGCCATCCAATCCCTTGGAACTTCAAGCCATTGTCTCTGACTCTGTGTGAAGGGAAGCTGAAGCTACATTAGACGGGTTGAAAGGGGGAGCAAAATCATTTAAATGCTTCATTCTATGAATTCTACAATTGGCTTTGCTTATTTTTGAATATCTTTTGTATATCCGACTCAAGATAACAACTCTCATGTGTGCCGCAACTCGAGCGGTGTGTGTGTGTGTGGTTGTGCGGCCAATCTCGGCTGTATGTGTGCGCCTCACTCATAGTGGAGCTTAATCCTCACTCTGTGAGGGGCTGACGTAGGGGACACGGTTGTGGACCCAAACCACCTAAAAATCTTGTGTTCTTATATGTGGTTTATCTTGCTTTGTTGATCTCATGTGGGCTCTGCAGAAAATATGAATGAATCTTTTTATGGTCAAAAATTGACTGCCACCGCCTTCGTTGCTTTCACAAGTGTGATTCATATCGAGGCGAGTGAGAGTGGTTGTTCATCACTATTGCTTGTATATTCTGTGCTCATTTTTTGAGGGGTGTTAGACAGTTTATTTTTATTGTCAAAATTTTTATAGGTAATCAATTCACCCCTCCCCTCTTGATTACCATTCACCTGGGTACAATAGCCTCCCACTGTGTCAGCTCGAGTCTGGGCCGGGAGGAAAACTAGCTAGAGGACATGACATAGCACAGTCAGTCAATGTGTGCACATGTGATTGGAGACTTCAGACGAGTGCTGACGAGCATGACCCTGACTAGACCCTTGTCATGTGGTTACTTGTATGGTGTCTCAGTTTCCACCTGGGGCGAGCAGGGAAACACCTGGGGCACAGACTAAGTCGTCAGTGGATGCATCTGGCCTTAATTCTCGTGGGCAGGTACTCCCGTCATATGACATGTGACTCTCGTGACTCGAGGTTAAGTTTCCCATCTACGAGGTGTGATTTTACATGTAGTTCTCACACGTTTCCCAATGTAATAGTCTAGGGTTCTCCATAGGGTAATCGTGGTCTTCCCCTAGACAGTGTAGGGTTCACAATGGTGAGGTTGTGACTTTTTCCCTCAGACCGCGTGATCTTGGGTTGGCCTTCGCTAGTGAGGGTGGGCCTTCACAACAGAGCTGTCATGGCATTTCTTTTGGTAGCGTAGCCAAGGTTTTTCCGTTAGTCTAGTGGTCCCCCAGCTGAGAGATTGGGGTTTGCTTTTCATGCTATAGGAGTAATTTAGAGAGCCGGGGTTCGGTCTGCTATTGTTGTTCTGTTTCTACTATGACGGTTATAGCTACTGTTGTTATTTTTGCTAGTGTTGTTGTTACTACCGTTGTTTTGTGGTAGTGTTCTACGAGACCCCTACTAAGCCAATAAGATGAGGCTCACCTCTGTCTTTTTAGGTGTAGCAGTTTCTCCTCGAGGTTTAGAGGTGCAACACAGAGGTTAAGTGTGCACTCGGTGTTAGAGTACGTTTCTTTTCCCTATAGATTGTACTTTATTGGACTGGACTTTTTAATTAGTTATTTATAATCAGAAGGTCTAATACAACTGCTTGTGGACTTTCTAAGAACAACTATCACATTGAATTCAAGAATAACTCTAATAACTCCTATGACTTGGACATTTTTTTGCAGCAAATGGCCTTAAAGGTGTACTTGGGAGAGTGCACACCATTTCATGGAAATGATGTGGACCCACTCTACCAAGATACTAGTAAGGTGAGAAAATTTATTTATGCAGGAATAGCAGTACAAACAAGGGATGGAGCAACCTGACTAGCATCGGATAGAAGGACATTGCAGCTTATCATGCTTAAGATGTCCCTTTACAATAAGTGAAAGCTCAGCCCAATTTGTCCAAAATTAAAAGGAAAGCAAGGTACAGGCCCATTTGGCCAGCGCATCTGCCACATTGTTGCCCTCTCGAAGAGTGTGCATCACTAAGATTTGTAGGTAATTGGGAAGTTGCATGATATCATGAATAATAGGGAGTAGGCACCAAGGGCAAGAGAAGGTCCTCTGGATAATCCCGATGAGCATAGCAGAATCTGATTCGAGGTTGAAATTGGATAGCCCATAAAACTCACACAAACGAAGCCCATCATAGATAGGCAGCGCCTCTACCTCCATGCTTGAGCAGGAGGTATGGCATCAAGCGAAGGCCCAAATGATATCACCAGTAGAGTTGCGCAACACCCCACCGCCACCAGCAATTCCTTTACTCCTCTTAAAAGCCCCATCCACGTTAAGCTTGAGGCAAGGATATGGTAGACAAGCCCACCTAACAATGACTGATTTTGCTAGGGAAAAAAATGGTGGAGACACGTGCCACCTGTGCAATGCCTGAGAACATCGTCGAGGCAGAGTGGAAGAGGTACAAGGAAGCAACAAAGTGAGAGAACGAACATGGGCCAACACCTTATGAACAATATTCTGCACTGACATTGGGTGGCCCTCATGCCTAGCAATGTTCCTCGATTGCCAATGCTCCCAGGTAGTGGTAGCCACTATTGTAAGGGAAATGGTGCCATGGGTAGAGGTGGGACTGAGGAGGTGAATAATGGCTGAGATGTCAGGGTCCGCTCCTAATGTTATCTAGTTAAGACAATAGAGGAAGCCGTTAAAGAAAGCCTAAACAGCAGACGCCGTGACCCCAGTGAAGAATAGAGGGCCAGCAGTTTCAGAATCTCCATTGGGGCAGCAAAGACATTTAGAGCAGAGTGCAATACCACACCTTCGAATTTGATTATCAGTAGGCACAACACACTATTGAATTTTCCAGAGCAAGATGGCCCATTTCGCAGGGATAGGGCCCTTCAAAATGTTCCTTCAAAAACTAGGCTAGGTGCAAGTGGAAGAATGAAAGGAGAGGTGAGCAGACTTAGCTGAGAAGGCGCCACTCGCCGTGAGGCACTAGATCCAATGGTCTTGAACGGCATTGCTAATTAAGATAGCAGAAGAGATGGACAGAGGGGTGTTCCTATATGCTAGCAGCAATTGGGGGTGAAAAGGGTCCGATAGGACCTGCATGATAGAGATCATTTTGCGGTTGATGGCTGCCCATTGTCCTTCCAGAATGAAAGATTTGAGAGGCTGGTCCCCAGCCATTTGTCATACCAGAAATCCGGATTAGATGAGCGAGGATCGATGATGACTATGTGGTGTTCATATATGAGTTGTGCAGCTCATAACCACACCAATCTATCTGGAGATTTATTGCACAAGAATGAAGCTTCAAAATAATGGATCCCCCCAGATATTTAGCTCGAAAGAAATAAGCCCACAAACGGGATGTGGAGATGGCCGACCATAGAAGTTTCATGCGCAAAGTCAACTACATGTCATATAAGGAGATAACGCCTAGGCCACCGGAATTGATAGGTGAGCAGATTTTATGCAAGGCCTCCCAATGTCTCTTCCTCCGACCCTCATGGAATCCCCAAAAAAGGTTGGATAATACTCGATTCACATCATTAATAGCAGTAGCAGGAATGGATAAAGCCATGATAGTGTAGATCAGAATAGCATTGAGGACATGCTTGATAAGCATAAGACAGCCAACAGTAGATAAAAATTTAGCATTCCACGCCTGAATCTTAGCATGAATCTTAGCAACCAGGTGCGCAAACAGCGATCTCTTAGTCCGACCCTCATAAAGCATGACACCCAAATATTTAATTGGAAGGAAAGTCCTTGAGAAACCGATCTGAAATTGAAATTAAGTGTGATAAATGAATAGTGATGCATATTAAAACTCATAAAAGTGTGTTATAACATTAATTATCATTTTAAATTACACACTTAGCAGTATGCAACATGTTCTTTCTTGGACCCATGCCCGTTGAATTTGTCAAACTTTGGCGGCTTGTTGATCCCCGTGGGAAGCCACTTGGTAGCATGCTAGGGTGGGTACGGGACCCTGTACACATCGAACGTGGCATAATCTCCTTCACCACATTCTGCAAGCTTCAATTCTATCATCTTTTCTATCATCAGATTGTTCATGGTGGTCGGGTCGACCGACTCAAAGTAAAGGTGTGCTGGCTGCAGGTACAATAAAGTTGTCGTTGGTGGAACTGGACGCAACAGCGGTGCTTGATGATATTGCGGTAGCACGGGTGGTAGCAGTAACTGGGATGGATGTTGCTGAATAGTAGCTAGACTGTGCTCCACTGACTGGAAGAGAGTACAGGGCACTAGCAGACCAGTCGGGTTAGCTGTTTCCTGTGATGTCTCTGCCTACATTTCTGGCTGCTGGAATGGCGAGGCCTGCTTTGTCTTCTCATTCAATAATTTCTTTAGGAGTTCTATCTCCTGTCGATACTGCTACAACAGCATTATTACGGACGTATCCATGACAAACCCATTGGTTGGAGCTCCTGGTGTCTTGCTAGAGATTTCTTTGGCCTAGCTAGCTAGCTCAGACTCATCCTGCTCTGTAGTCACTACATTAGCGGTGATGGTGATCATTTCATCATTAACATGCTCCTTTCCTTCGGCTTGCAAAATTGCATCAGTTGTTTCATTTCTTATAGTAGTCAAGCCAGGCCTATTGGCCATCTTGGCAAGCTCCTCTGGCTGAGTCAGGAAAGCTCCGTATTGAGTGGTGACTCCTGCCATATTACAAGAATACACTTACAGCTTCTCCCCTTGTCATCTGACTTCTCTTTCAGGCTGGTGTGGGAATGCCAACTAGAGAGGGGTAAATTCGTAGCCCCAAAAGACATGCAGCACAGGATGGCCCAACTAGGCCCAATCTGACCCAACTAGGCCCAACTAGGCTGACTCTCAAAATGATAGCCCCATGATCAGGCCCACTTATCTTGAAGCCCAAATTCGCTCTGACCAACCCTTCGTAGGCAGCCTCTGAGCCCAAAAGTTTGAGTAACTATTGCTCAGGAAAGGCCCAATTGGCACCCGAGTGTAATTAACTAACGCTGCCTACTTCGCTCGGGAGAAACCCAAGTGCCCCATCAAACGATAATCTACACTCGGACCTCCAATGGGTGCGGTTTCTCATAGCGGGATGTTTATCTTGGCGATAGTTAAGTTGTAGCTCAGAGGAGGGAAGCTCTATGGGATAAGGGAGAGCAAGAGTCCTTTAACAATGGAAAACCCTCCACCCGACCGTAACGCCCCCTAGTCCCTCCGGCTTCCGGACCTCCGGTCAGAAAAGTAAGCAGCTATATAAACTCATGAAGACCCTCTGAAAAGGTATAGTGATCCTGAGTACTCAACACTACACTCACTAGTGGAGAGTGATCTCGTGCCCCTCACTTCCTCTCCTAATGCATTCCTTCCACCTACACTCTATCAGCTTGCTGACTTAAGCATCAGACATTTTTACCTGGGGTTTTAACCCCGAGCTCCTTTGGTTCATTTCCTACCTTGTAGATCCTCAATCGTGGTGACAACGACAAGGGCCAGTCCAAGATAGTGTGGCTCAGGATCTAGCACGAGATTATCCCTCATCATCTGGCATCGTCTGTGGGAAGCGCACAAAGAGCAAACATGGTGCGAAGAAGTTCCAGTAGGTGAAACGTCGATGACAAAAGAAAGGCACTAGCAACTATAGAGGGGGAGCATGAGCCCTCCCACTCTTCCACGGGCCCCCTCTCCAAAAATCAAGCTAACGTGTTACCCCTGCCGACTGTAGAGGAACAACCCACCCCTGGGAACCCCAATGCTCTCCAGACCCTCAATGACAAGTTGGACTTCCTCATCGACATGATGAGGACGCAAGTGGCTAGGGAGGAGAGATCATGGCTTCCTTGGGTGAGCCCCCCCTCCCCCGAGCAGAAGCCTCTCAACAAATGGCCAGAGGCCGCTTCACTCTCCATGGTGGGTGACTCATTCGTAATGGACCAAGCGAGCCCTCGTAAGTCCCGTCTTTGGAGGAGGAAGCTTCCTCAAATCCCCGAGGAAAGAAATCTAGGTTACTTCAGCAACCCTCAAAGGTGGACGCCCTTTCCGTGGAGCGGTGGGGCAACTGCCAAGGACATACTCATAGTCCCCTGGCCCCATGACAGCTGGAGTTGTCCCTCCACCTATGGGACTTCAAGCGATGTTTTGCCGAACAGGAGCGTGCCCTTCGCGCTCTACAGAAGAACTCTACCTATGATGACGAGGAGCAATCCCTGTTCTCCGACCAAATCTTGAAGGCCGAAGTCTCCCCGAGAGTCTCACTACTGACCTTCAAGTCTTATGGCAGCCAGGTGATCCGGCCGACCATTATGACAGCTTCGACACCCTGATGACCCTGTATAGAGCGTCTGACGCTGTTAACTGCCATGCGTTCGTGGCTACTTTGGTCTAGGGAGCTCAAGCCTGGTTCCAAGCACTCTCCCCTAGTAGTATCCACAACTTCAGATAGTTCAAGCGACTGTTCAAGGAAAGCTTCACTGACAACGACCCTCCAAGGTCAATTGTGGGACTGTTAGCACTAAAACAGGCACATGGAAAAAAGCTGTGGGTTTACATCAACCGCTTTAAGGTGAAAACCCTGCGCATCCCCCACCTGGACGCTGCCTCGGCCATCACCGCATTGACCGGAGGCACCCGAGATGAAAACCTCTAGCTAGAATTGGTACTCCACCCTCCCTCCTCTCTCGCCGATTTGGTGACCCTAGCTCTACGTCACATAGAGTGTCAAGAAGTTCGCAACACTTGTCGAGATCCAGCAAGCTTGGGATGAGAGGGAGATAAGAAACAGCCATCCGAGCAACCCTCGGGATAGGTGAAAAGGAGAAATTGAGATGGAGACTGCAGGCAGTCACCCCGGAAGTTCAAGCAGTATGCCCCTTTGTCCACTCCTGTGTATGAGATCTATCAAGAAATCAAAGATTTGGGTCTTCTTCGCCGGCCCGAGCCAATGAAGGTTGACCCCCAATGTCGTAGTTCCACAACGACCATGGTCACCTCCCTAGGGATGGCCAGCACCTCAACGATGAGGTCGAGAGTCTCATCAGCCAAGGGCACCTATCCCAGTACATGGCTGAGCGCCAGGAGGATCGCGGGCCCCCACAGAAGAAATCGACAACCACCCCCGTGGGGTCCATATCAACATCATTTTAGGGGGATCAACCTCTGGAGGTGACAACTGTCGAGGAAGGAAGTGTCACGCCGAGCGAGCCTATGGGGCTTCCGAGCCCCCCAAAGCTTCACCGACAAGCGACCAGCAGGCCTTGGTATTCTCCAACTAAGACCTAGAAGGGGTAGCCACCCTGCATGATGACGCTCTTGTAATCTTGACTAGTATAAACTATTGTAACGTAGACAGGATACTAGTGGACAATGGTAGCGCCCCTGACGTTTTGGCATACAAATGCTTCTTAAAAATGGGGAAAACCCATCTAAACTACACCCGATTTGAATCCCTCTCTGTAGGTTCAATGGCCATACGACTTATCCCGAGGGAGCCCTGAGCCTGGGGGTTACTCTCGGTAGCCCTCCTAAGACCGTCATGTTTATGGCAAACTTCATGTTGATCAAGGGGATGTCAGCCTATAATGCCATCTTCGGCCGAGGTATCATCAGCCAAATAAAGGTAGTGCCCTCCACCTACCACTAAAAATTGAAGTTTCCCACCAAATACGACATTGGGGAAGTTCAGGGTAGCCAGGCAATAGTTGGAAGGTACTATGTGATCTCGGTCGAAGCCTTAAGGCCAGAGGGAGAAAAGAAAGAGGTCGAGGGAGTCGAGGACAAACTGATGGCAGGCAAACCCAGTGGGGAGCTCCTGTCAGTCTTCGTCAAAGACGACTCGAACCTCAAAGTAGAAATTGAGGTGGATTTGCCACCCGATGCACAAGAGCAATACAAAGATTTTCTTTCCTAGTACATTCAAGTCTTCCCATGGTCTGATGAGGATCTTCCCAGAATTCTCGAAGAGGTGGTGATGCATAAACTCAACCTCGACCCATCGGTGAAACCTGTCCAGCAGCGGAGAAGAAGGCATACCCCAGAAAAATAGGCGGTCATTAAAGAGCAAATCAATAAGGGAAAGAAAATCGGGCTATTTCGTCTAGTCCTTTACCCAACTTGGCTCGCCAATGTTGTCCTAGTACCAAAGGCTTCAGGCAAGTGGCGAATATGTGTGGACTTCATCGACCTCAACAAAGCCACTCTGAAGGACTGCTACCCATTATCGAGCATCGACCAGCTGGTCGATTCAACCTTGGGTAATGAACTACTCAGCTTCCAGGATGCTTACTCTGGCTACCATCAAATCTGGATGAACCCAGAAGACACCAAGAAGACCACCTTTGTCACTAACTTCAACGTATACTGTTACACCTGAATGCCTTTCAGGTTGAAGAACGCCGAAGCCATGTATCAGAGGCTGATCAACCATATCTTCATGGACCAGATCGGGCGGAAGGTCGAGGCCTATATTAACGATATGCTCTTCAAGACACCCAAGGCTGAGGACCACTTGGTGCGGACACCCGAGCACATGAGCGGCCCGATTTAGGGAGCCGTCGGTACCACACACGGAGCACCACGCGAGCCACGACAGCGTCCCTTTGGCTCGGAGATAGTCTGGAGACTCCCCCTTGTGTAAACTTCTTTTGATGAAATAAAAGTATCATTTTCTCATTCATTTCTGATTTTAGAAATGAAATTATACTTGATCTGATCGACACGCTCGTTTACGACTCGTCGCGCTCCGAATTTTTCGCGTTGGGACGTGACAGCTGAAGTATGGACAGGCTAAGCATGCACTATCGCACGTACCAAAAAGCACCAAGCACAAGGCAGCACACAAGACTGTCGCTAGACTCAGGACAGATAACTAGACCTGTTGACACAACGATTCTTGAGTCTCACGACTCAGGGTCAAGATCGTCACACAAAAGCGATAATACGCTGCCAATCAGCCTAATCCCTAAGCCAAAATCATGATAAAATACCAATAAAGGAAACGACATTGGATCACTGGATCCACACATCCGTATAATATGAATCACGAAGACCTAAGGGATCATCAAGACCCTTAAAGCACATGGACACACAAATTGAGGTAAAATAACACCTCAAGATATCCAAAATCACGTCTCGATCTATATAAGATTTTCGAGACATTCACGAGGTTACATGTCAACCATTGGATCTTACCGGGTTGACCAGAAACCAATAACGACTCTGAAGCAATACAGAATACTAATTAACATCAAAGCACTCTCGGCTACCTTATAGCATGGTCATAGCCCTCATAGGACATTAAAGACATCCACGGGACAACGAGCAAACCACAAGGTTAAGCCAACACAGTTGGAGACCAAACCATCAGGAAAACGACATTCAGGGAAGAAACGGTCATTCACCTAACCGCTAGGCAACTCAAGCGGTCAGCCAAAGGGCCGCTAACTTCACACATAGAATACAGATGCTTGGCGGTCATAAGAAGGGCCGCGAGGTGACTGTAGCGGTCATACACTAGGCCGCTTGACCCAGTCAACTCCCAAACTGACTTAACCAGTCAAACCACCCAAAAATGGTCTATAATAGAACCGCTTATAGAACTTAGTGGTCTACTAATGGGTCGTTAAGGACACAACTCGAACCGACTCTGAAACATTGATCGAAGTCAAATGGAGCTTAGTGGTCTATAAAAGGGCCGCTAAAGACTACAAACGGTCGGAGCTAGACCACTTGCCCGAACCGACCTAAAATCATTGATTAAATTCAACGATGCTTAGCGGTCTACTAATGGGCCGCTAAAGCAAGCCATACGGTCTATCGTAAGATCGCTTAGCCAAACTGATGCACCACTAAAGTCTAGCGGTCACCGAATGGGCCGCTTGACGGAGCTTAACTTTCCAACAATGGACCACGAGGCAAAGAAAATGGTCTATCACATGACTGCGAAGACACGAACCGACATAATGCAAATGGTCACATAGTAGACTGCTTGAGGACACAAACGGTCTCTGGAAGGACCGCTAAGGCGTCACGGTGGGAAAAATAGAGGATTGGTCGAAACCTGACTTTTCCACGCCTCGTCCACCCTAAAATGGAGGGGAAACAATCCTAATGGCCAATTTAACGTTCCACACTCCAAAAGGGATCAATTCAACGCTCAAACGACAAGAAACGGGCGATTCTATCGAACTGACACAACACGAGTCACAAGGGTTCCCGGGCTCATACCAGTCCAAAACGACAACCAATTGCAACGAAACTAGCGGCAATGGAATGCCAACATGCTAGGGGTTCCAATGATACTAATCTAGCAAGAAATCATTGCCAAAGATGGTGAACCCGTCTCACACCCCCCGAAGTATGATTTTGCCCAAACGTGACAAAACCCACTCATACTCACATCGTTTGGCTCCAAATCGTGAGGGAATGTAGAAGAGAAGCAGGTGATCCATCTCCCTACCTCCACCGAAGTTCTCGCACACTGAAGTGACTAAATCGTGGCGAAAATGAGACGACGACCAAACCACGCCGGCTTTGACTCCACCGGGGGATCGCGCCAGTGCCACACTCCGTCCTCCACGTCAGCACGCTCCACGATCACTCCACAGCGTTCCTACCTCACCCATCTCACCACGGTCGCACGCCCCACGGAGAGAGGAGAGAAGAGGAAAGAGAACGAGAGGGATAGTGTGAGAATTGTGAGGGAGGAGAGAGGAAGGAGAAAAGAATAAAAGGAAAAGAAATTAGGAATTTTCCTAATTTTTAAACATTTAATTTTTCTCCCAAAAATTCACTAATTCAAAAAATATGAGCCATTCTAACCCATCAAGATGACAACTAACTTAGGTAAATGACTTAATAACCTAGGGACTTGACTCAAAATAAAGGGAAAATGACATCAAAATGACTCAAATAAAAGAGAGAAATACATCAAAATGATCCAGATAGATAGCCCTAGTGCCGTGGCAGACTCGCTTTGTCATGGAGCTCCATCCTACCCCTCTCTAGGAGGGAGAGAGGTCCCGAGCTAGAGAGAATCATGGGTGATGTCCCCATCAGGTATGGATCGGTATTTTGAGTGGTTTGAGATGGCAGACCATCGGAAAGTCTGTTTCGCAAAGATGAAGTCGCTAGGGAAGGCTCAGACTTATTGGATGAATGTAGAGAGCCTATTGATGTAGCGACATCAGCCTCGAGTCGAGACCTAGGATAGGATGAAGGACAAGTTGAGGGAAAAGTACCTTCCTGTCACGTATCATCCATGTCTTATTGATAGTTGGCAGAATCTTACCCAGGGCAACCGACCTGTGTCCGAATACATCACCCAGTTTGATGAATATTATTTGCGGTGTGGAGTCACGGAGGAGAGCACTATGACTGTTTCGCATTTTCGAAGAGGGTTGTGGATGCCATACCAATATGAGCTATTTCACCGCAACGTAACTGCTTTGGAAAGTGCTTATCAGGTCACTCTCGAGCTCGAGCAGTTCGAGTCAGAGTTTGAGTTTTTCCAGCGGCAATGTCCCATACATCAGCGCGGATCTGAGCCTCGTAGTTCTCCTGGTCCATACCAGAGGACTCCCGTGGCTCGTCCCATGGAGCCTACCCGTCAGGACCCATTTGCCCTGAGGCCACGTCCTCCTCAGACGAGGGATTTTCTGCCTCTGCCCCTGCCTCCCCTTGCCATCACCTGACTGCCAGCCCCTGCACCCTCTACTCGTCCCCTTTTGCCTACACCCCCACCCCCTAGGGAGGACAAGGGTAAGGGGCCATTGATCGGGGAGTTTGGTGGAGCCCGACAGTAGTGTTTTAACTGCAAGGGGTACGGGCACTATGCAAATTGGTGCCCCACCCGCTCATCCCTAGTTATTGGAGATGCATCGGCTAGCGAGGCTCCGCCTTTTGAGGTTACATATGTTAGCTATGAGGCGGAGCTGGAGCTCACTGATGGGTTCTTGAAGAAACTTGGGATGTGCAGGGTGAGCCTATCGATGCTCCATATCAGGATACTGCCCAGCTAGTGGTTGTCAGGTGCACCTTGACTCAGCCACAGGCCAGTGATGACTGGCGCCGAACTACCATCTTTCACACATACTGTCGGCTGAATGGAAAGTCGTGCAAGGTGATTATTGATAGTGGGAGCTGTATTAATGCCATCTCTACAGGCACTGTATCGCGCCTTGGTCTTACCCCTGTAGACTATCCCCTCCCCTATCGAGTATCATGGGTAGACTCCACCTCCATCCCGGTTAGGCTGCGGTGCCTAGTCCCACTACAGTTCCACGCCTACTACAATGACATCTGGTGTGACGTCCTACCCATGGAGGTGGGAAGCATTATCCTTGGTAGGCGATGACTGTTTGATCGGGATGCCACCCATCATGGTCAATCGAACACATGTACCTTTGACCATGATGGCCAGTGGATCACTCTTCATCCTTCTCCTCTGAAGAGTCCACCGGTTTAGGACCCAGCCAACCCGATCACCTCAGGCCCTTCTACCTTTGGGGCCAATACCCCATCCTTAGTCCAGGCCATCACCATTTCTTCTGCCACATGACAAACCTCGAAGAGCAGACTGATGATGATTAGCCCCCGTGAGATGGAACAGGAGGCTAGTAGGGGTAGTCCTGTGTTTACTGTTGTTGTTTGTGAGGTGGAGCGAGGCTCCAAGAGTGCACTCCCCCCCGATGCTGTCCCTATCTTACAGGAGTTCGTTGATGTATTCCCGGAGGAGCTTCGACCTGATTCTGGGGTCCTCATTGCCCAATCTTCCCCATTACTGCATGAGCCCTGTTGACCACGCTGAGCTACAGTGACAGGTCGAAGAATTATTATAGAGGGGATCTATTCGAGATAGCATGAGTCCATGTGCTGTACCAGCATTACTCGCCGCAAAGAAGGATGGCACATGGAGGATGTGTGTTGATAGTCATGCCATTAACAAGATCACCATAAAGTACAGATTTCCCATTCCCCGACTTGATATGTTGGCCCGTTTGAAATTGTTGAGAATTAAACAACTAACTACAACAGAGTCCAGTCTAATAGAAAGTACAGTCTAAAGTAGCAAAACGTACCACATGCCAAGTGAACACTCGGCCCGGTAAGCTGGCGACTAAGGACCTCCGTGCAGCACCCTCGAACCCTGAGAAAGAACCACCTGTGGACATGTAGAATTGCACGTCCGCGTATCCTGTCCAGTTCAGCATCAACAACAACTCCAACTGAAGTAGCTGCGAAGAAGACGTCCCATCCGGATGCTCCGAACAAACACATACTATCGTGAAGTCGTCTCCAGAGCCACGACAGCGAAGAGAAACCAATCCCCGGGAAGCTCACAAATCGTAGGCCCCAATGAAAATCAAAATGGACCACAACGGGCTTGAACGTGTCCCAACGGCACGCCTGTCAGCCTTCAACGGCGCACCCTTGTGCCCTTTCAGTGGCACACCCGCCAGTGCTCCTCAGCGGTACACCCGCTGGTGTGTCTTCAGCGGCACACCCTGGTGTAGCCCTTCAGCGGCACACCCCCAGCCTCCCACTCAGTGGCACACTTCTGAAGTCTTCCCCGGCACGCCCTGCGTGGGTCTTCACTGGCACGCTCTTGCAGCTCTTCCTTGGCACGCCCTGCGGTGATCTTTGCCGGCACACTCCTGAAGCCTTCACCGGCACACTCGCCATGGCGTCTTTAAAGGCATACCCACCATGGCGCCTTCACCGGCACACCTGCAGGGGCCCTTCCAACGGCACACCCGCCCGTGGTCTCTCCACCGACACGCTCCTGGGGCAAGCTCCTTCAGTGGCACACTTTCTGTATCTCCCAACGGCACATTACTCCAGCTCTTCAGCGACACACTGTGACCTCCCTCCAGCGGTGCGTCTGACAGAAGAGATCTCACCCCATCCTGACGCGGGACGAACCCGGTCGAGGCACTGGGACCTAAGCCAGCAAGCAACGAGCATAATTATCTAGTTGACAAGGCAAACACTCCCGCGCGTTGCGGACTCCACTCGGGACTTGTAGTGACGGATCGGTGAGCTGTGGCTCGCGAGGGGGTTGGACACGGTCTGAGTAGCAAGGAGAGTGGTGGTCAACCACCCAGGGAACAAGGTCGTGGGCATCTGATTTAACCGGGTGGACCGATACCGAGGGGGTCGGTTCAAATGGTCGCTCTCTCACCGGCAGCAAGTACTCTCGAAAAAGTAGAAGTTTGGATCGGGCACTCTTCTCACGGGCACTGCAGTTGGAACTAATACTAAGCAAGAAAATTGGAGTGGCAGCCGCACGTACCTAGCCCGTTTGAAGGACCGGCTCTGATCGGAGACGAGGGTGAACCGGGGAGAGTGTGCACCCGGCGGACACACTGCGTCGCGAAAGCTCGGCGATGATCCCTACTATTACAATTACTACACTCCATGTAGGGAGGGGATCACGGGGATGGACAAACCATTACATGCACTACCCTTGCATAGGAGGGGGGAACAAGGGGAGGGGAAACCAAACTGCCAGTCTACGCTTGCTTGTTCCATAGCGTACGCCTAGCTCCGACGTCCAATCATGGTGCGGTCAATGCCTGGACGAAGCCTGGGGGATGCCGAAGGACGCCTGAAAGTCTGACGTCGAGCTGATGTCACTGGAAGGTGGAGGAGGTCGCAGCTGATGGCCTGCACAACTCTACCTCGCAGGACTGGATGGTGCGGTCGTGATGCATTGATAGGTACGCTCACTGTAGAACTCCAAAAGTGACGGGACCAACTTGTGGGCATAGCAGATAGAGATCACTACGAACCCTCAAAAACTGGCGACTGTCAAATCACCTAGCTGGTTGTGGTCGCTGAAATGGTCGACGTCAGGTTCCAGGGTGAATAGTAGGATAGGTCGATGGTGGCCATGGTGGAATTTTCTGTGCTGATGTTGGAATGAGACAAAACCACTTGGGTTGGCTTTGTATCGTGAAATGTCACAACTTTGTAGAAGACTGCTTGGCCTGAAACTGAGTGGAGGATGGAGTATCGGGGCGGACAAGGTGGCAGTCTGTCCTGGGCAAATAGAGAGTTCTGGATCTGGCATGATCGAGGAAAAATGTACGCCCCGGGCGGAGGCGTTGTCAAAAGAAGGCGGGACCACCTCTGGTTCGTCGGCGCCTCAAAAAGGAAGAACTGTCCCTTCCATGCACGAATCTGCCATGCGATCGAGTCCTGTGAGGAAGTCCAATACCTCATCCAGGAACAGATCTTGTGGGAGCAGATTGATGCTGAGGGGAATTCCATGGCACTTGTTCAACTACGACAAGCTGTCGAAGAAACTCTAAGCACTGCCAGAAATACGCCAGAATAGCCTAATCCTCCCTAGGAAAATGGGCACGGGCTACCTTACCAGCATACGCCAGAATGGCTCGAGTTCTGGACCGATAATCGGGAAGCTCTCAAGCGACTGCGGAGACGCAGGGAGCAAGATGCCAGCCAAGAGGCAGGACCGAGTACCTTCTCGGCCAACGTCATTCACTCCCCTACTCCTCCGATCTCTCCCATTTTCTCGACACTATAGGCCAGTCAACCAGGCATTTCCACTCCAGCCGCGCAATGGCGACCCTAGGAGGAGCTAGAGTCTCTCCCCTTTTGCAGAGAAGACACTACTAGACTCCTTCAAGTCCTTCTTGGTCGAGAGGATGTCCTGGTGGGTGAGACTAGAATGGACTTTTCAAGCTCCTCTCGTCCTCTCCCTATTCTATCGCTGTCTTCGATGCTCGAGGATAGGAAGGGGAAGCAAAAGTTGAGCAAGGCCTCAACTCCACTGGACCAGGTCCTCCCAATAGCTCGCAAGTCGGGTCCGCCATTACAAAGGCCATCTGGCGCGTGAGACCAAGATAGCCACCAGGGGCAGCAAGGCCCCAAGGTGTCATCAGGTGTCACTCAACCCTGCCCTCAGCCAGACTACAAAGGTCAGGCTAGGAAGCAAGACGTTGGTCATGCTCCCCGGACCACTCCTCAGCAGAAGCCTACCTCACCACCACGGCTAAGACATCAAACCACACACACGTCTTCGGATGCTAGTACAAGTCAACCGATTCCTGGTAAACTCTCACAGCCACCGCGGTTAAGGCATCAAGCCGCATCCACATCTTTGGACGCCAGTCCTAGCACCCCTGCTTACCAGGAACTACCACTCGAAGTCATCGAACAGGCGATCAACGCTACCTTCCAACTACAACAATCGGAAGGTACCTGGATCGAGATCTGGGCAAAGAGGAGTCACCGACCTTGCCCTACAATCCCATCGGCTCGACGGCATCCCCGCGGGAATCTGTCAGCTCCAGTTCCAGTGCCTCCTCCTTCTACTCCCTTGGAGACGCCCATCGCCAAGAAACAGGAGAGGAACAGAAGGAAGAATCTCAAGAGGCGGCTCAAGAAACAAGCCGAACAAGTAGCTGCTTTGCAATCCCTAGCAGAGCTAACGCCTCTCCAGAGGCTACAGCAACTCATCGACAACTTGGAGGAATACATTCCTCTCTGCCCTACCAGGCCTATCCCACTCGATAGTTACATCCCATGGGAAGACATGTAGAAACGAGCTCGCCTCAGAGACTGGGTCCAAGAAATGATCCAGAAAGTCAAGGAAGGTGAAACCCTTCACATTCTAGAAGAGCTCTCCTTGTTCTATAAGGACAAAGAGATCACGGTGGAATAGCTGGAACAGATGCTTCATGGCTGCACCTGCAACATGGTGGCTATTCCACCTCCAGATAACATCAACGCCTCCGGGCGAGGCGAGCCGGTGGCATCCAGAACCAGACAAAGGGTTGCGGCTCCACTCAGACTACAACCAACTCCAGAACATACCGGTCGTGGCCGAGGTCGCGGTCGTGGACGTGGCAGAGGCAGTGGAAGAGTCCCTGAGCCGTCACTTCGTCCGTCTCCCTTCGACCCCGAACGGGTCATCCTCCTCCGAGAAGAGCAACCTGCCCCGATCCCACCAGTGGAGATCTGGGGGCAACCCAGCATCTTCGATCCCGCTGGCGCCGAGGAGATTGCCGCCAGCAACCTAGTCCCAGCACCAGTTTCGACCTATCCTACAGAGCAAGCAGGGCCGTCCGGCAAGGACGAGCCAGCCCTTCAGCCTCCCTCGGAGGAGCCGTCATTGGCCTCTCTCTTCCAAGAGTCTGCAGGTGGCCAGAGTCAACCCGATCCCAGTAACAAGGGCAAGGCGGTGCAACTCCGCGACGAGGAGCGGCGCGGCAGCTAACAGCAGATCCAGCCCGACATACTACCGTCACTGGAGGACGCTCGAGCTCGAGCTGACCGAAAGGTCCTCCACCAGATGAAGCGCTTCCCTGCATCATCATTAAGAGTTCTAGTTCGACTGGACAGTTATATCGCTGCATGGCTGATAGTCTACCTAGGAGTTGGTTTCTGTTCAGCTTTTACTTTGAGATACTCATGATCCAAAGTCATGTTTATGCAGGGGCATCTAAAGAGCTAATTGACTTAATACCAATAAACAGATCTAGTTATTATTGCGGTCAAGGAGGGGAAGAAACTGAGGAAGGGACCACATCCTTCCAGTTCATCATCCCTGGTTAGCATCCAGGAGGCGTTGAACCAGGTAGGCCATCACACATTGATTTTCAGTTCTATGCATGTTCTATTTGGTTTGTGATATATGATATATCTACAACTGTAGTGATAGCTTTATCTGGCAAATTTGAAGGAATATATTGTGATCACTATGTATGCTTTTGTTATTTACATTTGTTATGCACATTCATGCATGACCTCGTGGTATATAGAATGGTGACATGAAAAAGGACAGGTTAAGCCTGTCTAGAAGCTTTCACCATGCGTGAGGACTTACCTCCGCCCGGTACCATGGGTCATTACTGCATTTAGATTTTTTTTTACCCATATGAGTCTAAGACATCATACTCCCTTTGCATATAATCTCATGTCTGTACGTGTCTATTTGCATTATCATGCATTGCTTGAAAATTTACTTTTTTTTATATGAGCCATCTTCTTTGTACATGAGTCACTTGTGGTTCTTTACATAAGTCATCTTCACAGTTTTGAAGCATGGGAATGTCATTTATGAAAGAATATGACTTGCATTATTATGTAGTTGAGCATGCACATCATTGTGAAAGAATATGATTTGCATTTTAGTCGACTGTTGACGAATGTGATAGAATTAATGAGTCTTGAATAAGCTTTTTCTCTACCAAGGATTTATATGGCGTGAGATTTTTCAAATTTCGATTGATGAGAAGCGAAAGGACAAAATTCTACTTGGTAACAACAATTATGGGAAAGATTGGTGATACACCTTGTTCACTTCGTCATGCCCTATGGTGAATTGATGATATAGATTCTGCCCTATGGTGAATTGGTTAGATCATCTTCAATCTCAAAAATGTCTACTGACTTAGAAGAAGTTCAGGGAGAAATGCAAGTGATCCAGGCACCTAGCTCACAACATAACCTGGGGTCTATGCCAGTAACTTCTAATCAATTCATTTATGATGTTGCAAGTTTTTCTTTACTGCAGGTTTTGTTAGATGTGAAGTATTATGATACACATCCCTCTGAATCCATGGGAAGCCTAATGAAAGATTCTTTTAAACTGGCATATACTTAGAAATAATATCTTCTGACACTGTACTTTCCTATTGCTCAAATGATTTCTATAGCTTTCCACATGTCCACTCATTAATTAGCATCAACAAGCTTCATAATCATTTTCTATAGCTTTCCACATGTGCACTCATTAATTAGCACTAATAAGCTTCATAATCTTTTCTTGATCTTCCCATCCTCTGATATCACACCACCTGAACATTTGCAGCAGAAGTTGATGAATGTATTATTTGCCAGTTGCACTCTTTTTCTTTTCCTCTCTAGACGGGCATTCATTTATCATTGACAGAACCCTTTCCTTCTAAATAAAAATCCCAATCACATCCGTGAGCGGTCCACATTTTTTAGCACACCTCCATTTTAGTTTGTTAGAATTTACTGAAGGCTGAATGCCTTTTTTTAATTAGCATGGAAACAGAAAGTGTAAAACTTGTGTGAATTAGGATTCTTTTCAAACTAAAACAAATGTTGTAGGTGTCCTAACAAACAAAATGCTGTAACAGAGTGTCTGCACCTGTTGTGGATGGGGTCTGATCCTCTCCCAACTCCTCTCTTTACTACTTTTAGGTTCCTTTAGCATTCTTCAGTCATTTGTTTATTTGTGTGTGTATCAAGTTTAGTGCATTTCAGATTTGATTTCTGAAGTTCAGTGGTTTGCTTTGTGCGACTGGTATATCAAAAGGTGTGCAGCAACACACTTTGCGTGAGGAGAGTCCTTGGACTCGAACCTCCACCGAGTACCAGCTTATGTGAATGACAGATTGAATATTATGAATGCTGGTCTCTACTGTGTTTGCTTCCTATCTTCATGATTTTCTAAGCTGTAAAATTTGAATCCTTGTATCTCTTCAATATATACTACTTTTAGGTTGCTTCAGCAACTCCCTTCCCGCACGGCCCCTGCTCATTCGCCCACCAACACATACACCTCCCCCTACCAACCCTACGCCAAACAGGTCTCTCCTCATTCGCCCCTTGCCAGCAACTGCTCCTCCACAATCCGCTTCTCCCCAATCCACTCCATCACAGCAAACTCCACAACCAATGCCACAACAACCAACTCCACCTCCCACCACCACGCTTCCGCGATCCCTCCTACTCCGCCCGCTAACTACCCAACCTCCCCCTTCGCCCTACAACAACCCATCGTCGGCAAGGCCTCCCACGACCACCCCTCCTACTACCAATCCTCCACTAGCCATCAACACACCGGCCTCCACTTCTTCCCAATCTCCACCCGCCCCGACAGAGGCGTCCGAGACTATGGTGCTCCGGAGTGGGCGCATGTTTCACAGAGTATTTCCCCAGCGGGAGCAGGAGCCCGCACAGGACCAGCTAGAGCAGGAACCAGAATCCGTGCCGGGCACAGAATATGATCTGTTAAAGCATCTAGATAGAACGTCGGCCCGGATTTCAATTTTGGAGCTTATTAAAAGATCCGTTGTACATCAGAGAGCTTTAAAGCGATATCTTAAAAGAGTAATGATAAATGAAGACATAGCAGTGGAGCAGATCACTACAGTCCTACCTCCGGTTAGTAGTCAGTCGATAATCACTTTTTATGAACATGAACTGGCTCCGCAGCCAGCCAGAAAGTATACTCTGTGTATCACGGTAGATATCAATAAGGTGCCAGTTAAGCAGTGCTTGGTGGACACCGACACTTCAATTAATGTTTTGCCCCTAAGCACCTTAAAGATGTGTGGCATTCTGGAAAACCAGATTCGGCCATCTACCATTACAGTCACTGCCTACGATAACACCAAGAAGCCGCCTCTGGGCATGATAACATCAAAGGTGGGATTGGGTCCTGTCACCATTACAGTTGATTTCCATATCCTTGACATGGACCCAACATTCAATGGTATTTTGGGATGCCCTTACATACAAGAACTGGATGCCGTGCCCTCCACAAACCATCAATGCATCAAATTTCCACACAAAGGGCGTATCATCAAAGTGACTAGCATGCCGATTTTGCCAGTTGAAGATATACATTCAGCTACTTCAGTACCCTCCATATGGCCGGCTGATAGGCCATTGCTGTCGATTTTCGATGTCGCCGATGTGCGGCAAAGTTTGGAAAAGGTTCCTCCGTCCACTCCTCCAGCTGTTCAAATACCACTACAAACATCTAAAGTCAAAAAGAAGAAAGGTTTGATAAACACGCCTGGATGGAGTATTTTGATGAAGATGGGGTACCAGTTAGGCAAAGGACTGGGCACCAACTTGCAGGGTAGGACAAAACCCGTTAAAAATATTAAGATGATCCCACGAGGCAGCTTGGGATACAAAGGGCCAAAAGAGCTAGAAATAGATGACAAGCCGTGGGTGGCCATGGCTTCCACTCTCAAGACTAGTAGGAAGCCGCTCACGTGGGCATTATATTCCCATTTTGTGAAAGGGCCGATCCAGCAGCAAGAGCCCGAGCAGACTACAATCCTTACTTCTATGTTAGACCATCAAGATGTGCATGCTAGACAGTTTGCTCGGCATCTGGCTCTGCTTGTCACATACAAAGCCCTAGAATCGCTAAGGCCACTCAAGAGAAGAAAAATGGATGATCCAAAATGTGAGTGGTACAGGTGGTTTGACATGGATGACATCGCAATATCACTGAGCCGTCTGTTTATGCCCACAGATCCAGAATGGCCACCACTCATCCATGAGCTGATTGAGAAGCCAGTTGTTATTTACGACAAGAGGCAAATGTTAAGTGATTTTACTGACACGAGAGAGCCAGATGTGCCTTACGAAGAGGGGTTTACTATAGACTGACTATGGGCCGACTTGTTCTCCTTCAAATCCATCCATCCATCACTCATTATTCAACTGTTTGATAGCAAATTCACTCCTTGCATTCCTAGACCCCCCGCGGTCTTGATTTCTTTCTCTTCTGGTCGGCTGAAAAGCCCCACGCTTCCCTCCTCGCTCCTCTAGCAATTTTCTCATCTCTCTATCGCCCCACCTGGCGACTATCCTCCTATTCATTCCTTTACTAAGTTTTCCATTTCAACACCCCCTTTTACTCCCCCTTCTCATTGCTTGCTCTTAGAGGGGAAGCCCGACGAAGGTACCAGCTGGCAGCTACGAACTCGCATACCTGGAACTGCGGAAGCAGAACGAACAACAACCCACCTGAAAAGCAGGGGTGAGTCTCATGTCACTAGCTCAGTAGGGGTCACGCGGATCCCCACAGGAAAACACGCAGTAACACGCTAAAATAGTAGGTAAACAACAGGTAAGCATCAGGTAACAACAGGA
The DNA here is from genome assembly GCA_024336825.1 of Amorphophallus titanum. Lineage (NCBI taxonomy): Eukaryota > Viridiplantae > Streptophyta > Magnoliopsida > Alismatales > Araceae > Amorphophallus > Amorphophallus titanum. The sequence goes on along the minus strand of JANBPO010001371.1, from coordinate 342,587 downwards.
AAAACTAAACTACAAAGCTGTAAAGAAAAGGGATGCAGGAGTAGGGAGCAAGCCAAGAGCTGGGGGAGCTAAAAAGGAAAGGGAAAGAGCCATACCAAATAGGCGCGACTGCCGAACTAACCTCAGCTCCCTGAACTACTCCAAGCAATGACAGAAGGGTAGACTCTGATCTGACGAAGTCAGGAGTTGCCGATCCACCGACAAGACTCCAGGCCTAAAATGAAGACCTACAAGAACAACAAGAAAACCTAGGAAAACCTAGATAGACGACAGACAGCACGACTAACACATCTTACACACAGCCCCACACACGATCGAAACATCATGCAGGCGACAGACACTGACCTCGGGAAAAGCCGAGAGAAGGCCAGCCCAGAAAGGTCAGGACGCACAAGAAACACCGAGAGTCACGCGCCACATGACTAGAGTGCCTCACCACCAGAAGAATAGCTAGCTACATCCACTGATGTCTTATGCTGCGCCTACTAGTGTCTTGTCCATGTACCCTACCGCAAGGACTAGGCCGAGACCAAGACACTGCTAGAACCAGAATAGTACCATAATGTGAGTGACTAGTCAGGGTCACGTCTAACGACGCAAGTCCAAAGTCCCTGACCACGTGTGCACACACTGGCCCACTGCCTAAGCCAGGCCTCTAGCTAGTATTCCCCCTCCGAAGGACACAACGGTTGGACTGGTGGCCCACGAAACTAGCTTAAGAACCATAAACCGAGAAAGTGGCCCGCTGCAAGAGCCATCACACCGAAGCGTGCCGTAAGGCTACTACTAGTGGAGGCTCACAAGACACAGAGACTCAAACACGAGTGCGAAAGTACAGACATTCCAGAGAGCACTATCGCACATACTTCAAAGCAACAATGGCAGCACAGCCACTGTCGATAACTCAGGACAAGGCAACTAGACCTACTCATGGAACGATCCTTGAGTCAGATGACTCGGAGACAAGATCGTCACTAACAGTGGAACAAGCCGCCAATCAGGCTAGTCCTAAGCCAGAGGAAACAACACTCCATAGGAAATGACTCACGGAGACCCGAGGGGACATCAAGAACCCTCAGCACACCTAGATGCACAACCCTGGTGGGACAATATCCCGAGGCATCCAAAACACTATCTTGAGCGGGACAGAACCGTCGAGACACAGACAAGGTCACCTGTCAACCCCTGGTCTCACCGGGTTGACCGGAACCAGACACGACACATACACATAGACACCCACAGACACACATATAGCATGCATAAGCACTCCTAGCCATCCCATATAGGATGTCAACAGACACCCACGGGTCACGAACAAACCACGAGATGAAGCCAAGACAAGGAGAAATCAGAGCGGTGGACAATGACTACACTCTGGGCAGATCGAACTATCAATCAACTGCTAGGCAAACCCAATAGTCAAGGAAAGCCCCTGCAAGACCAGAGTCAAGGACATTGGCAGGTCTAGATCAAGTCATTAGGGAACTGTCGTAGTCAAGGAAAAGACCACACCCAGTCACCTGAACCGACCGATCTAGAAACCACCGACACACAGACACTGCCCTAAAACATAACCTAAGATAGATAGACACAGAGAACAGAACAACGGCCATGACGGCCAACAACAAGACTGTGACGCAGCACTATAGGCCCGTTACCTACCCTGACACACCAGGGTACAGGTGTCAGGGCAACCAGACCACAACTCGGATGAAAGGGAGTGTAACGGACCTATATAGGTGCGTTACACTAGCCTAACGCATGAGGACAAGTGTGCTAGGGCCAACAGACCCAAAACCACTAACATGTTCAAACAGCATGTAACGGACCAAGATGAGCCCGTCACAGCAACCTAGCGCATGAGGCTTGGTGCGTTACACCAACTGCCATACCCATTTAAACATCAGTCAAACGCAGTCGTAGCGGACTCACACATGCACGTTACCTAACCAGAACGCACAGGGAGAAGTGTCAGGATTGTTCGGTTCGTTTCTTTTTCGCCGTAAGGTCTGTCTCGATCATGGATTTCAGCCGCTGCGGAGAAATCGATATCTATCCCTGCTCCTGATGTTGGCAAAGCTGTAGCTCCCGGGGAAATCCCTCCGACGGCGAAGGTATATACGAGAAAGAGGCTGAAGTCTGGGGAACCTCCGTCGCCAATCCCGCGTGGAGGTGCGCTGGCCATCAGCCCTGAGGTGAAAGCTCCCTTGCCGGTGAGGGAAAAATCTACTCCGATCGAATCCTTGTCAAGCGAGAAGGTAGACTATGACTACTCTTCTGATGAGGTGGCTTTGGGGAAGGACGTATCTGAGGAGTCTGGTCCTCCTAAGCTAGTCTTTAAGGCCCCTCTACTGGCCGGCTCTTTGAGCTTGATGGGGGAGACCATTGTAAGTGTGTGTTTATTCGTGGGGGTTTCCCTCGAAGGCATCCAGTGATTCCATCTTCCTTCTCTTTGTCAATTTTTAGGAACAAATCCTGCCAGAGGTCACAAAGGTACCTGCTCCGGGCACATCGGTGAGGCGACCGGCAGGAGTCGACCCAAACTTGGACAAGCCGATGTCCTTGTTCGAGGTCCCGCGACAAGAGGTGGCTGCGGGGACCTCCGTTGTCCCCGTACTGGGGGTTGGGGCGCCGCCAAAGGTGAGGATAGAAGCGATTGTAAGTCTCGACTCTCCTTCTTGAATCTCCCTTAGGGATGCTGATTCATCTTTGAACTGAACAGGACGATGCTCCCCCCGGGTCCACGGGGACTCCGGTGCCAAGGGACAAGCCTCTGGAGGAGGGGGAGATAGCACCGGAGAGCAGTATCATTCTGGTGGCTGAGGTAAGCGTGGGGGTGTTCGGGCCCCACTTTTGTTCCTTCAAGATTCGGTGGCTCACCTCATGCGATCTGAGTGATCAACCCTGCCCTGTACATCCAGGAAATGACGGTGCTCCCTCAAGTCCCTACTGCTTGGGCCCGCAGGGCTATTTCCAAATGGAAGATGTCTTTCGGCCTGTAGGCGACGTGATGGCTAACAACTCTCATGGGATTGGGCGCAACACCCTTGATATCCCTTTTACAGTCGGGGGCCCGTCCGCGGCTCGCGGTCCTACTTCTGTCTCTTCCGAGGCTCGTACCACTGGAAGAAGACCAGCTCCTGAGGAAGATGGTAGCGGATCTCACCCTACCTTCAAGGGAGACTCCAAAGGGGGAGGTGACAGCAGGCCCGAGCCCTTTCGGGGAAGTGGAGATGGGAGTGGGCCCATCTGTCATGGTGGCTGACCCGGTCTCTAGGGTGATTCATCCTCCAGTCGAGGTGGGGCGGCTTCACATGATAGCGGCGCCGGGTGGTCCTGCCATGGTACCGCCTTCTCCCCAGGTGGTGGTCGGTCGAGAGCTATCTCCTGAGGTTGAAGGCTCCAGCAGCTTGGCTTCAGCTCTCCCTTCTTCGTCAGCTGTGGTGGATGCAGGGCTATGGGTGGCCGTGGACAGCACAGTCGAATTCAATCTACCGGCCGTACCCTCAATTGGTCATGCTGCTTTAGACGCACCAGCCCGACAGACATTGCTGATGCTGAGGTCAATGGTCTTTGCTGATCCTTCCCTCACATACCGGGGAGTGCACACCGTGGTTGTGTAGTTGACCGGGGCCTTGCAGATGATGGGCTGCCCCCTAGAGGAGTGGTCGCGACGGGTCTTATTATTACTGAAATATGTGAACCACCACAAGTTCCTCGAAACGCGGGCTGCTGCTGAAGCTATCGCTATCAATGCCTAAAGGGACGAATATTTGCAAGCCCTGGAGGCACGGAGGGGGACCCAGGCGCAGCACCAAAGGGCGCTCGACGAGTGCCACGGCAACATCCGCGCCTTAGAGAACAGAATAGAGAAGCTAAAGGGCTGGCTCATCGAGGCCGAGTCTGATCTCACCGAAGCTGAGGCGATGAGGGCCGAGGAAACTGAGGAATTGGCCATTGCCGAGGCTGAGGCAGCTTCTGTGTCGGCCGAGCTGAAATGCCTCGAAGGGCAGGAGAACCGGCTACGTGACATGGCGAACTTCCCCTACGTCGGGATTCTTCCTCTTGACGAAATCTTCCGGGGAAGAGATTGAGCGTGGGGGGGGGGGGGGGGGGGGGGGGGGGGGGGGGGGGGGGGGGGGGGCGCCTCCACCCGGAGGAACGTACGGGGTCGGCCGCCCGGCTTGCCTTGTCACGTGCGAGTGCTGGCCGCACTTGGTCATCGTCTTAGGTTTGGTCCATTTGTCGGTCTCGTCCCGCATCATACTTTGTTCTGGTCTTACTGCCTGTATGAAACTTGGTAATGGAGGACAAGAAGTTTCAAAAATATATCTACACTCCAACCCATCTCGGCTCATATGTCAGAAAAGAATGTTTCTCATTAATCAATAGGAGGTAGAAGCTGGGGAAATAAGTCCATGTTGACCGATGATTTAGCATCTCAGAAAATCCGAGGAAAAGTTGAATTGCCTTCATCACTTGTTAGGCAATGTGAAGACTCTTTAGCTAAAGCAGAGTGCATCATTAACCTCTGTCAAACAAGAAAGCTTGGACACTTGTGCATTAGAACCTACTCTGTTTGCGGGGGCAGCATGGCTTTCAGAGTCAACAGACTGATGATGAATTGAGGTTTATGCCTAATTACCAGCACTCGAAGACATGTCACTGGGATTCAAGTACTATAGTGAATGCACGGGGGAAGTTCACAAGTAATGCATCTTTGACTCACGGGACTGATGGAATTGACAATCCAGACTTAGCATATGTACATGAGAAGAAGATCGAGATAGGTCCGGTGGGGATAATTCATCAAGAACCTGCTGAATTGAGTCTGACATTAGGGAAAAGTGATCTTATTGAGAGTCGCAGTACCAAGCCATCTAACACACTGAAATGTCCCGGTGGACAATGTGACACCAACATTACCCTGAACCAAAAAAAAGAAACTCAACGCAAGTTTTAAATCCATGGCACACACAGAGTAGTGTACAACTCATGCTACTGCCATGCTAAATTCACATGAAACATCTGATGTGAAGTACCTGCACTACCACCATTTTGGAGGTAATACAAGACAGAGAAACCCATAGATAGCTGGATCTCTTACTATGACGGATGGGGATTTGCAACCTTGTATTCATGGTTTATTCACTTGGAGATTGACTATAGTGCAGATATGAGGTTCAATCTAAATGAAAGGGAAATTGTACCTCCAAAGAGTAGATCAAGCACATCAGCTAAAGATAGTGCAGAGCTGTGGATAGAATGTACATTCAAGGTAATTTTTTTAAAAAATCCTTTGGGAAAGTGAAGCCAAAAGATTTCTGGGATGTGCCCTCTAAGCTCTGGAAGTAATCAAAGTAGGAAAGAATAAGAAACTCCATTTTTTTAGCTGTGATACCAGTGGTCAGTAGAACAATTCAGAAACAAAGAATGGCATTTGGGAAACACATTAGGGATTTCACTTGTGTAGAGGATGCATCATACCCTTCTAGAAATCAGTCATCAGTCACGAGATCAAATGGCTCTTCTGCTAAATTGCCATTTTGGACCAAGTGGAATTTATACAAAAGGATGAATTGCCTAACACTATGGTTATACCCGCCATATCAGAACTAAGGCACGCATGGACCATAGTGTCTGGTTTTGAGCCTCTTGATGACTCAGACAAGCCAGAAGCAAAGCCCATGAATACATCGGTCTTCCCTGACACGGGCTTTCTACAGAGGATGCTGCAGGAGCAGGAAAGCAATACAACTAAGGAAGGAGGCTTGGCGGGAATCTTTTAGTGGCACTAGCCAAAATAACTGGAAGAAGAATCCTGGGGACTTTGTATTTTAGATGGTCTGGCTCATAATCTTGAACAATCAGAGTCAAATGTGGATTCAGAATTTTGTGTATTAAACAGTGAAAAGATGGTCAGGGAAGAAGGGTCAAAATCATCAAAGGTGACCCAGCATCAAAGGTGACCCAGCATCCTCAGAAAGTGGCTGGCAATGTCTGGAATTTTTCCCTCCTGATCATTGTTCTGGTGATGGGGAAACCACTTGATGCAGCTTCAGATGTGAATGAGGTGCAGCATTCTGAGAGAGATTGTGCTGAGCAGGTCAGCAGACATGACTGTGGAAAAGAGCATTTTTTTATGCCCAGCCACTGCAATCCAGTTGTGCTTTATAAAATGTAGGTAGGATGTCAAACTGTTGGTAACTACACATTACATTAGAGCAGCATTATAGAACCTAGTTTAAATGTCACGGACGATGGGAATTATGTCTAAGAATGTGGATCTGAAAGGGATCGTCAGAATAACAAAGGGATAAGAGGGTGGAGGAGTACAAAGTCTCTCTCTAGCTCTCGCCTCCACCCTCCTCTCTCTCTCTCTCTCTCTCTCTCTCTCCGCTCCCCTATCGCCCCGACGGTGAGCTCGTGGTGGGGGCATCGACCCCCGTGCTGCACTCGGAGCTGAGCTCCGTACCTCCTCCTCTGGCCGCTGGTGAGAAGAGGAGCCGGTCACGTAAGTAATGCTAGCAAAGGCACTCGAATGCCCCGCCGTTCGGGCTTGCTCTCGCCCTCGTTGCAGTCGCTCCTCGGTCACCCGTAGTCTCTCCTGGACTACGGCGAGCTATGCCCTGACGGTGGCGAGCTCCACTCTCTCCTGGTCTAGCTCCTCGCGCTCCCTGGCACGCTCTCTCCGCTCTATCTCGAGGTGGATGCGCAGGTCCTGCACGTCCTGGGGCAGCTCCTCACACTGTGTCGCCGCTACCGTGAGGCGCGCCTCCTCCTCCTCTAACTCCGTGACCCGCTGGTTACAGATGGCGAGCTCTGCCATAGCCAGGGCGGCCCGGGTGCTCATGTCCTATAGCTCGGCCACCTGTGTTTCAATAAGGCAACTATCAGTTTCGAGTTTCATTTCAACATTAACATAATTGAAATTAAATACTATTGACTCACCCGTGCTGCATGGTCGCGCTCTGTCCCCCACGAGCCTAGCGCCTGCTCCAGCTCGGTGATCCGCCCGTCGCGGGAGGTAATCTCAGAGCGAGCTACCGATAGCTGCCTCCTCGCTTCGGTCAGCTCCGCTGCCTACATCACATTGCATCATCATTAATTTTTGGAAAAAAAAGAATAATACACGAATATTATTCAAAACAAAACTCACCAGCACTTGGCGGTCATGGCGCTCCCTCGCTATATAGGCAAAAGACGCCCGCAGCTCCTCTACCTGTTAAAAGGAAGGAAAGAGATAAGTTTTTCATGAACATGTAAATGGCATAATTGAACTTTAAGTTTAGAGATTTACCCATGTGGCGAGCTCACGCTCTGCCACCTCTGGTCGAGCAACTGCACCTGCGAGCTGCTCCTCTAATCTCCCAGTCCCGGTGCTCGGTCCCCTCTTGCTCGAGGCACCGTCGGTCCCCCTCGCCATTGCTCCCTGTTGGGCACGCTGCATCCAGAAAGAAAGATCGTTAGTGGCTAATCATCAATAAATCAAGAATTCACATGCATTTAATTTAAACACTCACTAGGGTCTCCAAATCAGCTCGGGTGGCCACTAACTGGGCCTCCAAGCTGCGTAGGTGGACCTGGGCATCCATCGCCACTAGGTCCCGTGCATCCTGCATTCATCACATGATTAGTTGCATAAATAAACATGCATCATATAGGAAAAGAAATGCATTTTTATTTACTCACCCCTAAGACCCTCATCTGGGGCCTGTTGCCGTAGACCTCCCAGTAACGGCGAAGGTACTCGGAACTGTCGGTCACCTGGGAGGTCACCCTGGTGCTGCTGCGCTGCCAGTCCGCGTATTGCTCCGCGAACCGGATCCTCCAATTCGTGGCCTTCGTCTGGCCACGGGTCTTCCGCCCAATCCTGCGCGGCTCCGCCACCTCGACCCACTCCTGGTGGAGGCCGAGGGTCCTCATCACCAACCGGAGGCGCAGGGGCTCGATCTCATTCAGGCAGTGGAGCCAAATCTCCCGCCCGAATAGAGGTCGGCCTGCGGTCACCCAAGAATGACCCTCATCGGTCATGCCCTGGTATGGTCTCCACACCACCTGCATTCACATCACATCATCATCAATAGTCAGTTAGATATACATCACATCATAAGCATGATCGTTCATTTCATTTTGGTCATAGAAGCATACCAGTGAAGGAGGGAAGTCCCTGAACTCCTGCCGGAGTACGTGAAGCTCGAAGGCGTGTGGTGCCCCGCTCATGTAAGGCAACCACCTCCTCGCTAAGGGAAATGCGCCCTCATTCCCCGGTCGGCCGTCTACTCGTCCCATTGGCATGTATAGATGACTCCAGATCTGCATTTTAGCTTGCATTAGTCACATACATCAAGCCAAGACATTTTACATTCATAATCATTTAGAAGAACATGCATACCTGTAAAATAGGTGAGAAGCCACTGACGGTCGTCTCATGTCCTGTCCCGGTGGACAGGTCAGCTATCATGTGTGCCAGCATAGCAGCTGTAGCAACCCTAACCCACAATGCCTACAGTGTATGAAGGATGAACTACTACGTAATTTTGTCCCCTTTTAGGTTCCACCTCTTATTCCACTCGAGGAGGAGATGGCACACACTCTCAAACAGCCCTAAGGTGTGGTGGATCCTCTTGCCAATCTTTGCTCACACCTCCACAGAGAGAGAGAGCATCTTGTGAAGAGGTGGTTTATGTCTTTCTCCACCTCCCTACATGAGCAGCATAGGGTAAGTATATCTTGCATGAAAGGTGCAAATCTGTCACATGTGAGTAGTTGTCCTTGTGATATCCTCCATATCAACTTCTTCATTTTCAACAGGATTTTGGGGGCCTAAATATGTTGAGTAAAGCTGTCGTGCCTTCCCCCATCTGATATGAGTATGCAGACCTGACTGAAAAACCTCCCTCCCTCCTCCTCCTCCTCCTCCCATCTCCACTGCCACCTGCCATCTTTTCCACCTGCTTATAATCTATAGGAGGAATAGCAGGAGGTCCTCCAGCCGATCTATCTCATGTGTAAGGTTCCTTCTAAAAGTGGCATCCATGTGTCCCTAGATACCTGTGTCAACCAGGGTTTGCCGTATCGATCTAGTACGGGGGTTACTGCACGGGCCAGCTCGTGCTAGGGCAAAACCAATATGCTAGTATGGTAGTATGCATGTGGTTCGGCAAACTCGTTGACGGCCGACGACGGCGGCAACGGCGGTAATGACGATGACAATAGCGGTGCAAGGTTCATCGTCGATAGCTGGTACTGTCACGGGGTGGGGTGGTCGGCTTGGCCGGCGGTGGCCGGTGTTGTCACGGGGGGAGGCCGACAGTTCAACAGGTAGTTGTGTACAAGGAGAAGAGGAGGAAAAGGGAAGACTTCAGGTCCTGGGACCTGACCCTTAAGGTGTGGCGGGTCTTCGACCTCCGATGCCTCAAGTCCAAATTGGCGAGACACCGTATAGCGATGCTGGTGTCAGGTCCCGGTCTCTGGCTCTGCTATAATATCTTTCTCTGATAAGTTGTAGCCATAAATCGTCGTCTTTTGTTCCAAGCCTCCAAGTACATTTACGTAATAGTGCCTTGTTGAAGTCTATGATGTTATTGCTGCCCACGCCTTCTGTATTCTTGCTCTTGCAGACTCCACCCCACGATATATCATACCAACCCTTGCTCTATTTGTGCTAGAAGAATCTAGCTTGAATGGACTTCACCTTCTTTGCCACAGTTTTGGGGGTCCTAAAAATGGAGAGAGAATATATAGGAAGGCTATCAAGTACTTTGTTATGAGAGGAGGCTCCTTCCAACTTGCAATTCTAGTTTTATATCTTTGCATCACAACTTGCCAATCACTATAATATAGGGCCCTTGGGAACAATGGTAGGCTCATGTAGGAGAAGGCAAGTCTCTTATTTGACAACCCAGTATAAATGCTGCTCTCTTGAGTGATCTCTCCTCCATGATGAGCCTAACTGCATGGCATTTGTTGAAATTCACCTTCAGTCCACTAATTTCCTATGGCAGCTCCATCATCAACTTGGCAACACATAACTGGCTCGCCTCATCAGCTAGGAAGAGAATAGTGTCATCGGTGTACTGCAGATAGTTGATGATAACACTCTGGTGTCCTGCCTGGAAGCCTCCGAGATGACCTATCATTTAGCCTTCATCCACGTCATATTCAGAATTTGTGCAACTAGGACAAACAAGAGGGGGGGCATAGGGTCTTCTTGACAGAGCCCTCGACCATTGAAAAAAAGTGGTGGGCCGCCTATTAACAAAGATTGAAAAGGAAGCTGAGGAGATACACGTCCGAATCCACCTGATCTATCTATGATCAAATCCCATCTTAGCCGAGGTCTGCAATAAGCACTGCCAGTTGACTCTATCATATGCCTTCTTAAGATTAAGCTTCAACACCACCCTCTCTTCCCTTGGTTCTTCATGACATACAAACATTCACAAGTAATTAGGAAGTTTTCCTGTATGTGTCTCCCCCTAATAAAAGTCCATTGGTGTTTGCTAACCACACTACCAAGCACCCTAGCTAGTCTTATGGCCAGTAGCTTAGTGATAATTTTGTATGTACTGTTCAATAGATTGATGAGTCTAAAGTACAAGAAGCTTAATGCACCTTGTTTCTTTGGGATGAGGACTAATAGGGTTGTGTTGATGCCCCTCCAATGGGTCCTACTCTCTTGGAACTCTCCTAGTGCCCGGTACAGGTCCTTCTTGATAATATCCCAACACTTCTGAAAGAACACTCTAGGGAAGCCATTTGGGCCCTTTGCTTTATCACCTGTAAGGGAACAATTGCTTGTCTGATCTCCTCCGTGGAGGGACTACACAGAGCCTCACTTTCAACAATAGAGACTTGAGGGAGTAGGTCATTTGCAATGCTTGGTTTGTACATCTGATCTTCAGTAAAAAGTCTAGATTAAAAATCTCTGGCACGCACCTTCATCTCCTCCTCCCTTGTGAATGTCTACTCTCTAACCTTGATAGGCACTATATGGTTGATTCTCTTTCTCCCCAAAGCTATCCTCTGGAAATAAGTAGTATTCCTATCACCTTCGTTCAGTCATTTCGATCTCTGTTTCCAATAGGTCTCTTCCTGTGTGAAGATCTCATCAAGCTCTGCCCTTAGTGACTTTTTGTGCCTCTTGTCAGGTTCATCTAGTAGCCCTGCCTCCTCCGAGTAGTCTAGACCCTCTAGTTGTTGTCTCCTTAGCCAGTCTACCAGGTAGGGTTTTATCAACCCCTTACTATTGGAGCACCTATGCCAGGTTCTTCAGTTTCCTCACCAAAGTAGCCATGGAAGAGTGATCATGCCTTTGTACACCAAGCCCCCCTGTCTGTCTCCATGAAATCTACCTCCTTGAGCCAAAACCTTTTAGATCTGAAAACCTTTCTCCCTTCCTGACTGCAGTTGGTCTTCAATAGCATAGGTTTGTGGTCCAAAATCAGCTGGGCCAAACAGGATGCTTGCATATAGGGGAAGTGATCTTCTTTTTGAATGCTAGGAACCTGCCTAGCCTAGAGCAGGCCGGTGTCGCCCTCATGTTGGATTAGGTAAACTAGGCATTCATCAGTCCAATGTCGATTAAGGTTGCCTCCTGTATGAAGTCACTAAAGTTCTCCATCTCCTCTGTGCGGGGGTTGACCCAGGTCCTCTCCCAAACCACTGTAATTGCGTTGAAGTCGCTACCCACAAACTAGGGTCGGCTTTAGCTATGGTGATGGAAAAGTAGCTCCTCTCATAGTGATCTCTTCCCTTCCCTGGTTTGGAGGCCATAGACGCCTGTGAAGTTCTAGGAGAAACCGTCCCCCACGTTGCGAAAGTGAAGGGAGATAACCCCGGGGCCAACCTTTCTGTCACCCTCCACCTGTTCAACCTCGAACGGGTTCCACAAAATCATGATACCTTCTACTCTCCCCTATGTCGGGAGGCCATCCCCTTTGAGAGTTTGGCTTCCCCCATCCCCTTATGAACCCCTCCTCATCCCTTCACATTTGGTCTCTTGCAGACATAAGATATCAATCTTGTATTTTCTTGCCAACTCCTTCACGACCTTCCTCTTCTCACCTCCGTATACCCCCCTAACATTCCATGAGATGATCCTGATAGGAAAAATGCTGCATTCCTCCCTCCCCCCTCGAATGCCTCTTCTCGGGCACTCTTTCCTTGCCCCACCCCTCTCAGCCTTCTTTTGTGATTTTCTCCCCTTCGCCTCCCTGGCCATGTCGATCAGCTATTTCTTCTGGATCTTAATGAAAACCCCCCTATGGTCCCTCTTTACAAAAGAGACCCCAGCTTGTCAAGCACCTCTCTCATATGTGCCTCTGTCATCTTCTCTACTACACCCATCAGTTTCGCTCCCTACCTCCTCCTTGCCCAGCACCCCTCTCTTCGGCTTTGCCTTCTTCGGAGTCACCCTCTTTTGACCTGGGTGTGCCTGGGACCATCTCCATGTCATTAGGTGGTAAGGTCCCCTACTCTCCTATAGTCGTTGACGGGTTGGGGTCCTGAGAGTAGGCTGTTGCATCGACCAGCATGCACGTAGCAGCTCCACCGCGGTATTGTCTCCGTTGGCCGCCTAGTCTTCACCGACACATCCACCCCCCACCAGCAGAAGCGTCTTGGGGAGTAGACCAGCCAGTAGTTCGAAGCAGTTTGACCCAATGGGTTTCGGACTCTTGGATCGTCTGAAATGGCTCGATGGAGGCGATTGGCTTGGGGGTTGCTGTGGCAGTTTTCGATGGGATGTCCCTCGGGGTCAAGGGCGCATGGCCACCCTGCGGCTGGAGCAATTGGCTTCTGATGCCATCCGCCACCTCTAGGACTGCACGGAGTGCTGCCCCCTTGGCCCGTTAGCGACCACATTGCTGGGCCCCCCTGGAAGGCACCGTCTCATCTTGTAGCAACATCCAAGTGGGGCCTTGCGACTGTTCGATGGGGTTGGTAACTACTCTAGGCTCATAGGAATCTACCGGTGCCGACCATCCAACACCTTGTGCCCCCTACGGTCTAAGGAAGACTCCTTGTAGCAGCTTGCGGGCGGGGGAGAAGCATAGTCTTGGGTCCGCGATACCTGGTAATCCCTCGCCCCTCAGATCTCGGTAAGTCACGGGTAAGCAACTCTAAATCCGGGTCATGGGTTGAACTACTTGTGCCCACAATAGTAACCACTTTACGGCCCATTGGCCTGTTCTACCCAGTAGTGTCGCTAAATGCTCGGCCCACCATTGTGCTTGGCCCACTGTGGACGCACTTTCGTTAAATTAGATTAATTTACTGGTTTATCGGTTTATTAAGTGCGTGGGCGTGCCAGTCACCGAGGTGACGATTTATTCGGGCTCCGGAGAACTTTGAGATTTCTCGCTTATAAATATCGTCCCTTTGTCCTCCGGTGGGAGAGTTGGAGACAGAGGGGGAGATTCATGTTGTTGGAGTGCGTGGAAACGTGAACTACAATATCAGATAATGGATCCAAAGGGGGGTGAATGGATCCAATCGCGGAATAAAAAATTACAGTCGATGAATCAACCAAATCAAGATCACAATCACACAAGGGACACCGATTTTAAGGTGGTTCGGTCCTTCAGACCTACATCCACCCCACACTCAACTCGAGTGTGGATTCCTACTGGGGAAATACAGCTTAACCCACAGAGATTACACTCTGCACCGCTGGGGAAATACAGCTTAACCCGTCCAGAGATTAAACTCTGCCCGCTGGGGAAATACAGCTTAACCCGTCCAGAGGATCACTCCTCTGCCCGCTGGCTCACAGCTTGAAGACGCTGACAAACAGCTTGAAACAAATTGTTTAGAACAAAAACGAAAGCAAAAACGATAACACGGGAAAGATAAAACTGTAGACACACTTGCTCAATCTGTTGAGCGAAAAGTCAGCTTCGGTTTTGAACCGGAAGACTGATAAACTCCCGTTGAGGGCTTCTGTCTAACAGGTGACAGACAGACCCTGAACTTCACCTCTCTCTCTCTCTTTCTCTTCTTCTCCTTCTGATCTTCCTCTCTTTCTTTCTCTCTCTCTTTCTAGGAGACTCTGATCTTCAGACGCCGCTCAAGCTCTTCTGGACTTCTCTTCTGGAGGCAGACGACGAAGCTTTTCTCTCTTCAGTTCGTTATGTCTTCATCCACGGAGTACTGTGGATATTTATAGTACTTCCAGAAAGGGCACAGGGAGTGTGGTCGGCGTGTGTCTTCCCTTGGAGTCTTCTGGAGACTGTGCACACGTGTCAGAGGGCTGCAACCTCGGATCACGTGCCTTCATCAATGAAGAATATCTTCTGGCATATAATAGAGTGCCTGACACATAATCAAACAGATAAAGTGTCAAGTGTAATATATAATAGACATGTGCACGAGGCACATTTCAGATAGGTTACAGAAGGCTGCACGAGGTGGAAGGCAGAAACAACACGAGGTGGTTGACGAAGTGAAGACATGAGCTCTTGTTGTTTACCGAAAACAACACGAGCTGGAAGACCTAGAGAACAGCACGAGCTCACTGTTGCAATCACAAGCAACACGAGCTGGAACAGCACGAGCACAGAGACGAAGAAAAAGCAACACGAGCACAGAGAGACGAATGACACGAGCTCCGTGTTGAAAGCAACACGAGCTATGAACAAAACGAAATGAGCTTCGTGTTGAAAGCAACACGAGCTATGAACAAAACAAGACGAGCTTCGTGTTGAAAACAACACGAACTATCAACAAAACAAGACGAGCTTCGTGTTGAAAACAACACGAGCTTAGACAAAACTGCACGAACTGAAACAGAGGAATATAACGAGAAAGACGAAAACATGACACGAGCTACGCTGAACAAAACGAAGAAAGACGCAGAAACGACTCGAGCTATACCGAGACGCTAAGTGCGAGAGACGTACAAATGACACGAGCTCAAGCGGGAAAGACACAGAAACGACACGAGGTAAGTCAGACACAACACGAACTAACTAAGAACAATAAAATGAGAGAGACGGAAAAACGACACGAGGTAACTGTAGAAAAGCAACACGAGCTTCGCTTGTTAAAAAACAACACGAGCTTTCTTTGAAAAGCAACACGAGCTTCACTTGAAAAACGACACGAGCTAGTTTTGAAAAGCAACACGAGGTGGCTTCGTGTTGGCATGAGGTTCGTGTCGAAAAGGAAATAACAACACGAGGGTTTTAAGCAGGAGAACAGTGAGCTCGTGTAGAAAAGCCAAACACAACACGAGCTTTGTTTGTTAAAAACCAACACGAGCATGGGCTTTTTGTAAACAACACGACCTTGGCTTAAATCAACACGAACAGCTTTGAAAAGCAACACGAACTTCACTCGAAAAAACAACACGAGCTTGCTTTGAAAAGCGACACGAGCTAGCTGGCTTCTTTTGGATAAAAATGACACGAGCAGCCTCCCCTTCGTGTTATTTTTCTTTCTTTCTGATTGAGTTCTGGTTCGTTCCTTGGTCGACCACAGCTTGGTCCTTGGTTGACCACGACTTGATCTTTCTTGATTTCTCCAGGAGGGTGTACCGGTGGAGGCCAGGGCTGGGGAGTGGGGTGGTTGTACCGGCGAAGGGCGTACCGGTGAGGGACTGCAAGCTGTGTCAGTGAAGGGGAAAAATGAAGGGGCATTGGGCATTCTGGTAAAGGGCATGAAGGGTTTATTTTCTTGATGGCCTTAAGGCCTTTCTTTTCTTCTGTTTATTAATTGAATGTAACTTCACACACATCATTCTCTCCCGCTGTCACGGTGGTATTCAGAGTGTCCGCCTGTTGTCCGGTCTGATCATTCGTGCAGTGTTCATGAGTCGATTATCATCTGATTAGAAATGTTCATTAATTGCCGTTCCCCTTGCTCGCTGCCTCCTTTCGCCCTCGTTATGTTTTGATAAAATTTCGGCAGCACCTCCCCTTGACCCCGGACGTAAGGGAGGTACAGGGAACGCGCCCACATGGAGTGGCGGAACCCGACGATTGCGAGTGGGCGTCCGCAGACGACACACCGTGAACGGACCTCGGAAAAACGTGAAGGCGATCAATGGGTTGTCGAGCTGACCGGGGATGACGGGTCAAAGAAGGGGGTGAGGCTAGGTGTGCCGTTGAAAGGGCCAAAGGGTGTACCGCTGGGGAGCTAGGGAGGTCGGATGATGGGCGTACCGCTGGGGAGCTAGGGAGGTCGGGTGATGGGCGTACCGCTGAGGGAGATGAGTGTGCCGCTGGGGGTTGTGAGAGGATGGTGTACCGCTGGGGGCTGGAGGGGTGTGCCGCTGGGGATAGTGAGAGGGTGGTGTACCGCTGGGGGCTGGAGGGGTGTGCCGCTAAGGGTAGTAATGGGCTGGTGCAACGATCAAGGGAGGTTTAGGGGGGTGTACCGCTGGGGCTGGGCAGGCTGAGGAGTTTTAAGGGACTGCAAGGTGTCTGTTGCAGATAGATTCAGAGGCACCCCAGGGGGAGATACGTTGGCGGAGACGAGTTCAAGGGGGCGTAGATGCTAAGTGGCTGGTCTGTGGGAGGGGATTTTGATGGAGGCGTGAAAAAAAGGGGGGAACACGCGGACGTCACCAAGAACAGGGAAACCAAACATGAAACACCGACTGGATGTGTAAAAGCGGCCCGAGCAATAAAGGACCGGAGTTCATTCACGCAAAAGAATGGCAAAGTTCAGGGATACGACGGAGAAAGAAGAAGGTAGAACTGGGAGGAAGAAGGGAGGGGGCTTGGGGTTAGACCCAAGGCCACAAGGCCCGGCCTTCCCCCACTACAATGTAGCCAAACTCCCTCTCTCACTCTCTCTCTCCCTTACTCCTTTGGAGGTGGCTGCCGTTGGCGGAAGAGGATCCCCAGCACCAGCACCTTCTTCTTCTTCTTCTTCTTCTTCAGTTGCTGTGGACGTCTCCCCCTCCGTGTGTGTGTCTGTTCTCTCCTTCTTCTTCTCCCTCCCTCCCTTTTTTTTTCTTTTGTTCGCCGACGGGAGGGCTTTTATACCTCCCCGTCACAGTGCTGCTCGAACACAAAGCGACGGGCGCGGGAAAAGGCCATTAAATGGTGATTTGACCCCCCTATTATTACGTTGACAAGTGGGCTCCCGTGTTTGATCGTTTGGTCGACACGTCAGTTCACAGTATACGCTAAAGATCCGCGTAGGGTGGCGCTGGATCTTCCGTGTCGGAGGGGTTAGGGCCGTGCCGCTGAAGCTCTGAAGCGTGCCGCTGAAGCCTTCGCTGGGGAGGCAAAGGGTGTGCTGCTGAAGAGGCTTCAAGGCATGCCGTTGAAGGCTTTACGGGCACAAGGGAGTGTGCCGTTGAACAGCCTTGAGGGCGTGCCGTTGAAGGGGCCAGGGTGTGCCGTTGAAGGGGCCACACCCTGTGCCGCTGAAGGGGCCAGGGGCGTGCCGTTGAAGGGGCCAGGGTGTGCCGTTGAAGGGGCCACACCCTGTGCCGCTGAAGGGGCCAGGGTGTGCCGTTGAAGGGGCCACACCCTGTGCCGCTGAAGGGCGATAGGGGCGTGCCGCTGAAGGCTTCAGGGGCGTGCCGTTGAAGGGATGCTGAGGGCGTGCCGCTGAGGGCACGTTTGGGTCGGTTGGAAGTGGATTTCGTGGCTTTTTCTGGATTCGATTAACGATCCGTCTGATTCTCTTCGGGGGCCCACGGGCGGCGGGCCTCCTTAGTGGTTGGCTTCTCTTCGCTGCTGTGATATGCTCGGGACGAAGGGTGATATTTTGAACTGCCGATTCTTGAGCGTGCTAGAGGACCTCGAGAGCGTCGGGAGATACGCTTGGGGAGCTGCTATGCTGGCACATATGATAGCCGACCTGTCCACCGGGACAGGACGCGAGACGACCGTCAGTGGCTTCTCACCTTTTCTTCAGGTATGCATGTCCTTCTTAATGATTATGAATGCAAATGTCTTGACTTGATGTATGTGACTAATGCAAGCTAAAAATGCAGATTTGGAGCCATTTGTACATGCCTATGAGGCGAGTAGATACCCGACCGGGGAATGATGGTGCGTTCCCCTTAGCGAGGAGGTGGCTGCCTTACGTAAGCAAAGCGCCACACGCCTTTGAGTTACACGTACTCCGTCAGGAGTTCGGGGACTTCCCACCCACACTGGTATGCTTCTCTTACCTTATGACTTATGAATGAATATGCATATGATGTGATGTTCATGCATGACTAACTATTGATGATGTGATGTAAATGCAAGTGGTCTGGAGAACATACCAGGGCATGACCGAGGAGGGTCAGCCTTGGGTGACCGCAGGCCATCCTCTTTTTGGGCGTGAGCTTTGGCTCCATTGCCTGAATGAGATTGAGCCCCTGTGCCTCCGGCTAGTGATGAGGACCCTCAGACTCCACCAGGAGTGGATCGAGGTGGCAGAGCCGCGTGGGATTGGGCAGAAGACCTGTGGCCGGACGAAGGCCATGGATTAGGGGATCTGGTTGGCAGAGTAGTATGCAGACTGGCAGCGTGGCGGTACCAGGGTGACCTCCCAGGCGGCCGACAACTTCGAGTACCTCCGACGCTATTGGGAGGTTTACGACAGTCGGCCCTAGATGAGGGTCTTAGGGGAGAGCAAATGAAAATACATTTCTTTTCCTATATGATGTGTGTTTATTTATGCAGCTAATTATGTGATGAATGCAGGATGCACGGGACCTAGTGGTGATGGATGCACTGGTCCATTTACGTAGCTTGGAGGCCTAGTTGGCGGCCACACGAGCTGACTTGGAGACCCTGGTGAGTGGTTAAATTAAATGCATGTGAATTCTTGATTTATTGATGATTAGCCACTGATGATCTTCTTTCTTGATGCAGCGTGCCCAGCAGGGAGCAGTGGTGAGGGGGACCGACGGTGCTTCGAGCTCGAGGGGACCGAGCACCGGTACTAAGATTTTTGAGGAGCAGCTCGCAGGTGCAGTTGCTCGAGCCGAGGAGGCGGAGCGTGAGCTCACCACCCGAGTAAGCCTTTAAACTTAAATTCAATTATGCCATCACATGTTTATAAAAAAACTTATCTCTTTCTTTTCCTTCTATTAGACTGAGGAGCTATAGGCGTCATTTGCCTGTGTTGCGAGGGAGAGCCGTGACCGCCACGTGCTGGTGAGTTTTGTTTCGTGAATAATATTCATGTATTCTCCTTATCCCAAAGATTAATGATGATGTGATATGATGCAGGCATTGGAGCTGACCGAGGCGAAGAAACGTCTATCAGCGGCGCGTTTGGAGATTACCTCTCGCGATGAGCGGATCGCTGAGCTTGAGCAGGCGCAGGGCCAGCAGGAGGCAGAGCACGACCTCGCGGCACAGGTGAGTCAACAGCATTAATTTCAATTATGTATATGTTAAAAATGAAATTGGAAACTGAGAGTTGACTAATTGAATGCAGGTGGCGGAGCTATAGGACGCGAGTACCCGGGCCGCCTTGGCTGGGGCTGAGCTCGCCATTCGTGACCAGCGGGTCGCAGAGCTGGAGGAGGAGGTGGCGCGTCTTACAGCAGCGGGACAGCGCGAGGAGCTGCCCAGGGACGTGACAGACCTCCGTATCCACCTTAAATTGGAGCGGAGAGAGCGCGCCAGGGAGCGCGAGGATCGGGACTGGGAGAGAGCTGAGCTCGCTGCTGTCAGGGCACAGCTGGCCGTAGTCCAGGAGAGGCTACGAGCGACGGAGAAGTGGCTACAGCGAGGGCGTGAGCGAGCCCGAGCGGCGGGGCACTCGAGCGCCTTTGCCAGCACGACCTATATGACAGGCTCCTCTTCACACCAGCGGCCAGAGGAGGAGGTACGGAGCTTAGCTCCGAGTGTAGTACGGGGGTCCATGCCCCCACCACGAGCTCGCCGTCGGGGCGGTAGGGGAGCAGAGAGAGAGACTTCTTAGTCTCTTGGTCAGTTTCTTGAGGGATTTCCTCTTCTGTAGGGACATCCCCTGGTGCTACCGGAGTATCTACTCCTTCTTCATTATTTTGCTTAGGCCCCAGAGTCGACGACTGCTGACGCCGGCCATCTTTGGATGATGCAGCTTGTATAGGCTTTTTGCCTTCCAGAGTGGACAAAAATTCAAGAAATGATGGAGCTTCATCCTTTTCCTTCCCTTCTTGGTATCAATTTGCAGGAGGAGGAATCTGAATGCCTCGTACCTCTGGCTCTGGTGTCTAATACTGCTGTTCTCCCCTGAATATGATATTGTGATTAGCCGGTGGAAAACGCCCCCATCTTTTTCCAGAATGAATAACATGTGCCGAGGTTGAGGCCTCAGCATGGTTGGCTTCTAGCGGCACGACTGACGCCCCTTCATCATCATTTTCCCTTGGTAAGGTGAATAGCGCCGAGAGGGTATTGCATTGCACTATTATAACTTTCTTTTCTTTCTTGTCCCTCGGCTGTCTTTTCTTCTTTTGGCATTTTGGCCTTTCCGGCTCTTGCCCCAGAAGGATTCAGTCTCATCATCTTCTTGTCTTTCCTCTAGCTTTTCTTTGATGGTCAGCCCTTCTAGTTGCTCCCAGAGTATACAGTCCTTCACCAATAGAGGCTTTGGGGGATGAGCCAAAGAATTTCAACAGATAGGCTTCATCGGCTGCTAGATCCCCCATAATTGTGATATAGTATGCTATATGCTCCCTGGGAGAGCCCTGGCCGTCGAATTTTTCAAACTTCGGCGGCTTGCTGACGCCTGGTGGTAGCCTCTTAGTAGCATAATGTGCAGGGTACGACACTTTGTAGATATCGTAGGTGCCGGAGTCATCCCCAACTTTCTCAGACAGCTTCATTTCGACAATTTTCTCTATCATCAGCTTGCTAGCTACAGCTGGATCTATACTTTCTGGGAAGAAATGAGCCTACTGCTGGCTGAAAGGAGTTGTCATGACTGTTGCATGTAGAGTAGGTGTGGCGGGCTACGTTTGAGATGCGGAGAGCTGAGCCGCCACCTGATGTGAAGTAGGTTGACTTGGCATCTTGCCTTTATCAGTTGGATGAGGATTAGCTGGGGCGACCACTTCTACTGAGCTGGAAGTCTGCCCAACATGCTCAACATGTCTGGAGACTGGTGTGCCTTCATTCCTCTCATTTAGCTGTCTTCTGAGAGAGTCAATCTCCTGCTGATATCTCCTGAACATCATCTGGATCATGGGATCCAGGGTTGACAGGATCTATATCTCTCCCGTGGTACCTTTAGTGACATCAATGAAAGGGTTATCTTCTTCTTCTGTAGTCACCACATTTACCATCATCATGGTGACTTTTCGGGCTTCATCAGCAGCCATTATCTTCTCTTTTGCCTCTTGGCTTCTTTTGGCAATAGCACCTGGCCTGTTTGCCAGTCTGATCAGCTCCTCGGGCTGGGTTGGTAATGTATCATGTCTTTCGGCAACACTAGCCATGTTGCAGGCGAAGATCTATATTTTTCCCTTCTACCTGTGAACTCTTCTTCTCAGTCGATCAAGATACCTGAGGCAGTCAAAAACTGAAATTCTTTCTTCTTCTTCTTTCATTCGCGGGCTATCTTCATCATATATGACCCTGCGACCTTCTTCATAATCATTGGAGTCAAAAGAGGAGACTCCAAACATTGCTTCTTGTAGAGCTTCATTTCCTTCTTCATGCAAGGTGCCCAAGGCACAATATAATCTTCTCTGCCCTAGAGAGGAGTTTCCCAGATAATGAAAGTAGTCTTGTACTACTCGATTCATCTCTTCTTGACTACGCCCTTGCAGCTCTGACTAGGACAACAGCCTTTCTTGAGTCTTTGGTTGATAAGCCAACCTTGACATGTGGGCAGTGGCATGTTTATCCTTAGAGTACTTGAAAATATCGGTCTGTCTGGCACAAGCCCTATGTCTCTTTTGAACAGCAACAGAGACCGGATCTCTTATTCTCATTTCCTCTTTCTTTTCAAATCTTCTGCTCCCATCTGCATGGTGATTGGTAGCAGCAAGCATCCCCTTTGGTCGGCAATTCATCCTTCCGACCCGTGGGTGATCAGTGGTAGTGTACTCTTTTCTTCTCCATCTCCTGCCCCCTGCTCCGAGGCGGACAGCAGCAACATCTTGATTATATTTATGCATGGACTAGAAATACTCACAAGGCAAATGTGCATGGACTCAAAACTATTCACATGAGTCTATGTCAAAAATAATGCACAGACTTTGTGTGTGCATTATATAAGTGGCAGTAAATCATGCACGGACTTGTACGTATGTATGTATGTATGAGAAACTTGCACGGCTTCATGGAAAGCATGGGCTTCATATATCACACAAAAAATATGCACAGACTTTGTCATTCAGAACAAAAAGTGCACAAACTTAGTTTGAGGAATGTGCACGGACATCGTTTGAATGATGTGCACGGACTTCATATGCAATGGAATAAAGAATGTGCACGGACTTCGTTTGAAAGATGTGTACGGATTTGGATTAAAGAATGTGCACGGACTTAAGGTGTGTAAGTAAACATGCACGGACTCAAGGTGTGCAGGAAAATATGCATGGACTTCAATATTGCACAGACTTATAATTTTCCAACCAGACTAAAACATGCACGGACTTGGAGATGTGCACAGACTTGTGATCTACACAGATGTTTTAAAACACAAAGAGCAAAACATGCATGGACTTCACTTGCAATGTGCAACCAGCACGGACTTCACTTGCAACGTGCAACTAGCACAAACTTTGTTTGCCACAGGTCAACAATGCATCGAGCAGAATTTGCCTAAGGCAAAAACCTATATGGACTTGAGACGTGCTCGGACCTGGTATATGCAAAGACTCAAAAGAACGTGCATGGACTTTAAGTGAGTAGAGTGAAATGTGCACAGACTTGTTATTTCAGCAAGACTAGAAACATGCACAGAGTCAGGTTTTCAACGATACTAAGAAACATGCACGGACTTTACTTTCTGGCCTTAACGAATGATATGCATGAACTGGAAGTATGCACGGAGTCAAGTTTTCAACAAGACTAGACTAAGTGTAGACATGCAGACAACATTCATATACGAACATCTGACCTATACAATGCATCAAAATATGTACACCATCAAATCAAGGTAAGATTGACAAATATAACTATGCAGTCGGCGAAGTCAAACAGCATTGTTCTCAATCATCAAAACATTCACAAGCCTATTGCCAATCATCAAAACCCATCAGCACAAAGCAGTACACATACAGCTAATCAAACTAGAGGAGTCCCAACAATCTCCCCCTTTTTGATGATGGCAACCCAAAGAGTGAATGCAATAAGATGATGTATTTTGATGATTAATGAAGCATAGTCAAATGACATGCATGCAAATGCAGATTCTATGAACAGATGTTATGCAGACTCTCCCCCTGAAAGAATCCTCAGAATGCTCCCCCTGAATGTGTATGACTCCTATCATGAACAGATGTTATCACCTGCTGTATTACAGACTCTCTCCCTTTGCCATCAAAATGCACTCCCCCTTTGAAAATAGAGGTAAACTCTCCCCCTTTGCCATCAGCAAATAAGGAGGAAGGG
This sequence comes from Amorphophallus titanum, assembly GCA_024336825.1. Lineage (NCBI taxonomy): Eukaryota > Viridiplantae > Streptophyta > Magnoliopsida > Alismatales > Araceae > Amorphophallus > Amorphophallus titanum. The sequence goes on along the minus strand of JANBPO010001371.1, from coordinate 319,074 downwards.
AGATAGAGAAAGCGAGCGAGGAGACTAGATAACATTCTATGCATTGGTTCAGAACATAAGCAAATCATAAACAATTCTTTAGTCATAAGAATCAAGCAATGTGCAGTCTTGATTAAATTCAGGTTTAACAGTGATAGTAAGTAGAGTGAATTCACTAATTTTCTGAAATATGGTTATAGTGTCCGTTTATAGCAATTAACCTAAGTCACATAACCATAATAGACTAGGTCAAGACTATATCTTACTTATTTCAGAATCAATGAATATCAAGGAGAGTGACCTGAATTTGTATTAAGGTTAAACAATTGACACTTCAAAATAGTTTGATCTGCAACATTTTGAATATGAAGGGTTACAACATTTCATTTTCACTTCTATTTTGAAGCTTAACTCAGTGAACAGACAAGTGTCATTTATGCTGTTGACATTAGGTGTACACATGGGTTAGACGCAAGTACCCCCAGTTACTAGGCATAAACTGCCATGTCTGTCTCTGATCAAAAGCTACCAAGATGATTTACACCTTTGACATTAAGGGCACACATTTATCAGATGCCAGTACCCCCAGTTACTTGGTGAAACCGTCCCTTTAGATTTGACCATATGAACATAGGTAACATAAAGCACTTCATGACATGAAGTTTTCTCCATATCTTGGTTGGAGACTTCAGTTTCTCAGTGCAATTCATTCATTGCTATGCCATATTGTTCATTTCTTAGGATAGAAAGCATTTCAGCATTAGCTTTGTTGAAAAGCTGTCTGTTATCAGCATTTGGGTTCTCATCAAAGTTGTGCTGAGCCTGCTCCATCTTGATTTCAGCTTCCAATTTATTCTGTTGGATGTTTCCAAAAGTCTCTTTATTCCAAATCCGCAAGGCTGCTTTCAAATTCTGTAATTTCCTCTAGAGATTACAGAATTTAGGAATTTTGTAGCCCATCCTAAAAATTCCTGCAATCTCCCATTTTCTGTCTGTCCCTAGTTTTCCAGACCCGATCCCCATCCACTATAAATTCCACCAAAAATCGAGACTACCTTATATGTCCACCAAAAAAATATCGTCTTCTTCCTTACTTCCAGATCTACAACCTTCATGAAGACCACTTCACCCAGATCTATCAAAAAACCTATGGTCAACCCCTATCCTCAGGAAATCCCATTTTCTGCCCTGTCAGTCCCCATCTAGTGGATCAGTAGCTTCTAAAATCTGTCATGGCCAGCACTGAAGATTCAAAATTATTTCTCCCATCTGGGGATGAAGTATTTTGAAAGGGCTTTCCAACGCCCCTAGTCTCGTGTCGATCTGACATCGGCACTGGTCGCAGTAACATTTTTCACCGGGTCACGCGCTGCTAAACAGTAGCTCTGGTTCGTGGACGACACCCGGTGACCATCCCCGGAGCGACCGCCTTGCCTCCCGTGGAGCCGAGCAGCCCGCCACCGCCCCCGGGACCACCCTACCAGGAAGCCCCGACGCTGCAGCAACCTCCCGGCTTCCCCGGGCCGCCAGCCCAGACGTGGGCCCCACGAGTGCGCGTGCCAGCCTTGTCAAAGCGGCCCCGAGTGCTGCCCGTCAACCCGATCGCGTCACTCCCGGATTCCGTGTGTAGCCCGTTACCTCCCTGCGTGGAGTGGGCAGAAATCAATACTTCTGTAATAATGGTTAATTGATGTACCGGGAGTACGGGTTCGGCCGGGATTGTCTTCCCCACGCCCGGTGCGTGGAGGTACACCCGCATCCCTCTTTAGTTAGTTAATTACTTTTCTAGTATAGTTCTTGACGCCGCTACTAGTGAGTGTGGTAGGACGCCTAGCTTGCTGTTTTAATCACTGCTGTGAGTTGTGAGTGTGAAACCCGTCCCGTGACTCGTTTCCAGCACGAGAGTGAGCCGACCACCCAAGACTCAACATCGGTTCCTCAACCGTGCAGATCGACACGTTTCCCTCACCGGGGATGACCGTGAGTGAGTGCTTCTTGTTTTGGCTAATCTTTGTCCCTTCAGGATCCATGTTAGGTGATGACTTGGTCGTACAGTTACTGGTCGCATCGTCTAGTGAGTCGTGTCAGTTCGTCTAGATCTTAGGTTCGTGTCCACATATCGAGTTTCATAGTCATCCATCATCAAGCGGTCCTTGTACTTTGTCCGATTTAGGCGTTGTTTCCTGTTGGCTAGAGAGCCTACTTCTTCAGCGACCCTCCACTAGTCGTAGCCTTCCGATACGCGTGTGGTCCCACTAGGGAGTGGTGGCGAGGCTATCCAGAGAGAAAATTTTTAGGCTGCTTACCATAGGGCCCCACGTCTTGTAGCCAGAGTCCGGCTAAGGGGAAAACTAGCCAGAGGGCCTGACCTAGGACGCATGGTCTGTGTGTGCACACGTGGTTGGGGGCAGCGGACCCGCACTGACGAGCGTGACCCCGACCAGTCCCTATTTTGAGGTTACTTGTACGGTGTCCCCATTCTGCCAGGGGGGCCACCTGAGGCACGGTCTAAGATGCCAGGGGGAGCATCCGGCCTTGCTTCTAGTGGTAGGTACTCCTGTCTTGTCAGGTATCGACTCTTGGTTATCACAGTGATGTGTGTCTCAGTTTTCACACCGTGAGACCATTGTCAGACGTAGCAGGGCTTTTTCGTTTATTTATTCTTGTTGTACTCGGTTCTACGTCTTGCGTAGTACTCACCTTCTACTGCTTTGTATTACAGTTTCTCATTTTGCGAGGTGCGGGTCTGAGTGATCCCTATTGAGCCTTTTGTTATGAGGCTCATTCCCTGCGTTTCAGGTGAGGCGAGGCTTCAGAGGAGCGTGTCTGAGGCTCCACGTGGTTCTAGTGACCAGGGTTTGTTGCCAGTTGCTAGAGTCGGGGTATGCCCTGTGTAATTGTGCTTTTATTTTCGTGTGAATCTAAATGTCTATAACTACTAAACACATATATAAACATATCAGAGAAAACATAGATGCAAATATTTACCTCAAATAACAACCACCATCCCTGTCTTTTGCCAGGCCAAAATCAATGAACATAGCCTGTGTAAATGTTACCCAGTGAGAATGCTAGTTATGCTTGAAGCAAATTATCAACCTTAATCTCCTCTATTTTGTCAGAGCTAAATACCTTGGCATGACCAATATGCAGATATCCATTTGGTTCAGGAGGAAAGCGAGTAAAAACTTTACCACCAGTTACTTTCAAATGCTTCTCTAGCTTGTCCTTTGTGTTATGAGCACGCCATATAGTTCCATCACTAAAGAATATCTCAGTGTGAACCTGACACATCTAAATGAGTTAAATCTTACAAGATTACACATTCACATTTTAAGAACAATGAATTAAAATGAACAATCAAGAAAAGGAACACCGTTTCGGTTAAAAGCTATCTGATAGTGATGAAAGGCATGATGTACATTTTCTTTTCTTTTGAAACCAGCTCAAAATTCCATTCTGTAAATGAGTTTTGAGAAGCTATTACACATGCAGGAATTTATAGACAAGATTAAAGTGCCTACTTTAAAAACAGAAGCATTTAAATGCCAAATTAGTTACTCTTGGAAAACTTTGGAACAAAAATAAGATAAACCATACTAACCAATTTTACCAGCATTTCCTTGCTGGAACATACAAAATAGACCTTAATGTGTTTTATTGTTTTTTGAACGTGTAATATGTTTTATTATTCAATGGCACATTGTAAACTCTACTCAAAACCATGGATGCACCTGCTCCCATCAAGTATAAGTTGAGAAATTGAACCCCCAATCCTATGTTTATACTTTAGACATCTTGATCGAAGGACTATACAAAAATCATTATATAACCCAGTCAATTAGATTATTCTCTCCTTGTACAAAGTACGAAAGTACAATTACTCTGTTAAGTAGAGATTTAGCCTTTGAGGTGACTTCTTGGTACAGATCTTTTCTCACAGTTGCAATTTCTACTTATTTGCATGCACATGTACATCATGTTGACAGTGAAACAAAGATAGGAGGAACCAAAGCACCTTTTTGATGGGAACATTCTTGACATTTTTAATTTCAATAGAACATAATTTGTTGATTAAATGTGAAACAAACTAAATTACCTTCATGTTCTCTTCTGGTCTGGGAAATATAGTATATGGATTAAGCTCTTCTTCAGTGGCTGGGGCAGAAGCGAAGACAGCAGTGGGTTTTTCCTGTTAAGTATGGTGAAGTTTGGAAAAGAGGGAAAGGTGCAGAGAGACATAGGAGTCATTTTTGTTCTTGCATGACAAATCATATCCACAAAACCAACAGAAGGTGAATGTCCACCTCAATTTTTGCAGGCTTCTCCTTCTTCTTTTTCACAGGCTTTTCATCATCTGCAGCAGTTCTTTCGCCAAGTATCCCTTGAAGTTTCTTATCAATAAGTTCCTGTCAAAGAATGACCAAATATTAGCTTCAGTTTTACTAACTTGTTATGCTGATCACATTTTAGGTAAATAAAATGATCATAACCTTGACAACTTTTGCGTCAGACCAAGGATACCGCTTGCGAACTTGTCCACATAAATTGCCAACTAAACAACCAAAAATTAAGTAATATCAGCTTCAAATAGCCAGAGGACAAATGTTTTGTGAACATTTCCTTTTCCTCCTTTTTCCGGCAGGAGAGAGGCAGTCGGTAGACCCAATGAACCATGGACAACGGATAGAAACTATTACAATGTGTCATGTTCATGATAGAAGATCCACAAGGAAATGCAATTCTCAGGATATATAGATTATATAAGATCATCAAAAGAACCAAAAAACTCGCCCAGTGTCTCCACACTGCAAATATGTTGTAATGACATGAAACTTCGACATGTTGATTTAAGGAAAACATGATGAATCAAAAAAGGGAAGAGAAAAGACTGCCGCCCTCAAATGAACATATCCTCCAACAAGCATTTACTCAATAAGCAGTCATTTACTCAATAACAGCCGTGTAAAACCTTCACGGACCTATGGGTTAACAACATTACCCAACACCCCCCCACTTAAAGGTAGGATCCCCAACATATGCCTGTCACACCTGCGAGTGGGAGAGATTGAGCAGCTAGGGGAATTGCTATGAGTAAATTTCTGCAAGTATTGTGCACTAAGAAAATAGTGCAGAGCCCAATTTAAGACCTCTACTCACAGAAGTAAAGATGTTCTGGAACTAATATACTCAGATGTTTGGGGACCGATGCCAACCCTATCATTTGGAGGTGCAGTATACTTTGTGAGGTTCATTGATGACTACTTTCGGAAGGTATGGGTATATTGAATGAAGCAAAAGTCAAAAGTGTTCGTTAAGTTCAAGCAGTAGAAGGCTAAGGTTGAAAAACAGACAAGTAAACATATGAAATGTTTAAAGTCTGACAATGATATTGAATACACAACAAATGAGTTCATGGAATTCCGTAGTAATGAAGGAATTCTAAGGTTACGTACAACTCTCGGGACCCCACAACAGAATGGGGTAGTAGAACGAATGAATCAAACATTGCTTGAGAGAACAAGATACATGGGGGTCTAGGTCAGCTTGTCCAAGTCACTCTGAGCTGAAGCTGTAAGCACAACATGTTATCTGGTTAACAGGTCACCTTCAACGAAGCTAGATGAGAAAGTTACTGAGGATGTATGGAGAGGGGAGAAAATATCCTACTCAAACCTGAAAATCTTTGAGTGTCCAACATATGTACACATCTAAAGTGAGCAATGGTCCAAGTTGAACTCAAAATCTAAGAGATGTATCTTCATTGGATATAAGAAGGGAGTGAATTGGGTTCAATTTGTGGGACCCAAAAGCTAAGAAGGTGAGGATTAACATAGATGTTGTGTTTGATGAGGCATTAATGCTTAAGGAGAATGCAGAACACTGACAAAAAAGATGACATTAATGCAGATGCACAGACAAATGCAGAGGAGTCCATGGCGCAAATGGAGGTTAGCCAGAGCCCATAAACAGACGGCACAGCATAGGGTGACACCTCACAGAATGCTCATCACAACCACAGGAGGAATAACAAACTTCAAGTAGACCCAAATGTGCTATCAAACCGTCATTACAGTATGGATTAAGGTATGGATTTGAAGATATGGTTTCTTTTGCTCTGATTAGCAACTGTGAAGATCCGGATTCTTTTTAGGGAGTCATAGCTTGTCCAGAGAATGAAAAATGGACGGAGGCAGTGGTGGAAGAAATGGAATCTCTGCATAAGAATTAGGAGTTGGAGAAATTCCCTAAGAGAAAGAAAGTCATAGGATGCAAGTGGGTCTACAAGAAGGAGGAGGCAACATCAAAAAAAGGAGAAAGGTACAAGGTAAGATTGATGGCCAAGGTGCTTATAGAAGGAAGGGATATACTACAATGAAATATTTTCCCCAGTGACGAGGCATACGTCTATCAGAATTCTAATAGCCATGGTGTCCCATTTGGAATTAAAGCTAGAAGAGTTGAAATGTCAAAACGGCTTTTCTGCACATAGAACTGAAGAAAATGCTTTTCATGAAGCAACTAGAAGGATTCAAAGAGGTTGAGAAAGAAAATCTAGTGTGTAGGCTAAAAAAGTCACTGCACGAGCTGAAATAGCTACCAAGACAGTCGTACAAATGTTTTGACACATTTATGATGAGAATTGGCTATGCTCGTTGTGAGTATGATTGTTATGTTTATTTTAAGAATCTTACAGAGTACTTCTATTTTCTTGATGTTGTACATGGATGATATGCTAATTGCTGCAAAGAGCATAGATGATGTTAATCATATGAAGTCCTTATCGAGCAAGAAATTTGAAATGAAGATCTAAGTGCTACTAAAATGATCCTTGGGATGGAGATCTCTCGAGACAGGAAAGCCAAAAAAATTTAAGTCTCACAAAAAGGATACATCCAAAACGTGTCAAAGAGATTTGGCATGAGTAATGTCAAACCAGTAAGTACACCTTTAACATGTCACTTAAGGTTATCTGCTTCTCAGTCTCCACATACAGAAGCTGAAGTGAAAGAGATGTTGAAAGTTTCTTATGCAAATGCAATAGGTTGTCTAATGTATGCCAAGATATGTACCAAACCTGATCTTTTTTGAAAAGTGGATGATATCACAAAAGTATATTAAAGGAGAAAAGGATGTAGAAGTAACTACAAAGCTCTCACAAAAGCTCCTATCTCAGAAGACCTGCCCAAGACAAAGAACCTCTCTAACTCCCCAACAACAAAAAAAGAGAGGAGTTAAAATTTCCCACATTATAAAGTTGCTTAGCCCGTGGCTGATGTTTCCGCTGTCCGGTGCCGCCATGCTGTTCACAGGCTCCAGAGCTTCCTGGATCATGTTCGCAGTCGCTTTTTTGCTGTTTCTGCTGCAACTGGTTTATTTGCGACAGATACGCTCCAACTGGAAAAGCGGTTTGGCTGCTTTATTATTATTGAGCATAGGCGTTGGCTTCGCCGTGCATACCCCGGCCATGAAAGACAGGATAGCCCAGACCGCAGGGTTGTTCAGCGGCGATTATGCAAAAGCCAATGTCGCGACCAGCCTGCGCCTGCCTATCTGGGCGGTGGCGGCGCGCGTGGCCAAAGACCATTGGATCAACGGTGTCGGCCCCAGGGGATTTCGCTATATATATCCGCAATATGTGCCCAAGGACGACTTTTGGGTGACGTCGGGGAGTGTCGACAAATCCGGCAAAATCAAATACCTGGGGCTGGGGCCCAACCATCCGCACCTGTTCTTCTTGGAAGTCGCTGTCGAGACCGGTGCGATCGGCTTGCTGGGTTATCTGATTGCGCTCATCTATTGGATACGCCTGGGTATCCAGGCCGTCCGCGCCGGAATGCAGGATGCGCTACCATGGATGGCGGCAGTATTCGTCGCCGTCATGCCCATCAATGCGCATATGGCGTTCTATGCCAGCTTCTGGTCATGCCTGCTGTGGTGGTTGGTCGCGGTCGCCCTGGGTTATTGGCAAGCGAATCAGCCTAAATCCCCTGCCTAGCAGTCAGTGCAACAATCTCTGGATTTCCGCAAACGCATATTCCGGTGTGATCGCCTTCATGCAGCTATGGTGCGAGCACGGCTGCTTGCAATAGCAGTTCAGGCAAGGGACATCTGCGACATCCACCTGTATACCGATGATGCGGTTGCCCACAGGTTTGGCGCGGCGCGGATCGGTCGGCCCGAACACCACCAGCATGGGGGTCGTTGTCGCCGCCGCCAGATGCGCGATGCCGGTATCGTTGGCGACGATGCAAAGTGCGGCTTCCGCTATCGCCGGAATGTCCAGTATCTGTGTTTCCCCGCATAAATTAACGGCATATTCCCGGCATTTTTCGGCGATCAGACTACATTCTTCTGCCTCATCCGGCCCACCCAGAATCGCGATCTTTTCCACCCCGGCTGCATGCAGTTTTGACGCCAGTTCGGCAAAGTTATCCGCTCCCCAGCGTTTCAAGTGAGCCGCAGGGTGGCACCCCGGCACCAGGATCGCAAACTGCTTCACCTGTAATCCGTGCTCGGCAATAAGCGCTGCCGCCCTTTGTTGATTGGCCGGCGGAATATGCAATCGCGGCGAGTCGGTGTGCACCGGGATACCGGCCGATGTCAGCGTAGCCCGGAAGCGGTCGAAGCCGTGGGTTGTGGCAGGAAGTTTGGGCGGCGTGATGTTGTACGGCCAGCCCGGGTTATTGCCGACGCGATGGCGTATCCCATGCCCGCTCAGTTGCATCAGTGCCAGCATCAGTCGGCTACGGTCGTTGCTCTGCAGGTCTATCAGCGCATCGTAACGCCCCTCTCCGACCAGTTTCAACCAGCGCTTGATGCCCTTCCAGCCGCGCTCCTTGCCGCGCAGGTCCACACTAAAGACCCGGTTGAAACGCTTATCCGCCGCAAACATGATTTCGTAGGCGGGCATGGTATTCAAGTCTATTGCAGCGTGCGGGAAGGCATGGAAGATATCCTCGATCACCGCCATGCTGTTGGCGATATCTCCCATCGCCCCCCATTTGATGACCAGGATGCGTCGAATATCGCGTTGCGCCAGCAAATCGATTTTTTGCGGGGTCTGGCTTAGGGGATAACGCTGATCGACATAACGCAGAATTTTCATTACCGAATCTCTGGGTTTCACAGGTTTTTAAGTGCGGTCTTCAAGCAAATTCATTGTTATGCGGTTAGTATACCAACAACATTCAGGATCACGTTCATGGTTAACCGCCTTTCGCTGGAAAGCAGCCCTTACCTGTTACAACACGCAGACAACCCGGTGGATTGGTATCCCTGGGGCGAACAAGCGCTGGCAGCCTCCAAAGCGCAGAACAAGCCCATCCTGCTGTCCATAGGTTATTCCGCCTGTCACTGGTGCCATGTGATGGCGCATGAAAGCTTCGAGGACGACGCCACCGCGGCGGTGATGAACGAGCTGTTCGTCAACATCAAAGTCGACCGTTTAAAAACCAATAAGACATGAGACTTCATGAGACTTCATGATCCAATAGTGAATTAACTCCTTGAATTAACTCCTTTATTTGATAAAGGCCATTTGATATCAATAGTGATAGCATTCAATGGCCCATAATCAATAACCATTCATGCCTTTCCTTTTTTTGGCTCAGCATGGCTGCGAACTATTAAAGCAGAATAAGCATAGTTTGATGAAGTAAGGCCTCATAAGCTGCTTGGAGCTGAATTCTTCTATCTGCTTCCTTAGTTCAGTTTCGTCTTCGAAAGAATGCCTGATAGTTTTTCCTTTGATTGATATATTATGTACAGTAGAAATGTGTGCCTGTGGAGAATCTGTCCCATTTTTCTAACGGGTGTTCGACACAACATTCTTTAAGCTTGCTTGTAATTACTGCTACTGAGCTGGCATCTGGTTGTGTTGACAGAGAAAGATGATTCAACTGCTTTATAATTGCATATACTTCCGCTTTCTTAATTTGCTTTTCTTTAAATCGTAGTAGCTGGGAGATGGATACCTCTTCTAATGTCAGCATGTTGTTCTGAGTTTTGAAAGGAGAGATTCTGGGAATAATTTCTCTTTCCTTATGTATGTTGAAGACCACCATGTCTGAGGAAATAGTATAAGGACCCATTTTATCAAGGGTGACACAATCCAAACTAACTTTATAGCCACCGTCATTAATCTGAAAAAAATTGGCTAGCAACATTTGTTTGCCCAATTTGATGGGAACTTAGAGGGCAAAATGAGATATGGAGTGGCTTCCATTCATTGTCTCGATAACACCACCAGTGGGATAATATGGCCAGTTTTTCCATAAATCTTTATGACACCAATTGGTATTGGCGTTTGTGTCAATGAATATTTGACACTTTTTCCATTGTTCCAGTCTATCTATAGCAATATGTCCTGGAATAACAATACTGTTAATAAGTTTAATCAGTTTGCGGATTTGGAGTACTTGTGTTTCTGAGAGATCATGTTGAGGAGCTTTGATGACTATTTCAGATACTTTACCCCTTTTATAGTCACTGGGAAGGGCGATTGGTGCTTTAACTGATTTTTGACGAATAAAAAAGATTAACAAAATCTTCATCAGAATAGTCGTCCGCTTCTTCTGTTGAATCATAAAAATGATGCTTAGACGCGGAGGCCTTTTGTGATGAAGCTTGATGGTAGCTGTGACTAGAACATCTTTCATCACTGTCACTGTCAAAAAGTAGCTTTGGCAGATTACATCATTTGTACATGTAATTGGTCTTCGTCAGATGCTGTGTCTGAAACAGAAGAATCATCGGATGCGAACATATAAATTTGAGTGTTTTCTTCCAATGCTGTAGAAAATTGTTTCGGCAATTCCAGAAGTTCCCTGTCAGAATCAATTTCAGCAATTTGAAATAATGCTCTAATGTGTCTGGGGACTTTGTTTGGGCAATTTTTGGCAAAATGCCCTACTTTTTTACATGCATAGCATTCATCATTTTTTGTAGCAAGCTTGCAAGCTATTCTCCTTTTACGGAAGAATTTATATGGTTTAAACGACTTCATTTTTTGACGAAGAAATTTTGATTTCTTTGAGCTCTTGAAGAACCTTTTCTTTTTTCCCAGTTTCTGAATGTTGAAATACTCAGCACCATCAATTTGTGAAGAGGTCTTTTGGGAGATAAAAGGCAGAGTTTTTGTGCCTTCATATTGTAGCAAAGTTTCTTAATCTCTTGCCTGACATATTGTATAATGTCTACGAACAACAAATTTTCTAAGGAGATGGTGGTGGTGTTGAGTTCGGTGAGGATAAGGTTACTAATCGCTTCTGATAACTTGGCCAAAAATTGTTCCTTAACAATTAGTGAATAGTGTTCTTTCAACTGGTGCACTTCCTTGGTTTAACTATTGACATATAACTCGAAGTCATCTCAGTTTCGTTAACTTCCTTCGAGCTAACATTAACATATCAGTTGTTATTTGATGTGTTCTGACAGGATAGAATTCCCTGAGCAAAAGATTGTCCAAATGTTGGACGCCTTGCTCAATAATTTCTTTTTTGTGTGTTTGATGATAAATATGCCCACCAGTGCTTTACTTTACCAGTCAAAGCTAAATATAAAACATCAAACAATTGCTGGTTGAAAGTTTTGCTTGTTAGTTGGGCCATACATGTTTTCTTTACTGATCTTTCTGCATGCATAGGACTCAGTGATTACAAGTTTGGCTTAGAACTTGAGAACACCAACCTTGTAGGTTGATCTGGATGATGAATAGAACAGAAATAATAAGAATTGGCAGCTGCAACAACTGCAAAAGGAGAGATAGCAGCAAAATAGTGGAAGAAGAGGTACTCCTTCACAGCTATAGCAGCAACAGACAGTAACTGGAGGAAAATAGAAGGAGCAGTGGATGCCCTTCTTTACGCACAACCGCAAGAGGATGTGCAGTAATAGAGGAAGAAGAAATTCTTCATGACGACAACCTCAACGGAGGCAGATGGAGCAGAATGCCTCTCCTTGACAGATATAGCAGTAGAGGAGAAAGAACGGTAGCAGGAACTCCTTTCGGATCCCAGAAGCAGCAGTAGCCTCGGCTCGTTGAAGGATGCAGGGTATTTATAGAGAAGAAGAATCTAACGGGTGTTAGAGTTCTAACGGGTTTTAAACTTCCTATGTAGGAATCCTATTGGCATATAAACTTTCTCTAAATTAAAACCTACTTAGTCTAAACCTTCCCGAACGACAGTCACATCCTAGTTAGAACAAAACACAGCTGATCGATTTTCTATTTTTCCATCCTGAAGGATATAGTGCCCACTCAAGGGGGCATCTTTTCTTGAAATGGCATCTTAATAAAGGGCGCCCTTTCCTTTGGCCTAATTGAGTTCACTAGAAGGCCCACGAGTGTATGTGTTATTTGTGTGTATGGTCTGGGCCTTAGTTATTTGTCTTTTATTTAAGAACTTTTATTCCTATAATTTATCAGGGTTGCTACACCACCGACAAAATGTAATTTACACATGAGACATCATCAAGGATATGTTCATGAAATACCATGCATTCCAGCCCTGTAACGCAACCTGCAAAATAAGATTTCAACATATGAGCTCATTTACCACAAGTCCTGAACACATACAACACATATAATATTTTGTTATCATCAAAACCAGTATCAAAGACAAAGAGGGAGCGCAATGAACCCAACAGTGTGCTTAGAGCAATTCAGTCCAACATTTACCCTAAGCCAGGGGTATCAGGGCTCGAAGATTTATTCGGGAATGTCAAGGTCCCACTAGGGATCATCAAGCCCATAGCTGATGTAGACTGCCAAACGGTTGAATTATTAAAGACTCTAGAGGTCCCTAATCCCGAAGGCCAGCCCACTATGATCTACGTGGCTGCGGAGTAGCCAGTAAAAGGGGACGATAATTGTAAGTTCCCCGAAGAGATATATGGCTCACCGGTCCCAATTATGGGACTCCCTCATATAACTGGCCCCATGGTCAGGATGGCCAGGAAGCAATAGATCTCATTTTGCCAACCTTCCAGTCACAAGAAGATGTTCAAAGAGCTATGGTATCCACCAATTATGGACAAAGAATTGCTACAGATCACCCAACACCCGGGGTTGGGCTTCTCTGCAGAAGGTTACTATGAGGTCAATATGCTCTCCATCTCCTCTTCAACAAGTGAAGAATCCCTGGGGGTAATTTATGATGAATACCTGGGGGACTACAAACTAATGGGACCATTCGTTGAGTCGAAGAACCCTTGCTTGCCTCGACCACGGGCACATGATGATCAAGACGTTGCTGCCTCATACAGGTGCTGGGAGTCCATCTCTATGGAAGCAACCATGCTTGTTGATGATGACTCACATGAACCAGAGGCTGAAGAACGTCATTCCAACCTTGAGGGCGCTCCATCTATAAGTCGACATCCAAGCTACACAGAATCTACACCACCAACACAAGGGTCGCCTCTCCAGCACAGTCAACAACCAACTGGCTCAGAAGGAGGCAAAGCCAAAGTCCCACTGTTAGGCGAAATAAGACAAGAATACATCTATGATGTCCTCGAAGCAGAAGAAGATGGCGAGGACTTCATTGACTTACAGTCGGCTCCTTCGAAAATAGAAGATGGTGGCCAAGCTATTGTTGATGATTGGTCGAAGTAAACCTCGGCCAGAGGATGATCCCAGGCTGACTTTTCTCAGTGCCCTCTTACTACCAAATGAGAGGGGGCAATACATAAAGCTGCTCCAAGAATTTTGAGATTGCTTTGCTTGGAATTACAATGAAATGACAGGCCTTAGCTATTGGGTCTCCTCTGGAGTTGATCAGCAGTGTGTAGACTCAGGCGCTCGGGGGCGGTGAAGCGCTCGGCGACGAGGTGCTCGGCGCAGGCGATGAAGTCGGTGAAGGTGTTCCCCTTGGCCAGCTCCTTGCCGTTCAACAGGCACCGCACCCCGTCGCGGCGGACCTGCACGACCGTGGTGTAGGCGGTGTTCGGGTCGAGGAGCTTGGGGTTGACGAACGTCGCGCCGGACCGGTCGACGCCCAGGTGGTAGCTCCGGCCGTTGAAGCCGCCGAGCTCCCACCAGAACGTCCCGCCGTTCGGGTTGCCCAGGTCGTTGATGGTGTAGCCGGCGACGTTGACGAGCGACGGAATGCCGGTGTCGTCAGTCAGCCAAAGCTGCGTCTCGCCTTCGGATGGGATCAGGAAATCGTAATTGAACGAGGTCTGCACCCCGTTGCCGATCACCTGCACCGAACAGGCTTCGGTTGCAATCGTCATGCGCTTCCGTCTCCGACGCTAGCGGAGGGAAGCCTACCATATGTTGTGGGTGGATGCTAGGTCGGCATACCAGATCTAGAAGCCGTTGTTCAAGGCGAGCAGCAATGCCACGCCATTGACGCCGGCCCCGGCGAGCAACGCCCGGCGCATGAACGTGTCCTTCTCTCTGGACGCGAAAATCAGACAACCGACGCCCATTACGACCATGACGACGGGAGCAATTACCGGGTGCATCAATCGAATACCTCAAGATGATGTTGGCTGGGTTTGAACATGAATTGTTGGTTGTTCTCACGCTCGATCCGTCGCTCCATGCGCTTTAACGCTCCAGGATCAAGAGCTTCTTGAACACTATATAGGAACAAGTAATCCATGGCCGCTCGCGCGTAGAACAGGTTCGCGAATGGCAAAGTATTCACTGTCTGCCTGATGACGCCGGACGATAGCTTGCCCGGATCGGTCTCGGCGCCCAGGCCGGCATCCTTGATCTTCGCGAAGATCGACGCCCAATCGGCGAGCGTGCCAAACGCAGGGCCGGCCAGCGTCTCCGTCAGGCCGCCGCCGAACCGGTTGTACTGGCCGAGCAGGAAATCGCCGTAGATGCCGGCGCCGCCGCCCTGCGCCATCGCCGCTGCCCAGCTCGACGGGTCGGTCGGGTCGCGAGGTGTGCGGCCCTTCGCCAGGTCCTTGGCCGCCATCGAGCCGTAGCCCAGCAGCGTCGTGCCAAGCACAAGGAACGCCACGCCCATGCCGTCGAACCCGTTGCGCTTGATCTCCCTGCCGAAGTGGCGCCGCGCGGCGGTGAGCGAATACGTCTTGAACTGCATGACGAAGCGGGCCGCCTCGCCGGCTGCAGAGCCGGGAGGACCGAATTGCGTGATCCACGCCCGCTCGGCAGCGCCGGCCATCGTCATGCCCTCGCGGGACTGGTCCACGAAATAGGTCTGCAGCTTGCGCGCCAGGTCGCCTTCGTAGTTTTGTGAGAAAACGTAGTCGGCGCCGTCCATCATCTGCGCCGGCTGCGCGCGAATCGCATCCCAATCAGCCGCGTCGATGCCATAGCGCTGCAGGTTCACCCGCAGCCTGGCGTCGAGCGCATCGAACGGCACCGCAAAGCGCTTGGCGAGGTTCTGGGACAACATGCGCCCCATTCCGCCCATGAGGCTGTCCTGCCACCAGGTCAGGCCGGTGAGCTTGAAGAATCGCCCCGCCAGCTTCGCGCCCGCGCCCGGCACACTGTCGGCGGCCGAGAAGCGCGAGAGAAGGCTGTCGCGCGACCCGTCGAACATGCCTGTCAGCATGTTGGTGGCGTCCCGCGTCTCGCCGGAGCCGCGGCCAACGCCGATCGACCGGATGCCGTTGGCGATGCCGTCGAGCAGCCCGACGCCATTGTGCCGCAGCACGCTCGCGCGCACGACAAGATCCGGGAACGAGGACAGGACCACGCCGCCGAGCTTCGACATGCTGATGATGTTGCGGGCCGCCTGCGCCCAGTGCGCAGCAGACGGGTTGCCGGGGATGTTCGCCGCGCCGGACGCCGCCTGGAAGTTCGCCAGCAGCGAAGGCGTCAAGCCGCCCTGCGCCTTCTTGCCCGTCTCCAGCTCGGCGACTTCCTGCAGATCGCCGGCCTTCTTCGCGGCCATGATCGCCTTATCGATCACCGATTGGAACATCGCCTCCGGGTTCGTGCCCCACTTGCTCATCACGGCGACGTTGCGGGCCGACCGGTCCAGGTTTGAAGGCCGCCTGAGATTTCTATCCTCTGATGACCCAACGTATCAGTTGGCGCAGGGCAGCTACTTCTAAATGACCGCAGTACCATTCCCCGTCATCTCTGCACCTGGACGCAAGGAGCAGACGGCGGGCGGTCGGCTTATCAATACGTTCCCGGAAAAGCTGAGCGGTACGGCTGGGCAGCAGTACGTTTATTGGCGCGTCCCCGGCCTGAAAGCCTTCGGCACGAGTACCGAGAGCGTTTTTCGTGGCGGGCTGACTGTCGGAAGCACATTCTACGCGGTCATTGGTGACACCGTGTTCACCTACACGTCATCCGGCGGTGCCGGGACCGCGTTGACAGGAACTGTTCCGGGAACTGCGCCTGTTATCATGGCGCGCAACAATGCATCAACGCCAAACATTGCCATTGTCTCTCCCGGCGATGGTGTTGTGCAAATCTCCGCTGGCGCTGTATCGAGCTGGCCTGATGCAGACGTTGGACAGCCGAACAGCGTGACGTTCCTGAAGGGCTTTTTCGTCTTTACCTACGGCGACGGCAAAACCCGAACATCAGGAGTCAACTCCACCTCGATTAACACGCTCGATCTGGCAACCGCAGAGAGCAAGCCGGATACGCTGTATCGCGGTATCCCGCTTGGGAATGGGCAGTTGTTGCTTGTCGGTTCGGCTTCATCCGAAGTCTGGGGCGGCCAGGTCAACGATACGGGCTATCCGTTCTCTTACATCGCCACGATCCCGCGCGGCATCGTCGGGCCATATGCGATTGCCGGTCATGACGATGGTTGGGGCAAGGGCCTGTTCGCAGTCGGTGACGACTTCAAGGTTTCGCGGCTCGACGGATACGAGTTCACGCCAATCTCACCGGTTGAACTTGATACGCTAATCGAGAACGAGGCCGATAAGACTTCCATTAGCGTATCGGTCTACATCGCGCAGGGGCGCGGCTACGTCGTTGTTCAAGCACCTACGTGGTGCTGGGAGTTCGATGTTGCTTTACAGACGTGGCATGAGCGCCAAAGCCATCTGGTGAGCTATTGGCGCGGGATGTTTCCGGTCAAGGCGTTCGACAAGTGGCTTTGCGGTGATCGTCTCTCTGGAAATATCCTTGAGATTAGCGCAGATACGCATAATGAAGTTGGCAACCCGCTGCGAATGCGGATCGAGACAGGCCCGCTTGGCGGCTTCCCGCAGGTTCTGCGCATCAACGGGATTGAGCTTTATTTAACCAAGGGCGTCGGCATTTCGACCGGCGACGATCCGGTACAGACCGATCCCGACATCGAAATCTCAGTCTCTCGGGACGGCGGCACGACATGGAGCGCGGGCAGGCCAATCAAGGTTGGGCGGCAGTCTCTGTCGGCTGGAAGAGTGCGCTCCGCATTGTGGGGTCAGGTAGACGTGCAGGGCGCGCGTTGGCGAATTGATGAATCGAGCGCGGTGCCGTTTGGTTTTATGGGCGCTGACATGCAGGCGGAAGCTCTGCGCTAATGGCCCGCAAAGTCACGATACCTGGACAGAACGTGCCTGTGCAAATCGGGAATGCGGTTAATCCAGATTGGTATGAGAAGTTCAAGTTTCTCGAATCTCTTCAGCCGCTTTCGGACGCCGATCTTCCATCGATCCTTGCGCAGATCGCGCTCAAGTCGAATATCCTCCGTACGATCAACGATCAGACAGGGACAACTTACACTTTCGCGCTCGCTGACAGCGGGGCTTATTGCCGGTTCACCAATAGCAGCGCGATCACGGCGACAGTGCCCCCGGATTCGGACGTTCCTTTTGAGGATGGAACACAGATCGATCTTATTCAGGCGGGCACCGGCAAGGTGACGCTGGCTGTCGGCAGCGGCGTTACGATCAACTCGTTGAACGGAAACAAAGGGCTGGCCGGGCGATACGCGGCTGGCACGCTCGTCAAGGTCGGTGCCGACACCTGGGACCTTGTGGGGACTCTGGTGCCATGAGCCGTTTCGGTCTGGGCTTTACCGGGCTGGTTGGTGTTCCGGGGAATGACGCCTTTACGAAAATCTTGCTGCACATGGACGGCAGTAATGGTTCGACAGCGTTCCCCGACGTGGCGACGGGCGCGACCGGAGTGCATTCGTGGGCCTCGGGCGGCGCGACAGTCGATAATTCCGTGGGCAAGTTCAACTCGGGCGGGATGAAGGGGCCGTATGGTTATGTTGGTAGTTGAAATAGCCTGAACTATTCCTATGATTTTGTGGAAGATTTTTTTTTTTAAGTCTAAGTTGTCGGTAAATGGTGCTTCATACCTACGATTTAGTAACGTTGTAGGAATAGACTAGACCGATCCTAGACAAGGAATCAAAGACTTTACCAGTCGTAGGTATAGAGCGAATCACCCCCACTCGAAACTGTAGGTATGATTGAAGTTTTGGGGTTGTGGCGCTAGAATGCCCACCGTCATAATCTTGGTAAAAATTTGGGGATTCCTTCAATACCCTCGGATCCCTACGCCCATTTTGTCTTCACCAAAGATTCCTAGATCTCCACAGTTGCTGCAAGCAATCAGACGCCAAGCCATCGTTGTTGGACACCACACTGAACACCTGCGGCCAATCCATCTCGGTGCCTCCCCCTTCCTCCTCCATGCATCCACTCATTCCGAAGGCAATGTCGATGGAGGTAAGATCGGTAGGGCTCGTCAAGCCCAGGAGGGAACGTTGGGCGTGGTAGTCTGAGTGCACGAGACGCAACGTGCACGTAGCACCAAGGCGTGGTCCCTGCGGGCGCCCACGAGCTCACAAGCTAAGATGCAAAAGATGGGGGCCAGCATCCTAGGCACGGAGGAGGCAACATGAATGAGGGGGTCATGGATGGATGGCGAGGGTGCCGTGGGGGGAGATGCAGCGTGGTGGGTGTCGATCTTAGCCTCGACGGCCACCCAAAAGGGGCACCTACAAAGTGGCGGCAGCATCATTGGTATCCTCTATTCTCCTTTGTTTGTGTGAAACCTCTTTAAGGGTTGCTTTGATTCATTCATTTCTAAAAGGTTGAGTTGTGGGTCCAGCGAGACTTGTAACAAAGACGTGCCAATGTGGCTCATTGATATGCATAGCTATAGCCTTCACTCCAAGATCAGGATGAATCTAGGTAATTTGTTCTTGCCTTGATCTCATCTCACTTTTCCTGTTCGATCATTTTCTCCTTGTTCCACGTCTTGATTCTTCTGAATTTTCTTTGTTTTTCATATGATGCATGTGTGACCCTTACCAGTGCCTGTCCTTTGTTACCTTTGGTAACATTAATTATTGCAAACTAGAGGCTCAAGTCATAGAGAAGGTATGTAGACACCCTTTTTAGGCCACAACGTAAGTCATTCTCTTATTCTCCTTGCTAATTTCTCAATTGGTCATTGATTTATTGATTCTTTGGTCCATTGTGAACCCTTTCAAGTCATTCTGAGACCTTAATGTCTAATTTCTGTGCCCTAGAGTTGAGGTAACCCTTAGAGCTGAGATAGTCTCTAGAATTGACATAGGCGCATTGATTCACATAAGTTGCTTATGGGTTAAGATAGTCACATATCATTGTTGAAGCTGCACATTTGTTAAGATAGCCATATTTGTTGAGATAGTCTCTTATCGTTGTTTAGAAAGCTGCATATTTGTTGAGATAGTCAGTTATCTTTGCTGAGATTGTCACATAACTGAGATAGTAGCAATGAAGTTAGTGAGATAGGTGGAGTCATTTATAACGCTGCTTGTCGTGCGACCGCATTTCTTAGATCATGGTCGTCGACCAGACTGCGTTTATGATTTCAAATTCATACTTCTTACTCGCCTTTCTTAGATGCGGTATCTCACGTCATCAAATTCTCTTATGATCGCAGTTGCAGAGCAGACTACGTTCTCAGAAGGAAATCCTAGTCTAGTCAAGCGCCATTTCTTCTGATCCTAATTCTCCTAGAGTCTAATCTAGGAATGTTTCTAGCGTACAATTCAATTTAGGAAGGTTCCTAATCCTTCTAGGATCCTTCCTACCACAATTTTTCACAAGATTAGCTTGATTTGGGTCGTCAATCCAATGATTTCTCTCCACACCCAAACTAAGGTTTTTCGGGTTCTTCATCTCGATAAATTAAACCCCACGTCCTAGGGCTCACAAGGATGCAATGATGAGGAGGAGAGAGAAGTCATGTTGCTCTAAGGATCCTCTACTTCATCCTTCCATCGGCCAAGGAGTAGCCTTGGGCTTATTTTCTCTTTTCTTATTTTCCACTTCTTATTCTTTGTTGTTCTTCTCTTATTCTCCGAAAAATCTTCAATCTTTGCACATCATCACATAATTTTCTTCAAAATCGCATTTTTACTCATTACACACACACAAACCAGTTATATAATTAAGTAGGAAATTAAATTAACATTTTTATGATACATGGTCCACAAGATATAACAAAATAAACAACAGCAGTCCACAACTAGTATAGAGACAAGAAAAAAAAGTACAACTACATGGGGCATACCCCGGTACTCACCACTGGCAACTAACGCTTGGCACCAGAACCACGCTGAGCCTTAGGTACACTCCTCTGAAGCCGTGCCTCCCCTTAAATAGGGTAAAAATACGCAGGAAATTGGTCCTAAAATAAGACTCAGTAGGGATCACCCGAACCCTACCTCGCAAAATAAAAAATTGCTACGCTAGCAGCTAAGTGAGTACCTCGGAAGTAAATGCCCTGCACTACAACACTAGTCTTACGGCATGGAAATCCACACACGCACGCCACAGAGAAACAACCGAAACTCACCGGTCAACCTGACCAAAATTCGAAGGTCGAAGCGAGTGAGACTGACAGTCTGTCACTCCCTGACTCGACAGAAGTACCTCCCACTAGAAGTATAGCTGGTAGCGTCCCCTGACGTCTTACACCACACCGTAGGTGTCTGCCTGACACACTAGCGCCTAGCGGAGGCAAGGACACCGAACAAGTAACCACAAAGTAAGTGACTAGCTGGGGTCACGCCCGTCGACGTATGTCCAACTGCCCCCAACCATGTGTGCACACATACACCGTACACACTAGGTCTGGCCTCTAACTGGTTTTCCCCTCAGCCGGACTCTGGCTGCTACACGTGTGGCCCGACGAAAATCAGTCTAAAAATCATCCTCAGGGTAGTCCCTCCACCACTCCCTGGTGGGCCAGTATACGCGTACCGAAGGCTACGACTAGTGGAGAGTCACTAACGGAGTAGACTGTCAAGGCATAGAAACAACGTCACAACCGGTGGTACAAGGAATGCTCCTCGTACTAGCACCGTCACACAATGACACGAGCCAAAAATAACACCTCCCGGGACTACACAGTAGTACAACACCTGGTCTCGACATGATGCCCAGCATCTGTCAGACCACGGGTCAACACGCGTACCGAGGTCCACGCACCCGGGACTCAAATCGGCCAAGATCAAAACACCGGTCAAGCTGGTACCCTTGAACGGTCCACTCTGGGCCGCTCAGGGACACGCGGTCGAACACGGGCCGCACCAGGGGATATACGGCCATCCACAGACCATCCTTCTCCTGGCCCAGACAGAACATGAGCGGCCTGATCCTAACTGCACCACTGAAGGACGGTTGACCCTCAGTCGCACCAGGGGGATGTACAATCTAACACGATCGTACTTCCACCAATGGTGAAACACATGTGCGGCTAGCCCCGAGCAGCATGAGGGACGAGTGGCTAGGACCCCACCGCACAAGGCATGTGCGGTCCAACTCTGGCCGCACCACTGCCAACGGCACCAGGTGATGTGCGGCCTGTCCCTGGTCGCACGAAGGGTCATGCGGCCAGACCCTGGCTGCACACCCCAGTACACTATGCAACGGTCACAAGCAACGGTCAAAACTCACGAGAAGGGCGGTTGCCTTGGGGCCGCTCATAGGATGTGCGGTCCCACGACTGGCCGCACATACCCATTGCGCGCCAAGCCATTGGGCGGTCAGGCCTTGGCTGTACAAGGGGAGCCCACTGCGCGCCAAGTAGAAGGGCGATCATGCAAGGGCCGCACAAGGGATAAACGGGCCCTGGTTCGACCGTTTATCTTTCGCCGGCGTGAAGACGGTGAACCGGCCGAAAAACTCTATTTTTGGCCTCATACAAGCCCCACGGAGGGGGAAACGCAAAGAAATCGACCCCCAAGCCCCACGGAGGGGGAAACGCAAAGAAATCGACCCCGAAGTCCCCTAGCATGCTTCTACACCCTTGAAACGTAGAATCGGGGCGTAAAACGGCAGATCGGGCGAACTCTCCCCCCGACATGGTTTTCCCTTCCCGGCATGATATCACCCTCTCTCGGCCATGCCTCAGCCTACAAACCACGGGAATGGAAAGGCAATGAGCTAGGGATCGTCACCCTACCTTTGAACCGCGTCGAGGTGTACCGATCCAAGCTCGAACCCATAAAGATCATCGTTAGAATCTCGTTCTACCATGCTTCCTACGCTCGTCGCAGGCCACTGGGATCATCCCGCTGTCACCCACGTCCTCACACCGTCGCCCCACACTGTCTGTAGCCGGAGGGGACTTTGCCATGGTCAAATGGGAGAGAGAGAGGGAGAGGGCGACCACGATGGGGAGAGGAAGAAGAAAGGAAGAAGAAGAAAAAGAAAAGAAAATGGGGGGTTTTAAATAAGAAATCTGATTTTTCATAAAAACACCAAAAAATAGCAAATCGCACTCCCGCGATCCTCAGAATGCACCGATCGCAATGGTAGCACACTCGTCTGGGTGAACGACTCGATTCGCCCGTAGCGGAGTTCCGTAGGATTTACCGAAAACTAGGTCGGGAATCGAAAAAACGTGTGAAAAAAGTTGCGGAACGCCTCCGGGCCTCCGAAATAGCTTCGGATCACATCGATCCAAACACGAAAGACATCTGACACGCACAGTCAGACACAACGGATCTGGACACTCTGAGAAAATAGATCCAAATTCTGAAAACAAGGATCCGAAAGGTTGACAGCCCTCCCCCCTTAAAGAAATTTCATCCTCGAAATTGAGAACAAACTTACGAGGGTAGAAGAGGAAGACTCACTCAAATAGGTATGGGAACTACTGACGCATCTCGTCCTCATGCTCCCAAGAAGCCTCACCACCAGAGTGTCGCTGCCACACAACCTTAACCAAGGGGATGACCTTGTTCCGCAGACGCTGGTCTCGCCTATCCTTAATGCAGACGAAAAATTCTGGGAGAGAAAGATCTAGAGTCACCTCGGGCCAAACAAAATCCTCAAGCACATGAGAGTCATCGGGCTTATACTTCCGCAACATCGAGACGTGGAACACGTCATGCACCGATGGCAACTCAGGGGGTAACTGCAATCGATAAGCTACCTCACCGATGCCCTCCACGATGGGAAAGGGACCAACATAGCGGGGACTCTGCTTCCCATGCCACCCAAAGCGCTTCACCCCCTTCATCGGAGAAACTCTCAAGAACACATGATCGCCAACAGTGAAAGTGAGAGGCTGCCGCCTACGGTTAGCATAACCCTTCTGTCGATTTTGGGCCGCCAACATGTTCTGACGAACCAAGTGGACAACATTCACACACTACTGTACCAGCTCCGGTCCCGTCAAAACACGCTCACCAACCTCAAACCAATCGAGTGGAGTCCGACACGGACGCCCATACAACGCCTCATAGGGAGCCATCCCTATGCTCGAATGATAGGAGTTGTTGTAGGCAAACTCCACTAATGGTAGGTGGGGAAACCAACTCCCCTGCCACTCCAGGCAACACGACCTCAACATGTCCTCAAAAGTCTGGATAGTCCTCTCTGACTGACCATCTGACGGAGGATGATACGCCGAGCTAAAAGCTAACTCGGTGCCTAGAGCCTTCTGGAAACTCCTCCAGAAACTAGATGTGAAGCGCGGATCTTGATCGGATACGATGGAAATGGGAATCCCATGCAAGGGTACGATCCGCTCCACATATAAACGTGCCAGCTTGGGCACACTCCAGCTGACTCTGATCAGTAATAACTGGGCCATCTTTGTCAACCGATCCACGAGCAACCAAATGCTGTCATGCCCACTCGGAGTCCTCGGCAATCCCACCACAAAATCAGTGGTCACATGGTCCCATTTCCACGTGAGAACCTCCAAGGGCTGAAGCACACCTCCTGGTCACTGATGCTCCTCCTTCACCTGCTGATAGGTCAAGCACCTGGCCACGAACTCGGTAACATCTCTCTTCATGCCAGGCCACCAGAATTGCCTCCGCAAGTTTTGATACATCTTCGTCGCACCCGCGTATACGGTGTACCTGCTCCCATGAGCCTCACGCAACACCGCACGACGAACCTGCTCCTCAGCTGGGATGTACAGCTTGCCAAGGAACCTCACAACACCGTCCTCGCTGAGCACCACATCAGTCAAAGCCAAAATCTGGGATAACTCAGGGTCCGCATGCTGAGCCTCTGTCACCTGACGGCAGATAGCAGGGGTGACAGTCAGACTCATGAGCACTACTAACCCTAGCTCTTGGGGAATCTTGAGCCTGAAAGACACTTCGGGCACTTGTTCCTAGAGCCTCCACTTCCTCAACATCAAAGCACTGACCGCGACCTTCCGACTCAAAGCATTGGTGACGACATTCATCCTGCCCAACTGATAAGATAGGGTGAAGTCATAATCCTTCATATACTCCATCCAACGCCGCTGTCCGAGGTTCAGGTCCTTCTGAGTGAACACATACCTTAGACTCTGATGGTCAGTGAACACCTCGAACTTCTCGCCATACAGATAATACCTCCAGATATTCAACGCGAAGATCATAGCTACTAACTCCAGGTCATGGGTAAGGTAGTTCTTCTCATGTGGCTTCAGCTGTCGCGAGGCATACGCCACCACTCTATTATGCTGCATCAACACAGCACCCAATCCGACCCCGGAAGCATCTGTACACACCACAAAACCTCCCGATCCAGATGGCAAAACCAACACCGGAGCCGAGGTGAGTAATCTCTTCAGCTCCATGAAGCTACACTCACACTCATCAGTCCAGACAAAAGGCACATCCTTCCGCGTCAGTCTAGTCATCGGGGCCGCAATGCCAGAAAAATCTTGGATAAACCTCCGATAATATCCAGCAAGCCCCAATAAACTCCGGATCTCGGTCACAGACCTCGGCCTCGGCCACTGCATTACTGCCTCGACCTTGGCGGGGTCCACGGAAATCACACACACGTACTCACCCCCTCTCTCACACACAAGTACGGCACGATGGGAACACTTCTGAAGAACAAGGGTTGGTTAATTCTAGCTGAGGAGGTTGGGGCATGCACTGACTCGGAGAAATCGATCTTCGGCATTAAACCTCCGAATATCTCTAGTTGCTTTTCACAAGCAAAACCATGGTTCTCTGAAACAAACCAAAGCGTACGTGGACTTTTCTTTGACCAAATGATCTTATTTTATTAAAATAAGAAACAATGGAGGGATAAAAGTCACATACAGAGACAAGGGGGGATAGGCCAGATGAAGGTCAGCCTAAAACATAAATAAAACCTAAGTTAAGGGACTATGCGGCATGAACAAGTCATAAATCTTAAGACAGGGCGAATGACCTCTAACATTTACAAAGATGAAATGATCTCAAGAAAAGATACGAAGAATAAGAGATCCAGGACGAAGGCCCGGACAACGGGGGCAACGATCTTCATCTTCATCTTCTTCTTCCTGATTATATCCTCTGGTAGATAATTGCCAACCCAAATCATAACATCAATCTCCAGAGCAACTTGATTGTAAGTCTTTTGAGGATTAAATGGGACAGTATAAATAGTTAGAGCAACATTATGAATGCCATGTGAAACCCTTAGCATTTGACTCCACGACTTTTGCAAAAAAGTTGTTGAAATTGAATACACTATTGGGCAACTAGCAGAATCAATGCGAGGCGGACTAATAGGCTTAGGAGAACGAGTACAAGGTTTAGGCATGTAACTTCTGATTGCACCTTTGCGACTGAGGCGAGAGATGTATTTCTGATGGCCCAAACATGTTGAAGGACTAGCTTGATCTATTGGGCTCGGGCTCAATGGGTGAACTCCACTGTTCGCATTGGACTCGAACTGGGCCGGTTGAAGAGAGCAGTCCACTAGACCTTGGGCGAAGCTGGGCTTGAATGGCAAAGCTCCAACTGGGCCTAGAGGGGGGAGAGCCAAAATGGCCTGGCCCAAAGTAATTGACAGGCCACCCTCAACGGAGGAGTTGTTGCTCATCGTTGGATGATCGTCGGGGGGATCGGGCGGTAAATTTGCTCACATTGAGGCTTAAGCCTTAATGCCTTAAGGCGTTATCTTTTTAAACAATGGATTCAAATGATCCTCCATGTGAGGGCTTAGAGACGTTACCTCAAAGAAAGCTTCCCTAACCTGAAGCGCTGCTGACTCTTGAGGGGTCTGCAAGAGGTGAGGGAAAAGTATCCACCAAATGATGTTGCATAAGATTCACAGGAGAGCTAGTCACCGACAGTTCAAATTGGTGAATGTCCGTGATCGCGAGACCAATAGATGCGACGATCCAACGACCACAGGGGTGTTGCCAAGTTCCTCCTCTATAAAAATAGGGCAAGCCAACATGGTAGCCAAAATCAGTGGGGATCCCTTCCAGGATAGGACCATCGCAGGATTCCGGCGATCAGATATGCTAGATCGCCGAAGATTGAGGATCCACTAGAATGACAGTAGGCTCCGTTGAGCTGTCAGATGTAGGCAATCTAATGGCCAAGGGACACATATTAAGGCTTGCAAGGGATCTGTCCGGTGTTACCTCCAGCGGTGCAGTGTATGACACCGCCACACCAATGCCACCCTCTGTCGCCACGGACACAGTTTATCACCGTTAGAGATATCCTTTGCAAGATCCTGCAAGGCGTCAAAAGCATTGAAAGTAGGCTGGACTGGCTTTTTTCCTTTGGCAATAGGGGGCATCAGTGTCCCAGCAACCTACGTAGGAAGAGGATGTGATGACAAAGCACCTGTACCAGTGCCTGGGCGAATTACCTGGTGCCAAATAGGTTTGTTATGCATCACAATCTTATGGATCAATGCTTCTCATAAATCTTGAATGGATTCCATTAACTAGTTGGCGATTGCTAACTTGACATTTGGAAGGCCTATGCAATAACGTACGAAATTACGAAGCCATTATATATGAGAACCTATATTGGGGAAATTCATTGACAAATTTGGCTTGCTGCTTGTAGATATTGTTCCTAACCCTATGATATTACTTGGTGTGTCACGTACGCCACGTCGTCGCAACCTAATTTTATGGAGGTACATCATCGTCCACATCGTCACCCTTCCTTCGTGTCCATTCAAGATAGTAGATCTTTAATTTACATAGATAGTAACTCCGCCCATTCCCTCACCCTAGTACAAGTGAAAGACATAAGAGAGTCCTCAGCTCTAGCCTCCCTCCTAAAGATCCTATTGTTCCTCTCACGAGTCTCACCCCACAAAGACCAAAGAGTAGCAAGCAGGATCAGCCACCACATGATACTATCACCTCTGACAGGCCACCACCTGCCCCAAGACCTAAATAAGTGTTGCACCACCCACTGACGGCCAACTGCATAGCGGGCTCTCGTAGCCAACCCCTCCTACACCTCCCACGAGTAAAAGTACCCTACAAGCAAGTGGCCCAGGGTCTCGTTCTGCTGATCACACAAACAGTAGGTCGGCTGAATACCTAAGACGAACTGAAGCAACCTATCTCGAGTGGGAACCTGCCCGTAGGAAATCTTCTAAGTCAGGGGCTTTACTTCAGCGGACTCCTCGACCTCCAGACCTGTGGGACAAAGCCATGACGCACCCCTCCGTCAAAGATGATAGGGTAGGCAGACCTAACAGAGAACGTCCCCTCCCTACTCCATCTCCAAGTCCATGCATCTTCCCTGTGGGAGTGCAGGGCGAAGTCGAGGAGGAGTAAGAGGTCCTGGAGTTGCTCCATCTCGTCAATCCTGAGGTCCCTCTTAAAAGGCGACGGCCAAGTGCCCCATCAAAGTTGGGGGTCAAAAGCTCGGTCGACCGAGCCCAGAGGGTCCGACGATACAGTAAAAATACTAGGAAAAGAAGCCTACAAAGTGAAGTCGCCGCACCATCTATCCTTCTAAAAAAGGCAATGGTTGCCTTTCCCTAGACGAGCCCATACGTTGGAGGAGATGATATCCCTGTAAGTCAAAATATCGCGCCAAATGGGAGTAGTTTGGAACAGAGTTGGTGCATCCATATCCTAAACTCTCCTCCTGCCATAGTACCTCTGCCTGATAAGCTACGCCCAAAGTCCTTCATCCCCAACCCCCATCTCCACAGTCACTTGCACAAAAGAGCTAGATTAAAGTCTCCAACATACGTGATCCCAATCACCCAATGTTCCTTACTAGCAGTCACCCTCCCTCACCTGATGTCGTGCCATCCTCTACATCTCCCCCCACTCCCATGCCAGAAGAAGCTCCCCTGAATGGCCTCAATCTTCTTCACGATTGTCTTCAGAATTCGGAACACAGAGAGAAAATAGATACATAGGTTGTCCAAAATTGATCTGCAAAGAACTAACCTCCCCTCATAAGAAAACAGTCTAGCCTTTTATCCAGCCAGTCTAGCCTCATACCTCTAAATAATAGGAAGCCAATCTGCACACCTAAGAGCCCTGGGGTCAGAGGGAGTCCAAAGTAGGAGATGGGGGAAGCTCCTATTTGATAGCCCATAATACACGTCACCCTCTAAAGCGCCATGTCCTCCATGTTAACCCTAAGAAGCAAGTTCTTGTTAAAGTTAACCTTCAAGCCAGTGGTCTCCTCCAACAATTCCAGCAAAGCTCTAGCCACATATAGTTGCCGCTAATCCTTTGCAAGGAACAAAATGGTATCATCAACAGACTACAAATGGATGACAAAAAGACCACCTCTCCCCACGTGGAAGCCTCTGATCAAATCTATAGTTGTTGTTGTCTGCCACACCCTACTAAGAACATGAGCCACGAGCACAAAGAGTAGGGGAGACATAGGATCTCCCTGCCGAAGCTCCTTGCCACGTTGGAAGAAAGAAGTTGGCTTCTCGTTGACATGAACAACAAATGAAGCAGAAGAAATTCAAGCCTTGATCCATCCAATCCATGAATTCCCAAGCCTCATCTTCTGCAACACATCAAACAAGCAAAGCCAGCTAACCTTATCATAAGCTTTCTCAAAATCTAGCTTCAAGACTATCCCCTTCTGCCTTTGAGTCTTCATAGCAAACAAACACTCATGGGCCACCAATAAATTATCCTAGATATGTCTCTCCCTGATGAAGACTCCTTGGAAACAACTCACCACCCTGTCCATAACTCTCTTCAGTCTCCCCACAAACAACTTGGTGATGATCTTATAAGTGCCATTTAACAAACTGATGGGCTTGAAGTTCCGAAACTCTTGGGCTTCTTGTTTCTTGGTGATGAAGATAAGGAAAGTTTTGTTAATACTCCCCAAGTGAGCCCTCCCCTCCTAAAACTCTCGAACTATAGCCAAAGGTTAGGTCTGATGGAAGATAATGATAAAATTTATCTGTTTTCGTCATCTCTCGCACCATCCACAGTAATCGAGCAATC
The DNA here is from genome assembly GCA_024336825.1 of Amorphophallus titanum. NCBI lineage: Eukaryota > Viridiplantae > Streptophyta > Magnoliopsida > Alismatales > Araceae > Amorphophallus > Amorphophallus titanum. Next base: position 289,490 of record JANBPO010001371.1, on the reverse strand, counting down.
GCTTTGTAACCATGTGAGCAATCGAGCAAGGTTTTAAAACCCAACAAATGCAGTACCGCACCGCAATGTATTCTTGGCAGAGAGAAACTTAGATAATCAACCTGATAAATAAGTACAGAAAATTAATTCTAAGGGGAAGGGCAGCAACATGACATAAAGCAAAACACATAAACAGACCAGAACACCAACCCAAACTAAACACAAGATGATATAAGAAGGATACAGCTAACACCAAGCTTTTCCGTACTGCTGGCTCCACTGGTCTACTGAGAAGCTGGGATCCGTCTGTGTTTGGGCATTGACACGAGGAAGCAAAGAAAAATTGAAAACATGTGCACATCCTACGTAACAGATGGATACAACATTTAAATTCATCAGCCAGAAATAAATACATAAGAGGCTAAGCAATAATGAAACAACAAGGTAAAGTCGACCATATATAACATGGATACTGCTAACACCCCTATTTGACTTGCTGACAGCAATGGCATAAGCCCACTCAATGAAACAGTATTTGGACAGTGCCATGACTCGAAAAAATAGACATGTTCAATTGCATGTGTCCATTAAAATCTGCTACATTACACTAGAAGATGAGAGGTTGCCAGTCATAAAAATGAAATATGTTACATCAATATTCCATATACATAAAGGAACCAAAAACATGTTTCCCATGTCAAATATTCTTGATGTATAAGTAAAACACCTTGAGCCATAATCAGCAGGATCACCTCCAATCAAAGTTTAATGTCATATGAATGCATGCCAGAAAAAAAACAAGAACAATTACAAGCTTTAGCATACCTGAACAGTCATAGCATTGAACATGTGTTTTAATGCTAACACCATTAGCCAATCAATGACGCGGTGACATCAATTATATACCTCCACTCAATGAAACAGCATTTGGACAGTGGCATGACTAGGCAAAACAGAAATGTGCTATTACATGTGTACATTAAACATACCTGAACAATTACAAGCTTCATCATACCTGATCAGCAGATTATCAAATTCATGACGTCTGCTAGTTACTTTGGCAAGTATTGGGCTTAGACTCATTTGAACATTAACAGTATTTGAACAGGTGTTTACCCAGTTGTCAGCCCTCACAATTCACATCCAACACAACATATGTGCTCCGAGGAACCTCCACAGCTGTGTAAAGATATTCACTGTGTTGCAATGGCGATATTGGTTTTACCATTGAGTGTTCTAATTCTGCCGGCTGAAATAAATATATAAGAGGCCAAGCAATAATGAAACGGCAAGGTAAAGTCGCCCACATATACCATGGATACTGCTAACACCTTTATAGCCATTCATGTTGACTTGCTGACAGCAATGGTATACTTCCACTCAATGAAATAGCATTTGGACAGTGGCATGACTAGGCACAACAGGAATGTTCATTGATCGATGTGTCCATTAAAGTATGCTACATTACAATAGAAGATGAGAGGTAGACAGTCGTGAAAATGAAATATGCCACATCAAAATTACATATACATAAAGGAACCAAAAATATGTTTCCCATGTCAAATATTATTGACAGCTGTAAAAGTAAAACACCACAAGCCATAGTCAGCAGGATCACCTCCCATGTGACATGTCATGTGAATGCATGCTAGAAATAAAACCTAAACAATTACAAGCTTCAGCATACCTGATCAGTAAAATAACATTTCCATAGCATCCAATAGTTGCTTCGGCAACTACTAGGCTCAAACAAATTTGAATAGTCAAAGCATTGAGTAGGTGTTTACCCAATTACCAGCCCTCACAATTCAAATGCATCACAGCATATGTGCTCCGAAGAACCTCCACAGCTATTTAAAGATGTTGACTATGTTGCAATGGCAATCATGTAACCACCGCTACAATGTGATTGTCAGTTTAAGAAATTACATCATTGCCCTTTAAGGCTCTCAACTAGCCCCTAGTGACTGTGTTGCAATAGCAATCATCTTCTCCAATAGTGTCATGGTGAAGGTGACGGGAGAAGCATTGTCAACATATGGACCAAAGGGTGTGATCCTCATCAATGACTTGTGGCATTCCCGAAATGCCATCTGATCCCTATCCTTCATGTAAATGTCCATAGAACACCGGCCAAACCCTTTGGGAGACCCTCTGGCCTTGCTGGCCCTCTACCAGCAAGGGACCAGCCCTCACATCCTCCACTCGGCGTCACCGAGTCACCTCGGGTTTTTGGTTGAGCGTCGAGTGAGTTGCCACCGCTATTGGCCCGATCGGGTTGCGAATTGTGCTTGCAAGATAGGTCCGAGGTTGTGTCACATCATAGATCTTCCGTCTAAGTCAGCGAAACCCAAAAATTCTTTGCATCGGTGTAATCCTAGCATCGACGAACCACACAACCCGGTGTCCATGGCCTCTCGGGGTCTCAACCGAAGATCCTGGCCTAGACCTTTCGTCTAAGCCAGATAAACCTGAATCTTTGCACCGGTATAAACCCAATATCGGCAATACCACTCGGGTTGGCTCCCGTCTCTCGGACAGGGCCGATCCATCTGTCCCACCATGACGATCAACGCAACCCAATGGCTTAGACCTTCTGTCTAAGACTAGATAAACTGAATACCCTTGCATCAGTATAGACCCAATATCAACGACGTCATCTTGGTTGGCGCCTGACTTTTGGTTGGGACCAGTCAATACAGTTCGTGACTGAGAGCAACCTCATGAAGTCTAAGAGTCTTGCGGGACGATAAGCTACACCTGCGGGTCTCGCTCCCTCGTCCCTTGTCCCTGGCACCCGCGAGTAGGGGGCATTTGTTGGCAGCTAAAAAAATGCAGCATCCCTTCGGGAAGACGCCAATTCTTCGAGGGGTGTCCTTTAGAAGAGACGTCAATTCTTAATTTCTGGATTTCTCAATATTTAGTGAATATTTAGTGCGATGAATTGGCCTCCTCTCAAGAAGATGTGAATTCTTTAATGGCCGCCTCCCCAAAAGGACGCAGATTCCTAATAGTAGTGAATTATCAAATTTTAGGCCTGAGGAATTGGCGTCTAACCCTCTATACGCTGTTTTCACAGTCGAAGAATTTGTGGCCTTCCCTCTGGACGTTGATTTCGCGATTTTTCCCTGTAGCACGGCCAACATTCAATGCTGGCCATGCACGCCATGCCGTCGAGCGGTCGCTGGCCTACGTGGCTGGCGGTGGGGATGCCACTGGAGAACCCTCTGTGCTCTAGCCCTCTCCCCTACTACTGCAGCTGCGACGACAGCAACCTCCGCGACGACAGCAGACGACAACACAGGGGCTTGAAGTGGCAGCATCAGGCGATAAAAAAAAGAAAAAAAAAGAAACTACGGAGGTTGCCCTACGAACAGGGGCCCCAAGGCCCCTATAAAGGACCCCCTTGTGGCGAAGCAAATCTTCTACTTGGACAACCTTGGGAGTTTTAGAAGCCTGAAGCGCAAAGAAGCCGTCCAGAGCCTCTATGCGAAGAAGGAGGGAGAGAGAGCCCGAAGCAGAAAGAAAAGTAGGAGAGGGAGTGAGGGAGTGGGAGAGCTATCTGTGAAGGGTGGGTCTCCCTTCTTCGTGTGTACATTCTTTCTCCTCCCTTTTCTCTTGCGATGTGTGGGCTTTCATGCCCAAACTGTAATCTCTCCGTTGGAGAAGAATGAAAGCGTTCTCTTTTTTCTGGTGTCACCCTAATCTTCCTTTCCTTTGCGTGAGTCTATCTGTTCCCATCAACGTACGTATACACACATATGTATATGATATATGCCCACTGTTCTCCCCTTTTCGGAGGTAGTTTGATTCATCGACGCCCCTTCTCCATGATGCGTATGCATATATATGATATTTATACGCATATATTAGCTTCGCCCCGTTGTATTTACCCTTTTCCCCAATCATGGCGAAGGCGTTGGGGGGTGCAGGGTCTCATCTCGGATTGGCCGCTTCCTTTCTCCTTTCGGCTTCGATTTTCAATTTCAGATTTTGATCACTCATGGATCCCCGGGGGCACGTTACTTCTTAACGTGGACCCCGGGTGGCTTCCCATTGGAGAGTGAATATTAAGGAACAATGACACCATGGATGACGTACCTCGGGTGGCTCCCACTGATCCCTTTTGTTTAGGGGCCATCTCGGAGTTCTCTCCATGGATGACGTACCCAATTTACACCCCCCTGACGCTTCGGGTCTAGGGGAGATATTGTCGAATTTTCGCCAGGATAATGATACAAAGGAACAATGACAATTGAATCGACTTCAAAGCATGATGAACGAAATCATTGAACAAAAAAGAAGAAGAAGCTCGTCGGGGGATTCACTATTGATATTGTTATTTCTCCTCGCTTGATTGTTGTTCAGTTCACTGGCCAAGAAGGGTACTCTACTCGGATTGTACTAACCCATACGGCCGCCAAGGGTCTACTAGATTCCCTATTCAAGGGGCAATTGGCCGTATCTTTTGCACTTTTCAAAGACATTTTGCACATTCTATGTAATCTCCCTCAGTTTATTAGCATGCCGGCGACGACAACGCCGTGCATTGGCCTCCCTCAACCTCATCTGTTTCTTCTAACAAGGGAGCTATGTTTCATGCCTGATTACCAAGGGGAGATGCCGAATCTCATATTGCTTATGTCGAGAGACGAAACTCTATGGTTTTCTGATATTCATCCTTCTAAGGAGTCACTTGCTCAAGGATGTTCACATGTTGTTAGCACCAAATGTTTAGGGGCAACCGCCCCAACAAGGATGCATGTTCATAGACGGGCTAGGTCGTCTGCTAGATGGGCTCGTTATTTGAGAAGACATTACAGATCAAGAAGCCTGAAGGCCCGAGTCTGTGTCCGGCGGATTCATTTCAAGATAGCTTTTTACCAAGAAGAGGAAGCGGCACAAGTTCAAGGGCCGTCGATTGTGCACTCAGGAGACCACTTCTTCCTCTTCTTCTTCTTCCTTTCATTCATCTTTTCTTCTGCTCATCTCCCACCCTTGGGTGGTGTACCTCCCTTCCTCTAATCTAGTTTCCTCTTCTCTTTTCGGGTCCGCAAACCCCCATTCTTCTTTTTCCCCTCATACGGAACCTCTAGATTCTCCATTTTCTCATGATTTTAGGCCTTGGCCTATGTCATTCTTCTATCCCGATCTCGGGACATCATTCGATTCTTCCCTGAGACTTCCGGAAGTCTCCTCTGATTCTTCCCCGGGACTTCCAGGTGCTACTTCTGATTCTTCCCCGACATTGTCGGGTGTTTATGCTTCTTTTTCCCCACCTCTGGCAGGTGGTCGCTATTCTTTTTCTCCGACCACATCGGATGATTATTCTCCTTTTTTCTTACCTTCACAACAATCCTCCCATCATCTCTCTATTCTTTCCCCCTCACCCTTTCGGAGTTCTCACCCTTTTTCTTGTTGTTTTCGAGACTTTAGCCCGCCTTGATCTCAGTTAATCTTGTTTATTCTGTATCTGGTTCCTTGTTATCAGGTCCTCAGTGTCTTAATGAGGGAGTTCTAGTCCTAGTCTCTCTTCCTTTTTATCCCTTCTTCATCCAATATGATATCTGCCACTCTTCTGTGTCGAGAAATCCAATCATTTACTCTCCTTTCATCCTTTATCCTGGCAAGCAAGGAGGATAAAGCTCGTGCTCCTCAAAGCTCGATGATCGAAATCACTTCAGGATGTCAGTTTTCACGCTATGGATTTGCAAAGGTATCTTTTATTTTGTGCAGGAACATGTCATCATTGTTATTACTCTGTTATTTCTGCACGCACTTATAGTGTTGGTTCCTCGATGTGAATGAGTGACTTTAGGCTTTAGTTAGTATAATTAGTTAAATGAGTCGCTTCTTCAGCATCTTAGGCTGGTGATAGCTTAGTGCTGGGGGTCTGAATTTCTTTTCTCCATCCTTGAGGGTGTCCTTTTGGCATGGATTTTTCACATACTTCATGGTAAACTATAGCCGATCCCTCTGAGCAACACCATTGCTACTTTGGCCATACTATGGGTATGAACGAAGGCCTTTTCTCTTCCTTGCTCGGCCTAGTGCAGGGGCAAAAGATTGATGGATGAAATAACCAACCTAGACATTCCCCAATACGAGAGAGGTTTCAAATAGGGGCAGTCCTGACCCTCAAAAATGAGCTTTCATACTTTATCTGGCTAATAAGGGCTGTCAAATAAAAATTATATATAAAAATCAATACAAATCAAAGGCATGGTAAGAGTGGCAAAGTCCCGCGGGACGTCATGAGCCCAGTTGTATGCGTTCATAAGGGTCCTAAAAATTGAAAGACTCAAAGTCCCAGCGCAACAGACCTACTCTTTGAGGGGTGGTGCCTTGGGAGGAAGTTGAATCCTTATATATCCCATCTTGTACGAAGCTTATCCCTCATTTTTCTTCTGTTTCTCCCTCTTAGGCTGGGTTGTATCCCGGGTATGGCCTTAGTAGGGGCACCGTTCTTTAGAGGCGGTTGGTTATGGGGTGGTGCCGACTCAATGGTTTTGGAAGGGAAATGTGCTTCTCTTGCTGGGGAGCAAATCCAGATGAAATCTGGGGTTAATTCAAGGCATATTTCAGCCTAAATTGAAACCACGAAGAGATTGATTTGTGGATTACTACAAATGGAGGCTTTAGAGGACACCTCTAGTTAGAATTTTTGACTGCCCAGATTAGTCATTTAAGGGTGAATGGGGTTCGCTATCCTTTTGGCACTTGTTACGTTCAGATTCATCGCAGTCCATGGCCTCTCGTACGAGGTTCGTACACGAGCATGGGTGTATAATTCTGTAGATGTAACCTTTAAATTGATTAACACATAGATAGAACACATTCGATTAAAACAATAGTCCATAAAAGAAATCTTGGGCAAATTTGAGCAGCACCTCCCCTTGCTTTGGAGTCTGTGAGAGATGAAAATAAGGCTCATACATAGAAAATTTCCAGAATGAAACCCCTAAAATACAGAGAGGCCGGTGTGGCGCTCTCATAACCCATATTGAACCTGGAGACCTTGAGGATTGGCCTGCTAACGGTTCCATTGATCCAGGGCAAACTCCAAACCCAGGGTCTTCGATGTTGTCACTTAGGTGACGTTCATTATCCACCCTGAAAGGAAGGGTCCACAGGAGACTATGCCATGAAAAGGGCAAGCCCTTGAGAGCCACGGTGGTCTGGAACCTCGACCATCGAAGATGGACTAGAAATGTCTCCCCTCCCCGATTGCGGACGGACAAATGTACTCGCGAATGACTAAAACAATCAGATGAATCATAATTTTTGTTCTAGGCCAGAGAGAGGCCAGGACATGCTATGAGGGGTAGCAGACCTGTGGCTCTCCCATGACCTGAAAGGCATAGACCACTAATGCGGTGGGCAACTTTGAAAACTTCATTTATATGAGGGAATATACCAGAATGGGATGGTTACGATAAGCCGTATATGTGGGCATCCCATATGGGTCGTTAGCCCTCTAAAGGAGGTGGTAATCCCACCTAGGGAGGCAAAATCTCTCCATAGCAATTTGACGAACATCGGGAGCTCCCACATAATAGCCCTGGGAGATGAAATAGAACAGCCGAATGAGACGGTGCAAACAGTAAAATGGACCTCGGAGTACACCACTGCTCTTACAACGTATGGAGCATGGTGACTGCTCTTACAACCTATGGAGCATGGTGAAAGGGCAAATGACCATCTCCTAAACCATTAGTAGAGAGAGGTGTTTCGATGGAACAGTAGCCCACGATGCCCCTATCCACATATCGATCGGAAGGGGTTCATAGGTGCCGTATGATCCGAGGGAGGTGGACCTTGCTGTTGCCTAGTGGGCACGACCAGTGGCTGTTCGGGATGTTAGGCTTGGAGCAGGGGGCTACGAATGCCGAATGATCAAAGGATTATGAGTGGGGATTTAGCCCTCGTAGGGCCTCCTCACATTCAGACCGTGAACCCATTACTTCAGTGGAGAAACATAATCTATCGGAAAGCAATTAAAGGAAAGCAGAAATGACCAAGACATTAACAACTCAAACATATTCAAATGTGTAGCCACAACGACGTTTATTCCATTCAACCAGATAAGAGAGAATACAGGGAAACTTAAGAAAATAGAATGGTAGACAGAAGCGAGAACAATGGGGAGGGGCCTTTGGGCTCTCCCGGGGCTCCTTCGCAGTAGAGACCCACCTAGGGGACTTCTTTTCTCTCTCTTTTTCTTTCTCTGCTCTCTTCCTCTCTATTGCTCCCTTCTGCTCCTCTGTGCTCTCTCACTTTCTTTCTTCTCATCTCCTCTTCTCTCCCTTATTTTTCTCTTATCTTCTCTTTCTTGCGCTCGAAGGTAAGGCCTTCTTATAGGGAAACAGGGTATCAGATGGGCGATGAGATGGGTGCCCCTCTGTTGACCCACCGCTCCGCCATTTGCGGGGATTTTACGTCGACTCGTCAAGGAGGGTGCCGACTCAGCGGTGTCGTTTCGTGAAGAGTGCGCCGAATCAAGTGGAGTGCCGACCTACTTTGGAAGGTGCCGACTCATTCAATGGTAATTTTATAAATTTTTTTGTTTATTTTTTGGAAACCACTTGTGACGAAAGACCGACATTCGGTGCAATGTAGAGTTCAATGTGGCAGCTTCAGAGTGTTGATTTCTTACTTTCCAACGTGCATCCGAATAAGAAAAAAATAAATTAAATAACTCAGCAAACAAAATATAATGACGTCCATTTCGGAGCCCCGCTCTCCCGAGACCCGGTACGAAAGGAATATCAATGCCGCCCCGTTAAGTCGGGTCTAGACCTCGGGAATCATCCTGACATGGGCATGATCCGACGTTAGCTTGAGCCGATAGTCCATCAAACTTGACCCGTCTCTACTGGGATATAATCTTGCTTTCTTATTGAACTTGTCATATATGCGACAAATATTTGTGCGATTTTATCGCCGTCTTTCATGCTACAAAAGTGGACTTCCGTCCGAACATGAAATGGTTCCCGAGTGACCGACATATCTTTGAACGTTTACACCCGAATGCGGAGTCTGTTTAAACGCAGTTAGAGATTTCATTCTCCCATTTCATTAATATTAATTTTAGGCCTTAATATTAATTTTAGGCCATAAGGACCCTTTTTCTGACGATCAATCAAGGGTTTTCCCCTCTCTGAGGGGATGTAATTAACGTCTTGATCTTTACGGTACGACTTGTTCTAGTCCCGACACGCTATCCATATTCGTCTGATCAGTCAGACGACGCGCACCTGTGGCTTCCTTGAAGCCCGAATAAATCGTCACATATGTGACTGACACGCCCACGCACAAAGAAAATGAATTAACGAATAAACAAACAAATAATAAATAAAATAAATAGATGTTCCCAAAAGTGCATCCACAGCACCCTACAGCAGACCTCCATGATGGAGGACGAGGAGTGATCCCCGTTCTCCAATGACATTTTGGAGGCAGAGATCTCACCAAGAGTTTCACTGTCGACCTTTAAATCTTATGACAGTCAGAATGACCCGGCCGACCAGTACGATAATTTCGACACCCTGATGACCTTGCTTGGGGCGTCCGACGTCGTCAAGTGCCGAGTGTTCGTGACAACTTTGGTCTAGGGCCCTCAGGCCTAGTTTCGAGCACTCGCCCCCTGAAGCATCACTAGCTTCTGACAATTTGAGCGACTATTCAAAGAAAGCTTCACCAGCAGCGGCCCCCCAAAGTCGATCGTGGGGTTGCTAGCACTAAAGTAGGCACAGGGGAAAAAGCTGTGGACTTACGTCAACTGGTTCAAGGTGGAAGCCCTGCGCATCCTCCGCTTGGACGTAACCTCTGCCATCACCGTGCTGATCGGAGGCACCCATGATGAAAACCTTCGGCGGGAACTAGTGCTCCACCCTCCCTCCTGATGGGGACATCCCTGACCCTTCTACATTTTTCGAGGCCCTGATGCCCACCGACAGTGCTCCATTGTGTCCGTCTCATTTTTTGAGTTGAGCCATGTAATTTTCATATTTTATTTGAGACATTATTATATTTTTTTATTTGAGTCAAGTATCTAGGTTAGTGAGTCATTACCCTAGGTTATGTGTTTAATGGGCCCAATTAAGTGGGCTAGGCCCAAGGGCGCCCCTCCCTTGGGCAGATGGGTCATTTGTCTATTTGTTCAGGGTCTTTTTGGTCATGAAAATTATGTATGCCTATAAATAGGCCCCACCCTCTCCACATTTGAGAACAATAAAGAAATGAAAAATTAAAGTAGTTCAAGAAATTTGAGTGAATTTGGAGTGAGAAGCTCCCCTCTTCCTCTCTCTCTAGAAGGGGCGACCATTTCTCTCTCATCCCCCTCTCTCTCCTAGCTAAAATTCCCTCTCTCTCCTCTCTCCTTTGTCCACCTCAGCTCCACCTCATCCTCTCTCCACTTGTCACCTCATCACACCTCTTCATCTCCTTAGAGAACACTAAATGCCCATTAATCCCACCCATTCTCCAAAGCACCCCTTGGCACTCCCCATACACCCTTTCATTCTCCCAAGCCACTCCCTCATCTCCCAAGGGAGAATCCCCCACCCAAAACACCATTTCCCCTCTCCTAGGCCAACATTAATCCCACCATTAAACAAAAATTCAAACACACCCATTCCCCCACCCCCGTAGGCCTATTGCGCCCCCACCTCTCTCTTTCTCCACCTAGGCCACACCTCCAACCCCCTCCATCTGCTAGCTGTGTCCTCAACCTCTCCATCCCCCCTTCTCCAGACCACCACCCCCGCCCCCAATCCCCGCACCCGAGGGGAAGCCCCCGAGGCAGCGTCCCCCCGTTTCCCCCCGAACCCCAGAAATGGCTATTGTTGCTGCAATTTTAGAAAAAGACAATGCTGTTGCAGACTTCCGGGCATTAATCGGGGCAACTGATCCAGCAGAAGCGGCTGAAGGAACTATTCGTAAACATTACGCCGAATCAAAAGGGAGAAATGCGGTTCACGGGTCTGATTCTGATGAAAATGCTGCAATTGAAGGTAAATTCCATTTTGCTGATTCAGAGGTTTTCTAATAAAATACCCTCAAAATAAATAAAGGCCTTACTTTTAGTGAGGCTTTTTTTGATCCCTATAAAGCCAATTGCACATTTTTCGAAATGAAATTAACGAGCTTCAATCCATCATCGAACCGGATCAAAGAACATTCAAAAACCTCCCGACTTTAGAATGCCTGCGAATCGTATTATTCCTTTGCCGGAAGAAACAGATTTGTGGTATCCAATTGGAAAATTCCGATATCAAAATCTCCATCTGACAATTGCATGTCATATTCCCGACATGCGAATCAATTTTACGCCTTGAAGAAAGAGAGAAACCAAATCCCTTTGGGGAGAGGGAGGGAGGGCGGGAGGTGGCAGACAACACTCTGTCCCGGGAGAACAAGAAAGAGAGAAACCAAACCCCTTGGGGAGAGGGAGGGAGGGAGGAAAGCGGCAGACAACACTCTGCCCCGGGAGCACAAGAAAGAGAGAAACCAGACCCCTTACACCCAATCCAACCACCCACCACCCGATCATACAAACAAACCACCACAACCTAAAACCTGATAACAGTCCTAATCCACCCTTTCCAGCCCAAACAACCCTCTCAACAGACCTAAAAAACTCCTATGTACTCAACCTACACCCCTCGTCTGTGCTGGGCACCTTCCCTTGAAGAGCACTTTCACTGTCTTGGCTTCCCTCGCCAACTTCGCATGCCATCTTCTTTCGATAGTGCTGAGTGCAGATTTAGCATCCTTATCGACACCTTCAGAGGAAACCTCAATCAATTTGGCCACATCTCTCGCCTGGTCCGCCATAATCCTCTCAACCTCAGAAAAGATATCCTTGACGTCTTGTTTTTTCCACTTTAACTGCTCCTTAAGAACGACGCCCAAAAACACACACTCCTCGGCAGACACCCCCTCTGCCTGCTGCACCTGACTGACCGGGAGTGCAGAGGTTACGGCACAAACCTCCTCTGAAGGCAACGGAACCAAGGGCAGATCCGGGGAGGCAACCCCAGCAGCATCCTCATCCCCCGCCTCTTTGAAAAGGAGGCGAAGGTCACCCTCGTGCCCCTCCTCAATGCTCAGACAGCTGAATGTTACGCCCACAGCAGCCGGAACAACATTGCTGCCACAGCTACCATGGCGGGATCCTTGCCCCCGCTTAGCTTAGCTAAGGCCGCCAGATCCTCCACCCTGCCTTCCGCAAGGAAGCTCAACAGTGAAGGGACTGGGATTAGTGCCGGCGCAACCCCCCCGCTACCCTTACCACCCTGAGCTGGAGGCTCACCAGCAGACAAAGCACCCCCCGGACTGAGCCGGTCAACCACAAGAGCCCTAAGGCCAGTGGTCTCCAACGCCTCCACCTGCGAAGATCGAGCCACAGGAAAGGCCTCCGCCACACGGGATGCTGCATGCGGAGAAGAGGCCATCCAACAACACCCCATAGCTCCTCCACGAGAGGAGGGAATCGCACGGCGCCAGCACCGCAGGCAAGGACCCCAGAGCACCATCTTCGTCGACCGAGGACGACGGCAAACAGCTCCCACAGGTGCAACCACCACAAGATGCCGAAGCCGCTACTGACAACAGAGGGGCACCTGGAGACGCTACCAGAAGGGAGCCACTCCCCCCCCCCCGAAAGAGTCCCTGTGAAGCGAACCCGGAAACAAGCAGTAGGGAGACCCTTACCGGGTCCAATTGAGCCCCAAAGCCCCTCATTCCCGGACTTGGGTAAGTCACCCGGGTCCGGGCAAAGGCCCACATCTGAGCCAACACAGAGAACTGACCAGCCCAGAGAAGCTGGGCCGAGAAGACCAGGCGACCCACCCATGACCATGTGCTGAACCGGTGGCCGAAGCAGCCTAGCGGCACGATTCAAATTCGAATTGGCCGCCGAAAGGGGTTTCTCCTTAGAGTGCGCAGTTCTGTCCACCCTGGGGCAGAACTGACACCCTGTCAGTGTTTGGGTGGCTGCAGACTGATCCGACATTTGAAAGACAGATCTTCCCAGCATCTGCATGGTGTTGCTTCATCTTGCCTTTCTGTACTTTGCTAACTGGTAGGGGGTTCATCACCAGTAGAGGAGTGGTATATAATCTCTTCATCCTCCGAGGGGTAATCATCATAACCGGCCTCAAAAGGGTCTTCATGTGAAAAGAAGGTGGAAATGACATCCACTTCTGCCTCATAATACTCTTGTAGAGTATATCCCAGTCCCGGATGTTGGGTGATTCTCATCATCTCTTTGTTGTTGCAGGGTGGATTCCAGAGCTCCTGGAATGCCTTCTTTTGGCCAGCGGACTGTAGTAAAGGCATCTGCATTTTAGCAAACATCTGTAAGGCCTACTGTGTGGTGTAATCCAAGCCTGCAATTGGCACCATTCGGCTTGCAGATTCTTCGGGGATCACACAATCTTGATCATCTTCATCGGTGGACTCCCCAGTGTAGAATACTATAGGAGGCTCACAGAAGCCAGGGGCCTCCATAATCTTGAATGGTAGCACAGTCTGGCATTCCAAACTTAGAAGGGGCTTGACTAGTCCTTCCGGAACTCCAATTTGTGTGAAAATTTCTTTCATATCCTCATTGGCTTCCCCAGGATGGATATTTGGAGGTGCAACCCGAGCAAAATCTCCGATCTGGGAGACATGGGAGACCTCGTGCTTTTCCACATAACCTGGAGGAGGCGGCGGGGACCAATCATCTGACTTTGGTGCCAATTTCTTCTGGTTAGCAGCAGCTTCCTTCCTCTTGGCTCCCTGGAGGACCTCCGCATAGTACAGTGCATCAAGCATGTGGCACTCGAAAACTTCGAAAAGGTGCAAGTCTGCAAACACTCTTTCCTCCTTGCCATTATGACAGTACTTAATGCACTAGTGCAATATAGATAGTACTATCTGATACTCATGCAACCATGGCCATCCCAGTAAGGCCTTGTATGTGGTGTTTGAGTCTATCACGTAGAACCGTACTGTGGTGGTGAAATCTCCCAATGTAAGGTTGAACTCTGCCACCCCTAGAGGAGTCTCACACTTCTGATTGAAGCCTACGATTCTCATATCTTTCGCCTTAGTGAGGTGCAAGTCAAAGTAGTACTTCTGGTAAATGCGATACGGCAGGATGTTCACAGCAGCCCTTGGATCTATCATTATTTGGCTTAGTGGCTGGCAATTGAGATACCCCCTCATGTATAGTGGTTTGTTATGGTTGGGGTTGGGAATCAGCATGTCATCTTCAGTGAAGGTAATTGCTGGCCCAGAATCGACCTCTGTCAGGAGTGCTTCATATTGTGCGGGTGACTGTAAGGCATCAATGATGGCTTGACGAGCTTCCTCGCTCAAGGAGAGAATTTCCCATATGGTGAACCTGGTGGGGAGCTTCTTCAGCATTTTCATGATTCGATTGCCCACTTAGAGATTATATAGCCGCATCTCTTCTGTCCAACGGGGCTTTGGGGGTTCATGGGGCGCCTGTAGCCTCACCTGCCCTCCTTTTGCTTCCTTTTTCTTGGGAGACTGTTGAGGGGTTTCCGCTGGGGAAGTAGATTCTGGTGCTGGGGAAGCACTAATGCTTGCTTTGTCTTTCTTCTTGAGCACTGTGGCACATGGTTGATGGTGCTTGTCGTCCCTGACAGGGGTAGCTGGCACTGGCTTCTTGCCTTCCAGAATAGATAGAAATTCAATAAATGATGGGGTATCATCACCCTTCCTTGCTTCTGCATAGAGGCCTGTAGGAGGGGGAATTTCAGTGCCTCGAATTTCAGGTTCCGAAATCTGATAAGGTTGTTCACCCCTAAAGATGATGTTGTGGTTGGTCGGAGGTGGACGCCCCCATATTCTCCCAGAACGGGTAACATGCGTCGAGGTTGAGGCCTTGGCCTAGTTTGCTTCCAACGGCGGAGCGGAGGACTCTGCATCATCATCCTCTCTTGGTAGAGTGAATAATACTGAGAGAGTGTTACACTGAACTACCACCATTTTCTTTTTGTTCTTTGGCCTCCTCTTTCTCTGGCGCCCCGACTTGGCCAGCTCTTGCCCCCAAAAGAGTTCAGTTTCAGCTCTTTCTTGCTCTTCTTCCGGTTGTTCTTCAATGGTCAACTTCTCCAATTGCTCCCAGAGGATGTGGTCTTTTATCATTATAGACTTTGGTTTAGCTTGCTCATACTCATCAAGCTGGGTGATATATTGTTGGAGGCGCCTCACCTCGGGGCTTACTTCTTTGTGAACGGGCAGTGGAGTTTGCTTCCTCTGATTATGAGTGAATACCCGAATGACTGGTGGTGACTCAGTAGTGTGCCATACCGGATTCACTGGGGGTGGAGCCGATCTTGGAGTGGCACCTCGAACAGACACACCTGGTGTTCTGGTGACAAGTGTCCCTTTTCTGGTTTTAGCTGGCACTGACTACCATCCCTCCTAGTCTTTGACGGGAGTGAAGAAGCAGGCTTCATATGTCTGCTAAGTGCATTCTTTAACAGCCTCTTCAGGCAATTGCTGGTATACAGAAATCATATTGGCAGCTAACCTTAATATTGGGGGCTCGTGAGGGCGTGGAGGATCCACTTGATACTCCCCCAGTTGCAGCTCCCCTTTCTTAACCATACTTTTCATGACATCCTTGAAGACATAACAGTCTTCTATGACATGGCCCAACGCCCGGTGATACGGACAGAACAGCGGGTCATCTTTCTTTGTTACATCAGCTAGTCTTTTGGGCTCTGGTAATGTTATTTTGTTGAATTTGTAAGCCCAATCGAACAGTGCCTTGGTCTTCTCCTTTGGGAATGAGTATGCTTTCTTCATCTTAATTTTTAAGGAGACCCCCTCCTTCTTTTCTGCTGCCCCTGCTGGCGGAGGAGCATCTACTGCCTTACATTTTCCTTTCTGCTGGTCAAAAGTTTTGAAATCAACAGTATTTGCTTCTGTATTTGCTGGCCGCCGATCAGCAGCTTTTCCTTTTTGAACAACGGAGGTGTTAGTGGCTGGACACTTGGACAAGAAGGTCTCGACCTCTACGACCACATTGTTCAACCGGTCGAATGTCCTGAGATCTGCCCCGATCATTTTTTTAAGCACCTCTCTCCTGAGATTTGCTTGCAGATCTGCACGGCATCCTCCTGATGCGGAGGCCGTCTGCATCTCATAGCCAGATTCCTCCATCTTTTTATATAATCTAGAGTTGTCTCATCCTGCCTTTGCCTGGTAGAATACAACTCTGCCACAGTAATTTCTCTTTCTGTCACATGCAATCTCTCCCGGAACTTCCGTTACATATCGGGCCAGTCAGCTACAGACCCGACTGGAAGGCTAGAATACAATTCAAAGGCCAACCCCGTAAGGGATGAACCAAAGAACTATAGTAAATATGCTTCATCAATAGCCAGGTCCCCCATGACGGTTGTGTAGTATGCTATATGTTCCCTGGGGGAACCTTGCCCATTAAACTTCTCAAATTTTGGTGGCTTGCTGATACCTGGGGGTAATCTTCTTGTGGCATAGTGTGCAGGATACGGTACCCGATAGACATCATAGTTATCGGAATCACCATCAACCCTTTCAGACAGTTTCATCTCAATCATTCTTTCTATCATCATCTTGTTTACCACAGCTGGGTCCACAGGCTCCGGAAAGAAGTGTGCCTGCTGTTGTGTGAGAGGGGTCGTCATGACCGTCGCATGCAGACTAGGCTAGACTCCTGGCAAGGTGGACTGCATTTGGGATGCAGAAGGTTGTGCTATTGTTTACTGCGGGAGAGGCTGACATGGAGCCTTCCCAGGGTTGGCTTGACAAGAGACGGTAGGGATAACAACCTCTGCCGAGCTAGAGGTCTCCTTTGCTGGCTCAGCATGTTTGGAGGTCGGGGTTTGATCATTCTTTTCATTTAACTATCTCTTAAGAGATTCAATCTCTTGTTGATATCTTCTGAACATCATCATAATAGTCAGATCCAGGACTGTAGGCATAGGCATCTCACCTGTCATTTGACCTGAGGTCCCTTCAGCTGGGTCCATAATTGACACATCTTCTTCTTCTGAAGTCACCACATTTACAGTCAAAGTGGTGACCTTTGGCGCATCATCATCGGCCATAAGCCGATCTTTTGCAGCTTGACTTCGCCTTGTTATGAGGCTAGGTCTTTGAGCTAATCTGGCGAGCTCTTCAGGCTGGTCAGGTAAAGCGCCATATCTTCCGGCAACTCTAGCCATGTTGCAGGCAAAGATCTGTAGTTGTCCTCTCTACTTCCAAACTTTTCTTCTGGCATGACCAAGGAAGGTCAGCCGATCAAACACAGATATTCTTCCATTCTCTTCTCCCCTCTGCGGGGCATCTTTCAAACATCTGGCCCTGCAGCCATCTTCAAAGTCATTGGAGTCCGAAGATGAGACCCCTGGCATCAGTTTTCCTTGGATGTCTTCTTCTTTTTCTTCGGTGCCCATGGCATGGGATAATCTTTGCTGCCCTAGGGATGAGTTCCCTAGGTAGTGGAAGTAGTCTTGGACCACTCTATCCATCTCCTCCTAACTGTGCCTTTGAAGATCAGCTTGAGGCATCAGCCTTTCCTGGGTTTTCGGCTGGTAAGCCAGCCTTGTAATTTGAGCATCTTGATATGCCCTCCGGGGATACCGGAACACATCCGCTTGCCTGGCGCAGGCCCTTGGCTTGTACGGGGCGGCAGTTGGAATAGCCTCTGTCACGCCCCGAGCGCGGAAGATTACCCGGAGGTGTCGTGACGAGTCTATTTTGATCATGTCAATCAGAGCATAGTGCCTTCAACACAAAGATAGAGCGTGCAATATAGCAATAAATCTAATCCTTTATTTATTCAAAAATCATCCTTATTACATTCAATAGAAGAACAAAGATAAAGGGGTCGCTAGCACTCCTCCTGCTAAGCAGACTGAACCATAAGAGAGCTCCTCCTTGCGGTCTAGAATGAAAAAAACTCTATTCCTTCCCGAAAGAGAAGACCCGAGTCCTCTTCGACTGGGCCACCAAATGTAACAAGATCACTCTACCGGAATCGAAGAGACCCGACGATGCAAAGAGGAAGGATGATCCCCGATATTGCTTCTACCATTAGATGCTCGGGCACACCATCGAAGACTGTTATGTTTTCAAAGATATCAATGAAGGCATGATCCAGAAAGGAGAGCTTCAAATGGGTGAATATAAGGTGGACCCACCTCACCCTCACGAGATGCCTGTGATGGGGGCGACAGTGAATGTGGTATCCCTATATCAATGACTACCCGAAGAGGTGTCGGGAGCTTGTGCCAAGCACACCTATGAGGTATTTATCCTGAACCCTACAAAGGATCAAGAAAGTTGGCATGTGGTGCTAAAGAAGACAAGAATAAAATTGACATCCTGCCTTGCTTAGGGAGTCCGAATCTACGGTGTCACGCCTCGATTGGAACAGCCCGTTATGACCCCAGTTTGGCATGAGATGACCCCTCGAATGGTCATCTGAAGGTTGACTAATAACAAAAAGAAGTAGATTCTTCTGCGAATGCATAAAGAAGTCAGTCCAGTCGTCAAACAACTACAGGCGATTATTAACGGGTTGGAAGAATATGAACAACCCGAGCTTCAGTCGGTGCAGTTGAAGGAACATATCCCTTGGGAAGACCTGGAGTCTCTCAGTCTCAATTAAGAAGATGCGAAGGAGATTTGGGGGGAAGCTTCCTCAGAAGATGCTTCAAGCCAGCAGGCGTCTGCCGAAAAGAAGAAGAAAAGGAAGAAGTTGAAGAACAAAGGAAAATTCAGCATGGTGTCATGCAATACTCTGTCGGCCTTATTCAACGTGGCCCAAATCTCCGAAGAGGAGGATGAAGAGGTATGCCTCATGCCAACCGAAGTGAATCAGGCCGAAGCTTCCACTTCTCATCATGCTACGAGATCTAGAAGGAGGAGGGGGCACCTGCCCTCAGCCAATCACAACATCATCTTTAGGGGTGAACAACCATACCAAATCCTCGAGCCAAAGGTGAAAGGTGCAAGGGTCCCACCCCCATCGAACCTATACCCTGAAGATACTGTCGGCTAGGCAACCCCCTTGTTCGCTGAATTTCTGCTCGCATAGGAAGGCAGACGAGCGAGTCAGCAGGCTAATCCGAAAGCTAGGGGCATGATATTCTCAGGAAACAAGGACAAGGAGGGCACTGCCCCTGTGGCAGAGCCAATATATATCAAAGAACCAGCTAACCAAGCGAGCGCCCCTGAGGTCGAGCCAATACGAATCAAAGAGCCAGCTGACCGAGCATGTCAAGATCGGGCAGTAGTCGAAGGGCAAGATAAACCATCCTCTCAACCGGCTTCACCGGCACTAAGCCTCGGCAAGCACATCAGAGCCAAGGAAGCAAGATTAGCTAATGTCCGAGCTGGCGCTCGAATACTGAAACAATTGAAGAGAATTCCAGCAAGATTCAGTGTTTGGGGCATACTCTCCTTGGATGAAGAAAACTGGCAAGCTGTCATTGTGGCCTTGCAAACTCCAACATATTATGAGAGCTGCTTTGCCGAGATGCATCCATGCACAGCCATTACATTCATTAAAGAAGATATGCTCCTGCCTTCGGTCAGCCACAATAGGCCCTTGTATGTGAGATGGCAACTCAATGGCCAATCGATACATAGAGTCCTGGTCGACCTTGGTGCAATGGTAAACATCCTCCCTTACCAGGTATATCAAAGGCACTACTTCAATGTGCACCTAGTCGAGGCCAGGGATATGAAGATAGTTGGGTTCAATCAAAAGTTTGAAGTTCTAATGGGCATGGCAGAGTTTGAACCCACACTTGGCGACTTCACTGATGTGCAAGTGGAATGGCGGGAGGTCCCTTCACATATAAGCCTCAGCTTATCCCACATTTCCTGTGCAGAAGAACACATCGAAATACGTGAATATTCGTTTAGATGAATTACACACTGGATGATATTCATAGTTTTATAATTTGCACATGATTTTTTGATGTGTTCATCTTCCCATTTATCTTCAT
Organism: Amorphophallus titanum; assembly: GCA_024336825.1. Classification (NCBI taxonomy): domain Eukaryota; kingdom Viridiplantae; phylum Streptophyta; class Magnoliopsida; order Alismatales; family Araceae; genus Amorphophallus; species Amorphophallus titanum. The sequence goes on along the minus strand of JANBPO010001371.1, from coordinate 269,484 downwards.
CGTCAGGCAACTTATAGGGACCCTCATCATATTCCTTTAAATCGGGTAAAAGTTTCTTAAAAAAGATAATCACCCAATTCACCCCCCTCTTGGGTGTCATTGATCACAGGACTTCAATTGGTATCTGAGCTAAGCCTCTCTTTTTCACGGATCTAATGATCTAGAGAGATCCAGACCAATAGCCAACAAGGGGATGATGCCCGAGGGTGACTCCATCCAACGTCCTCCATTCTTTGATGGCTCGAATTACTCATATTGGAAAAATAGAATGCATGTTTTCCTTAGAGCCCAAGAATATAAGATCTGGAGGGTTGTGGACAAAGGTCCATATGATCTTCCCCACGATGAGGACAAATGGACTCATGAGGACATTAAGAAATCAATGATAAATTTTAATGCAATGAATATCATGAAGTGTGCTATTCATCTTAAAGAATTCTTCCGTGTCTCCATGTGCAGTTCTGCAAAAGAAATGTGGGACAAACTCTAGCTTATCTATGAAGGAACCTCTAGTGACGACCCAAGATCTAGATACCGGTAATTACTTGATACCATTTGGATCCTACGCCGCCACCCACGAGCTGGGAAGCTTGGAAGGGTTAAAGGATGGTGTGATTATTCATTGAAACTCTAAACAAGCAGGAAATAAACTACATAAATTTATCAATTTAACTAACATAAAGGAAATTTAACATTTTATAACAATTAAATATAACAATAGAGTCTAGTCCACAAGTACAGTCTAAAAGAAAAGGAGCATACACTAACTCGGGGCATACCCCGGCATTCGCAAGCTGGCTACTAAGAGCCTCCAAAATGGGACGTACCACCTCGAGGATGGCCGATGCACCTGAAAAGCAGGGAGTGAGCATCTTCTCATTTGCTCAGTAGTGGTCCCACAGATCACCACCCCAACAAAAGTGGTAACAAGTGTAACAGCAACAAAAATAACAATATCAACAATAGTGGTAGAATCTTAAAATAAATAACACAGTGGAACCGCAGAGTCTCTACACTACTTCAGCCTTCACTAGGGCACCTCTATCTCAGATCAAAACCACCAATCTCACGAGGATTGCCTTGACACTGCTGAAGGGTATACAAAGCCTCAAATGCAGGAAAAAGCCCTCATGGCAAAAGCCACTATGATAATTATACTACTAAAACTCCCTGTCCTAATTATCGAAAAAACCCAAACTAAGCTATTGGGATATCTCGGCCTCGCAGGTGAGAAAACACGCTAAAGTCACTAGGTCTGAGCATACTAACACCACACTGGAGAACCACGACTCACGGTCAAAAACTAAACCCACGGTGACAGGAGTACTCCCTTACTAGCAATAGCTGGATGCACCCTAGGTGCTTTGCACCATCCCAACTCTCCCAAACCTGACCACCTCTCCTAGAGAGTGAGGCAAGGGACCAGGTTGGATGTGTCCCTGATGCTTTACACCGCCCACTACACTCACGGCTGTCCATCTCTCCCAGAGAGTGAGGTAGAGTCGTAAGACACAAAGACTAGCTGGGGTCATGCTCGTCAGTGTGGGTCCACTATCCCCAACTACGTGTGCACACACAGATCATGTCTTCAAGGTCGGGACCTCTACCAAGTTTTCCCCTTAGTTGGACTCTAGCTACTAAGGCGAGGGGCCCTACGATAACCAGTCTAAAAATCATCTCTCCCGAGTATAGCTCTCGACCACGTGGTCGAAAAGTGTCAGCACTCAATAAGCAAATGCTCTCGGCCTAGCCGGTATGTACATAATAGTCAGGAAGTTAAGGCGAGTGGAGTATTACTCAAGAAAAGGTCCAACTTACGCACCCTAAAACTACAGAGTGGCATAGCCCGGTGCGGATAACCTCCTAAGGCCGGTAACGAGAACCAATGAACACCGGGCTGCTAACTTGCACAATAATCACCCAACCGTGATCACAGAACTCACGCGGACATGACCCTCCATGGTTCATTGAACTCAAGCGGTAATTGACTCGCCATGGGCTCGCAAGCCACGTAGAGGCTATGCTGCGATTACATAGCCAAAACTCATCATGGGAGACCCATGAGACCCTCGAACTACGTGAATTAATCCTCAAGCGAATGTCACCCTCACGAGGTTGAAAAGGGCCAATTCCCATGGGTTGTGATGGGTTAAATATGGTGTTTTAGGTTCGGGGGGGGGGAACCACTCTTCTGAGGTCGCCGCTCACGGAACCAAATCTATCAAGTAATGCATTCAGCTCATAAAGCAACATGTGAAAGGAGGAAGGAGACAAGGAGCAAACACACAAGCAAACCACACTGGACAGTAGATTTTTAGATTTTTTAGTCTGCTACCCACAGACCTATGTCCACCCGTCACTCAACCTCGGTGAGGCTTCCCTTGCACAAAGCAAGAACGCAGACTCAGTCTGCAACAAATGCTGATACACAGCTTAACCTAGAGGAACACACTCCTCCCTTCTTCTAAAAGACCCAAAAGGAAAACGTGAACAACTTCCAGCTGCTTACAACCCAGAGGAACGAATCCTCTCTTGTTCTGCTACACATAAGGAACCGGAGGAACAACTCCTCCATGCTCTGGTTTCCCAGAACAATGGTGAACCGTGCGCAACACCTTGTGTGCCCCAAGCACCCCAAGGCAAGGAACCGAGCAGGAATAAAAATGAAAACAAGAAAATGACAAAGAAAGCCGAGCTGAAATGACACAATAGAAGACTCTCAATGAAGACACTAGGAATGCAGCTTCCTATGGAAGCACTTTGACTACACTACAGGACACGGTTTGGCTTCTCTTCCTCTTCCTCTCAACACTCTTTCCTTTTCTCTCTAAACTCCAGCAGCTCACTCTTTCTCAGACTCTTCTCTCCGTTCTCTTTCTCTCTTCTCTTCTCTTTTCTTCTTTCCTTACAGTAGTAACGAGCTTGCTAATCTCTTGTTCTCTTTTTCTCTCTTTTCTTCTTTGCTGGCTGGAGGTGGCCACTCTCCACGTAAACGTGCTCTCCCCTCTTCTTCTTCTTCTTCTTCTTCTTCTTCTTCTTCACTACGCTACACTTCTCTCTACTGCTTCCTTGTTGCTTGCCTTAGCCTTCTTCGAACCTCTTATCTACTACCTGTCAGTCTTCATCTCAGAGCATGTCCCCCAAGCACTTCTTTTGGTTCCAACATCCTTTTCTTTTTGCATGCATGGTACGAGCTTAGTAGACTCTAATTTGGTAGGAAGAAATCTGGACTATCTAGATCCACAGAATGCTTTCAGATGTTGGGACGAGTGGCCACTGATTAGCCCAAAAGAGATATGGTATGCTGGCTTCCTATTGGCTTGCTAATAAGCTTCATGCAGAACACAAAAGATAGAGCTTCTTCTTCCTCAAGGCAAAACCCATTTCTGGATGAAACCCTCTCTAGGAGGTTTGCGATTGGTCTAGCTGGAAAGTGGGAATATTTTCTGCCAGAAGGTCTTCTATAACCTTGAACCATCGAAGCACGTCCATTTCAATCATTTAGACTTGGACTATTAGGCCCAGAACTTTCTCATGTGCAAGTTTGCAAAGGATGCTTTCGGAGTTCACAATGTGTGCGTTGATGCACTATAAATGTAGTGTCAACGTATCCTTCTTCAAACTGGCCTCTTTTGCTACTGAAGCCATTGCCACGTCGACACTATGATGATTCTTCCTGATAAACAAGCACAGATTCCATTTGACTTTGCTGAACCTTGATGTGCTGTTGCTGGTATGGTTGAAGACTTGAAACTGCTGATCAACATTGACTGCTCTTCAGAGAATAATTGTTGTCGCTCCTTCTCGATCTCATCATTAAAGGCCATAGGAACTGAAGATTAATCTTGTCTTTTGATCTTGAAGGATGTTAAACAATGTCGTCCAAGGCTCAAGAGGGCTCCATATTCAAGATAACAGGGTTAGAAAACCCATACACCATTGATTCCTTCGAATAGACTTGATAGCTCTTCATGTTTCACTGCTAAGAGCTAGTTTTCACCTCTAAGTAGCTATTTGTCACAGATAATAGCTATTTGTCACCGTTAGGTATTTATTTTTCACACTTAATCCATCACTAGAGGTCTCCTTTCACATTTGAGAATTTCCTTGTACGTGGGGTCGACTCCACAGCTTCATAGAGTCGACGTTCCGTCTCTGCTATTCAAGGCTTCTAGGCCTATTGCCCAGATTTCAACCTTACACGGTAATTTGTCAGCTTTAGGCTAGTGAGCCATCGCCTTTGCTGCTTTCCACTTGGTTTTCAGCTGTCGCCTTTATCTATTTGTCACCCTTGTTCTTCTATTTGTCACACTTAGCTTCTTCAACTGACCAATACTTCTTGCAGAGTTTTCTTCTTAATGGAGTCGACTCTTCTTCTGTTGAGCTTGTGAAGAGCAGGATACTTGAGTTCAGCATTTCGACAATCTTTAAAAAACATAAAGATGGGATCCTTTGGAGAGTGACTGGTGTTTATGTTTTTTCTGAAAGTGGGTAGTACCACTGTTGCACTAAAAGTAAAAGAGGGATATGCAAGTGTAGTCAATGTGTTCAAAAAAATCCCTATACATCAAAAACCGTCGACACCAAGGCTATGTGACCCACACTAATCCCCCAACAAAGCAAAAATAGAGGAGTTGTACTGATTCACATTACAAAGGAGCTCTATTTAGTTTCTCACTCTCTCACAAATAAAGGAGACAAGCCTTTCCATTGTCTTAGCTTCCCCTCTGAAAATTCTGTTATTACTCTTTCCCCATAATGCTCATAGAATAGCATGGAGGATAATCCACCTAGTTAGTCTGTCTCCTTTAAGGGTCCAACTTCTGCCCCAATGCCCAAGCAGCTATACACTCCTATGCAAACTGATGGTACCATGCGTCCTGCTAGGGATCTTACCCCAAACATCTCATGAGTAAGAATATCCTGTAAAAAGGTGGTCCAAGGTCTCATCCTCTTGTCTGCGCAGGCAACATATGGGAAGATTCTATAGAAAAGAAGTAAGCATATCACATTATGGCAACCGCCTCTGAAAAATCCTCAAATTAGAAGCTTCACCTTTAGAGGGCTCTTGGGAGACCAAATCTAAGAGGCGAGACAATGGCGCACCCATCCGTCAAAAATGAGGGTGTAGGTTGACCCAAGTGAGAAAGAACCCTCCTTCTCCTGCCTCCACCACCACTGGTCCTCTTTGTCTGGCTGTGGTGCAAAGTCAAGAAGGAAGCAAAGGAGGTCTAGTAACTGATCTATCTCCTCCGGCCTAAGGTTCCTTTTGAATGACAGTGTCCAAGTTCTTGCTAACAAGTGACAATCAAATGTCCAAGGAACTGAAGCCAATGGTGCTGCTGAAACTACAGAGAGTCTCAGAAAAGATGTCTCTAGAGTGAACTCCGCACACCATCTCTCCATCCAAAAGAGACATTTCTCACCACTTCCCAGTCGGACCTGAACACTAGTGGAAATGAAGTCCCTACATGACAAAATACCCTGCCAAATGGGTGAGATATTATGTTGCGAGGTTAGTGATATCTCCCAAGCTCTCACTCTACCATAATATCTCTGCTTGATGACTTGTGCCCATAATCCTTCCTCACCTACCCCAAGCTTCCACAGCCACTTGCACAAAAGAGCCATATTGAAATCTCTGACGTTTTTGATGCTCGCACCTCCCATGTCCTTGCTTCTAGCGACTCTGCCTCAAGATATATCATGCCAGCCCCTAGTCCTCTCTCCACTACCATGCCAGAAGAATCTTGCATGAATCAATTCAATCCTCTTTTCTTCGTCTTCGAAATTTGGTGGATAGATAGAAAGTAGATAGGTAGGCTATCGAGCATAGACTTGCATAGTACCAATCCTCCCCCCCCCCCATAGGAGAGAAGTCTCGCCTTCCACTCCGCTAGTTTGGACTCATACCTTTGCACCACTGGTTGCTAATCACGACAATGCAGAACCCCTAGAGATAGCAGGAGGCCCAAGTAGGAAAGGAAAAAAGCTCAAATTTGACATCCCAAAATGAATGTCGCCCTGACAAGAGCCCTATCGTCTATATTCACATCCACCAGAAGACTCTTGTCAAAGTTAACCTTGAGACCACTGACTTCCTCCAGCAACTCAAGCATTAGCTTATTCATATATAGTTGGGACTCATCCTTCGCTAGAACTAAAATAGTGCCATCTGCATACTGCAGATGGGTAATAATAGCATCACCTCTCATGGCCTGGAAACTTTTGACCCTATAGTTTTCGCTTTCAACCACATTCTACTCAGTATGTGTGCTACTAACACAAACAGAAGAGGAGACAAAGGGTCTCCCTGTTGGAGGCCTCTACCACTATGAAAAGATGCGGTCTACTTCCCATTTACCAGGACTGCAATGTAGCAGAAGAGATGCAGGCAAATATCCAAGCAATCCATTTGTCGCCAAAACTCATTTTCTCCAACACTTCATATAAACATACTCAGTTGACCCTGTCATATGCTTTCTCGAATCTAGCTTCAGCACCACTCCTTTTCTCGTTTTTGTCTTCATGGCAAAGAGACATTCATGAGCCACCCACTGATAACCAACAAAAGTACTCTTACCGAATTTACTTATTAATAAATATATAGTAGTTATTAATCAGTAGCATAAAGTCAAAATGTGGTGTGCTTATGATGATGAAACGTGGCAGCTAGAGGAGGACAAGACTAATAATAACCCTCCTCCGTGGAAGTGTCAAGTGCATTAATGATATATATACCTTCTTGACAGCAACCTAACTAGCTAGCTAGCTAGCTAGGCGTAAAACAACGTTGTACTGAGAGGGAACATTAATTTATTGCGTGTCAGTCACAGAAGATGACGTTGGGAAGATACGAAGAAAAAGAGAAGTTGTGGAGGAGATAGCTAGATAGAGGGGGCACATACATAGGAATCATCAAAAATACTTAAAAACATAAGAAGAGGAAGTGGGGCACGGAAAGAAATTGTCGAATTAAGATGGTGAAAGAAGCAGCTACTCCTGTTGTTGTGTACCACTCAACGACCGAAAAAAATGACACCTTTCAGCATTAACATATATATATAGACGTGTTATTAACTCCTCCACTCTCCATCCTAATTAAGCGTGTAATAACTTGAACGTAATTAACTTATCTGCATTAATAAGCTCGCTAACAAAGTTTCTCGATCATAAGGGAATGACAACTGCGGCACAAAGATTAGAAGAGAGAGAGAGAGTTGCGAGGAGGCCAAACACCAACCCGGCCCATCGTGGAGGACGAACAGACGGACGAAACAAAATTAAGAATGCTGGTTGTCGTCGCGCGCTCGTCGGCTCAATACTATTCACTTGATATGATTTCTTTTTGTGAGACCGTCTAACGTGACTTTCACATTAGAGTAATTTAAGGAATAATTTAAATAATATTTAAAAAAAATAAAAATTAAAGGTACCGCGCGCGCACACACACACACACACACGACGGTATGCAGGGAGCCTTACTCATCACGAAGATCAAACAGCACGGTTAATTTGTACCACCAAGAAGAAATAATCATTGAATGATCAATTTCCACGTGTCGTTCAACCGAGCTGCCTCTGCCGTGCCCTGCGTTCTCACCGTGTTGTCCAGAGGACGCCAAAGTTGAAGACCGCTGAACGTGGTGGCAGCTATTCGTGTCCAGTAGCGTTCCTCCTGCATGCACACGGGCGTGGCAGCTATTCGCTCCGGAGAAGCAATGTAATATAGGATCATCTTGATCTGCAGTTGCGTGAGCGTCCCGTTCTTCTCGTGGAGCATGTGTTCTAGAGAAGGGAACTTAAGAGGATTCTCCGCACTTGCAGGTATCATTTTCTCTCTTTTGTTTTAGTTTATCGCCCACTGCCTCCCATGCGCGCGATCTACATACATCATCTCTCTGTGTCTCTCTCTCTCTCTGTGTGTGTGTGTGTGTGTGTGTGTTTGTGTGTGTGTGTGTGTTACATCTGAAGCACTAAACTTGTCTCTTCGCCAGGGGTAGGCTGCGTGTGTGTTACATCTGATACATCTGAAGCACTAAACTTGTCTCTTCGCCAGGGGTAGGCTGTGTGTGTGTGTGTGTGTGTGTGTGTGTGTGTTACATCTGAAGCACTAAGCTTGTCTCTTCGCCAGGGGTAGGCCATTGCGTCAGACGTTGTTTTAGTGAATGTGGTGCGTCAGGCCCAAACTCAGATTTGTAAGCGTCGTCTTACAGCTTCGGAAATTAGAGGCTGAATGAAGAAAGTTAACCAGAGGGGCACCAAATTCTAAACCAATCCCAACCATACACGTCAATGGCCAGACTGCCTCTTGGGCACCTGGGCCATGATTTTAATTTGGCCCAAATGGCACAACGTTTGGAAATGATGTTACCCAGATTTCAAAACTTCATATTCTTCGAGAATCAGATGCGCGCACCATCAAGATTGTTTCCAAATTAAGAGAGTAGTGGAACCAGGATCCGGATCCATCACCGTATACAGCGTCACCAAAGGCTGCCTCAGGTGACGTTTGGAATGGATTGGGGATCACCTCGTGAGGACCTGAACGGCTTCAACATTTTGAAAGGTAAAACCATGACACCTAAAACTCGCAATTTTACATGGATTGCAACAAGTCGACGAGGAATACATGACAGGCTTTCATGTCATTTCAAGGCACCTACCAATTCTCAAACTCTCTCCCAAAAACAAAACAAAGCAGCAAAAAAAAAAAAACGTAAAATATATATCTGCTCCCAGCCCTCCTAAACCCCCCTTGTGGTGCCAGCCCCCCTAAACTAGCCCCTCTAAACCAGCTCTCATGAACCCCTTTGTGGGACCCACTGGGACCCCCTCTCTCCTTGCCTAAACCCAGCCCCCTAAACCAACCCATGTAAAGCTAGGCGTGCCCCCCTCTCTCTCCTCAACCAGCTTGCTTAACCCCCCCTTTACGCAGGATAACACCCCAGGCCCCCTAAACCTACCCTTTACACAAGAAAGTGCCCTTCCCCTTGTAAAACCCCCAGCCTTCTTCCCCTTTACGTGGGGTACTCCAATCCCAACCATCCTCCCTTAACCCCTTTGCCTATAAAACCCCTTAGAAGGCCAAGGGTCAAGGCACCTTGGAGGATCTAATCCAGATCAATCAAGAGGTAGCTAAAGTAGTAGCATGGAGCGTAACCTGACATGTTTGTTCATGTTCGGCTAAGTACATGTCGATGGTACATCACATCAACACCCCTCATACGACGTCTAGCCAATACACACGAATCTCCCCCTCTACCTATGGAGCGTCATGGTAACAGCGGGAACACCCATACACTGGGTTCATCTACGTATGGAGCATCATGGTAATGGCATTGATGCCCTCATGCTGCAACCTCTAGCACCAAGGGGTTGGTCATCGACAGCTCTCTCTGAGCCAGCAACTGACTACCCTGTCCGCTGACTCGAGTTAGTTCAACCATAGCCCGAAAGTATCATTTTCTAGGCTCAGTCCTAACTCCTAGACACACTGATGCCGGGCCCATACTCCCTCCAGTCAGTGCTAGTGTCCCAGTATCCAGTCCGGCCATGACCGCTCTATAGTACCTATAGTCCCTCGGAGGGCCCTCTGTGAAATAGTGAAAAAACACGCCCTACCGTGCAATGACTCGGGAATCAATCTTTGAGACAGAATTGTCCTGCGACTTGCCCCAGTGTACTAAGGACTTTTAGTGCTTCTTTGTAATGCTTTTTACGAGCCATTATAGTGAAGTGTACTTGAAAAACCCAATTCTTCACCTCTCCCAGCACACTTTGAAGGCTCTGCCTGCTAGCTCCCACTTTGTCTAGCTCTCGAGCTAGTACCTACTTGCTCATTGTTGATCCAGCGTCTGCTGCTCCATCTCTCAGGCCAGTACATGCCTGCTCCATACTGAGCCAATCTCCATAGCCCCTGTACTCTGGTCCATGTCTCACCCAATCAATCCACAAACTAGTGCCTCCAACCCGATCTATTAGACCCAGCGGTTGAATTCCAGCTGCAACGCCATGTCCTCTTATTGTCATGGCTTCTAGGGTACTCCAGTCCTTTTTCAGCAGTAAAAATAAAGGTGTCCAGGTTCAATCTGATGTAAAATAAACATCTGTTGCTTGTGGTCAATGGGGAAGAAGTCTTGTACATAGACCCCCACAATCGCCTCCACTCATACCAGTGGAACCATCTATTATCCACGTGTCGCCAGACATTTCGTGCCCAAGTGTCATGCCCAGGCGGCACTTCCCCAATCAAGAATTTGGTTTCATAAGTGATTGTCGAGAAATTGACTGGCATTCCCGTATTCCATCTAGTATCCCTGACCCAGTCAATCTTTGAAATTCTCTGTTGCTATCCCCGGAAGTATGCACGCCAAATCAACCCATCTCGGCCTTCCGTAAGGCAAGTGTATGTCACCGCCACAAAAGTCGAAGAGACTCCACGAGTGCAAACAACTAGTCATCTAGGAGCTACCAAGATGTATCAAAACTGTTGTGCCCCTTGTACTTTGATGATGGTGTGATGTTTGTTTTGTTGATAGTAACATAATGAGTCACTACATAAGAATGTATGATTGATCTTCGATTGAGTGTTTAACCTGTAAGCTCTGCCGTTGATTTAACTGATGTTAGTTTGTTGCTGATTAAACTGATGTGGGGGTGTGTCCTGATGATGTGATGATATCTTATGTTTTTAAGTACTGCTCAAAATTGGTGATTTGTGTTGCTATCTGCATTAGGTCAGAGAAATAATGACCATGCACATTCTAAAGTTCGTGCAGAAACATAAAGTCAATGGATTTGCATAAAGATCATGTGCATGGCATTTTGCATGACACTTCTGTATGCATAGCATATCATCGAATAGCCTGTGTGCATGTCATTTTTGTTTTAACAAGTCTGTGCAGGTGCAAATTGAAATCTTCCTAAAGTTTCAAGACAAGGAAGTTTAAGAATAATCAATTTTCAGCACATAAGATGATGACTTTTAAGAGCAAGCAATGATATGATCAGGTTCAAGAAGATATGATTAATGTGCAGCAAAATGAGTGTCAAGTTGACAAAAATTTTCACAAGAATGTGCAATAATGGACATGCAACTTGTATGATAGCATTTAGAAGACTTTTAACTGAGAATTTGATAGGTATGTTGAGGGTTCAGTAGATGTAAAATGATTTCAGTCAAACCAGCTCAAGGATGCAATGACAGAAATATCAATCACATGTATCAGCATAGAATGTGAATCACAAGTTAAGCTAGTAATCAACCCACAACTGAGATCGGTACTAGGCGGAGGTTGGATCCAAGGATCTTCTTATGCAAGGGGCAACTTTTCAGATAGGTATGGCCTATCTTTCTAGCTACGCCTTTTCATATACTGTCTAGTTGTTACATGGCAACTCAGAATTTTTTCAAGTGAAGCTCCCCCTAACAAATGCAAGAGCCACACAATTAATTTCAAAACAGATAGAGATGAAAATCAGATGAATCTTGAATGAGGAGTCGATTTGAGGAGTCAACTTTGGAATTTACACAGAACAGCTAAAGATGGAGAGATCGGTTGACTGAAATGAGTAATTCGTTTGACTGAACTTAGACAGTGCATGAATTATGAGACAGATAAACAAATTTTCAACTAAACAATCCAAGAACTTGACACATGCTTTCTTCCTAAATGTATGCATGAGCTATCAAGCAAAATGTATCAGATTCAAGATATGATATTCTTGAAGAATGAATGTAAACAATGATTAGCCATTAGTGTGCATATAATCAACCTACTACACATGAATAAACTCTAGAATGCAGGAACTCCTTCTATGTGAGTACTAGTATGACAAGCAATCTTTTTGAATTTTCAACATGAGTGGCATGCAAATAGTTTTGATGTTAGTGTATGCATGAGAACACATAAATGCACATTACTAAATAATGAAATGTAGGGATTCCACCTATCTATGTGCATACATGTTTAAGTAATCTTTTGACATTTTTATTGATGATGATGTGCAAGTGAATCAGGCAACATTATGCACATGAGCAACTTATAAAATGCAGGAATCCCCTTTTCTGAATGCACTTCAAACATCAAATATGACATGAAGACCATGTAGGGAGTTGATTGATCTAACACATATGCGTATGCATGAGACACAAAATTGCCTTGACTTACTCCCCCTATCTATATGCACTGTATGACTGAATTCTGAGTGTAACACATGCAATGAAGTATATGCAGAGAGTTTGATGAATTATGCTCATTAACATCTAGATTGCTCTATTTGTAGTTATTACCTATGGTACTAGGCCGTGGACTAGCCTCTACACATGGTTCGAGTCATAGCCCGGTGAGTCCATCACTTCTTTCTAGCAGCTCAAAAAGATGTACAAAGATAACTTTCCCAGTTGCAAAAAATTGGTTCATTCTGGCGTAAACATCCTTGCCATAAAGTAGGGTCGTGAAGAACCCTTGTGAGACTTCGTTGCACGGTTTTGCAAGGAGGGCCTCTGCATTCCCCGCCTAGACGTCATCATCGCCACGATAGCGCTGACGCAAGGCACCCAGGATGCCATCCTCTAAAGAACCCTCAGAGTGGAGTCCCCTACCACGTTGATGGAACTCTTCGCCCTCGCCCAGTAGCACACTAGCTGCTAGGAGAACAATGCAACATTAAGCCGAGTGACCGGAGCCGATCACTTCGATCGTAAACCCCCAGTTGAGTTCCCCTACTAGGAGAGAAGTAAGTGCAAGCGCCATGATTGGGAGTGTCGTGATCGGGACGGGCAGAAGGAGAACCCCTCTACAGGCACTACACTCCGCTGAATGCCCCTCCCAAGTAGATCCTCATAGAGATCCGTGAGGATCCCTACCTCCGCTGACCCAGAAGATTAAGTCTGATCTTCGGATGAGAAATCATAGAAAGTATTGCCGCTTTCACCGCGACCACGGCCATGACATTACGGATTGCGTCTAACTCAAGGACGCCCTTAAGGACTCAGTATGTTGAGGGCTCTTGGACAAGTTCATTGCCAAGGCCGCAAAGCGACGACATCAAAGAGCCAGCTGAAGGACATGAGGTGTTGAACCATAGACTCAAATTGAAAGATTTTCAAACGTTCTACACCCGGCGTGCCCTAATCCGGTGCGCCCCAAGGCCATCACGTCGGGTAAGCCCACTTGGCTTGGCCACGCCATTTTAACCCTATGCCTATGGTTGATCACACCGTTTTAACCCTTTACCTACGCTATACCATGCCAGTCTTGGCCTAATTCTTATCTTTTCGCTGTTTTAATCCCCCACTCATCTTCGGGATGATTTTTGGCTCTCTCAGTAGAGTTAAATAAACCTGATTAATAATAAATCAAATAAATAAAGGGACCGCACAAGTCCAAACTACTTACCCTCATGGTTCTTTTACTTCACTTTAGCATAACCACTGATGCCATGATAATGTATGCATGCTTGCATGGACCCTCGATATATAAAATGATGTTGACGGAAGGCCGGGCTACGCCCGACTAGAAGTTTTTGCTATGCTTGATGGTGGTCTTCAGATCTAGGTTCTCTGCCACGTACTGAGGGTTCTAACTTAATAAACCATACCCATCTTTGCATGATAGATAAAAATCATTTCAAATGACTCCGTCGTGTGCATCCCTTTGCATCTTATTTCGGCCTCAGACGACTCACCATCTCGGCAATTAATCAAAGGTGTTCCCTCCTAGTGGGGAATGTAATTAACATCATAGCCTTTATGGTATGGCGGATTGCTGGTCCTGACCCGAATCTCACTCTTGCCTAATAAGGGTCAGATTGAGCGCATAATAAATCTATCATGCATGTGACTGGCACACCTGTGCGGTCAATTAGTCAATTGATTGTTGGTTAATTAATTGGTTGACTGACCAATAAATAAATAAATAAAACAAATAAAAAAGAGAAGGTAAACAGCCGCTGGGCAGTGATCTCCTCACATCAATACCACCAGGGTGCGATCGAGTGGTTGATGGGGGTCGTACACCACTACAAGGTGCTTTTAGGGTAGGCAGGGATCAGGTACGCAGTGACAGCGACGCTGTATGGGTACCCATGCTATGCGGGATTGGTTTAGGCACTGGCAGAACGCTTTAACCACCGGTGGAACACAATGGCGACGGTGGAGGGAGAGACCTCCCTAGACTTGTGGTCTTTGTTCAGGATCTCAGGCTTGCCGATCAGCGACGAGGGCTTTGAGGATGTGGTGCTAGACGACCTCCATCGTAGTCACACTAGCAGGCAGGGGTGATATTAGGTTCCTCATAGTTACCGGTACTTGCTGAAGGCTTGGAGAGATCTGGCTTTGACAGGGAGAGAGAAGGTTGTGCAAACTCCTAGGGTGCCTCTGAAGGTGCAGGTCCGTCATTTCTACAATGGGCCATTTTGCTTCTACCAGGGGTTTGCGCGAGATCAGGCCCCGTGGGAGGAGTATACGGAGGTGGGGCTATGGTTCAGGACCTACTCCAGATACATCTATGCTCCGCAAGAGGGGTGGAACCCCCATGGGCTGCCAGACGTGACTCACTTGGCTGCGTATCTAGCATATTGGCTAGCGGCGTTCGTGGTCCCTCATGGGGAGGACAGTCTTTTGAGGGTCGAGCTACTATGGCCTGCTTGCTTACTGGCGGAGGGGGGGAGGCTGGCGTTGGCTCCTACGACATTGGCCAACATCTACCATGGGTTGGGAGTGCTGTCGGCACATCTTGCACCACGCGAGCAAAGTTTGCTTCTGTCAACCCACTACCTCAGCGTGTGGGCCGGTTCACTATTTGCTGGGCAGGTGATGAGGACGACAGTGGCAAACCCGACGGCCCCTTTGCTGTTCAGCTTCACTGGCCAGCCAGATGGAGACGCCGTTGCACAACTAGAGGGAGCTAGGAGGGCCCTATCTTACTTGTTCGGTTTGATGTGCTCCCTCTTGGTTTGGTTTTGATGATAACAAAATATTACGTGTATGTGTGTGGAAGAAAATTGTAAATGATTACATATGTTTCTTACTCATGATCATTGCTATGCTTGCATGAATTCAATTGAGCCATTGTGTTCTTGATTGCTAATGGTTGGGATTGTAAAGTGTTTGCGGTCTAGCTTGAAGTTCATGTGAAGCTTGGTAGAATTGGTTAAATGGTGGGATTAAAGTGTAATAATTTGAATCCATGATAGTTTAATTCTTGCATGAGTACAGTCCTGAAATCCTGTGATTTTTCTCTACATGACCATGTTCCGAGGGAGGTTTGTAGAAATCATGATAGGCCTGGGTTCTTCATCTTTTTCAAGATTGATTTCCTTAGTAGGTCCATCCACCGCCATGGAGGGTTCATCAAATCTCTTTAATCCTTGGGCATATAAGTAGACGGTGCCCTCTACCTCGCTACCTTCTTCATCGGCTGGGTCTTTCTCATTTAGGATCTCATATACACCCAATCCATCATCACCAAGCACCCTATCCCACACTTCTTCTTTAAACACCAGTGCTTCTTTGACAAACTCCGGGCATCTAAGAAGGGCATGACAACGCTGAGCAAGATCTTGGAGGAACCTAGGAGGGATAGTTCTAGAATGGTGTGTCACAGGATGCGCCTCAGACTTAGGGAACAGGTTGGACGGACTAGCTAAACTCGATCCTACCCTACTGACTGACTCGACTAAATCTAAATCTAACCTAGAGGAGGACAATGAGTCCTCAAAGTGAAACTCTAATGATGAAGAGGAGGACGATGGGGCATCTTGCCCCAAAGTAGATGGAGTAAATATGACAATCTCCTCGAACGAAATGCGAGTTTGAAAATTGGCATTATTTTTTTACGAATCATCGAGGAACACGTAGCAAGAGAAGTGAGGTGCAAAGAGGGAGGAGGTGGCATGATAAGAGGAAGAGAGAAGTTTAGGAAGAGATGATGGTGGGTGAGAAGATGTTGGTGTAGAGAAATGAGCAATATGCTTGATTAGAAGAGAACTAAATTGACCAGAAAGCAATATCTGAGGAGAAAAGTTGATCATGATTGGAGCTGTGGAGGGTATAGGTTCATGACCCTGAAAGATAGAAAGCAAACAGGATGGGGATAAAGCAAGGAAAATGATATAACTTCCGATATCCTGAGAGTTTACGACTAGCCTTCTCTACTCCTACATGGACAGCTGTAGCTTCATACTGATAGAGTGGCCGCCCTCTTGAAATAGCCAATTGAAAGAATCAGAAAAGTCTGGCATGTCAGTGCTAAGGCCTTCTGACACTAGAGGTGGGCCAGATATTAGGCAAGCAATGCTCACTTCCTTGTTTTCTCAAATCGGGGGCTTAAGAGTATCATGCCCCGACTGAAGTGGACCCCAGACAAAGTGTTCTTGTAGTGTCCATGTCAGCAGTAGCCAATCTAACATCAGTGAGAGCATACTCTCTGGATAGCCTAGTCCTCTTTGGTCCCTCATCTTGTAGTTCGGGACTACCTTGGTTCTCCCCTGGAGGTAAGCACCCAAACCTTTACTTTGTTGGTATCCAAGCTTCAACATCATTGTCCAGCCCCTTGTATCCAACAGCTTAGACTTGCTTGCGGCATCCACCTACACAGCCTCTGATTCATGACGTGAATAAACCCATGGAAAATCAAGATCCATTATGGAGATAACGGGCTTGTTGGTGGGCTAGAGTGTTGGAAGAATCTTCTCGGTAATAGCCTCAGCTGTGCGAGCCATGGAGATACTTTCGACCTTAACCACCCGCCCTTGAAAAGTGAACTTAAGACATTGGTGGGCAGTCGATGGCACAACATTTAGATTGTCAATCCACAGTCTCCTGAGGATAGCCTTGAACATCGGGTCTATGTCCAGAACATAAAACTCCACCAGCATTGATAACGGCCAAAGTTCGGCTTACAGGGTAATAGCACCATGACATGGTCTTCTCGAGTTATCATAGGTAGCAATGGTGGTGGGAGTCAAGTGAAGATGCTTCTACGATATATTGCAGGCCCGTAGGGTGGTTAGGACACACATTAATCGATGCACCCGTGTCCACAAGAGCTGCATCAATAGCCACCTTGTTAAGCGTGATAGAAATGCATAGTGGCATTCACCTGTCTTTGGGAGGTGCCAATTCTGCCTCGAAAAATGTAATAGATCGCCCCTTGGAGATAGTGACCAGTGCAAAAGGTAAACCATCTGCTGCCGAATCCTCATTTACCATAATCTTCTATAAAAATTCTTGGAGAGCATCTTGGTGGACCTTGAACCTCTTGATCAGCTCTAGGATAGAGATCTTAGTGGGCATGTGGTCTAGGTGATGCAACAAGTTGTATTGTAAGTCCGAGAGTGACTCTGCCTCTTCCTGATTTGCCACTTACTATGAGGACTGGGGAGTATTGGCGGTTAGGGTAGCTGGCAGGTAAGTGCACTGAAATATACGCCCGCTCCATAGGGCAAGAGTTTGCACTGACAGTGGGTTGATGGGACTCAAAGTGGGTGGCTTGATAGGCCCAATTGGATGGATGAGGGAAATGGAGGATGGTGATGGTGATGTGAGAATGTCAGAAGCGGTGGCAGGCTTAATAGGTTTGGATGGAAGTATCAAAGACAGAGGGTTAGGTGAAGGTGCATAAGTGGGAGGGGGTGGCTTAATGGGTCTTTGTGGACGGATTAGGGTAGGTGGTATGGTCATAGGGGATAATGATGGTGGAGGAAGGATGAGAGGCCTAGCGGACGCGGAGGGTATGGTGGGAGGAGTGGAAGACGAGGGTGTCGAGTTTGACAGGCTTTGAAGGGAAGGTGGTAGGATGATGGTGGCATTAGGGGAAGGTGAAGGTCTAGGGATAGGAGATGTGTGGCAAGAATGGTGGAGGGCCATCAATCGTTGTGTCGGGGGCTCATTGTCATAAGACCACCCGACTTTAGGGGCCGCATGATGCATGATGGGGTTAACCTGAGCCAGTGCCGGTAGTTGAAGATTTGGAGCGAGCGGATGGTTTGGCATGGGGTTTTGCATAATCCCCAAGTCTTGCAAAGATGGTTGCAACTGTACTTGCAATTGCTACACTTGTTGAGGCGGCTGTTGTTGTCGGGGAGCTTGAGGCCTCCTCTTCTGCTTCATCTCCATGATGACTCTCTACATTTCCACCCAGTCAATCATGTGTCCTTCATGAAAGTCATACACCAAATCTCTAAACTGAAAGCAATTGTCTAGAGTATGATCTCTAAACTGGAAGCAATTGTCCAGAGTATGCTCGGGTTGTCGATGAAACATGCAACAACAGGACTGATCAATTGTTGGGTTCCAAACGGGCCTTTCCAGAGACAGTTAGAGTGCACCAATGGACATTAAGGCTGACAACACGTCCAGGAGGGTTAAGTAAAGGCGGGTATTGGGCCCTCTTCAGACCTGGGTGCTTGGGTGTATAGCCATTAGGTGGATGGACGCTATTGTATTGCGGGGGTGAGGGTTGTTGGTTTAGCGAGGGTGATGGTTGGGGGTTGCGAGGAGCTTAATGGGTTTGTGGTGTGGGGAAATAGTTATTGGTGGGAAAACTAATGGCTTGAACCTATTCGTTGGTTTGAACTCCCTGAATAATTGGGCCTTGAGGTTTCCTATTATACTTGGGCGTTTGGGCCTCAAACATTGTGTGAATGGGGGAGTCCTTGAATTGGGTTTGAATGAATCCCGCCTAATTATAGAGTTGGCGCATATTCGAGATATCATTCATGGCCAAGATGTTTCTAAATGTGGGTATGACATTGGAGATCAACAACTTGACTTTCTCTTCCTTTAGAATGTGACCTGGCACTCGGGCAGCCATTTGCCTCCATCGATTGGTGTAAGTGGCAAAATCCTCGTCCAGCTTCATCTTCTCTACGATGAGGTCAGTGAATGAGTATTTCAGGCGAACCTAGTCTTGAAATCTTTGGATGAACCACTCCTTGACAATTTTAAAATGCTCAGCATCCTCCAATGGCAAAGAATAAAACCACTCCAAAGCACGTCTAACGAACGGCAGAAAAGATATGCCATAAGGCAATCATCATATTGATATTGCGCTGATTCATATAAAAAGTCCCTCGCATGAATGTAAGGATTGCCGGAACCGTCATATTTGTGGTAAGTCAAAAGCTCTGATTGAGGCGGGAGCTAGATATTTTAAAATTTTGGGATGGAAACATCAATGAGGGATTGTGGGCTGACCTACTTTTGTAAGTGGTCGATTTGTTGCTGCATGGTGGCCCATTTATCAAGCAATTCTTGTTCGCATGAGGGAGTGGGTTGCACATTATGCATAAGCCCAAGAGGTGGGTTTAAGGGATAAGAAGGTGGCCCATATTGAGGATATTAGGTTGAAGAGTGGCCCATCGAAGGAGGGGCTAGGTGGGCCAGCCTACATTCAGTGTACTTACTTGGGTCGAAAAGGACTTTAGGAGCAGTCAGAAGGAGTTAAGAAGGATCAGCCCATGGAGATGGGGGGAGGGGAGCCTTTCCCTTATCAAATGATTGTTAGGCTGAACTAGAGGGTTAGCCGATTCCAAGGTTCACAAATTGGAAAGCCGTAGGTTGGACCGGCATGAGGTTAAGTGGGCTTAGTGCTGAATTGGGCCCATTAAAAGTGGATTGATGGACTTGATTAGAAGAGGCCCCTTGAGGGGTGAGATTGGCGGCCAAGGTCCCTTGAAGAGACTGATAAACAGTTTTAAGTTGGGTTCGGGTCCAACTTGGCCATGATCTGGAGAATATCCATAGTGGGATCACCAGCCAGAGAGGAAAATGATGGAGCCTGTGGGCCTTCATTGATTTGAGGTGGAGGAGGAGGAGTAGATCTCTTTCCGGGTTGAATAACAATGACCCTAGGAGGGGAGGAATCCTCGAAGAGCCCTTGAGGAAGGGTTTCCTCATAGAGAAAGGAGTGATCATATGAAGACATGTTGGAGTTTTAGAGGGGATTAAAATAAGAAGTTGTGATAGACGGCCCTTTAGGAGATGAACTTAAAGACTTAAAACAACTTCACATGCAAAGGAGGACTGACCAAACAAGGCACAAATAGCAAACGAATGCCTAAGAACTCTAAACACACCACGCACAAAGAAGACTCTTTCACCTAGATCAACGTGTGTAGCTAGCCAAAAGTTGCTCAAAGCATGTCTTTTCATTAGGTAGCCTGTACTCTTCAAGAATAGTTGTGTAGATAAATAGTAGTGGGGAGATCCGGCCATAGGACTCCACCATTTTCTCTATTATTGGTAGTCCCCCCTTCCAAAAGAGGGGAATAGAGTCTTGCTCTGCCCAATGGCACTTCAAAGCTTGATTGTGATCGAAGCTCTTTTCATCCTTGCCCTCTTGTCAGATTTGTGTTGGAATAGAATTTTTATTGACTCCAGGAAGGTAGCATGCTTCTAAGTGCCTCCTGAATGAACTAACCCCGCTTGGAAATTATTTATTCAGTTGCTCCCCTTTCACACGAAGTGACCTGTGAAGGGTTCACAGAGGCTTGGAGTACATCTCCTTGAGATAGAGTTGAGCATCCCTCATCATGTGCTGGAATGCGCGAAGTAGGGTTGCATCGCACTGAGTCTTTTCATTCGAAAAGGGATTCTTCCCTGCATCTTCATCATCTTGCAATTGGTCCAGACATGGGTTGGCTTCATTCTCGAATTGTTTGGCTTGCATAAAGCCGACATTGCATCAAGGTGTCGAACAACATCTTTTATCTCTTCTGTTGTCTTCAACAGTTGCTCTTGGGGTGGAGCGCCAGTTGCCTTTTGCCTGGCACCTTGCATTATTTTGTTCAGCCTTTTGCCACAATTAAGGGAGCTAGAGATGCACTTCAGAGGGTATGCTGTCCCAGTTGCTATTGAGAGGTCGTGTTGGCCGCCATCTTAAAGATGGGAATCGGGTGAGGGCAAGGTGGGTCCACCCTATATTCAAATATTTGCAGTTCACCATCTTGGATCAAGTCTTCCATAATGTCTTTAAATGCATAGCAATCCTCTATAAGATTCCCCCTCTTTTGGTGATTGGGGTAAAACCGAGGGCCATCTTTTCTTTCATTGTCATTTGGCCTATTAAGCTCCGGGAGGATGACATTGTCATATTCGAGGGCCCACTCGAATAGAATTTTCATCTTGTTCTGGGGAAAGGAGTATGGTCTTTTCATTCTTGCCCTTAGTAAGGGGGGGGTTTGTTCAGCAGTCTTGGTAGAAGGAGGGCCAGTTGCCACTTTTGATTTCTTCAGTTGACGCTCAAAGGCTTCAAAGTCAGCAGTGTTTATTTGTTCTCGTGTCAGCCGCTCTTTGACTGGCTTATTTCTCTGAATTGGGGTAGCAAAAGTTGGATAATATTTAGCCAGAAAGGCTTCAATGTCAATTGCCATGTCTTCTAATTGGTCGAAAGACCTGACTTCAAGGCCAATTACCCTTTGCAGGACCTCTTTTATGAGATTATGCTTGCATAGTTGGACAACATCCTTATGGCACGGTGGATGTTTGCACTTTGCACTAAGATTCTTCCAGTCTTGAATGTAGTCCGACGTTGATTCATCATCTTTTTATTTGGTCATATGTAATTCTATCTCGGTAACTTCTTCCTCGGTATATTTTATCTCAGTTGCTTGTTCCATCCTGGGCTTGTTCATTGATGCCAGATTCATCACACCTGGGTAAGAGCTAGCTAGCTATAAAGGTAGGTTTATTAGGACCAACGGTTGAGGTGTAGGAGCTTCCACTTGACGTGCCTAGAGAGCTGAGGGGTACGCGAAGGCTACGTGGTATAGCTACCGAAGGAGGGTGCTCCCTTCATGGCCTTGTGTTAATTGGGGCATAGTCGACTTCAGTGAGGCTCCAAATGATTTGGTGCCACCTTGTAGGGCCTCGAATGAGGGTCTTGAGTTACGCCCCGAGATATGTGTACAGTGAAAGAAATTTAGAAATGTGGACAGTCGGCAATACGCCTCAGCCTAGCAATATAATAAGAGCACAATAGACATCCACATAAAAGATGAATGCACAAGGATATAGACTCAAAAATTCACTTTTAGTAAATAATAATAATAATAATCAAAGTACATTGACATGCAACTTCCTTGACACGATGATGAACCAGACTTCATAAAAAGAAAATTACATAGTTGACTCATGACACTTAAAACTATCTAGACTTGCTCTCGTCTTCAATCGCTCTCGGACCCATCACTCGAGTAGTCCGAATCCCCACTAGAATTTCCTAAAAAGATTGAAAAAGTAGGGTAATGAGTAAACTTGCCCAGTAGGTATCTTCGTATCAACATGAGGTAGGAATTATATCTCAAGTACAAGCTTGCTTAAAGTAATTACATGTTGTATGAATGCAAGTATAGCTATGCATGTATGCATGAAAATGACAAGAGAGAGTAAGAGATAATAGAATGAACTAGCAAGACTCCAAGCTTTCATGTAAATATATCCAGATGGTCAAGCACGTAAAGTTTCAAGTCATGTTATGTGAATTGGCTATCATGTTATCTGGCAAGTAAATACCCATTTCGGGCCACGCAAGTCATTTCATGTCAAGTCAAGTCAAGTACAAGTCGTGGAATGTCAATCTAGCAAGCCATGCACTTCGGTGCAATGTCACACCATGATCAATATAGCTCTCATGTGCACAAGTACTTTCGGGTGCTCCTCCCAAGATCAGATCGGACCCTATATGCGTAAGCATTGAGTCATGTATACTTTTGACATCCACTATAGTTATAGTCAATATGGAATTCCAAAGGAATGAACCTTGTAGAAAAATAAGATAGATTTCATAGAATGGAGTTCAAGGACAGAACTTGAACAAGTAGGACTCATCATGAAAATCCTCATAAACCGGGACATGGCGAGAAACTTAGGTAAATGCCACCCATCAAGCTGCCATGATTTACAGAAATAGTGCCCTCACGAGTGCTCTCTTATTCCTGTGATCAGTATAGGTTGGATGAATATGGCACCCAGACTCAGGTCGCTATTCAGGATATAACGGCACTTGGCCAGTCACCAATTCCTTATGGCACCCAGGTCAGCGTCGCCAGTTTACTGACAGACAGAAAACTTCTCAGAGAGGCCAGAACAACGCTCTAAGAGGGCTAATGCATCACATTTCTTCAGAGTGACGTGATAAAACACAGTGTCATGGATTTTTAGGGTACAACCTGCTCGGCGGCCCATCAATACTAAATGCGAGAAAACTACTCATCCAAGCACACAGTATTCTAAAATTTGTTAGTAGCCGAGCACACCTTAGAAGGGGGTGAATAGGTGCCTTGAGATATAATAGCGTATAAAAATTTTGTCATAGTTTAAATACGTACACGACGGAAAATAAAAATATGATCAAGCGAGCAAACCACACGGGACAAGAGATTTATACCGGTTCGGTCAGCCTTTCGCTTCCCTACGTCCAGTCTCCCTACAACTTCCCCGGGATATTCCACTAACCTTCTAACCAAAGTTACACTAGCTGATTCTCGAGCGCTAACTCCCTTGCTAATTTTGGTCAAGTCTTAGCAACCAACAGTCACCTTCCTGTGACTTAATTTTTCTAGTGATTTCGCACCAACTACCCTTCCAGGGACTAGTCACCCAGTTGATTTAACGAGTATCAGCGGACCGGACAACCAGTCACCCGCAGTGCTAGTAACCCAGAGCAACGAATGCTCTTCACACCCACAGTCCTTCCGACAGTGATACAAAACCAAAACAAAGTAAAATAGGTAGAATAGAAAAACAAAAGATGAGAGGAATAAGAATATCGTTACAACACAATATCTCCTCTCGAATGCTTCCTAAAGGTACAAAGCTTCAAAGATAAGCGTTGAACGTGGTGAAGCTCTTCTCGTCGTGGATGCACTGGAAGCTTGATGCAGAAATCACTTGAATGCAGGAAGGCCCTTTGAGAATGTGCTCAACTATTTCTTCCTCTATCTCATCCGTGTCCTTGTTGCAATCTTCACCTTATTTGCAGGATGAAGATGATGTTACCTTTAAACAGAAATTCATCCAACAGTCGGATCTCAAGTACTCAGCTTTGAGAGATTTGTTGTGACTCCTGAGTCTTAATCTTCTCACCATTGAGTCCGTGTCAGCTTCTACCTTAAACTTCGTTCCTTGTTCTTCTGGGTAAAGTAAGATCTCTAAGCTGGGTAGCCTGTTATTTCTTCATGCTGAATTTTTTGTCTTCACTCGATCGTATAACCTGCATATTACTAAACAAATCTTCCCAAGCAGACTGTATTATACTTCAATACTACGTGTGTCTGTAACGACTACTAAGCATTTAATGCATCTGAAAGTCATACACTTTTCTGCAGAAGTATCCCAACTAGGGATGTCAACGGGTCGGATACGGTTCGGATAGTGGACTATCCGTTTCCGTATCCGATAAGAAATATTGTTTCCATTTGCTGTTCGTTAAGAATTCAGAAAATGGTGTATCCGAAACCGTTTTGACAGGGGCGGCACGCTCCTCGACGGGAACTTGCTCCGCTTGTGTCGATGCCTGAGAAGTGCCGACGTGGTCGACCGGAGCTGACAGCTGAGTCGGGTGACGAGGTCTCCTGAAGTGAGATATGGGTTGGTTCAGATCATCAGTCTGAACCTCAGGCTGGTGCTCGGTGGTGTAGCAGGCGAACACCCTGACTGCGTCATTAAGGAGCCAGATCGTCTACTTCTTCTGAGAATGCCTCTTGGGGCGGACGGGTGCCCCCAGCCTATCAAAGATTGAGGTGCGTTGCGGAGGAGTCTCCATCACGACATCTGCCTGAGGAGAACTCAGGGCTAGATATTGGTGGGGCCCAGAATGAGCCTGTCTCTATTTTCGCCTATCTGAGCGAGAGGCGATGAGGGGCTGGGCATCGTCAAATGATGCGACTGTAGGGCCAACTGTACCTTACTTGGCGCGGCGTCCTAGTGCCCATAAGGGGTTGTTGAGACGCGCCTCCTGGACAGCTTGAGCTTCCTCTGGGGTAACCCAGATCATTCTCAAGTCAGATTGCTGGTCCCCCTCATCCCTATGTCTCTGACGGGACTTGGGAGCTGGGATGCCGAACCGGCACTGGCGCCTTTGGGTCGTTGCCGAAGCATTCACCCTTTTGAGTTTCACCTTGTCTTTCCACGTTCGACGCAAGAGGCTAAAGCGGTTGGTAGTAGGGACCGTAGAGACTATCCGTTCTGGAGGTACAATGGGTTCACCCCCGTCCAGGCGAATCCGTAAGTCCCTGACAAGAATGGTCTTGCCAGAGTTGCTGGTGGCAGCAGTGGGTCGCTTGCCCTTACGGCTGCGACGCTGCTTCTTCTGGGGAGCTGAAGATGATTCCACTCCAAGTTGGTAGATCAATAAAACCCGGTCCGTGAATGCTGGTGGCGCGAGGCCACTCACCGGGAATACCAGAATGGGCTCCCAAGACGGATAGTCTGTAGTGGAGGCCGGTGGCTGGGTGACTCGAGTGTAAGCCTTCGCCCGAGCTGACAGTAGTGTTGTAGATGCTAACAACGATGTGCTTGCACCTGGAGCTGACGTTGCAGGGGGTACCAGGGTGCCGGTGACCCGAGGCCTTGAGCCTAGACTGGGAGCTGGTGAGATCGGAAGGCATGATAGGAGGCCCTCAGTCCATGCGGGGGTCACCGTGTCCCATAGAGGTAGACCAGTGCTGGGAATCGACGTTGTCAGGTTGTGGGAGAAGTGCCCTCGAGATAAAGCTGAGAGATCCGGAGCTTGACGCGGATCGATCGTGCCAGACGTCATCCACGGGAGACCCCAGGATTGTACGCCTGGTCTAGATGCTGAGACGCCTCGCACCAGGGATTGGGAACCAGAGTGGGGCGATTGCTCTTCTGAGGTTCGAGTTGAGAGGCCCGAATGGGGTGCTGGGGAGCCATGCCCCCGGGTCAGGGGACCCATGTGGGGAGCCGGCTCGGTGGGGGCTCGGGGTTGACGACCTGAGCAGGGTGCGGAGGAGTCGAACACCTTGGGGTGGAGACCCGCGCCGGATGTCGACTTGGTCGGGGCCCGGGGTTGGAGGCCCGAGCGAACTGCAGAAATGGAGATCGAAACTTGGGACGCAAGGCCTGCGTCGGGAGCCAGTCAGAACTGGGCCTGGGGGCTAGCGCTTGCCTGGGCTGGGGCTGGTCCGGAACCCCTATGGGGACCGATAACAGGAGACCTGAGCCTGATGCTCGGTCTGGCTATCGAGACTGGTGACTGGTGTGGCGCGTTAGTGGCGCTAAAAGAGATGAGAGCTGGGGGTGGCGGCGGAGTAGCCACAGGGACCACACCCAAAAAGTAGGGAGATCTGACGACTAGGGCGAAGCTATCGAAAGTGATTGGCACCGCCAAGTAGTCCACCCGAGTGTGGGTGGCGACGATGATGGGACCGTAGGTAACGGCCGCCATAGTTGTTGAAGCACTGGACGAGCTAGGACATCCGCCGCTGACAATCGTCGAACACGATTTGGCAACTGGGAGGCGAACTGGAAGCTGCCGGAGAGTGCGAACATGTGCTCTTCTTCTACCTCTCCTGCAAGTATAGGAAAAGGGCAATAGGGCTTTAGGGTTGGCACGGACTTTCTCCTCAGCAAAAAGAAGGAAGGTGGGAGACGTCCCACCGGGCGTGCCATCCTTTTGTTATCCGTTTAAAATTTGAACCGAATTCGAATTCGTATTTATCCGATCGTTTTTCGAATAAAGTATCCGACGGATAATTCGATTACTAATCGGATAATTTGATTATTAATCAGATACGAATTTGGATATCACACTATCCGCTCCGTATCCGACCGTTTACAGATCTAGAGCACGCTAACCGTGCTCGGTTAACAAAGGGCCCCTGAAAGAATTTCAGGTTGAAGAAGATGACGCTTTACAACCGTTGCCTTCATCTCATCTGCCTTAATTAGAAAGATGCTTCCAAAATGTGGTGTTAAGTAGTTAAGATAGATGATCATTTAAAATTTTATGTCTGTTTCCTTTTTTTAGACTTTAGTTTTCTCTTTTTATCCTCATTTACTCTTCCTAGGATTTCGTCGCATCTGAGTTAGACCAAGTTTATTTTCAATTTTAGATCGGACCAAATTTGCATCTTGTTAATATACAGCTAGTGCTGCAAAACTCTCCATTGCCGTTTTACCCCCACAAGTGCATGGGAGACCTCTTCTTTGATTTATGCCAAAGCTGCTTAGTTGAGTAATAAATTAATAATATTAAATGTCACATATGAAGTCTAACCAAGCAAAATCAAGAGAGTGGGTTAAATTTGGTGGAAGTGAAAGGTGCAAAAGTTCTTCAATAATTTTCACTTTCCCTGATCCCTTTCATTATCAATAGCCTACAGGCGTAGATCGATAGATGTGGAAATCAAGCAGGAACGTTGGTGGAGACGTCACACCAATTAACCATGTTCCTTCGCCGTTGTTCAGAACATGTGATACCCAAGTATTCCATGTGCAAATGTTTCTCCTTCCATTGTCATGTTGCATCGCACTTGGATTAGTTTCCCTATGTGTTGGGATTTCACAGCTTCTCCGGATTATTGGATGGTTTATAAATTTTGTTGAAGAGAATGGATCACACCTTAGCTAGATAACCTGTCACCGGGGGGAGGATGTATATGTGCTACAATTTTTGCATGTTATTTTTTACGAAAGAGCTTACATGCATGGCCAGGGTGGATCAGGATATAGAGCATGGGAAAGGGAGGGGGAGGCTCTTGTGCGGTTGACATCGCTGGCTACTTTTTGACCTTTAGAATCGCGTCGCTTGATGCGGGCCGGTGAACCGCCAGAACTGAGGGCAATGTTAGACGTGCTTGGAGGTGCTTCGGAAGAACCTAATTAGCTGTGACAACGGTGGCAGCGCACTTGGTTGGAAGCTTGAGTGGCTAACATGTGGGTCTTCTTGAAGGAGAGACCCAATCGATGGCACCAGGGGACGATGACGAAAAGCGTGGGATGAGGACCTTCCCCCAGAGTGCATTTGATGTGGGAGATTTGAGTCTTCTTCGTCGGCTAGAGGCGGAGGCGCTTCCCCATCTGGCGGTTGGTGGGGTGAACGCTTTACTCTTAGTGGTGTTGGGACTGGTCGCGTGAGAACTTCGCTGAGAGGACCTTGTCGGATTTCTCTCTTGGGCCGTCCAATGTGGTCCCGCTATGAGAGAATCTTGTCGAGTCTCTTCTTGCAAGATAAGTTCTCATCGGGGTGAGGTGCCTTGGGAGAACTCTTCGACGCTCAAGTTAATAAGTGATTTGGTGGAAGGAAGAAGGGATCTTAGAAGTGGGGGGCATCCAGCGTCTACCGAAGCAGCTTGACGGAGGTGGAGGAGAGGAGGAGCTTTCGTCGGGGTGGCTCTGCTCTTCTCTTGGGTGACCTCATGGGGGAGGGCTTTCGCATATGAACTACTCTTTGTTTCCTTCTCTCTTTGTATGGGTTGCCTCTTGTTTGTGTGGTGGTAGCATGACGGCGGAGCTCATACTTGGAAGAGTATGCGGAGACCGCCTTATATAAAAGCAGAAGCATACCAATGGTGGCTTCATAACGGAGGTTTCCTAGAGCCTTAAGTCTGAAAGGACTGTAAATTTCTTCGAAGACTATTACCATAAAACACATGGTAGAGGGAATTATGTCTCACCTTCTTGAATGGAGTTTTTATCTACCGAAACATCACTCATGGATCACGTTGGCGACCAACTTTGGCTCGGCCCATGTGCCCGAGGCCCAGTCAACAAGTTGTAGTGGGGAGACAAATCGAGTAATAGTCGGCTGCACACTCGGGTAATTGCACACATGAGGTGTGCGGTGGTTTTTTTTCAGACCCTTGCCCGTTGAATTTCTCAAACTTCGACGGTTTGGTGATGCCGGCCGGCAGTTTCTTGGTGGTTTAGTGAGCTGGGTAAGGCACTCGATACACGTCAAATGGTGTGTGATCGCCATCGCCCCTCTCCGCCAGCTTCATATCTATCATCTGTTTAAGCATCAGCCGGCTTAATGCCGCCGGGTCGGCCGGGCTCGGATAGAAGTGGGCCGATTGAGCCAACGACGTTGTCAGCACCGTCGCCTGTGGGGCGATAGTAGACCCTTGGAAGGGCAAGGTCGGCAGCGGGGCCGGTGTTGTATGCTGCGCATGTAGCAGTGGAATGCCCCCAACGTGGCTGGGTATTAGTGGGGGTGTTGTCACCTACGGAGACGCTTCCGAAGATTGCTCGTTGCCCCCAGGCACTTCGAGCAATGCCTCGGTCTGCCCAGATGTCGAGGGTTGGACGTTTCTTTCATTCAGCTGCCTCTTCAGCAATTCAATCTCCCGTTGGTATTGATGCATCATATGCAATATTGCGGGGTCGCTCATGGGGAGACCATGAGTACCCCCTACCTCTTCAGCCGGTGCCTCTTCAGATGATGTGGACAACCCGCCACTAGTGCCTCTGGCGGTAATAACATTGGCAGCCAAAGTCGTGGAGGGTTCTTCATGGGCGGCCTCTTCAGCGTGAACCTGCGCTACCTCGCTTGCAACTCTTCCCCTTCTGGTGAGAGGGCTCGGTCTCATGGCCATCCTGGCCACCTCTTCTGGTTCGGTAGGTAGGGCCCCATACCGACCAAATACTCCTGCCATGGTACAGGTGTAGACTCTCCAGATCCTATCTCTCCTTGCCATCCTCCTTGACGACCTACCTGGAAATACCAATCTGTCGAAGGCCGATCTTCGGGGCTTCACTTCATCCCGCAAAGGAGACCGACGTAGCTCCTCCGAGCGGTTCCTCGACTCCACACTGGGCACAGGTCGAATTTCTTCTTCTTCAAAGGTGGAGGCCACTACCCCCAGTAATCTTTGGCAACCCCAGGGGGTGCTCCCTGGGCCCTGTAGGTAATTCCTCATGACTTGCTCCACTCCTTCCCAGTCTTGATCAGGAGGAGAGGCCAGTGACAATGTGCCAGTAATGGCAAGAGGGGTGTAGGCCGCAGGCCCTGTGCGGGCAGTTTGATGACGGTGCCTATGGTGTTGGCGGCGGGCATCTTCCGGCGGTGCCGGTGTTGCAAATGTTGGCTGGTACATAGGGGTCATCATCTCGACCCTTTCTTCTCATCGTGCCCTTGAAAGGCGGATGGTGCTGGGCCCTGCTTGGGCAGGTGGGGGAGTCTGGGCTCCCTTAGGGTTCCAGGCTTGCTTGGACTTGGCCGGCCTATGGGCTGGCGTATTCTTCGACACTTCGGCCAGAACTACAGGTGTTGACTTGTTCTTCATCTTTTCCAATGGCCGGAAGGAGTTCCACACTGGGATAGTGGGTACAATCTAGTTCGGGATTACCTCAGACCTCAGTCCATTGAGATAGACTCGGATGCTCCCGATGACGATGGACTTGTCGGAGGTGGAGATCCGACTCTTTGATGTAGCGGGGGCACGGTTCCTCCTGAGCCTCCTCCGGTGGGATGCCGATCCCTGATGAGACGGGCCAACAGTCTGGTGCACGTTGCAACTCAATGTCCTCGCCGGGGCAGTGTTGGTGTTCTTGGCCAATGCTCGGCCAGCAACAGCTTCGATGGCTCCCTGGGTGGCAGCATTGACCTCGAACACATCAGACGCCTCTACGTCCAGCAAGTTCACGAAGGCTACCCCAAGAAAGTTTGGGAAGCCCACGATGGGAGGGAAACTCTTGAAGCAGAGGGGGACAGCGAGGTAGCCATCCCTAATGTGACTCTCGACGACTTGGGGACCGAAGGTGACCGCCATTCTTGACGCAGAAGTGTAATTTTCCTACATTTACAAAAATAGAGCAATTAGTATTACAAGAAGGGGGCCGCAGGGCTCTTAATTTCGACAAAGAGATGAAGGGTGGATTAGTCCCACCAGACGTGTCAGACTTGTAGACGCACTTCTTATTAAAATCGTTGTTCATTTGTTGATAGATTTATTGGGAGGATTTCTTGGAGCAATGCCCTAGGGCGCCCCCTCTCTCTCCTCTCTCTCCTTCCTTGCTGCTGTGAAGGCAGATCATCCATCACAAATTGCGACAGATATTCTGACAGATACTTATTTGTCAAAAATACTGATGGAATTTGTGGTGAAATTTATCTGTCAAAATTTTTGATAGATATTCCGACGAAAATTAATCCGTCAGAAATTTTCATCACTAAAAGTGCCTTTTCTTGTAGTGGGGGGGTCATCTTTTCTTCTAACATCACCTGGACTCTTTGGCTCGAACAAGGTGACCTTATTATACCTGGTGGCCCATTCAAACAAGAGTCGGGTCTTATCCTTAGGGAAGGAGTAAGACTTCATCATTTTGGCTTGCAAAGGAGGCCCTTCTTGTTGTTCAGTGGGCTTGGCCATAGGAGGGTTGGCAGCACCTTTATCTTTATCCTTCTGACGCTCAAACGCCTTGAAGTCATCTATATGAACCTCCTCAGATGCGGGCCGTTTATCAGCTGATTTAGTCTTCTGGATTGAAGTCGTAGGGGTAGAGGAAAGGAAAGCCTCGATTTCTGCAACCACATTATTTAATCAATGAAAGGACCTAATTTCGATTCCAATCATCTTTTCGAGGATCCCCCGCTTCAAATTTTGTTTGAAAATTTGTAGTGTGTCTTCTTGATGTGGCGGCCGCTTGCATCTCATGCTGAGGTTCCACCATCTTTTAATATATTCCAA
This sequence comes from Amorphophallus titanum, assembly GCA_024336825.1. Lineage (NCBI taxonomy): Eukaryota > Viridiplantae > Streptophyta > Magnoliopsida > Alismatales > Araceae > Amorphophallus > Amorphophallus titanum. The sequence goes on along the minus strand of JANBPO010001371.1, from coordinate 237,825 downwards.
AGTAGTTTCATCATTCTTCTACTTGGAGGCATATAATTCGGCCACAGTCACTTATCATTTAGCAACATGAAATTGTTCTCAGAACTTCCATTGCATATCTAGCTAGTCGCTGATGGACCCAGCTGGTAAGTTCAAATACTACTCAAAAATGAGTCTTGTGAGGGAGGACCCAAAGAACTTGAGTAGGTAGGACTTCTTCGCCGCTAGATCGCCCATCACGTTGATGTAATAAGCTATGTGTTCTTTTGGCAAACCTTGTCTATTAAATTTGTCAAACTTTGACGATTTGGTGACACCGGGAGGTAGCCTCTTAGTCGCGTGATGGATAGGGTAAGGTATCTTCTACACATCAACAGTGGCATAATCATCATTACCTTTGTCGGCCAGCTTCTTTAAATCATCTGTTCTATCATCATTTTGTTCACCATTGCTGGGTCAACCGGGCTTGGGCAGGAGTGAGCTTGTTGTGTCTATGGCGTCGCCACTATTGCTTGAGGTGCAGCAGCAGTCCCTTGGTATGGAAAAATTGGGGGTTGCGTGATAGTGATATGTTGTTGCTGGAAGGGAGTGCCTCTTGTGCAGCTAGGCGCCAGCTGAGCTATAGCCACCTGTGACGAAGATTTGAGGATTTGGGTATTATTTCCTGATGTCTCGAGAGAGATTTCGACCTGGTTAGAGGTAGACGCCCGTGCATTCTTCTCATTCAGCTGCTTCTTTAATATTTCAATCTCCTATCGGTATTCTTGCCGCAGCATCAGTACCTAAGGGTCATGCATGGAAGGGTTGAGGGCGACACCTCTTTCTTCAGTTGGGGTTTCCTCGGATGACGTGGATGGTCTCCCACCGTCATCTTCAGCCGTGATTACATTGATGGTGACAACCGCCACAGTTTCATCTCGACTGGTCTCTTTGGCGAGGGTCTGCAATGCCTCGCCTGGCTGAGTTGGAGCTCGGGGCCAAGTCTACTTGAGCACCCGAATATGTTTGAATCTCGTTGGCTTTAGGGCCAACCCTCCCTTTGATTTGGACTTGACACAGTCTGGCTTCTATTGGGCCAGTGCTTGAAAAGAGTTGTGCACTGGCATCGTTAGAATTGCCCTATCAGGCGTGATCCTGCCCTGTCAGCCATTCAGAAAAACTCGAACGCCTCTGACGAGTATGGATTTGCCCAAAGTGGAGAGCCAGCTTTGCAATGTGCTAGTATTCTTCTTGGTTTCCCTCCTGGTAGCCGCTATACGCTTCCTTCGGGTATTAACGTGGTGGATGCAGTTGCCCACCATCTTCGCTTCTTCTTCGGATGTCGCCTTTGCAGCGGTGACAGGCTCGATCTCCTAGGTCTCCAGGAGGTTCACGAACATGACCCCCAGAAAGTTGGGGAACCCAACAACCAGGGGAAATTGCCAAACTAGGTCAGCACCGCAAGGTAGCCATGCTTAGCATGGCTTGCGACCACCAGAGGTTCAAAAGTGATGGCCATTGATTTCTTCAAAATTCAACCCCTATAATTTCAAATTGAGGATGTCCTTTTAGTCACATTGTTCATGTCATTTTATTGTGATAATTATTTATTCCTACTTGGATGGATGATTTTCACATCTATAGAGGGCATAGCCTTTATTCGGCCGATAATACCTCTGCCAAAAATGGCGTTATAGGCCGACATCCCTTTAATCACCATGAAGTTTGCCATGAATGTTACGGTTTTGGGAGAGGTACCGAGAGTAACAAGCAGGCTTAGGGCTCCCTTGTGGTAGGTTGCCTGGCCATTGAACCAGCAGAGGGGGGTTTGAATCGGGCGGAGCTTGGATAGATCTTCACCAATCTGTAAGAAACATTCATACGCCAAAACATCGGGGGCTCTGCCATTGTCTACTAATATCCTATTTACGCTACAATGATTTATAGTAGCCAAGACTACAAGGGCGTCATCGTGCGGGGCGACCACCCCTTCTAGGTCTTGGTCAGAGACGACCAGGGCCTACTGCTCGCTTGCCTGAGGAGCTTTAGGAGGCTCGGAAGCTCAATTGGCTCGCTCAGCATGACACTTTCTTCCTCAACTACTATCTCCTCCAGAGGTCGATCTCCCCAAGATAACATTGATGTGGATCCCTAGGGGGCGATTGTCGATTTCTTCTGGAGGGACTCCGTGGTCCTCTTGTCGCTCGGCCACGTACTGGGCGAGGTGCCCTTGGCAGATGAGGCTCTCGATCTCATCCTTGAGTTGCTGGCAATCCCCAATGTGATGGTCGTGGTCGTTGTGGAACTAGCAGTGCTTCCGATGATTGCGGCATCGTAGATTAGCTTTCATTGGTTCAGGTCGATGAAGTAGGCCTAAGTCCTTGATTTCTTGATATATCTCATAGACAGGGGTAGTCAGAGGAGTGTAGTGCTCGAACTTGCGCGGGGGCTCCTTATGGTCACCCTCTCGATTCCTCCGCTTCGCTTGATCTGAGGCTTGGTCGGATGACCTCTTCTTCTCCCCCTCTCGTCCCTAGATCGCCGAGTCCTAGAAAGCATTGAGGACGTCCTCACACTCCTCATGGCGCAGAGCTAGAGTCACTAGGTCAGTGAGAGAGGAGGGGGTGGAGCACCAGTTCTCTCCGGAGGCCTTCATCGCAGGTTCTTCCCGTTAGCGCGGTGATGGCAGAGGCTACATCTAGGCGGGGGATGTGCAGGGCCTCCGCTTTGAAGCGGTTAATATAGGCCTGTAACTTTTCCCCTTGGGCCTACTTTAGTGCCAACAACCTGGCTACCAACCTTGGAGGGCCACTACTGGCGAAGCTTTCTTTGAATAATCACCCGAACTGCCGGAAGCTATTGATGCTCCCGGAGGTGAGTGCTCAGAACCATGCTTGAGCGCCCTGGACCAAAGTTGTCATGAATGCTCAACATTTGATGGTGTCGGATGCCCCGTGCAAGGTCATCAAGGTGTCGAAGCTGTCATAGTGGTTGGTCGGGTCACCCTGGCCGTCATAAGACTTGAAGGTAGGTAGAGAGACTCGGGGCGAGATCTCTACCTCCCGAATGTTGTCGGAGAACGGGGATCGCTCCTCATCCTCCTTTGTGGAGCTCTGCTATAGGGCATGCTCCTCTCGGTGAAACGCCACTCGAAGTCTCGCAGTCGGAGGGAAAGCTCTGGGTCGGGATGGCGCCGGGGGGTTCCGGGTGTTCCCTCGGCTTCTTCCCTGTTGTTCGGTGGCGGGGGCATCCATCTCCATGCATTGGCGAGGTGGCCTGAATTTTCTTTCCAACGGAATGGAGGAGGCTTCTTGTTCCGCAGGTGGGGGTTGTGAGGGTCTGCCCTGCTCATTCCAAATAAGACGCCCGTCTTGAAGAATGAAACGGCCTTCGACTGTCAACTGGGAGGCTTCTACGTGGGGGGGGGACTCGTCTGAGGAAGTTGCGACCTCTCCTCCCTGGCTACCGGGTTCTCATCAAATTTATGAGAATATTCAGTTTGGCGGGCCCCCTCTCCAGAGGGCATCTGGGTTCCTGAGAACGGGTTGTCCTCCCACAGTCGGTGGGGGTAAGGCATTGGCCTGGTTGTTGGAGAGGGGGGCCATCAAAGAGTACGACAGTGTGCACTTCCTATCCACGATAGTTGGTGCCTTCCCTTTCTCGCCGGGGTTTCTCCTACTGGTACTCCTCTACACCATATTGGCTCCTTGCTCATTTCCCACAGATGGCGCCAGATGAAGAGGCGTAATCTCGTGCTGAGGCTTGAGCCATCCGATACTTGTTATCTGCCACATGGGGTGAGGAATCTGTAAGTTAAGAAACTGATCAGAGGAGCCCAGGGTTATGACCCTAGGAAAAACCTTCCGATGCATAAGTCAGCAAGGCAGTAGAGCTTGGTGCAAAGGAAAAGAAAAAGGACATGGGTACGAGATTGCTCTCCACCAGTATGGGTGGCTAAGAGGGCTCAGGGTTGCTTACTTTTTCGGAGGGTTCCCGTGGTTTATATAGTGGCTTGTGGCCGTTTGAGAGTCAGGGGGAGAGAGAGTGATCAGGGGGCGTTATCCTCTTTAATGCAGGCTTTCTCCCTTCTTAGGGCACTTACCCTTCTTAACTCATGTCCCCCGAGCTTCCCTTGGTCGGTTATACTGGGCTGTTGATTGGGCTCTCCTGAGTGACCGTTACTCGGACGTTCCCAGGCTCGGAGGCCACCTAGGGTGTGATGGTCTGAGTGATTTGGGCTTCATGGGTAGTGGGCCCACTAGTGGGGCTGTCACGCGGGGAGTGGCAAGTGGGCCCAATAGTGGGGCTGTCACTTGTAAAGTGGGCCTGGTTGGGTCTGGTTGGACCTAGTTGGGCTTGGTTGGGACATATGTATTTTGGGCCACGGATTTACCCCTCTCCACATTTAATATTGACTTTTAATGTCAGGGATAGACATAGAACTCAAAGGAAAGGGGAACAATCCCAATATAGAACCAAGGACAAGTTAACGGTATAAGACAATAATTTACGAACAAGATGAACATAACTTATAGAATTGATAGAATATCATAATTCTAATAACATTAAGTAGGACAACAGAGCAATAGTCTAGTAGAATATCTGAATATCAGTTTGCCAGAATAACAAAATTTATAGAATATCAGAATAGCAGAATATCAGAATAATAGAATAACATAAGTCGGTGCAATGTCACACCCAGAATTTCTCATGGTTTACAGAATGGACTTTCGTCCTACCTAGCATTGGTTGTTGCGAACCCATAGCCCTTAATAATTTCATAATGTACAGATATGGCCAACATGGAATCAAGGAGTTTATGTTCCAAAAATATCATGACATAAGTAGAATTGACGCTATTCAGGAGGAATATAAAGTCGACTATATCTTAAACAATTAAATCTCAGACTTATAAACCATAGTCAAACCGAAGAAAACAAGCTTGAAACAATGGGATTAAATGCGGTCATGAATAGTGCTGTGATCCATCAAGAACGTGGTTGGTCTCAAGGCCGCGATTAGAGCAGAGGGATCAAGACAGGTGCCTTTCACAGAACGCGGTCAGCATGACTATCGCGATACGGAGATGAACGTGGTTCATGACCAGGCCGCATTCAGAATAAATCTAACAGAACCCCGTTCTATGGGTCCAAAGGCCGGTCGAACCCTATCCTACACAGTAAGATGAGGACTCCAGTGGGTTACAAGGTTTTCATGGTACAACCAGCTCAGCATCCTTGTGGGAATCCAAGGCTTGCGAAGACTTATGGAGACCTCGATGAAGAAAGTTTCAGTCCAGTTGGAAGGATATCCAGCGAAGGGTCCTAACTTCACCAAAAATTATGTATTCCTATCATATTACAGAAACTAATAGCAACGATAGGTCAATGTCACCGGAGTGACAAAACCTTAAAAGTTATATATTCATGATGTATCCTAAGATAAAATCATGAATACACAATCAATGGAACTATCATGCTATAAACCAAAACAAGCTTTCATGAGTCAATTTCAGGTTACCAGGAGGTTAACTACTCTTTTAACATGCTAAGAACATTAGAGTTTAGATAAGAACATGGAATCAAGGTAGACTATGGGTCATGAAGACTTATGAAAATTAAAGGTTAAAACATGATTCCTAATTACATCAGTTGGTTCAGATGATATGCAGATGCAAACTCATGCATCTAGACTCACTAATAATCACTTACATGCAGGATAGGGCACTAGGGTTTTTAGAAACTCGTGCCATAATGCGATCATCAGGGGCGCGCAACTATCACTAACGTAGTCAGTCGAGGCACCACGATCTTAATAGGAATATTAATAAAAATAAAATTTACAATTATCAGGTCACAGTCTATCGTCCCACCATGTTCGGAGATGCGGTTCCTGGAGGGGCCGCAACTACGCACAGAGAACTGTTCTGACAGGAAAACCCCTAAAACGGCGACAACCAGTCCATGATTCATGAAATTCATGCAATATAGCCCCTAAAAATTGGGGAAAAGATGCAAGAAGATATGGGACATGTAGATGCACTTGTTTGAATCATTAATTAAAGGTTTATCCTAAGAGATCACCCACCTTAGAGCCGGATTAGGAAGAAGAGGAAGATGAGTGAAGAACAACACAACTCGAAGAAAATCCCATGAATGCTCCTCCTAAATCGATCCTCCCATGCCTAGCAGCCTTCTCCCACGAACTAGGGTTGACTAGAGAGGCTACGGTGTCCTATTTATAGGATTTAAGGCTCTTAAGAGTCCTAATTAGGTCATGGAAACCTAGATAGGGAAGAACTCCAAATATTATGATTTCTATCTATATCTAGGGCCGCCCCTAGCCTATCTAGTTCGAATTAGGGTTAGGGTTTAGGTTAGATTCGACCTCCTCTTAGTGGATTAGAGTTTGGTTGAAGTTAAGAGAAAAGCTACCCACTTGACACCCAAAAATCATAGCTTTTATGGAAATTGATCTTCAAGCCAGACACTTCCTCAAAAAGTTCTACATGAATCTAGCCAATAAATTCATCAGAATTATCAGAGAAGTGTCATCACTGTACTGGAGATGTGTGGCATGAACTCTATGTTCCTGAGGTTGAAAGCCTCTGATGAAGCCAAAAGCCTCTGCCCTGACCCACATTCTACTTAAAATATGAGCAACAATAATAAAGAAAAGAGGTGACAAGGGATCCCCCTATCTAAGATGACTGCCACTATGGCAGAAAGAGGGAGGATCCCCATTCAGAAGCACAGCAAAAGAGGCAGAGGTGAAACAAGACCTGATCCAGTCCATTTATCGCCAAAAACCATCTTATCTAACATACAGAGCAGGCATCTCTAGTTGACTCTATCATAAGCCTTCTCAAAATCCAACTTCACCAGCAAAAAATTCTCTTGAATAAGTCTTCCCTTAGTGAAGGCACTTTGGTTGCAGCTAATGAGCCTATATACCACTCCCACCATCCTGGAAGTTAGCAGTTTAGCAATTATCTTATATAACTTGTTAAAAAGGTTAATGGGCCTGAAGTCCTTAATACAACCAGCACAAGGTTTTTTAGGGATGAGCACAAGAAAGGCCTTGTTGATGTTGTGGAGGTGAGCCTTCCCCTCTTCCAACTCCACCACTGCCTGAACAATGTCAGCTTTGATAACCTCTCAGCAATGTTGGAAGAAAAACATAGAGAACCCATCCAGTTCCGAAGCTTTATCCCCAGCTAAAGTAAAGACAGTACTCTTGACCTCTTCTTTAGAGAATGGGGCTAAGAGCTGGATCCTATCTTCAGCCGAGATATGAGGCAACAAGTCATCTTGAAGGGGAGACCACCACTGAACATCCTCAGAAAGCAGAGAGAAGTAGAATTCCAAGACATGCCACCTGATCTCCAACAAGTTAGAGAGTTCCCACTGTCCATCCAGCCAGCTCCTGATGTTGTTCAGCTGTATTCTACCAGATGCGATCCTCTAGAAATATAAAGTGTTTCTGTCACCCTCCTTGATCCACCTATCCCTCGACTCCAGCTTCCCATTGATTTCCTCCTTAAGTATGATGTCTTCAAAATCCCTCTTAATATTGTCCCTGAGAGATCTATCCCCCTCATCCATGTGCCCCACTTCCTCTAATGCATCCAGGGCTTGACGCTGATCCGCCAATCTACCCTTACCATAGTTGGGAGAGTTTGAGAAGCTCCCCAAGCAATTAAAGTCCGTGCCAGAGACTTAAGTTTACCAACCACCCTAGCCATTGCACAAGGAATATTCACCACAGCCTCATTCCAAGATCTACACAGTACATCAAGAAAATCCTCCTTAAACCAATCTCTTTCCATTCTGAACTGTTGGATCCTGGTACGCCTGAAGCAAGTCTTGAGAAGTACAAGCTTGTGGTCAGAAATGGAGCAAGCCAGACACTCAGCTTGAATATGAGGAAAATGATACTCCCAATCAACAGATATCAGAAACCAATCCAGTCTGGAGTAAAAAGAGCCACTTCTGAAATTGGACCAAGTGAACAAGGCATTCGGGGTAGGGATGTCAATGAGACCAGCTGCATGGATAAAGTCCCTAAAGTCCTCTGAAGCACCTGAATCTAAGTGACCATCCGACCACGCATCCATCAAGGCAATAGCATTGAAATCTGCACAAACACACCATGGCCTACCAGAAGAATGCAAAAGAGCAAGGAGTTCTTCCCAAAGGGTCCTCTTCTCCTCCCTAATTTGAGTACCGTAGACCCCAAAGAAGACCCAAGTGAAATTGTCAGCAGTATTACGGAAGGTGAGGGATATGACGAAATGCCCAACCTACCTATCTTCCACAACGTCCTCCACTGCAACCCATTCCAGAGCACCATGATACCACTTGACCTACCCACCACCAAAGATGCCACTCCCTTAAGCAGCCTTCCCCCTCCAATCTCCCCCATAATCTCTTCCCGTTTCCCCCCGCATCTAGACTCCTAAATATAGAAAATATCTATTTTGCACCACTTAGCAAGGTCTCTCACAGCCCTTCTCTTCTCCCACCCACCTATACCTTTAACGTTCCAAGCGACTATTCTCACTGAATCACACTCAGACCCCCTCCCCCTCTCCCTCGGACGTGATAGGTTTTGGTCCCCACATGCAATTCACTTTCATCTGATTAGTTAGACGAAGTGCACTAGTGGATTCTTCGGAGCTTGAGTAATTTGTCACTTTATGATTGGCACACCCATGCACTAAATAAATGAAATAACGAAATAAATAAATAAATAAATAGATAAAATAGATGCCGAAAGTGCGTCCACAAGTCTGGCACGTCCGGTGGGACTAGAACCTCCCTTCATCTCCTCGCTGGGATTAGGGGCCCCACAGCCTCCTCTTGAAATTCTAATTATTTAACTTGCAGTTGCAGGTCATACTTTGACGATTACAATGGCCGTCACTTTTGGACCGTTAGTCGTCACAAGTCACGCCAGGGTGGGTTACCTGGCGGTTCCAACGCGATTTGGGAGCTTCCCTCCTGTGGTGGCCTTCCCCAACTTCTTGGGGGTGGCATTCATCAATCTACTAAAGACCAAGGGAGCCGATCCTGCTGAAGCCAACATCCCCACCATGGGGATTGCCACCATCAAAACTGCTACTGTCGGGTTGCCGGTGATTATTGCTGACTGTGTGGCGGTCAAGACTGTGGGCTGTCTTGTCCACCATGTTCGTATGGACGCTGACTCCATCAGCAAGAAGTCAGCGCCCCGCCGAACAAGGAGCCAAAGAAATGTTCCTGCCATGGCCAAGGGTCTAATCTCCAACATTGGCAAATATCTTCTGATCGGAGGCATCAGAGTTTACTTGAACGGCCGTAGTGCCTGAGTGATCCCTGAGCGGATCGTGCCAAATGTTCATGTACGTAATTCTTTTCAAGCACTAGGGAGAATAGAGATGAAGAACGTTGGAGCGGCTTGTCAGCTGAGGAATGAGCTGGCCCCAAGGCTAGTTAAAACTAAACAAGTTTGGGTACCCAAGTCAACTCGGGTCCTAGCACCAGCTCAACCGTGACCTGTCAAGGTTAACCGGCCTAGGAAGGAAGAGGTGAAAAGAGAAAAGAAGAACGAGATGCTGGTAGGGGTGCCTCCCAAGTTAGCTACCCAGGCCTATCTGAAGAACCATGGCAGGACTGCCAGAATGGGCTAGTCCACCTATGGACCCCTAGCACAAGCAAGGGTACCGCCACCCATGGTTTACCCCATTAATGAACAAGAAGACATCACCCAGACTGTGCACGGATATCTCCGTGGTCTCGGGAACACCACCCTAGGGAGGCAATGACTGTTGCAAGTCGTGACTGTTGTTGAAGAGGGTCGAGGGTATCCAACTGACCCAGAGGAAGTAGAGGATGCAGAATCGGGGTGCTATGGGCCTCCCCGCCGTGAGGAAGCAACGCCAAGAGTCTCGATGTTTGAAAGATTGTCCTTCCCTGGTCAGTTGACCAGGCATATGAAGTGGAGAAATAGAAACATGCAAGTCTATACTTGTCACATGGCTAGAGTGGCCGGCCGCTATGGGGCTCTGCCTACGGAGCCCAAAGGGGTCGCCAAGATTACTTAGAGGCCGGGCCCTCTCACAAGAAGAAGGAAAGAAACAAATGAGGCATTACAGACCATCGTCAGAACAACAGATCTAGAAGAGACAATGGAAACTCTAACTACCAATGTAATTACAACTGAAGATGATAGTGGGGTGACATCTGTTGGTCCTGGGGTAGGCGAGCGGACAAAAAGGGGGGTTGAATTGTCCCCCAAATGAGTTGGCAAATCAAAACACTTACGTAGTGGAATTAACACTTTTTAAACGAGATTGAAGAAATTAACTAAACAAGGTAACTAATTCTCTCAATCTCTCCGAACCCACACGATCATGCAAACGGATGTAATATGCAAACTACACACTCTTGCTCACCGATCACACATGCATAGATTTGAGCCACAAAAGTAAACCACAAAGCACACCATAATGCTCAAGAATTTTTAAGGTGGTTCAGGACCACGACAGGCTCCCTACGTCCACCCCTCACTGAACCGATGAGGCTTCACTCGGGGATAAAACCCCAAAATGGAGGCGACGCTCCAAACACACAAGGGATGATGCCCGCACACACACACACACACACACAGAGACGCGATCTCCAACACGATCCTACCACGGATCAAGACACACACACACAAATCGAAAAAACCGTGGCACACTAAAACCACAATCCTACACATACGGATCTCCACACATAGAGACAAAGGTTTACTAAAAAAGCCCTAAAAATTCCTAAAAATAGCCAAAATTCACCCGACGGAACCTAGATCTGAACCATTAAGGATCCGCTAAACTACGGGTGTTACAGACTGCTAGGGGCTTTGATTCATCCTTGGCCCTTGCGATCTTGGCTGTACCGCTAGGCTGGGCCATGTGGTCCGGAGGAGACCGCTAGGCTCCCGAACGGTCCAGAGAGGACCGCTAGGTGATTCTTCATGCTCACAGTGTCTGTTTTACGTTGTATCCATCTTCGGTCGACCCGGTTGTGACCCACTGGTTGACTTTTGGCCTCGTGGATCCCTGGACACTGTAGGTTTTACGTTTGTGTTGTGGGGTGTTAGAAAGTTTCATGTTATCGTGGTTTCTGACCTAGGGATTAGGCTAGATTGACGACGTTATGTCGTTACGTGTGATGATCTTGACCCGAGTCTTGTGACTCAAGGACTGTTTGGTTATTAGGTCTAGTGAGCTGTCTAGAGTCTGGTGTCCTTGCGCCACCTATTACTCCGCGTTACTCGCGATGGGTGCGTGTGTGGTTTTCAGTGTTCACGTTTTGTGAGCCCCCACTAGTCATAGCTTTCCTGCGCACATGGGTGCGGACCCACTTGGGAGTGATGGAGAGCGTGACCCAAGTGAGACGATTTTATGCTGGTTATCGTAGGGCCCCTTTCCTTTACAGCCAGAGTCCAACTGGGGGAAAACTAGCTAGAGGACCCAACCTAGAGCAGATGGTCTATGTGTGCACGCGTAGCTGGGGGCAGAGGACACGTGCTGACAAGTGTGACCCCAGCTAGTCCTTGTTCTGTGTTACTAGTGCGATGTCTCAGTCTCTGCTTGGGGCGTCGTAGGCAGACACCTAAGGCTGCAGACTAAGTAGTCAGTGGACACATCTGGCCTTACTTCTAGTGGGCAGTACTTCCGTCATGTGACGTCAATTATCATGTCGCGGGTTTCTGTTTCCCACTGTGGACGCACTTTCGGGACATTTCACATTTTGTTTGTTTATTCACCTTTTTGTTCATTTGTTCGATTTATTAGTGCGAGGGCGTGCCAGTCACTGACGTAATGATTTATTCAAACTTAAAGAAGCCCATGGTGCGCTCGATCTGACTAATCAGATGATTGTATGTATCGTGTCGGGACTGAGAGCCCATCATACCATAAAGGTTACGACGTTAATTACATCTCCTCGGAGAGGGAAAAACCCTTGATTAATCACCAGAAAAAGGGGCCCTACGGCCTGAGATTCGTAATAACGATAGCGAGAGTAAAATCTCAGACTGTGTTCAAACAGACCCCACATTGGGGCTTAAACGTTCACAAATAGACATATGTTGGTCACTCGTGGACCATTTCTTGTTCGGATGGAAGTCTGTACCAGTAGCGTCGAAGATGACGATTAAAACGTGAAAATGTCTACCACAGATATGGCAAGTTTGATGTGGATGCGGGATTGGATCTCGGTAGAAGTGGGTCAAGCTGGTGGACTATAGTCTCGAGACGGTTTCAGACTATGGCCATGTCGGGGATCCTACGGACCACATCTAATACCATGGGACATCATTGCTTTTCTCTTCACACACAGTTCGGGGGAGCGAATTATTAAGTGTGGAGCCCAAACTCGCCATCGTGTGCCCTCGCACGTGGATCGACCTGCGCGATCATGTCGCAGGGATCAAGGGGGCAACGCCCCTTGCAGGGGTCTCCAAGGGAGGAGCCCCTAGAAGAAAATTTTGATTATAGTAGGGGTGGATTATATTCTTTCATTTCTTATTTGTTAGCATTGATATTTTCATTTTTTATAGTTTTAAACATTTCTCTTTTTTTAGCTAATTACTCTTTTTTTATTCGGGAGGCACACCGGTGAAAATGATAAAAGGAGGAGGGGCGCACCGGGATAGGGTGAGCAGGGGCGCGTCGGATTAGGATCTTAGGAGAGGCCGCGCTGGATATGCTAAGAAGATGGAGGGGGCATGCCGTTGATGGCAAGAAGATGGAGGGGGCGTGCCAGGTAAAGGGCAAGAAGGTGGATGAGTATGCCAGATAAAGGTGGAAGGGAAAGAGGGGCGCGTCGGGTGTGTACAAAGAAAAAAAATGGAGTTATGAGTGTGGGGCTAAATCAACGCAGGGGGGTGCCATGCCGGATTAGCCCGCGCCGGTTTAGGGGTTTGGACATCCTTGCCAACATTGTGTGATTACATTGCTTTGATGAGTGAAGATCTGTGATTAACTTCCAACAATATTGTCTCAAATGAAATAATCCGCAAAAGTATGCAAGTTGTTGGGGGACCTCGGAAGAGAATAATAATAAAATAATAGACTTTTAAATATAAGGACGTACCTTTCAACGGAAGCAAAAATAAGCCTTTTATGCAAAGGCAAGAAGACAACTACCAGGGTCGCCTTTCTCGCTCCACGCTCCAAATCCCAGGACTCGAGTGATAGTCCTTGCGATCAGTGCCAACGTAGCGTCTCCGTTACATACCGGAGATGCACACCATATATATTGCTTGAATCACTTGAGAGAGGGAGAGGTAAAAAATGAAAAAAACAACCCTCTATCAAACTGTCGGCTTCTCTTCTGAAAGCTAAACTGCCCCCCCCCTTTTCCACCATACTGTCGGTCTCATTCAAACAGACACATGGCTTATTTATAATATGTGTTGGTTGCCTTTTAACTAAAGCCAAATGGTTGCCTTTTAACTAAAGCCAAAGGTTGGTGGCTCTTTTGTGGGGTCAAGGGGCTGTGTGAGAAGGGTTAAGAGGCACAGGGAAGAGGCAAATGTCTCTTCTGTGTGTGTGGGGGCACTGTGCCTCTGTTTCCCGCACGCGACGTGGGGGCGTCGGTGGAAGCTGGAAAGTCGGTGATCGTGGTGAGAAGGGGAATAAAGTGATAAAGGAAAATAAGAGAGTTTATGTTATATCAGGTATTTTCCTTTGTAGTCATATGCCTCCCACGGCAGTATTGTACACTCGCCTTTTATGGAAAGTCGAGAGGGGTCAACTTGCACGAGAGGGTTTCGGGAGTGAATGAATGATAATGGTGGCGTGTGAACACAGGGCGGTTGCTCATTCTGGGTGAATGGAACCTAGGTGACGGGGTGATCGGATGACTAGACAGGGTGCAGGCGTGCCAATCGATCTCTTGACAGTCACCTATAGAACCAAATTTTGATCGGGGAAGCGTCCCCAGGACGCGACACGTGGACACGGGATTATTGGGCACCACGTGGAGAGAAGGGAGGTTCCACAGGTGCGAGTGTGCAGGCGATTACGGGGATTCGTGTACGGGACGTCTTTCCCCACCGACCGCAAGTAGTTGGTGTTTATTTACAACGGATTGAATCCGAACACCTTTGTTCCGTGCTGAAGAATAGCCTGGATATTTTTGAAGCCATGGATAGAGGACCGAGGGTACCCTGCAACTATAGGGGGACCATCGCACTCGACTGGGAGGGTTGGTTAACTGGAGTCGGGGAGATTGGGCACACGCTGGCTGGTGCGGAGGTGAGAATGAGACCCAGGTACGGGTATGCATAGACAACTGGTTTCTTGCTTTATAGATGTCATATAGGCTTTACAAATGGGCCTAAAAGGCTGAAATACAACTGGTGTAAGCCGCGGGACAGCTTCGACACATGGGTTGGTCCCTGGGTCGATGCATTATAAAGCCGGTATCAGTGTGTTTGTACATGGGCTATCCTCAATGAGTTAGGGACGTGTCCAGATTGCCGAGGGAGGGCTAGACTGGATGGCAGGGGCGGACATTGGACGTGGCTCGAGGTGAATAGTCTGGTACGGGTCCCGGAAGGCGAGTGTCTTCATGTCGGGGAGTTGAAGCCGGTTTCAGGAATGTCACTTCCGGGCCAGGGTTCGGCTAACATGAGTCAGCGGTTAGGACCGTCGGTGGCTTGTTCAGGGCGAGTGGTGGGCACGTGGTCCTATGGCGGGGGCAAGTTTGGCATCATGGCGTGCGCGTTGTTATCATAACGTGCCATATGCGGGAGGACTCGATGTGCGGGAGTGTTCGCCGTTATCATAACGCCTCACACGCGAGGGGGTGGACTTGAGTGAAACGACTAGATGCCATGTGAGGGGAGTACGTTCGACATACCCTCGGCGTATACGAGCCGATCAACAAGCCACCCACATGCCTTGCTCCTTGCGTCTTTGTCAGAAGCCTTGGGGTTTGAGTCCTTGCGCGCTTGTGTCTGTGCGTTGTATCTGTGTGTCTATATCTTCTTGTATGCCCCTTGAGCTTCTAAGGGGGGTTTTATAGTGAAAGATAAAAGGTCAGGGGGGATTTATGCGGACTTGGTTGGAGGGGGTGAGCAGGTCCGCGTAATCGTGCTCGTCAGCACGCGTCTGAAGTCCCCAACCACGTGTGCACACACTGACTGACTACGCTACGTCAGGCCCTCTAGCTGGCTCCTTCTCCCAGCCGGGACTCGAGCTGCCACAGTAGGCGGCCCATGGCAACCAGCCTAAAACCGTCTCTCTCGAGTAGCCTCACTACCACTCCCTGGTGGGACCACATGCATGTCGGAAGGCTACGACTAGTGGAGGGTCGCTGAAGGAGTAGACTCTCTAGTCAACGAAAAATGATGCCTGAACTAGACAAGTACAAGGACCGCTCCTCACACCGACACTGATTCACAGTGACACAAGCCGAGAACACCCCCTCCTGGGATCCCACGGCACCCTAGCGCATGGCCCCCACATGATGCCCCAGATCAGTCAGGCCACGGGTCAACACGTGGATCGAGGTCTACTCACCCAGGACACGAATTGGTAAGAAAAGGACTACCGGTCAGACAACACACAGTAAACGATCCACACTGGGCTGTTCCTGTGCACATGGTCATTCGGTGGACCACCTCAGAACTCAAATAGTTCTTCACAGACTGTTTGACATTCTGACACAGTCACCTACTAACTGTCTATCAACAGACATAAGCGGTCCGCCTTTGGATTGCCTCAGATAGTGGATGGTCTCCCATGGGACCGTCCAACCTCTGGACAGAACGAGAAGCCACACGGTCTTCCTCTGACCATTCAGAACCTAAACGGTCCAACGATAGGCCACTTGAAGATCTGAGCGGTCCCCCTTAGGGCGACCCAGTCACCCAATGGCACAATAGCCAAACAGTCCGCTTGGGACTGTTGAAGACTCGAATGGTCTAGCTTGGGACTGTTCAAGGGAACTAAACGGCCATACCCTGATCGTGTAGCCGCAACACTGTGCAACGGTCAAAATCTAATGGTCACAAACACCTCGGGGGTCACGCTGGCCCCACGGGGTAAACGGTCGGCCTATGGGCCATCCAGGAGTGACACGGTGGAACGATGGACCATGTACGCCACCAACACTCTAGGATCAGTAAACGGGTTATCGCTGGGCTGTTCAGGGGTGTAAACGGCTTCTGTTAGGACCGTTTACATCCCGGCGACCCGAGAATGTCGAACCTCGTCGGAAAATGCCGTTTCACGCCCCAAACAACTCCGGTTGATAGGGAAATAAGGGGGAAGCGTGTCCCCATGCTCCTAGGCATCCAATGATGACCTCAAACCTCCAAACCAAGCGATAAAATGCTAGATCAGCCCACGATCCCCAAAACATGGATTTCTCGTCCTGAGCTCAAATAAACCCCACTCGACCTCCCTTTGGCCTAGAAATTGTGGGAAAGGAAGCTACGGAGCTAGGGCACCATCACCCTACCTCAGTTTCACCTGAGGCGTGTCAGATCGCCGTCAAACAGCGGAGGAAGCTTTAAAATCCTCGTTCTTCCACGAAATCCCACGGACCACGGGCCACCACGATCAGCTCGCCGCCACCGTCACCGCCATCGCCGCCACGCCGTCGCCTCACTGCCGTCTGCAGTCGGAGGGGAGCACCGCTGCGTCGTCGTCTCACCGTCATCTACAGCCAGAGGGGAGCGCTGCTGCAGTCTCGCTAGAGGAAGAGAGAGAGGAAGGGGGTGCGGGTTCCCCACTAGAGGGAAGGAGGAGGAAGAAGGAAGAAGAAGAATAAAAAAAAAGAAAAGAAAGGGGGCTATTTATAGAAAATCTTGATTTTTTAAAAAATATGGAGAAATAGAAAAATACGTTTCTGGGATCCTCGGAACATGCCGGTCGCACTAGTACTGCCCGCGAGTAGGTGAACGACTCAATTCACCCGCTACGGGATTCCGTTGATTTACCAGAGAAAACACGTGGAAACTGCAGAACACGTTCTGGGACCTCCGAAACTGATCCGAAACGCACGGATTTGAACCTGAAAGATGTCTGAAAAATAATTCCAGGTATTTTGGAAGTAAATTCTCTGAGAAAATAGATCCGGGACCCGAGAAGAAGCATCTGAAGGGTTCGGGATATTACAACCCGCCCCTGTAATGACCCAGAGCTTCGGGTACCGATAACCCGATAACATCAGATTGCCACTACCAAGAACTGGGGACGCCACCCAAGAGGCTGATGAGGCCCCTAAAGGGTTAGTGGAGTTTGTCGAGGAGTCGTATAACGTTGAATTTAAAAACTTTTTAAGTGAGTGAGTTCGGTAAATTTTAAATTGGAGCACGGCTTTTAAACGATGAGTTTGTGGCCATCAAGCACCTTGGACCAGAGTGGTCACGAATGCTCGGCACTTGACACCGTCAGGCGCTCCATGTAGGCTTATCAGATCGTCGAAACTATCATAATGGTCGGCCGGGTCACCCTAGCTATCATAGGACATGAAGGTCGGTAATGAGACTCTCAGGGAGACTTCGGCCTTCAAGATTTGGTCAGAGAATGGGGATTGCTCCTCATCCTCTGAAGCAGAGTCCTTTTGTAGGGCATGAAGGCTCCGCTCATGCATGACAAAATGCCGCTTGAAGTCCCGCAGGCGGAGGGACAACTCCGGCAGTCGTAGAGCCAGGGGATTACTAGTATGCCCCCGGTGCAGATGGTTATGTGCTACCCCCGGCCCCAAACTATGCAAGTATCATATGTACATGAACAAGTATGAAAGCACAAAGGAAAGGGCGATCAGAAGTAGAAGAACTGACCGTGATTGCCACCAAGGTTGCAACAACGCCAAGAGATGAAGAGAAAAGAGGAACGACGTCGTGTACCTTGGAAAAGGATGAAGACTTGATCTCGCTTGACAATAGGGTGTGGGAAACTCGTGGAATTCAACCTCCTCTCCTTCCAGTCAGCTAGAGGAAGATGGGCTTACGTTCTATTCATGCTCTCTTGCAAAACAAAGCCAAACCACAAAAGAAAAATCCATGAGAAAACCATGCATGTAGCATCTATCCTGCAGTGATAAAATAGGGGTAGAAATTGAGGGAGAACGCATCGGGGGGAGATTTTTAACCCCTATGGAAGGGTGCAAAAGATAGGTGTGTGTATTGTGATGAGAATAAAATAAATAGAGGGAGAAAACATGCAACATAATTGCGGGAAATGTGCATGCAAAATAGAGAAAAGTGCAGAAGTGCAGAGAAGTGTAGAAAACTATGATGAAACTGAGATTTGGGAGATGGATAACTAAGAGAATAGATGATGAAAACAAGCCCTTGAGTGTGGAATTGAAAGCTAATGCTTCCCTCTTCAAGCCAGGGTCAAAGAGAAGAGACGGCGGCGCAGCGTGGCTTCACCCCGAACCAAGAAAGAGCCCCCCCTCGCGTCCTGTTAACCTGGGTGCTTTATATAGAGATAGAAAAGTCTTAGGGTTTAAATCCGAGATAAACACCCAAAATAGGAGATTTAGATGCACACCAAATAATTGTGGGGATAAGAGTCCTGGATCAATTAGAGTCGATTTGGAAACATTTCCTCGGAGAAAATAGATCAAACAAGGGCTCCAAAGAGTCCTACGGCAAAGAAATCAGAGTTCAGGATGTTTAAGACTCTCTATCTAGCAAACGGTCTATCGTAGGGCCGCAAGAGAGCCAAACAGTCATGGGAGGACTGCAAGGCATGGCAAATGGTCAAGGGAAGACCGCAAGGCAACAAAGGGCAAAACGGGGGCTTTCGGGCTCAAAGAGGGGGGTAGTGGTCTAGGGAGAACCGCATGGGAACACCAAATAGTCTAGGGACTGTAAGGCATCCGGAGGCGAAACAGGGTGAAATAGGTGCAATTTGGGAGGTAACGGTCATGGGCAGACCGCTACCAGGAGAAAATGTATTTTTTTTATTTTTTAATTGCGTAGGCAGCGATCTTACGGTGATAGCTACCGTCAGGTAGCGGTCGCCCAATGACCGCTACCTGAGGGAATCTAGCTTTTACGTGTCTTCGTCCTGGATGTTCGTTTGAGCTTCGAAGTGACCCAGAATGGACCCGAAAGTCGGGGAATCAAAGATAAAAGCTTCCAAGGCTCAATGGGCTTGAAAAATAGCCAAGAAATGGGCTCGAGATAGGATCAAATAAGGTTCCAAAATAAGGTTTAATTCAGGGCATTATGGAGGTGAAGAAGAGTAATAACTTGACTTGCAGGCTGAAAACGGGTGTCAACACCTGGTAGTTGCACCGCTGCTTCTCGGCGGGGGTGTCTTCTTTCGATTGTTGCTGAAGTAACCCAAATTTATTTCTTCTCGAATTGGAGGAAGCTTCTTACTCCGGGGGTGGGATTTTCGAGGGCCCACCTGGCCCATTACTGATGAGTCACCCACCTTGGAGGGTGAAGCAGCCTTTGACCGTTTGCGAAGAGTCATCTGGCGCAAGCCAAGAAGCAGGAAAAGAACAGGAGAAAGAATTTGAAGAGGAGACTAAAGAAGCAGACCGAGCAAGCGACGGCCATAGAAGCACCTAAGGAGTTAACCCCTCTGCAGAAGCTCCAAAAGCTAATTGAAGAGTTGAAAGACTATATACCCCCTGTCCCAAGCGGGCCTGTCCCACTCGACAAGTACATTCCGTGGGAAGAGTTGGAGCGCAAAGCTCGACTCAAGAGCTAGCTACGACAAATGCTCAAGTGAGCTCAGGAGGGCGAAAAGCTTTATATCTCAAAGGAACTCTCTATCTTCTATAAAGATGAGGAACTCACTATAGAGAAGTTAGGAAATGTTAAAGAATTTCTCTTGCAACATGGTTGCCATACCTCCGCCTAACAGTCTGCAAATGCCAACACCACCAACTGGAAACAGGATCACAATGGCAGCATGTTGTCGCCGAAATGTTGAACTCCGAAGTCGGGGCCACGGTCGAGGTCGCGGTCGCAGACGTGGGCCCCTCGGTAAGGATGAATCCAAGCTAGTAAATTCACACAGGGTTATCATCTTTCGAGGAGAAGAGCCCATTGAGCCCCCTGAGGTTCAAGTATGGGCTGAAACTTCCGTCTTCGACCCTTCAGACGAGGATGGGGAGCCCGTTGAGACAACTCTTCAAGAGCGCTCCGACGCTATTCTATTTGACCCAATGGAGGAAGAGAATGAGCCCGTTGGTTCCCTCTCCCAAGAACAGTCTGTCGATCCAGCCCAAGCAGCCCCCTCAGGCAAGGACAATGAAGAGCTTCCGCCTCCGGAAGAGGAATCTTTGGCCCCGCTCTTTCAAGAAGAAACGAATGACCAGCGAAGGCTAGAGCCGGCCAAAAGGATCCCTTATCAACCCAAGCCTCTGTGGAGATGATCCCTCCACTAGATCAAGCTCCAGCTCGGGCTGATCGCAACATCATTCAGCATATGAAATGGATGCCAACCTATGTTACCATATGGGAGGCTATCGCTTGGAGTAAAGAGTTGAGGGAGGCTCTTATCAAAGTCCTCCAAGAACCAGAAGTCTATGAGGCTGATGTAGCCGAACTTCAAGCACAGGCATATAAGGCTTTGGCCGCAACAGTCACTTTCTCTGATAGGGACATGTTGCTGTCCTCCCCATGTCATAACTGCCCATTGTACATGCAAGGAAAGATTAATGGACAGGAGCTGAACCGGATCCTTGTGGACCCTGGTGCCTCTGTTAATATAATGCCTCTCAAGACTTTTAAGTCTTTATTTCTCATGCCCTATCTCAAAGGGTATATGATGTAAAAATCTTGGGATTCAATCAAGATTCCGAGGACGCACTGGGAAAAGTGGAAGTGGAAGTGACAGTGGACGCTTTTGTCACCAAGGCTATATTTTACATCATCAATGCTAATACCTCATATAAAGCCTTGCTTGGCAGACCATGACTTTAGGAAAATTGGGTTATCCCTTCTACTCTACACCAGTGCATCAAGTTTGCGAAGGGCGGAGAGCAACATACAGTCTTCGCTGATAGGTCTCCTTTTTGACCGAATGAATGCAATTTGATCGACGCTCAGCTATATTTTGGGGAACTTACTGTTGAGCCCCCAATTGAGGTCAAAGATAAAGGAAATCAAAAGGAGATTGCCGAGGAAGAAGACAAAGATGAACTCTTCGTGGTAAATTAAGACCTTGCTAGGCTACATCGACTCAGTCTACAAACCAAGGCTCCCGCAGCTAAGCCAACTCGGCCTGAGAGGCACGAAATAAACTTTGAGGCCAACCTCATTAATCAAACAATAGGCGGGAGCATCTTTCTGACTCCTGCCGGCATACAGTTGGTCTCTCAAAGAGAGGAGCATGGGGTTGAGGCCCTAAAGACATTTATTGTCACATATCAAAGTAAAGGCAAAAAGAAAACTAATGAATATCTCAAGCCCATTATCTTTTACAAGGGAGAGGTGGTGCATCATGTCCCCTCGGATGATGACTTTGGCTAGAGCGAGAAGCCCAAAAATGCCCCAGAACCTATTCAAGAAATGCCTTATATGGCCCGACACCAAACAAATGTGTCAGAGGCAAAACATCCCGCAGATGGAGAAGGCTTCCCGACGTAATGCTTTCCAACAACTTTGGCACCCTCCGCAAGTCAGGGGGCAACCGCCCTTCTGTAGGCAGGACTATCAAGGACGTCGTTTGCAATCATAGTGACCGAGCCCCTAATTGGGTGGAGGCTAAAAGATGGATACCAAGAAAGCCGACTACTCCTAGAAATGGTAACCTACTTTTCAATGGACCAAAAGGACTGATATAGTAAACCAATGATGACAGGGAAGTTGACTGAGCAAAGATACCTTTCCAGACCTCAAAAGATGTGAATTTTGGCATTTGTGGTTCCTATTAATGGTCTCTGGATCCAATTCAGAAGAACCTATAGGTTTGCTACAAATGGCCTTGGGAGCCGCTCACTGAAGCATTTCATCAAATAGGTGCTCCTTCTTCATGAGGTCGGTGCAGCTGGCTTGGCATGACTTATAAGGTCGACCGGTCTTCTACAAGGTCGGTGTAGTTGCTGAGGTTCCCTTGAAGATAGTCTTCGAGGTCTATGCACATAAGGTGCTTGGCCTTTGGTATTGTCAGTGCACATCAGGTGCTTGGCCATGGGTAGGGTTAGTGCACATTAAGAGCTTCTTCTATGGAGGTTGGTGCACATTGAAGTTTCTTCAGTAGAGGTCAGTGCACATTGGGAAGCAAGGTCGGTGCACATAGGAATTCCTTTAGTAAAGGTCGACGCAAATTTGGTGCTTCTTCAGTTGAGGTCGGTGCACATTTGAAACTTCTTCAATAGAGGTCGGTGCACATTTGGAGCTGCTTAAATAGAGGTCGGTGCACATTTGGAGCTGCTTTAATTGAGGTTGGTGCACATTTGAGATTCCTTCATTAAGGTCGGTGCACATTTGGAACTTAGCATACCCAAGTCTGTGCACATTTGTATATTACATGACCAACTCTGTGCACATTTGCAAACCAAGTCTCTACACATTTATTTACCAAGACTGTGCACATAATTAAGGTCGGTGCACATTTCATATTTCAACACATGCAGGTTGATGAACATTTCAAGGTCGATGCTTGTGAAGGTCGGTGCACATTTCATGGTCGAAGCACATTTCTGTCTGAAGCATATGAAGGTCGGTGCACGTTCCTATTGAACCATATGAAGGTCGATGCACATGGAGAGCTTCATTCATAAAGGGCGATGCACATTTTCTTTTTGCATGAGAAGGTCGATGCACATCACTGTTTGAAGCAAATGAAGGTCGATGCACATCTTTCTAAAGCATATGAAGGATGATGCACATCTGACTTATTGAAGCATGTAGGTCGGTGAACATCTGGCCTTGAGGTCGAAGCACATATGGCCCTCTCTTCAGTAAGGTCGATGCACATTTGGACCTCTCTTCAATAAGGTCGATGCACATTTCTCCAAGGCTGTGATGAACCAAACTTTCTGCCTAGTTCTTTCTTGCATCTTGGAGAAATGACCTTTGGTGAGATCTACCTTGATTTTTGTGCAACCTCTTGCCTTGATTTCTGTGCTATGTACCTTGATTTCTGTGCAACCTCTTGCCTTGATTTTTGTTCTATCTGCCTTTATTTCTGTGCATTTGCAACTGGGCCTGAACCTTATTCATTGTGACATCATCAAGAGCAATTAAGACTCACAAATAGTTGACATCATCAAAACTCATAGTTAGACATCATCAAAATAACATATATCCAACATTCTCCCCCTTTTTGATAATGGCAACTATGCAACATTGTGAGTCACTTAAATGCTAGAATCATAAAGCAGACGATGACCCAACAAGACATCTCTCCCCCTTTGCAAAGCATAAAACACTCCTGAATTAATGACTCACAAAATACTCTCCCCCTTTGACATCATCAAAAGAAGGGAGTTAAAAGAATTATATAAGACAGTGAGGAATGAAGGGAGTGAAGATAACCGCGATTGCAAGTAACTGACCTTATCCAGCATTGCAGAAATAGATGTGGAAATACATGCCAATGGTTATACACTTATTAAAGTTGACAAGATAGGATTGAGACTAATCGTTGATGAGTAATTATAGAACAAGGCCATGTCCCTTGGCATGGGAGGGGTAGGTAACGAATCAAGGACAACATGAACTGAGTAATACAGCAGCCACATCACATCACAAGTATGATTTTTAGATTTTCCAAGTTTTTAATGGATTTCGGGTTTTCAAATTTTTAGGTATTTTATATGCATTGCATGGAGATGAGAAGATGTAGGCCACCCATGTATGTGAAGATTGAAGCCATCAAATCCTGGATCACGCGAGCAACCAACTGGTTCTCGAGATAATGTAGCTTAATACCATATAGTAATGCATTAAAGGACATAGGGAACGAAATACATTACCTGACTTACCTGTCGGTGGGCCAACAAGTGAGCGGGTGATGATGCTGCAAGACAGACTGTTAACCAAATTCCACAGAGCATGATCATAATAATCAAAATATCAAGCGATCATGATGTGCATGGGAATAATTATCAAAGCAGCATTCCAAAGATATGCGGTCGATAATGAGCCGCCTAAATGGTAAGTGCGGTCCGTAATAAACCACATGTACCAACGCATTATGGGGAAGATGTACGACCCAGGATAGACCGCACCAGTTTGTGCAGTCTATCGCACGACCGTACAACCCTGGAGAATTTGAAACGAAAACGGCCCTTCCCCTCCCCACTCCCCCACCGTAACTGGTGAAGGGAGGAGTGGAAAGGCCACAGACGCAAAACGCCAACCGAACCCCCACTCTCCTCTCCCATTCTCTCCCGTCCCCAATCTCTCCCTCTCCCTCTCTCTCAAATGCCTCTCCCACTCCCCCGATGCAGACCAAAAGCCTAGCACGTCGGCCACCACCGTCGACTGGTGAGGAGGAAGATGCGCCGCCATCCCTGATGGAAGAAGGATCACCGACCACCGTCACCGCCATCCCCGCCGTAGAGGAAGGCACACCGGCCCCGCCGTCCGTGGTCGTGGAGGGAAGTGCCATGGAGGAGGAAGGCATGACGCCGACGGAGGGGGAAGCCGCCGCGCCGCCGACCCCGGGGAACGTCGCTCGGGACCCCGAGGTAGGCCGAAAAACCCTATCCCTATTGTTTTATGAAGTTAATCATGCTATTGGGGGCTTAACAGCATGTTTAGGGCCAGTTTGGGGTGTTAAAGGGCGTTCCCGCCGGTAGGGGAGGGCCGTCGCCATCGTCAGGGGAGACGACGATTGTGCGGTCCTTAGTCAACTGCACAAACAAGAACATGCGGTCCCCATCGGATCGCACAAACCTTATGCGGCCTAGGGTTGGCCGTACAAACACTGAAACCGACCATAGGAAGTGCAGACCATAGATGGCCGCACAAACACATGCGGCCTTCATCAGGCTGCACAAGCACTTGTGTAGTCCAGGGAGACCATTCAAAGTTAACGAACCGACATAGGTAGGACGGTCCATAGTGGGCTGTCCAAACCTAGTGCGGCCTAGGAGTGGCCACACAGCCCATGGCAAACAACACACATCATGCAGCCTTCATTAGACGACACAGACAACCTGCGACCCAGAACTGGCCGCCCAACCCTAGGAAGGAAACTTTACTTTTTCTTTTTATTTTCTTTATTATTATTATTATTATTATTATTATTATTATTATTACTCTCCTTCTCCTCTTATTAATGGATGAATAAATGCAGGGGAAGCGTAGGACCCACATCTCCTGGCTGCAGGTCCATGCATTGTACCTGGCACTATCGGACTTCCAGTGAGAGCGGCTGGCTGCCATGGGGTTCGCCCCATTCCTGAGCATTAAGGTGTGTCGCTTTGACACTCCTCTGCTCTACGCCTTGCACGACCGCTGGGACCCAGTGAGTCGGACCTTCCTCTTCCCGTGGGGGCATATGGTCCCCATGCTAGAGGACGTGGCCAGGCTCATTGGCCTATGTGTGCATGGGCTACCGGTCAGTAGGACCACTTTTCTCGACTACCGGGGGATGGCTCAGGAGTTGCTGGGCTTAGAGCTTCGGTGCCCCGAGAGGCAGTCGACCCTCCTCCCATGGGCTAGTCTTCAGGACAGCCTCGGGCTGAGACGGGCAGGGATTGTAGTAGGTGAGGAGCCGGAGCAGCATTTACAGTGCCTGGTGGAGCTAGCCAGGGCGAGGGTAGTAGCGCAGCCAAGAGCGGAGGCCGATCGGGTGCTGGGGTGATTCTTGATGCTGATGTTCAGGCGTCTCCTCTTCTCCACTCGGGCGGACACGATGAGCTGCCGCTTCCTCCCCTTCCTCGAGGAGCTCGACCACGTGGGCGACCATGCCTGGGGAGCGACAGTCTTGGCTTTCCTATTCAACTCGCTGAGCTTGACGGCACGTCAGACGATGCTCGGGGGTTCTCCCCCTTACTCCAGGTATGACTCTTACCCTAGTTTGATTCTTATGACTTCTAGATGCATTCAAAATGCTGACGTGCTACTGTGATGTAGGTTTGGGCCTACGTGTACCTTCGGGCACTAGGCAGAGGGGAGGAGACCCACCCTGGGCTTCTCCCGATTGCATGGAGGTGGGTAGCACCTCACGAGACTGGCTCCCTGAGACGACAGGTCTGGGAGCTACAGGATGACATTGACGCTTTGTCGTATGCCTCAGTATGCTTCTAAAGTCAGACTCTCTAATCAAATACATTCCTATATGATCATGATGACGATGCAATTTTCTTATTTTTGCAGGTGCGGTGGACGCCTTACGGAGAGGAGGGCCAGGCAGACCAGCCTTGGGCGGTCGGGGCTCTTGCTTTCGCTGGCCGGGATGTGTGGGTTCACTGCATGAATGTGGTGGAGCCACTACATTACCGCCTAGTGATGAGGACCGTCGGGGTACACCAGCCCGCGGTCGAGTTCCTTGCGCCAGAGAGGGTGGGGGAGAGGATCTCGAGGTCAGTGCGGGGCCTGACCGTGGCGTTCGACTGGACGACGAGGAATGCTGCACAGGTCGCCGACTGGACGGCCCTCGGGCGGGCGGTGACCGCTCGAGCAGAGAGCGATGCGGCTTACTACACTACGTACGCCAGACACTACCGGGACCAGGTGTTCCGAGGTGCCCACCGACCGGTATGACTTCTTAACCCTAAACTCTTTATGTTTGTGATCATGATTTTAACTTAATGACATGCTAACATTTGGACTTCTAAATGCAGACTGACCCCGAGGGACGCGTTGTGGAGCTGACGGGGCTCCTCACAGCGACGATCCGGGAGCGGGATGAGGCCCGACAGGCCTTAGCCCTTTCGGTGAGTTTCTTTCCTATACTAAATGCATTACTCTTACAACTGAGATACGACTGACCTGGAGCTTTGTTCTCAGCGGGGGGAGGAGGCCCAGAGGCAGGGGGCCGGCGCTCCGTCTTCTTCAGTGACACAGACTTCAGCCGACTGAGCGGAGCGAGAGGCCGAGTTTAGGCAGATGGTGGACCGGGCCACAGCGGCCGAGGCGGCACTCGCTGAGCGGGTACTTTCTACACTTCTCCTTTGTGAATTATGTTCTTATTATTAAAATGTAGTTGACTAACAATGAAATGCATGTGTGTAGGCGACAGAGTTGATCGCCGCCATCAGCGAGGGTGACCGGCTACGAGAGGAGCTCGTGCTGGCACAGGACGAGGCCGCCCGCTTGCGCGAGGAGCTGGCGTAGGGCTTTGACCTGAGGGAGGAGGTGTCCCGTTTGTGTGCAAAGCTGGAGTAGAGCACCCACTTGAGGGAGTCAACTGAGCGCGAGAGAGCTGAGGCGCAGGAGGAGGCAGCCCGCCTGCGGGAGCAGCTGGCACGGGGCGGACTGTCGGAGATGGTGGAGCTAGCAGTTCTCTGGGCAGAGCTAGAGCGACTACGTACCACGACTTTGGAGCTGGAGCATTTTCGACAGGAGGCGTTCAAGCTTCGCGGGGAGGTACGTGCCTACCAGGAGATGAGCTGGTCCCGTAGCTTGATGAGTGGCAGCCGTGCAGCTCCGAGTGGGAGTCGTGCCACTCACGGCACCGTTGGCCAGTTTCTTGCGACTTCCTCTCAGCGGCAGAGGAACGAGGAGGAGGACCAACGCCGACGCCGAGAGAGAGAGGAGGGAGCGACCTCTATGATGGGCCCGCCATCGAAGAGGTAGGAGGGAGGTGGGGATAGTGACAGGCCAGAGGGGGCGGCCTGATCTTCTTTGTACTCCTAAATGACATGATATGATATGACAGTGGTCTAGTTTTGTCTTCCTTCCTTTCTTTGTGAATTTTCTTATGTGATGCATGCATGTATGAAAATGTGGACGACTTACGGGTGAGACACACGGGAGGGGCGAGGCACGCCGACCCTACGAGAGAGACGACGCGAGTGGAGGGAGGTACGTCGACCCTACGAGAGAGATGACGCGAGAGTGGAGAGGCACGTCGACCCTACGAGAGAGACGACGCGAGAGACGAGAGAGGCAAGCCGACCCTATGAGAGAGACGACACGAGTGGAGAGAGGCACGCCGACCCTACGAGAGAGACGATGTGAGAGATGAGAGAGGCACACCGACCCTACGAGAGAGACGACGCGAGTGGAGAGAGGTATGCCGACCCTACGAGAGAGACAGCGTGAGTGGAGGGAGGTACGCCGACCCTACGAGAGAGACGACGCGAGTGGAGGGAGGTGCATCGACCCTACGAGAGAGACGACGCGAGAGTGGAGAGAGGCACGCCGACCCTACGAGAGAGACGATGCGAGAGACGAGAGAGGCACGTCGACCCTACGAGAGAGACGACGCGAGTGGAGGGAGGTATGAGCTTCAAACAAACATAGCAAAGGATGGGCGATTGCTCTTTGGCCGCACAAGATTTATGCGGCTAGAGATAGACCGCATATAAGGGTTGTGCGGCCAGTAACAGGCCGCATGACCTGATAGTCTTTCAACACATGTGTGGCCAACAAAGGGCCACACAACAGGATGGGCGGACTATCGCTAGACCGCCCAACTCAATACATAGGGAACCCGATCGGGACTCTGTTGGAGAGTCCCAATCCGAGATGGTTCTATCCCAACTTGACCCAAATCCTATCTAAACCTGTTTAAGACTATCTCAACTCAATCCTAGTGGGTTTAGACCTCTATTTGGTTCATCCAGCTCCAAAGGTTTTGGATGGATTAATTGCAAAGGAGCGGGAGATCCGAGGATGAATGAGGGAGAGGTTGATTCTACATTGGTAGTGATAGGAGTAGACAGAGGGTCCAGTTTTAGTTGTAGTGGCCTTAAAAGAACCAAGGGGTGCTCTTGCCCCGACTGAGCATTCAAAGAGACATGGGACTCTTGCCAAGGTGATTGAGGGGGATTGATCAGGGTGAGAGGACCTTGGGTAGCAACTGAGGATGGGCAAGGAGGTGAAGTCAAGGTCCAAGGCCGAGTCTCCCAGGAGAACATGTTAATGTCTGCCCATGGCTCGTTGGCTTCTACTTCCAATTTTCCATACCACCTAGCAAAGCCTTCAATGCTCCACATTTGCATCCTTTTGATCACACGGGGTTCCATTCCAATCACGGTGTTCACTCGCTCATTCTACCTCGAGCTTGAAGGATCCTTGTTTGGTTGATGAGCGGGTAACGGGTTGGCACAATGTTGTGACCCTGATTAGGTTTCTGGAGGTTGGCAATGGCTAGCTTAACATCGGACCAATTAATCCTCCCCTCGTCATTCATGTCGTATACCCAGTCCCAGAATTGGAAGCAATTGAAGATGTCATGTCTGGGGGCTCGATGGTACAGACAATATTTAGATGTGTCAACATTGGGGTGGACCAATTCCTTTGAGGGGGAAGCTGGATGGCTTGAGAAGACATGAGGGCAAAGAATATGTCACCCAAAGTTTTGGGTAATGGAGGATAAAAAGCCCTTTTCAGCCTGGTGCGGTTGTAGTTCTGAGGTGGCGGGACATTGGCATCTGGCCTGGGATTGCCTTGACCCTGATTAGGACTAGATTGATTGGGATGTGGAGCCTAATGGTTGTTGGGCCTACATGGTGGGCCAACAGCATTGACTTGCTCGTTCACTATGACACCTGCGGTGGTGGGGATGGCTGGATCCTTCTGGCCTCTTGCATGAGACTCAAAAAAAGGAGGTAAAGTTGAATCTTTCATCTAGGCTTGGACAATTCGAGCTCGATTATATAGTTGAGGGAACATATGGAGCTCGCTAAGCATCAGGATGGCCCTGAGTTGAGGAGTGGCGTTGTTCACCAGCATGGTGACGGCCTGAGACTCAGGGATAGGGACCTCAGTCTTGGAAGTCGTAACTCTCCAACGGTTGGCAAAATGAATGAAGTCCTCGTCGGGCTTCATCTTCTCCATAATCAAATCAAATAAAGTGAGAGCAATTTAGGACATAAGGCCAAAATGTGCGAGGAATTGCTCAGAGACTATCAAAATTTAGGAGATCCACAGCTTGAAGCAAGGAGAACCAATGTAGGGCCATTCCCTCAAGGGATTTTTGGCAAATATGGACCAACAATACCCGATCGTATAGCCACTAGTGTGAGTCCATGAGGAAACCCGAGAGATAATGGTGGGGGTCGGTGGTACCATTGTACCACTTGTACTTGGGAACCTTGAAACCTAGTGGGAAGTAAGCATTAGGTAGCTTACAATATTATGCCAAGGAATGAGGGTGTGAAGTCGACATACTTTCAGACACCACTTGCCGAATGTAGCTTTGGATTTCCTGCTTGAACACGGGATCCACCCCCTTTGACGGGGTGACTGAGATAGGAGGAATTTGGGGTTGAGAAGTCCCTTGAGAAGCCATGAAATGGCTAGATTGAAGTGGAACCTCCTAGGCGGGTCAACTAGAAGACCCTTGGGAGGGAGTTTGGACTCGGGGAGGGGTAAAATGGGGGGAGACATGTGGAGCAATGGGGGATTTATCCCGTGAGGCCATCGTGGCTAGCTCCTCGGGAGCATAGCAGGATAGCACATTGATCAACTCTTGATCCTCGTGTGGTGACAAAGAGGGAGCCCTAGGGCTAATGTTATCATGTTCACTATAGGAGGACGCCGAATCGGCATCGATGACCTCATTTGGTGTAGCTTAGAACCTGCCTGTAAAGGCATTTGGGTGGCTGTCCTCTATTTCAAATAGAGGATTGCCCCTAATCTAGGACTCATATTGAGGAGCGAACTCCTCCTCATAGCCCGGATTGCTAAAGACCCTCTCCATGTCCCCCGAGCTTGCCCGATGTAAAAGGAGAAAAGAGGGATGAGATATATATTCCTTAAGCACATAAGGTATTCACAGCAGCGCCAAAACTGACATTTGTTCAACTTAGTATAAAGTTGGTGCTCCCGTAAGGTTTGTAAAGAAACTTTCAGATGTTCCTTGTGTTCCTCCTTTGTCTTTGAATAGATGAGAATGCCATCAATAAACACGACCACAAATTGGTCAAGGTATGGTCAGAACACATTGTTTCATTAGTTGCATGAATGCAGCTGGTGCATTAGTTAAACCGAATAGCATAACCATAAATTCATAATGTCCATATCTTCTTCGGAAAGTAGTCTTATGAATGTCTTCTTCCTTAATCCTCAGTTGATGATAACCTGACCTGAGGTCAATCTTGGAGAAGTACTCCGCGTCAGAAAGTTGGTCGAATAGTTCATTAATACGCAGCAGTGGGTATTTGTTTTTGATAGTGAGTTGGCTCAACTGCCGATAATCAATGCATAATCTAAGAGACAAATAGGACTAGCGCACCCTAAGGGGATGTGCTAGGTCGAATGAAACCTTTTTCTAGCAGCTCCTAAAGTTGCTTCTTCAATTCCTTCAATTCTGTGGGGGACATCCTGTAAGGAGCTATTGACACTGGTGTTGCTCTAGGTATGAGTTCAATGGTAAAGTTAACCTCTCTTTCGGGTGGTAAACCGGGTAGGTTAGAAGGAAAAACGTTTGAAAATTCCCTAACTATGGGGATTTCATTTATCTGGACTTCCTTGGACTCGGTAACTACTACGGAGGCAAGAAAAGCTTCACACCCTTGTGAAATGAGTTTACAAGCATGAAGAGATGAAATTTTGGCAGGATGTTTTCGATACTTGATACCAAGAAAGAAAAATTGTGGAAGACCATGTTTCCAGAAAGAGACGATCCTACTACGGTAATTTTTGTAGGCGTCGTGGTCTACAAGTCAATCGACCCCTAAGATAGCATCATACCCTTCCATATCAAGGCATACTAAATTGGCAGGAAGATTATGCCCCTCTATAGTAACTCCACTATTGGGAAAATAGGTTTTCAATTCCATTTCCACCCTAGAGGAGTGACTATGGTCAAATCCGATGGTAGGGGAACAGGTTAAGTAGGTGATATTTTTACAAAAGAATTAGAAATAAAGGAATGAGTAGCACCAGTATCAAACAACACAAAAGCAGGATGGGAATGGATATGAATGGTACCTTCAATAAGCTCCCCTTCCTTTGTTGTTTCACCATCTAACATGGCATTCAATCTAACCTGCATCTTCCATCCACCATTGTTCCTCGTGGATGGCTGTTCCTTCATCAAAGGACAGTCAGGCATACGGTTCTCCTGACTCCCACAACGGAGGCATGCGCCTAACCCCTTCCAACATTCTTCGACCGTATGACCAAATTTTTCACAAAATGATCAAGCCGCCATGACTTGCTTATCCACTTCTTCCTTGACATTTTTACTCTGACATTCATCCCTACCATTCCCATTCTGGGATCTCTTCCTGCTATCCTGAGAATTATAAGTATTGCTAAATTTTTCTTACTTCTTACCTCGCCGATCAGACTTTCGGCTTGGCTTCTCCACATTGCCTTTGAGCTTGTCGACCTTCTCTAAGGTCCGTTCACATAAGTGTGCCCGTTGGACCATCTCTGCATAGGTCTGAATATTCTGTGGGCCAAGTTGCTAGATGAAGATAGGCCGCAGGCCGTCCATAAAGTAATTTGCCTTTAAAAGATCTGTGCTCACTAGATGCTGAGCATAAGGTGCCAGGCGAGAGAACTGTAAGTCATATTCCGCCACCGTCATCATACATTGACGTAGTGATGCGAATTCGGCCGCCTTCCTCTCCTTGACATTCTCGGAGAAGTACTTGGCTCGAGAAAGAGCAACAAATCCATTCCATGTGTGTGGTGCATCTATAGGCGGTGCAGGAATAGACTTCCACTAGGTACGGGCAACTTTGTTTAGATGGAATGTGGTGAGATGAACCTTCTCTTTGTCAGTGCATTGCATGATCTCGAATATACGGTTCATTTTGTCTATCCAGTTTTCTACCTCATCCGGGTTAGAGGAACCCGAAAACCACGGAGGGTTTAAACTCTGAAAATTGCGGTGCAAGTCACCAGCGCCTGCCCTCACGCCGGCTTGAGCCATATTCTGTAAAGCTTGGGTGAGACCCGTAACAGTTTGTTGCATTCCACCCCAATCGACACGGTGAGCCATTATGAGTTATTTTGGAACAATGGATATGTACTCTTCTTTGGAAATTATGAATGGTTGAGATGCTATTTACATTTCATGTAATTGTGATTTCTCTCTCTCTTGCGAATGTATACATGTTTATATATTTGTGCTTCCGCGATACGTACAAAGTGATGCTTCAGGATCCGATGAAAGAAAAAAAATTATGCCCATAAATTGGGAATCGGATCCCGGGGCATTACAGAGTGGTATCAGAGCACGAGAGACAAACCATAGTTATGACCATTCCAATTATCCAAATAGTAGAAGAAGTGATAGGCTAGAGTGAAAAATGGTAGATTATAATTTGAACCCATTTAGAACAAACCCTCGCATTTAATAATTGTTGCCTTCTCAGAGCTATGCCGTCGAGAAGGCAAAGAGATCTTCCCCAGACTGATGAGAGTGGATCGGGGGTGGATGACCCCAACATGGTGAATGATGGGGCTATCAATGCTCCGGCAATCGGGGGCGGACAAGTGCCCAATGCGGGAATTAATTTGGAAGGATTTATGCAAAGTTTCCAAGGACTAATGCAGGCCATGTAGCAACAAATGTTACAACAGCCAGCGCCTGCACCGTGCCATGACTTACCTGTGCTTGATCAATTTCTGAGGTTGGCACCTCCTATTTTTAAGGGGGAGAGCCATGCAGAGGTCATTGAGTTGTGGCTCAGCGAATTGGAAAAGAAATTTCACACGATGCGATGTCCCGAGGAAGAGAAGGTGAATCTGGCAGCCTTTGTATTACAAGATCAAGCTTACTTGTGGTGGAAGGCCAAGATGAGGACCACCTTCATGGACTACCACGATGGTGACATATTATGGGAAGAGTTCCTAGCTATCTTCCAAGAAAAGTATTTCCTCGAACATGTGCGAGATGCTAAGAAGTAAGAATTGTTGACCCTCGAGCAAGGAAACATGTCGGTAGCTAACTATGAGGCCAAATTCTCCGCTCTCGGTCAATATGCTCCACACATATTTGATGACGCACGTCGAAAGGTGAAGAAATTCGTCAACGGTCTACGTAGCAGCATCCGACGCTATGTTGCAACCCAAGACCCTGACTCCTACACAACGGCATTGAGGCTTTCTCATCTAGTCGAGCGAGAAAATGCAAGGTAATAGCTGAAACCATAAAGATTTAAGGGACATATAAAGTTAAGTTCTAACGAATGTCCATGTATAGGTTCGTTGAGGAGCAGAAGACGTCGGGCAAAAGGCCTATGCAGACAGGAGGGAGGCGAGACAAGGAAAAGGTGGCACACCAGAGACCGGTATCGAGGGACAGACCGGGGGTTCCATTTTGTGTCCATTATGGGAGTAACCATCCGAGACAGGAATGCTGGAGGACAAAAGGCAAGTGCTATGAATGCGGCGAGGTAGGACACATTGCGAGGAACTGCCCTAAGAAGGCTCAGCAAAATCCAATACCCTAGCAGGAGAACATTCAGTATAGAGGGCGAGTCTATGCACTGATGCAAGAAGAGGCAGACAATACCCCTACCATGGTTAAAGGTACACTCCTTGTGGATAATGTTTATGCAAAGGTCTTGTTCGACCCGGGAGCTACACACACATTCATATCCACTAGTTTTGCTAAGTAATTGAAGAACAGACCCCAAGCAACATTCTTTGGGGAAATGATAGTTAGCACACCAATGGGGAAACAAGTCTACACCAAGCTTGTGATCCCTACTCTAGAAATCAACATCAATGGGAGGATATTGCTAAAGGAAGCATACATCCTAGATATGAACGACTTTGACCTCATTCTTGGAATGGATTGGTTGGACAAACACTGCACTCTCTTAGACTGCCATCGAAAGAGAGTGATCTTCCAGAAGTCAGGAAAGGAGACATTCTCCTTCCAATGCCCGAAAAGCAAGTCGGGGAGAATGATGGTATTAGCCATCAGAGCCTCCAAGCTGATTAGCAAGGGGTGTGATTATTTCCTAGCCAGTGTGGTAATTAAAGAAGCCACTGTCAAGATTTTGGAAGACTTGGACGTGGTCCGAGAATTTCCTAATGTATTTCCCGAAGATCTACCGGGACTGCCACCAGTTTGGGAGGCAGACTTCTCTATGGAGCTGGTGCCGGGCACTACACCTATCTCCATTCCACCATATAGGATGGCTCCAGCAGAGCTTGCCAAACTTAGAAAGCGGAAAGTGCAGAAGAAACGGCCAATTGCCCCTTGAATAGGGAATCCATCAGGCTCTTGGTGACTGTATGAGTTAGCATAATCTAAGTACAGAACCCCTCTTGGCCAGTGAACTGAACTGCGATCGAGTGAGAGGTAATAACAACATCAGTAATCGAACCTTCGACGAGCAAAGAGATTGCCACCGGCCTTGCTTTTGAAGAAATTGACACTAGTGCAAGGGAACTCTTCTTAGCAGTCATCTTTGGAAGGGCATGCTCATCCCCAAAATAGCCAGAGACCAAGACGCGAATAGGCATGCAGCAAATGAGATCTTGAACCTTGAAATGTAGAACTGGCGAAGCATCATCCTGACTCGGCCCATTGTCTCCATGGGGACTAGACCCAAGGGGCACCAAAGGCAGTGTGCACCTGCTTCGTGGGGTGGAAATAGGAGGCGAAGTGGTAGTAATAGGATAAGTAGTGGAGGTGAAGGCTTAGAAGATGTAGAGGCCTCAGGCGGTGGAAGGATAGCGGCGATGACTGGCTCAAGTGAAGGTGAAGGCGAAAGCGGAGCTTGCTCAGGCTCAGGTGGCAAGAAAGATGGAGGAGAGGGCAGAGACGGTAGAGGCAATGGAGATGCAGGTGATGGTGGTGATGTGGACAATGGGGGTAATGTTGGTGGTGGAGATGGTGGAGAGGATGAAGGTGAAGCTGAAGGCCGTGGGGCCCAACGTCGACATATTGACACAACACGTCGCGCGGTGTTGGGAGTGGAAGTAGTGGAAGTGACGGCAGAAGTGGAGGAAGGACTAGCCTAAGTAGAGGCTTGGGTTTGTGGAGGTGATGGAGACAGGGTAGGGGGTGGTGAAAGTAATGGGGTAGGTGGAGATGGAGATGGCAATGAGGTAGACAACGGAGCGGGTGTAGCGCCACATGAGAGATCACAGGGGTGCCCTTGGCCTTGTAGAGACGGAGATGGTTACCTAGGCGGCGCTTGTTGTTGCTGCTTACTACAAAGATGTAGAACCACTTTGTGAAAGGCGACCCAATCAATCCTTTGCTGATCTTCCAAGTTGTAAACAAACTCGGGGTAATCCTTCACCAAATGCCCCTACTGGCGGTAAAATTCACAGAACCGAAGCATATTCCCGACCACGGGTTGGCAAGACACAACTGAAAGGAGTGATAACACGTGAGTGGCCATTAAAGCCTTGAAGATATCTGTAAAAGACTTCGGCAACGGAGAACAAGGAGCCTACTTTAGGCAAGGTAGATGTCGAGGGGTATGAGAAGGTGGAGACGGCTGTGGAGGTTGTGTAGGCAATGGAGTGTGGCTAGTGGCGAAGGGATTTAGTGAAGGCATATGTGGAGCGGGATGAGGGGGTATATAGATGGCATCCACCTGCTCGGGATGTAGTGTTTCCTTGACTGGGGGTGGAGGCGGATGTGGGTATGAAGAGGCGGGAGGCTGACTCATGGAGGGTTGATATGCAGAGAGTTGACTCATGGAGGGTTGACTGATGGAAGGATATGTAGCGAAAGACTAACTCATGGTGGGCTGACTCATGGGAGCGTAGGGTTGGCTCGTGGAGGGTGAGGTGGAAGTCGATGGAAAAGTGTATGCGGGTGTGGAAAAGGGAGACTCAAGGTCAAGGGAACCTTGGATTTGTTGGCGAATGAAGCGGACTTGGCTGTATAATTGTTGCCAGGACGTGATGTCATTAAAGGCTAAGATGAACTGATACTCGGGTGTTGCATTAGAAATTAACATCTTGATTTGCTCCGGCTCCAGAATGTACCCCGGGACCTATGCGACAAGGTGACACCAGTGGTCGGCAAAGGTGCAGAAATCCACATCGGGCTTCATCATCTCATGGGCCAGATCCACAATAGAGAACTTGGGCCCAACTTGGTCCTGAAAATGTTGAATGAACTTGTCTTGGATGGCTTGAAAATTCACAACTTGCTCTTGCGGAAGAGAAAAGAACCAATCCCAAGCCAGGTCTTCCAAAGACAAACCAAATAGATAGGCCATCAAACATTGGTCATGTCGAAACTAGGCCAACTCATACAAAAACTCATTCAAGTGCACGTAGGGGTCACCGACTCCACCATAGCGACGATATGCAGGAATTTGGGAAGATGGAGGAAGCCAGAGATTTTGAAAAGTGAATGGAACACTTAAAGAGGATTTGGGCCCCATCTCCAGCCGCCCCAGTCCAACTCCACCCGCCCACCTCTGCCCCTTAGCGCCCCAAGAGACCTTCAGCCACGTACAACCTCTTCCCCAACTATCACTCCCTCAACCCCTTGCCCCCCTTCACCCATTTCCTCCTTCTCCATAGCCCTACCACTAGCAGTCCTGGTTCTGGTCGCAGGTAGCAGAGAACCTGAAGATTGCAGAGACTACTATGGCATCATCGAGAGGCTCCAGGAGGCACACCATATACCTTTGGAATCGTCTTCCTGTTAGCTTCGCAACGAGTCCGGCCCCGCCATCCTCTGAGCTTGGAGCTATCCGGAGGAGCCAATCTCGGCGACCTGCACAGTTCCTACCAGGCAGACAATTAGAGACGACTAACAGAGACTGCCACGGTTTGATTTCTGGGAATCTTGGAGCACCACTTGGCTGAGAGCTTCCTCTACAAGTCCTTTGTCGTCTCCAAGAAGCAGAGATAATTTTGGATCTCGGCAGTAAAAGTTTCAAATTTTCCCTCCCTGGTGCGCCAGGTCAGTGTTCCAGAGCCTTCACCGACCCACCTTCACTGTTCTACTCATCACAATCATCTCCGACATCTACCGATGACGCTGTTGGTCACAGATCGAATAAGACTTGACCACGGTCATAACGGCTCTGGTCTCACCTTCAACAGAGCTCGGGACTGCTTGTGACACCTTTGTCTTCTAGCAGTATCACCCTAGGAGCAACTAGAACCAGAGCAGTCCAGCCCTGCTCCAGACCCTACCCCGGCCAGCAGCATCAACTAAAAATTCCACAAAAATTCTGGCGTCTTCCTGGGTCAAGACAGAGAATTTTGGCACCAGTTTCAGCCTTTTTTGAGCTCAGCAGAGACCGTGGTGGCGCCGTCTTCAACTACTTGTCCGGCTATTCCAAAAACTAGCAGAACCGGCAGAGCTCAGCTCTTCGGTCCCTAGCTTCACTTCCCCTCCCCACCTGGCTGGCTTACAGCCCCTCCTTGTATGGAGGTAGTGTTTGGTCGTATACCTCTTAACCCCCTCCCTGAGAATCCCCCTCCTGTGCGAGGTGTAGTGCTGTAATCATTTGATTTCAGGTCAAGCATCATTGACGCACGTGCCGACGTGTGCCCACGCTTCCCGGCTTGCCTACGTCTCCGATCGGGATCAGTGTCTTCACACCGATCAGGTGAGCCTTGGGTCCCCCTCTTTGCTAGTTTGTACTTTACTGGTAGTATCGCTTTGCATGCCCGTCGGATGGTGAGGTGAGTGCCCGACCCCATAATCCCATCAAATTGAGCGACCACTGCGGAGTAAGTTGAGAGAGCGACCCTTCATCCCATGCCCTCGGCGTGCTGGACGCCTGCTAAATTGGGCATCCTAGGCCCTTAGGTGTCCATCCCTAGCTAGCCATATACCCGGAATAGTAAGGTCCCACCTCGGACCCTCTCCACCATCACCGGTTGGCCTACGGGCAATTGTGTGCGCCACGTAAGTGAGCTCGCCTGAGTGAGTCTGCCGTCGAGTTGCATGCTTGCGGGTCATAGGTCCAAGGAGCATTGGCCTAGTGGTTGCCACCGCCAAGGTGGTGTCACATTAAGTGGTATCAGAGTAAGTTCTCAACTTGTCTCTACAAGTTGGTCCTAGGGCATACATATGCAAATAGAGTCTCCCGATACATCGCTCTTGTCCACTAGCATGGCCGCCTCATACCGACCTTTCCCATCGACCCTCTCCATGAGTCCAAACCCCCAAGGGAAACATACCCCCTATGCACCTGACCTCCATGGCTGTGACGGCTACCTCATGGGAACCATGACCAATCCCTATGAGCAGCTTGATAGCAAAAAGGGCCGACTTATCCAATTGGGGGACAATAAGCCTGCCCCAAGGGTGGACGATAGAAGGACACCTCCCCCACCTCCCACCTTTGATGGAACTCATCATAATCACTATTTAGGTTGGGAGACTTTAATGAACCTTTACTTCACTTGGTATCCCATGTCTGAGGACGAAAGGGCTTGGGTTGCCAAAATGTGACTCACTAAACGGGCTCAAACTCATTGGTTGCAAATTGTCAGGTCAAGGATAATTAGAGGGGAAGCTCCCATCACCACATGGGGGGACATGAAGGATCAACTTAGGGCAAGATATGTTTCCCCCTCCAACCCGGATCGCCATAGCCCAAGGAGCACTTCAACTCCTCCATCCCCACCCGACCAACCCAAGACCCCAATCACCCAATCCCCACCGCTTCCCACTTCTCCTACCCCGGCCACTACATCTACACCCTACCTCCAAGTCCTCACCACAACCATAGCTCCACAAGCCCAAGTGGACTCCGTGTCCACCCCTCCACCTAGGCCCATGACGGCCACCATCCCCCAACCCAAAATCTCTCACCAAACCTATACCCCACAAGCCCCATTACCTCCCACCACTACTCCCCCATCGTCCCCTAAAAGGGACACACCTCCCAAAACCAATCAACACAAGCCTCCTCACCCAACCCACCTTCCACTTCCAACCCCAATCCTACCCCAATATAGGCCTCCACTACTTCCACTCCCAACCGCAACCCAAGTCTGACCTTACTCACCACCCCGGGTGCATCATGCACCGGCTATCGCCAACCCACCCACCATAGCCCATCCTACCCCATTGGCCTTAGAAGTAGTTGCCCACGCACCCAACCAAGTGGGAATGGATGCCAATCCGGACCCCCTTCCCACCTTAGAGGAAGCCATGATCCATACACCCGACCCCTTGGAAAAAGAGGCTGACCCAGAGCCCCTACCCACCCTTGAGGAGACCAAAGTTCACACCAACAAGGACGAAGAGCCACAAAACTTCCCCACCCCATTTAGCCCAGCTCCTCAAGAGCCACACACCTTTCCACATGGCACCCTCACCATTGATGAGCCCATACTCCAATGGCTCAAGTGAGGACCCACCCTTTCTAGCTCACCACCCCACCACTCATCCCTTCACTACCGGTCCCAAATTGTGCCCATTCGGCCTCCCCATGTCATTTTTCAAACCTCCTACCCCGTGGAAGACTTGGGAGACCTAGTGGATTGCCTACACTGGCAAGTCCACTTGACCGGCCTACTAGCCTTGGGACAATCGGAGCTTAGCGCCATTAACTTTGCCCACCCCACCATCAACTCCATCACCTCCATTTGCACGAGTGGACATTGCACTTGTAAGATCCTCCTATTTCTCCCCTTGGAGGAAGAACCCATCCCGGTTTACTCCCTTCCCATTGAGATCCCAAGTGCTTTGATCGGCCAACCCACTAGAGATCTTGGCCCAATTATTTTGAAGAAGGATGACTCACCACCTTTTGAGGACCTTGATGACATAGAATACCTCTCTCTAGGTGACCCATACCATGACCCATTCAACCCCTTCCTATGGGAGCCTAGTAACCCATGTCACCCACCCGCCTTACTCACCCTACCCCCATCCACCATGTTGGACCAAGTCCATCTCTTCCTAGGTACGGGTCATACCATGGGAGCCATGACCTTAGGTAACATCCACCTAGGGATTGAAGAAGTGCCCCACTCCATGATGACCACCTTCTTAGACCCCTTTGACCCTCACGAGTGGCAACTCAAGGGCCATCCCACCACCCCACACTTAGGAGTTATCCTCTGGGTAGGAATGCATGCATCATGGCCTATCACACCATTCGGAACGGGTCACAAGTCCAGTCATCTCATAAATGTCACACACACTTTAGGTCCAAAGCATGACTGGTCCTTATTTGGGTGTAAAGGCCCTCTCCATTCATCATTGGTCTTATGCATAATAGCGGTATTCACGAATGTCTGGGTCCCTCGACATTTGCTACACCCATGCATGATAGATTCAATTATGGATGCCCCGGTCCTCCCAATTCCATCAAAGTCTTGTTGGTGTCAAAGCAAAATTGGCCTACATATGGTTGTCCTGGCCCACCATTGCACACCATACTTTTCACACCTACACCGCATCATAGTACATGGCATTCGCATTCATGCAAGCAACTAGCAACGAGCGGCGAGGTTCATGATAAGCAGGCAAAAGCTCGCGAGTGCCACTTGGAATTCCAACTAGGCAACTTGGTGATGGAGACATTGAAGTGGCTCTACACTAGGGTCATCTCTGACTTGAGGGCACGAGTACTTGGACCTTGCCAAGTTCTGAGTGACTTTGACAACCTGGCTTACAGGTTGGACTTTTCGATTGGTTTTGGGATTCATCCAACTTCCCGCGTGGCGGATCTGACACCCTATACAGGCACTGCGGTGGAACCTAGTGAGTGCCTCGAGCCCCTACCTTCCTTTGAGAGAGACACCCTCGGAGAGCCTCCACAAATCAGCCTGAGAGTCTGACGTGTGCACACGGAGGTAATAGTAGGCAAGCAGAGTACCATCGCTAGCAAGAGGGTGTACCCGAGCCACCTTGAGAGGCTGAAGAGCTGTTCCCTGGCTAAGGACGCGGGATCGAGTTTGGAGGTCGTGGCCCGCCCGGAGCTGCCTTGGAGGACCACTTCCCTAGTGGGCCCATACTCGACGGAGTAGAGTACTCCGCACCCCGGGGGTATGATGGGGACATCACCGCCCATCCCATATTTTTCGAGGATCCCGTTGTTTGCCAGCAGTGCTCCATGATGTTCGTCACATTTTTCTAAGTCATGGCATGTAATTATCGTATTTTCGTTGAATCATAGTTATGTAATTTCTCTTTTATTTGAGTCAACTACCTAGGTTAAGGAGTCATTTATATATGTCATGTGTTAGTTGGGCCCAACTAGTGGGCTAGGGACAGGGGCACCCCACCCTTGGACTTGTTGGTCATTTGCTTATTCCAGTCCTACAATTCGCTTCCAGCCCCGAGCCCCAGCCAAGCCGACTTCCTGTGTGGATCTCCACCCTGCGGTGTTCGGCTCCCCAGCACTCTGCTCGGGCCGTCAATCCTGAGCTCCCACCGAGCCAGCTCCCCACATGGGCCTCCTAGCCCGGGGGCATGGCTCCCCAGCACCCCGTTCGGGCCTCCTGACCTGAACCGCAGAAGCGCGACCGCCTCGCCCGGGTCTCTAACCCCTGGCACGAGGCGTCCTAGCATCCAGACCGGATGTACAACTCCAGGGTTTCCCGCGAATGACGTCTGTTACGAGTGGTCCGCGTCAGGCTTCAGATCTCTCGGCACTACCTCGGGGGCATTCCTCCCGCAATCTGACAATGCCGATCCCCAGCACGGGTCTGCCTTTGTGGGACGCAGTGACCTCATTACGGACTGAGCGCCCTTTGTCGCACCTTCCGGTCTTGCCAGCTCCCAGTTCAAGGTCAAGGCCTCGGGTCACCGGCATCCCAATACCCCCTGCAGTGACAACTTTGGGCACAGACACATCTCGACGAGTGTCCGCAACACTACTGTCGGCTCAGGTGAAAGCCTACACTCGAGCCACCCAGCCACCGGCCGTTACTACAGGCTTCGCGTCTCGGGGGCCTACCTCGGTATTCCCGATGAATGGCCCTTTGTCACCAACACCCGCAGGCTGGGTTTTCTTTGCCTACCACCTTGGAGCGGAGTCATCTTCTGCTCCCCAGAAGAAGCACCGTCATAGCCGTAAAGGCAAGCGACCCATTGCTACCACCAGTAACTCTGACAAGACCATTCTTGCCAGAGACTTATGAATTTGCCTAGATGGGGGCGAACCCATTATTCCTCCGGAATGGATCGTCCCTACGGTCCCCATCACCAACTACTTTAGCCTCTTGCGTCGAATGTGGGAAGACAAGGCGGAACTTAAGCGGGCAGATGCTTCGGCAACGGCCCAAAAGTACCAGTGCCGATTTGGCACTCAAGCTCCCAAGTCCCATCGGAGGAAGAAGGACGAGGGAGACCAACAGTCAGACTTGAGAAGGATCTGGGTCACCCCGGAGGAAGCTCAAGCTGTCTGGAAAGCACGCCTCAGCAACCCCTTTCGGGCACTAAGGCATCGCGCCAAGCAAGGTGCGACTGACCCTGTATCCGCGCCATCTGGCGGCGCCCAACCCTTCATCGCCTCTGGCACAGATAGGCGGAAACAGAGACGAGCTCGCTCCGGGCCCCACAAACATCTAGCCCCAAGCTCTCCTCAGGCAGACGCCATGGTAGAGACTCCTCTACAACGCACCTTGGTCTTTGATAGGCTGGGGACACCTAGCCGCCCCAAGAGGCACTCCCAGAAAAGGAGGACGGTTCGGCTCCTTAATGACGCAGCCAGAGTGTTTGCGTGTTATACCACCGGACACCAACCTGAGATTCATACCGACGATCTGAACCTACTTATATCTCACCTCAGGAGGCCTCATCATCCGCCTCTACCGCCGGCTCCAGTCGGCCACTTTGGCACTTCTGTCGGACCTCAGGCGTCCACACAAGCAGAAGAAGTTCCCACCGAGGAGCGTGCTGCCCCTGTCAATGTGGAGCCGATCAACAATGATCCTCCCGACGGTGAAGTCCAAGAGGTGACTCTTGAGACTCTTATGATGGAGAACCAGCACTTGAAGGCCCTCCTGAAAGATTTGCTTCAGGAATGGGATCTTCATCCTCAGCCGCCCACTGGGCCTTCAATGGACGCTCCAGCCCCGCCAGGTGGGCAAAATGGTGCTAACGCCTCAACAACAGCTGCCCGAACTCCTACAATTATTGGGTTTGGCACGCCCTTGACCGAGGTTCAACCACGGCCATCCAACACGCTGGTGCCAGAGAACCTCATGGCACAACGCCAGATGATCGAGCGGATCGTTGAGACCAAGCTCGCCCAGTTTAGAGAAGGGGTCACGACTGTAGATCTCTACAGTGTCCCCTATCCACTACATCACCAACTCAAGAAGCTTCCCCCAGAGTACGCCAAACCGCCGAAGCTACAAAAATTTGACAGACAGGGGTCTCCGCACGAGCATCTGGCCTACTACGTTACGGCCATGGGCGAGCTTGCGTTGGACGAGTCTTATCTCCTTCGCTACTTCGCCACCTCACTTACGGGAACGGCCTTCAGATAAACAAAAGGTGGTTTGACCAAAGGAGCCCGTAGAACTTTAATTTTTGTTAGTAGAGAGGACGTCCTTTTTCCAAAAATGTTCTTCCTTCAGACACAATCCTAATGACCTGAGGTTGACCTTCTGAGAAGGAAGTGTCGACCTGTCTTAATGACCTACTCACACCTTGTAGCTAATGTCGGAGCAGAGTGAAATGAGGAAAGGGCAGCCCTGTTGTGAGGTCGGGGCAACTCTGCTGTGACGTCGGAGGAGCCTTGAGGAGAAGCAAGTGAACTGCTTGCTTTGAGGGTCTAAAGTCAGCACTCTAAGAGACTGA
Organism: Amorphophallus titanum; assembly: GCA_024336825.1. Lineage (NCBI taxonomy): Eukaryota > Viridiplantae > Streptophyta > Magnoliopsida > Alismatales > Araceae > Amorphophallus > Amorphophallus titanum. The sequence goes on along the minus strand of JANBPO010001371.1, from coordinate 193,115 downwards.
GGTCATGACGCTCTACTATAACAGCTTCTGTGAGGACTTGAGGTCGACCTCCTAAGGATTTGAGGTCGACACTACTTTATTGATTTTAACACATGGGCCGCTTGTAGAAGCAGTGAGATTGACACTGCTCATGGTGATGTCGACCTCCTTTATACATTTGATACCTAGTCATTCAAAAGATGTTTCATGAGTTTCTAAATTAATTGACCAATAACTTATAGTGAGGCATCATCTAAACAACATTTATTCAACAGGTTAACCTTGACATGACGTCGGGTCGACATTTGCATCCACACATTTTGCCCTTGTCTCTGACCTTTTGTTGGAGCAAGGGTTGACATCGATATTTAGCCCTAGGTCTGGGCCTCTCACACATCTACATTCCAGACTACCCTCATCCCAAACCTTCTATCGGGGTAGGGCTCATGAACTTCGATGTTCTGTCAAGTCAACACCTATTATATGTTCTTTCCTTAGCTTTGGCCTCACGCATTTGCTAAGTTTCTTGACTTCGACATGATGTCGAGTCAACACTTATCCGATACTCCACACTTGTCTTAGGACTCACGCCTCTACCATGTTCTTTGGCTTCGACATGACGTCGAGCCAACACCTATTATATATTCTTCCCTTGGCTTAGGTCTCACACCTCTGTCAAGTTCGTTGGTTTCGACATGACGTCGAGTCAACACTTATTCTATATTCTACCCTTGGCTCAGGCCCCATGTGTCTGTCAAGTTCGTTGGCTTTGACATGACGTCGGGTCAACACCCATATCCTATCTTCTTCCCTAGGCTCAGGGCTCACGTCTTGGACAAGTTCATTGGCTTTTACTTGACGTTAGGTCAACATCCATATTCCATACTTCCCTTGGCTTAGGACTCATGCCTCAGCCAAGTTCGTTACCTTCGACATGACATCGGGTCAAAACCCATATCTTATATTCTTTCCTTGGTTTAGGCCTCACGTCTCAGCCAAGTTCGTTGGCTCCGACATGACGTTGGGTCAGCATCTATATCTTACATTCCTCCCTTGGCCTGGGCCTCACGTCTTTGCCAAGTTGGTTGACTTTGGCAGTCTATCAAGTCGACAACTATATTCTACCCTCGCCCAGACCTTGTGTCTCCTCCAGGTTGGTTGGCTTCGACATGATGTCAGGTCGACAACAGTGCTTTATTTTTGCCCTTGTCCAGGACATACCGTCTAAGCAGGTTTCTTGACCCTGACATTCTATAGGGTTGACGTCCATATTCCACCTTTGATTCGGACCTTCCGTCCGACCACAGAACAAAAGGACCCTTTTCACCTTTGGCTCAGACTTTCTGTCTGGCTAGAGAACAAAGAGACCCTTTTACCTTTGGCTCATGACCTTTCGTCCGAATAGAGAACAAAAAGACCCCTTTTTTACCTTTGGCTCATGACCTTTCATCTAGCTAGAGAATAAAAAGACCCATTTACCTTCATTTCTGATCCCACCTTTGGCCAGAGAACAAAAAGACCCTTCTTACCGATTGGGTTGACCCTTCCACCCAATTTGAGAACAAAAAGACTCCTTCTATCATCAGCATCATGACCTTTAGTCTAGATTGGAGCCTAAACAAAAAATAAGACTCCTTCCACCATCGGCATCATGACCTTCCATCTAGGCTGATGCATAAACCAACTTCCGGCATCATGACCTTTCATCTAGGCCGATGGATAAACTAACTGCCAGCATCATGACTCCTTCGTCTAGGCTGGCACATAAACCCATTGTTGGCATCATGACCTTCCTTCTAGGCCGATGCATAAACTCACTGTCGGCATCATGACCTTCTATCTAGACCGATGCATAAACTCATTGTCAGCATCTTGACCTGTCCTCATTCTTATGGTATTGCCCGACCCATGGGCAATGTCTAATCTCATGATCCCTCACTTCAGTCGCGAGCCACTATTCCCACAAGACTGTCTCTTCCTGATGACGAGAAGGTCTCTCAGATCTTGCATGCTATAGATCATCTCACCCCTCAACAAATTTAAGCCCTTAAGGTCGTTGTTGAGGGTGCATCTCATTCTTCTCATCCATCTTCTACTCCCATTCGGGTGGCCCATCACCCACCTCCATCCCCTGTTCATGTTTCTATTCCTTTTCGGGTGACCCATCACCCGCCTCCTTCTATTCCTCCTCGTTCACGGCCCCAAGGCCAATCTATTCATTGCAACCCAGCCCGTCCAGGTCCTTTTGTGGGTCAGCCCATTAACCCCCCTCCACAGCCTTCTTATGCGGCCCCTCCATCATGTCAACCCTCTACTTCTCAAGTTATACCCCTCCAATAGGTTCTCACTGATAAAGTCGCTTCATTTGAGGAACAATTAAAGAGGGTTGCGAGCCCACGGCCCGCTCCTCCTTCTCCGTCTCCAATCAATCCCCTTCACACCATTCTGAATGACATTACGAAGATGGAGAAAGATTGGAAGGATAGGAGGGACGACTACGACATCGGCAGTTCACGCGAGCAAGAGCCGACAGATTTTAGCAATCAAGCGGATGCCATCCATCCTCCACCCGTTCACCCTGTTCATTCATATGGCCCTCCGCCTCTGCTTACGCATACATACTTACACTCACGAAATCCTTCGCAACACCATTACATTTCACCACCCATTGTTATGCCTCCATTATGGCGTCCACTTGAACCCGACAATGAAGAGCCGACATGCGAAGAATTGAGGACGACACATGACGATGAAGCTCCAAAGGCATCCATTCCGAGTTTCCTTCGCTTTCCACTCCCTCCATTAACAGATGAACCTCCTGCTCAGGACGAAGCCACTGTCCTTAATCCAACCCCCACTTTTGAGACTTATTGGTGTTACGACGACGGGTCGATACTCCAATCACCCGCGCCAGCACATCAGGAGTCTTCTCCAACCCCTAACACCACTCACCCCATTCGGCGTTTCCTACGCACTAAACCTCCACCATCTATGTCATTAGCCACCACAACATCAGCTTATGCCAAACCTCCCACTACACCTCCACCAGCTATGCCATCAGCATTCGCAACATCGGCCTCCACCAAGCCCACTACCAAACATTCTCCAATTAACCTTCCATTGCCGTCACCTCGGCCCTACGCTATCCCTATAACCTCAAACCTAACTTTGCCTATCCCTCCATCTAACTGTTCACCTTTACCCAAACCCGTGGCAGATCTTGAGTAGGGTCCATCTTTTTTTACACTCGAGCCAATCCCACCCACTTCCGACCAAATGGAGACGCTCGATGTGTTTGAACCCCCACTTCCACTTGCCCTTTCTCCAACACCTTCCATTACACCACCACCCATGGAGCCTTCCGCCTCCACTTCACCTCCCTTTACCACTCGGGATGGGTTTATTTCTTCAAGCACATGTGCCGAAGATAATCAAGAGTCAGGCAATAAGGATTTGGCAATGACTATGCTATTCAAGATGCAAGAGTTTATTTGTCAGATGTCGATCTAGATTTTTGTGCCAAACATGGTTGAAGAGGCCAAGTCTCCGCTGCTGCTCACCAGAAGAGAAAGTCAAGCTTTGATACCTTATAAGTCTATGCCCAAGGGCCGGGCCGGGCACCACTTGTTCCAACCCTCCAATGTCAAATCCATTCTTCTGTACAAGGGGCGAATGCCCGTGTTGTTCAATGCTTTTCATACGCCACAATCCCTGGGCAAGATGATGCTTCCCATTCTAACTTTCCAACTACCTCAGGTTATTGCCCTTCCTCTTCCAAGAGAGTTGTCATTTACTATTGAAGCTTCATCATGGGCTTTGATTTTATCTATTGGGCCGATTCATTGTACACTCCCATTGTTATGGAGGGGTGGGCACACTCTTTCCAAGGGGCTTTCCTCTATCCTATCCATCCTCCACCCAACTTCACCCATACTTCTATCTATCACCAATATCTCTTCATGGGCCACGCCATGGGTGAGGAGGAGGATCTCATCCTCTCACCCATCGTACTCTTTACATTTCAAGCATTCATCGCATCCATTGCATTGCATTCGCGTGAGTTGGCCACCGATTTCGGCCCGTTTAAGTTGCGAATTGTGCTTGCAAGTTAGGTCCAAGGCTGTGTCACATCAGCGCTGCTTCATTTGCCAGGTCCAAGTTCTCTGATGACTTCTACTCAGTCAGCTCGGGTGAGAAGTTGACAACTCGGAGGGAAGGGTTGCCGATCTCCAGAGGGATCATGGCCTCTGTGCCATACACCAGTTGGAAAGGAGTTTCACTGGTAGCAGCCGTGGGAGTAGGTCGGTATGACCATAGTACGCTAGGCAATTCCTCGAGCCAATTACCCTTAGCCTACCCGCGCCTTGTCTTGATGCCTTTGAGGATAGTTTTGTTGTCATTTTCAACCAGCCCGTTAGCTTGGGGGTGGGCTACCATAGTGATGTGATTGCGAATGTGTAGGTCAGTGCACTTATCCTTAAAATAAGCGGAATCGAATTGCTGACCGTTATCGCTCACTATCACTCGGGGGATGCCAAAATGACAAATGATCGACCTCCAAACGACTGCCTTGGTAATTTTGGTTGTGGCCTCAGTCTCGATCCACTTGGAGAAATAGTCGATGGCGACGATGATGAAGTTCTTTTGAGCCTGTGCCACTGGAAAGAGGCCCAAGATGTCGATTCCCCACTGAGCGAAGGGATAAGGTTTGGTTAGGGTCACGAGTTCCAAGGTCAACTAGTGGACTAAGTGTTCGAATCGTTGGCATCGATCGCATCTTAGAACGTAAGTCGAGCAGTCGTGCTGGAGGGTTGGCCAACAGTAGCCTTGTCGCAGCAGGATCCTTGCAATAGATCTCCCCCCTGGTGCGTGCCATAGATGCCTTCGTGGACTTCTTCAATCACTCAGTAAGCTTCTGGAGCACTGAGACATTTGAGGAGAGGACCGGCAAAGGTTCTTCGGTATAGGGTCTCGTCTAGGAGGATGAAACGCCGAGCTTGATACTTCAATCTTCGAGCTTCCCGAGGGTCAGGGGGCTCTTGAGAATCCCAGAGGTAGGATACATATGGGGCCCGCCAGTCACCAGGAGATACTTGTACAATGGCCACGAGCTCGATTTCCACGCTTGGTCATTCTAATTCCTCAAGGAGGACCAACCAGGTGCCCTCTGGGCTGATGGAGGAGGCCAAGCGAGAGAGGGCATCTGCTCGGGAATTTTCTTCTCAAGCTATCTGGACTACCTGAAAACTCTCGAACAGTCAGGCTATCTCCTTCACTAGCTGGAGATACTTGATCATTTGCACTTCCCAAGCTTCGTAGTCCCTGTTGACCTGACTGGTGACCAATTGGGAGTCGGTATAAATTCTGACCTATTCGGCCCCCAGGCGCCACGCCATCCTAGCTCCAGAGATGAGAGCCTCATTACTCAGAGACATTGTTGGATGCCGAGAAACTAAATTTTAGAGTGTATTGTAGTTCTGCTCCTTCAGGGGATCGGAGGAGGATGCCAACTCTGCAGCTGGCCGAGTTGGAGGATCTGTCAACGAAGAGGTCCCAAGGGGGGCCTATCGTTGGCAGAGATACTTCTTCAGTCGGGGTAGTGCTCTCTGCGATGAAGTCTATGAGGGCCTGTCCCTTGATGACTATGCAGGGTTGGTAAGAGATGCCATAGGCCCCGGGGAGTATGGCCCATTTGACGAGGTGACCTGAAGCTTCGGGATGGGCCAGAATCTTCTATAGGGGTTAGCTAGTCAGCACCACGATGGAGTGTCCTTGGAAGTAGGGCTGGAGGCGCTTGGCCGAGGTTACCAACGCTAGAATGAGTTTCTCAGTTGCGGGATACCTTCTTTCGGTCTCGAGGAGCACCCTACTGATGTAATATACCGGCTTCTGCACACCTCTGTCGTGTCAGACTAAGATCGAGCTTACTATGGAAGGAGTCGTCGAGAGGTAGAGGTATAGTGCTTCTCCAGAAATTGGCTTTGACAGCACTGGTGGTGAAGCCAAAAATTCTTTTATCTCGGTGAACGCCTTCTGGCACTCACTATCCCATGCAAAGGTGGTAGATGCCAACTTCGGCCCCCTTAGCAGTTTGAAGAAGGGCAGGCATCGTTCTGTCGCCCAGGATAGAAAGTGGTTGAGTGCAGCAATTCTCCCAATCAGGCGCTGGACGTATTTGACACAAGCGGGTGGTCGCATGTCCAGGATGGCATGGACCTTGTTGAGGTTGGCTTGTTTTGTCACTTGGCACTAGTAGCATGAGATTCGGCATCTCCACTCGGCAATCGGGCATGAAGCATAACTCCCTTACCAGAAGAACAGGATGAAACTGAGGGAGAGTAATGCGCAGCGTTGACGTGGTTGGCGTGCTGATAAATTGAGAGAAATTGCATAACAAGTGCAGAATATCCTTAGAAAATCTTGAAAATATGGCCAATTTCCCCTTGAATATAGAACTCATAATCTGCTTCGCAGCCGTAAGAGTTAGCACAATATAGGTAGAGAACCCCTCTCGGCCAGTGAACTGAACTGCACAGAGCGAGAGGAAACTATAGCATCAATTGTGAAACCCCCGACGAGCAAAGAGAATGCCACTGGTCTCGCTTGAGAAGAAACTGGCATTAAGGCAAGGGGACTCTTCTTAGCAACTGCTCCTTCAAACATAGGCTCATTGCCCCCAAAGTAGCCAGAAACCAGGACATGAATTGGCATGCAATTGATAGAATCTTGAACCTTGAAGTGTATAATCAGCACTGAACTATCCTGACTCGGCTCATCGTCTCCCGGGGGACCAGACCCAAGGGGCACCATAGGCAGCGCACACCCGCTCCGTGGGGTGGAAGTAGATGGAGAATGGGGTGGAGAAGGCTTGGAAGGCATGAAAATTTTAATGGGGATGGTGTGTTTAGGTGGAGGCAAAGGCAATGCGGGTGGAGGCAAAGGCAAAGGTGGAGCTTGCTCAGGCTCAGGCAATTAGGAACGTGGAGGTGTAGGTGAGGTTATAGCCTGCTCAGGCTTGGGCAATGATGGAGAAGGGGATGGCAAAGGTGGTGGAGATGGTAGAGGTGATGGAGGCACTGGTGGTGGAGATGGAGACGGCGGGGATGAAAAGGGAGGTAGAGAGGATGGTGATGCAGGCAATGAGGGTAATGTTGGTGGTGGAGATGGCAGAGAGGGTGAAGAGGAAGCTGAAGGCCTTGGGGCCCAATGTCGACGTATTGACATGACACGTCGAGCGACGTTGGGAGTAGAAGTAGTGGAAGTAGTGATGGAAGTGGAGGAAGCACTAGCCTGAGCAGAGGCTTGGGTTTGTGGAGATGATGGAGACAAGGTAGGAGGTGGTGAAGATAGTGAGGTAGGTGGAGATGGAGATGGCAATGAGGTAGACAACGGAGTGGGTGTAGCGCTAGATGAGAGATCACAGGGGTGCCCCTGGCCTTGCAGAGATGGGGACGACTGCCTGGGCAGCGCTTCTTGTTGCTGCTTGCTACGAAGATCTAAAATAACTTTATGCATGGCGGCCCGATCGATCCTCTTTTGATCTTCCAAGCCATAAATAAACTCTCAGAATTTGGGACAATCTTCGACCAAATGCCCCTGCTGGCGATGGAAATCACAGAACTGAAGCATATTCCCGGTCGCGGGTTGGCAAGGCACAACCGGAGAGAGTGGCAATGCATGAGTGGCCATCAAAGTCCTAAAAATATCTGAAAAACACTCCGGCAACGGAGGGTGAGAAATCTGCTTCGGGCAAGGTGAATGTCGAGGGATATGTAATGGAGATGGTTGTGGAGAGGGAAGCGGGGGTTGTGTAGGCAATGGTTCGTGGCTAGTGGAAGGACTCGGTGGAGGCATATGTGGAGCGGGAAGGGAGGTAGGAGGTGTGTAGACAGCATCCACCTGCTCGGGTTGTGATGTTCCCTTGACCAGAGGGGAAGACACAGGCGAAGACACATATGGGTATGTGGAGGCGGAAGGCTGACTCATGGAAGGTTGATATGTGGAGGGTGAGGTGTAAGTGGAAGGTTGATATGAGGTGGAGTGCGAGTGAGTGGAAGGCTGACTTGTGGAGGGTTGATTCATGGAAGGTTAATATGTGGAGGCCGAGGTGTAAGTGGATGTAGGGGGTGGAAGGGACTCGGTGTCAAGGGAACCTTGGATTTACTGGTGAATGAAGCGGGCTCGACTATAGAGTTGTTGCCAGGAGGTAATGTCATTAAGGGCTAAGATGAATCGATACTCGGGCGTTGCGTTGGATATAAGCATCTTAATTAGTTCCTACTCCAGAATGTGCCCCGGGACTTGCGTGGCCAAGCGACGCCAGTGGTCGGCAAAGGTGCAGAAATCTTCGTTGGGCTCCATCTTCTCTTGGGCCAGATCCACCATAGAATACCTGGGCCCAACCTGGTCCCCCACGGGCTTGGCCTATGTATGTCCTTCTCAGGCTGCCAACCCTATTTGCCTATTGGCTTGTGGATTTGATTCATATGTCCCACTAGGGCTGTCAAATCCCATCATTTCATCCTTTTAGGTCTGGCCTATGTATGCCCCTTTCGAGTTACCAACCCATCTCGCCTATCGGCTTCCAGGTTTAACCTACATGTTCTTTTCAGACTGTTAAACCTACTCACTTGCTGTCCCAACTGGGCTTGGCCTACGCACGCCTTTCTCGAGTTGCCAGCACGTTCAACCTATTAGCTTTTGGATTTGACTAAGCGCGTCCCACTAGGGCTGTCAAGTCTACCCGCTTGTCCCACCGGTGCGGCACACATGTCCCTCCGGGAGTGCCAAACCCACTCCGCCTTTTGACATTATAGGTACTCTAAAAATAAAAAACGGGGTTGAAAATATTAAGGCCCCAACGGACTTGGTTGTTTCCATTAGGGGAGCAATCAAGGGCAAAAAACTTTTAACCCGGCTAAGGTGAAAACTTGAAAGTGCGCCTTAGGCAAAAATGGGTACCCCTCAGTGTGAAAACCTGCAAGGGCGCACTGGAAAAAGCTAAAGGGGGCCAGTCCTGACGAAAACTCGAAAGGGCGGTAGGGCTGGTAAAGTGGAAAAAAAAAAGAAAAAAAAAGGAGCATACACGCAAGAGGATGGAAACAAATACTACTAGGCTATGTCCTTTATTCATCAATATCATCAAAGAAGGGAGTCCGAGACAAGCCCTCGAGATAACCAATGCAAACATGGGCAAAATATAAAAGCCCTACATACAAGTACAAAAGGGCGCCAAGACCTATCAAGCACCAAGCTCGCTCTGCCTCAAGTTGGCAAGGCAAGTCTCACTCTGAAGAGTCTCCTCTCGAAGCTCCTCAAGCCTACGGCGGAAAGTCTTTATCTCGGCCTGTGTATTGCGGCGCTCCACTTTAGCCTCCTGAAGCTCCCTCTGTAGCTCCTCTACCTGAAGGGAGGCCCTCCAGTTGCACTCCTCAGTGCCCTTGATCTGGAGGCCAACCTCAACCTGGGCTGCTTGGAGTCCGCTGAGCCGCTCCTCCTCCTGTTGAACCATCAGCTGGGCCCTCCATCTCTGCTCTTGCGCGATATGAAGGTAGGCGAACTAGCTCCACAAAGCTGTCAGCCTCACCATCCATGCATCTCTGGGGAGACCTAACATGTGATAGCCTCGGGTGAAGCCTTCCAGGCTACTTAAAGCCTCCGCAATCGGCAAGGGGTCGACCCTGATCAGCTGCTCAAGACCCTGGAGAAGTCGGCCAGCCGTATCAGCATCTGCCAGCACCACGCCAGGTTGAGGAGTGTCAGGCCACTCAACCCCAAGAGCAGGAAAGTCCGCGAGTACCTCTGGAGCCTCTCTCAAGGGAGTTGCAATCAAAGAAGAGTGGAATAAGTGCTTGTTCGCAATCAAGAGGATAGGCACGAAAGCCATGGAAGGCATGACGTGGTGATGTACTTGAAGTTGCTTCGTGTGCGAGAATCGCTGCGGAAGTATGTTCATCCCCAATGGCCGGGGAGGGAGTGCTCATAGGGGCTAATGTCGGTCCACCAGGTGGTGCATCTGTAGTCCGGCTCCCTGCAATTCAAGTAACAACACATAATTGTCCGTCTATGAAGTGGCATACAACTAATGTTGAGCTCCAAAGAGCAACTGTGTACCTGTCTCAACAACATCCCCTTCTTTGGCTATGCTAGGAGGGGTGGACTCCGTATTGGGGACCCATTTGGGGCAAGGTTGCTCACCCACAGTGATCGGCCTTGCCTCGCCTGCAAGCTCCTCTGTCACAGGGACCTCAGTCGTCGGCTCTAAGGAAGGAGAATCTGCAAGACAGATATGAGGAAATGGTTAATGCCATAAACAAAATGCAGACACAAGCTGAGTTATTCATTGGTAGATCTAAGGGATGCCTATAAGCTGGAGGTCCGTTGGTGGGGCGTTATGCCTGGGACTGTGTTGGCCCTCTAGCGAGCCCTGAGGAGCTTCTCCTCTTGGGGCAGCCCCATCTGGTTGCGGTATGCCATCCTCGACGGCCTGGCCTGTCGCTATTCACATAGCCAATGTATTAGTTAACTCAGCAGTGAAACAATAAAGAGATATGCCACAAGTCTGCAGATTTCTTACCTGAAGGATCAATGCCGGCTCTTCCTAAACCCAACCACGTTGCTTAACCTGCAGAGATTAATCACACAATACACAAGCAAACTAACAAAGACAGAACACTGTTACGGGGAAAACACAGGAAGGGGATAGAGGGTGGCCAAGCCCCTGGACGCCCACAGACCTGGGCGACCAAGTCGTTGGTCACTCACAGGGGGAAGGCGGCTAGAGTGGTGGGCTCCTAGCAAGGGAGAGGGCAGCCAGGTTCAGGGTCGCCTGGGGCCCAGGGCGGTCAGAGTCTTGGTCGCCTTGGAAACAGCCTAGGCAGCCACTGGGTTGGTCACCCAGGGGCCTAGGCAGCCAGGAGTATGGCCTCCTTCTGTCTGACTTTCAGAGAAATGTAAAATAGAGCTACGTAAACTAGACTAATATGAACGCATGGATCAACTAGTCTTGGACTTCAGGCATTAGGGACTTACAGTAGGCACCAGAGGGTCCCACTGTGATCGCCACTTCACTTGTAGGCACCCGGAGGAGACGTTGGTTGTGGAATGGATGTGTCTCTATTCGGGGAAAGGAAAGAAAGGGGTGTTCCCCTCTTTGACCCTCCTGCATGAGTACCTACAAAGGAACAAAAAGAAACATTAGAACGTCACGATCGCTAGAGGTATTTACCTGAACCTCACAGGGATGATGATCACTGGGAGATAATCCAAATAGGGAGATGGTGGGTTCCCTCTTCCTCGTCCTCAGCCGGCCAAGGGCAAGGAGCCCTGCTATGTCCCTTATGCTGAAGTCCTACAACATAGCTCAAAGAAGAAATGAAAGAGATGCCATTAGTAAAATAGACGGTGTAGTATCTACTCTAATAGAATGAAGAGAACGGGAATGATGGTGGCAAGATTACCTGGGGTGGTGGGAAGGGGGGATGGCCGAGACTTTCGACCACCTGCCTTCCCGTTTATTTTGGGAGGAAAACCTCTAAATGTAGGAGCTAAAGAGTTATACTACATGCAACGTACCTACCTGGACGTCATGATGCAAGTAGGGAGTAAGAGCTAACGAGTTCAAACCGAATCAAGGAAAGTAGGAGGGAGACGACCGGCACGACTCTTCTCACCCCCCGGGAGGAACTTGGCGAGAGCCTAAAATCTACTTCACTCCACCCAAAATGGCCTCCTCCGTCTCTCCCCCTCTGTCCGTCTCTCTCTCTCTGTCTGTCCCTCCGTCCTTCCTTTCACTCTTTTTTGGACCTTGGGGATTGCCCCTTTTGTCCATTGAGCTCGGAGTTTCAAATCATGGGAAAAAGATCGTGCAAAATGGGGGGAAGAACGTGCCCACGAGCTGGGCCACATTCTCTGACCGAGTAAAGAGCGGAGGGTAGCCCAAGTCTTTGGCCTCCTTGAAGGGGAGGGCGGCCAGGTCATTGGCCACCCAGGAGAGGAGGGCGGCCATCGACCTGGCCACCTAGGACTAGGGGCGACCAAGTCTTTGGCCGCCCAGACCATGCTCATTGGGCCCCTTAAGTGGATGAGGCCCAATAGCTTCAAGGCTACGGGCTGGGCTTTAAAACTCAAAACATTGGTAAAACAAGTATCACAATTAAGCGTCATTCAGACGAAGGTCCATTGGGGATCCGCGGGATGTCTGAAATTAGGCATCTACAAATATCCCTCCAGAACGCACGTTTTGCAAGGGATCCTGGCGGACTGATAAATAGGTGTTTCGGAAAAGAAACAAGCCTAATGAGGGCAACACGCTCAAGGAGATTCTTGAGCAGAAAATAAGCTTCACGTAGGGTCGGATGAGCATCAAGTAATCAAGTAAGTCATTGACAAAGGGAGGAAGGACAATTAATCTAAGAGGACTTGTATCTGCGGCAGCGTGGGGCCCCCTAGCATGGCGCTGCGGGACTTGAGGGGACGAAAAATCAATCCGGTGCTCAAGGAGATACAAGACTTAAACAATAGCAAGTAAAAAGATCAGGATAGGAGAATACAATGACTCATTGAATCACGAAATACTCAAAGTGGCCTTGCATAAAACATATTTTCTGCTGGTCAAATCGGAGTGGAATCACATAGACTCATTCGTGCAAACTTGGCAAAATCAAGGGACTCGAAAAACCAGATGCGGGGACCAAAAGGACCATGGGTCAGCCAGATCAATGTGGCTTCCCTATTTCTGCGTCATGGCTCCCAAGATGAGATGTCATGAAATGTTCCCCGCCTACTGCCTAAACGCCCACGCCGCCGCTGGCGAAGACATCGCCGCCGCCATCCGCCAGCTCAAGGGAGAGGGAAATGCCTAGACCCAGAGACTACCGCTCCTACCTTCGCACTGTCGGCCGAAAGTCGGTCAGGGACATGAAGCTTCGGACCGAGCGCAAGCCCGGCGACGTGGAGATCGTGTACCGGGACGGCGAGTATGTCGCGCATAGGCACGAGGAGGCGGCTTAGGTGAAGCGCGACTACCCCTATCCGCCGCGCGCGATGCGCAGGGACAGGGCCGCCGCCTATTGCGACCTGACGGTTGCCGACTTCGAACGCGAGGTTGCCGCCGGCCGCCTCCCCGCCCCGTTCCGGCTAGGCAGTCACGATCACTGGAGCCGATCCGCGCTCGACGAGGCTCTTGCCGCCATGGCGGGCGAAGGGGAGACCGGCGATTGGAGAGCATCCCAACCTTTGTATTCCGCTGCCTAGCTAGGAGCATCTTTGTGAATCGACTTCCCGACCAGGCGACCTTGCACCAATTGCTCATTTATGAGCCGGACACAGGGGCGTTAATTTGGCGCGAGCGTCCATTGGAGATGTTTACGACATATCGCGATCAGTGTCGGTGGAATGCAAACTATGCTGGCAAGCGAGCGCTTTTTGGGATGAGCTCTTATGGCTATCGGAAGGGGACGCTTTTCGGAAAATGCGTTACCGCGCACCGCGTTATTTGGAAAATGGTCCACGGGGTTGAGCCTGTTTGCATTGACCATATCAACCACATCAGAGACGATAATCGGATCGTCAATTTACGCTCGGTGACTTTGAAAGAAAATGCGCGCCACCGAAATGGCGTAGTCGGTGCGGCCTTCATTAAATCTCGCAATAAATGGGAAGTCAGCATTTTCCGCGATGGTCGCAAGATATTCGTCGGCCGCTTCAACACCAAAGAACAAGCAGTCGCCGCGCGCAATAAGGCTGAGCAAGAGAAGCCCCTCTATGCGGCGTAAGTCTCTCCTGCACGTCAAGGTGACGACTGCCAAGGGGCGGCGCTATGTCTATTTCCGCACCGGCCGCACCGGCGAGAATGGCAAAGAGGTGCTGATCCGGCTCCCCGACTTGAACGATCCCGGCTTCGGCTCCGCCTATGCTTCCGCGCTTGCCGGCCGATCGCGGCGGGATGCGGTGGCGGCCGAGATGACCGTGCCAGCCCTGTTCGACCTGTATGAGCGGAGTCCGAAATTCGAGCGGCTGAGCCCTTCCACGAAGAAGGCTTACGGCTATGCGATGGCCTATGCCCGCAAGATGCTCCCCACGGCTCCGGCCGGTCGGATCGAGCGATCGGACATTGCACGCCTCGTCGATCAGCGCGCCGACACGCCGGGTGCGGCAAACATGGTGCTGGCGGTCGTTCGGACGGTCTGGCGTTGGGGCCGGGAGCGCGGTCACGTCACCAACGATCCGGCGCGCGACATTGAGGCCCTGGATGGCGCTGGCGAGCATGAACCGTGGCCCGCCCACATATTGGAGGCCGCGCTAAAATCGGATGACGGCATAGCCCGGCTCGCGGTCCACCTGCTCTACTATACCGGCCAACGAATCGGGGACGTGTGCCACCTTCGCTGGCAGGACGTGCGCGACAATACTCTGTTCGTCCGCCAGCAAAAGACGGGCAAGCGACTGGAGATCAGGCTGCACACGGCCCTGTCGGCGGAACTGGCGCGGCATCAGCGCGGGGCCGGTTTCATTCTCCCCGGATCGCGACCGGGCCAGCCCTGTGGGACACAAGCGCTTCGTAGCCGATTGCAGCGCGTGGCCTCGAAACTGGGAGCCGATATTGTCCCGCACGGCCTCCGAAAGAACGCCGTCAACGCCTTGCTCGAATCCGGCTGCACGGCGGCGGAGACAGCGGCGATCACGGGTCAGACGCTTCAACTCGTCGAGCACTACGCCAAGGCCCGCGCTCAATCGACGCTGGCCAATTCGGCGGTGCTAAAGTGGCAGAGATCAAGCAATGCCCAACATTCCTAACATCTTGGGAAGTGACAAAATGCTCAAGCGCTTTTGGGCGAAGGTCGAAAAGCAGGATGGTGCGTGTTGGTTGTGGCACGGGGCGGTCAACTCGCACGGCTACGGAATTTTTCGTATGAACAAGAAGTGGGTCACCGCGCATCGCGTATCACTTTCGCTTGTCAAAAAGGGCGCGCCAGGCCTTTGCGCGCTGCATTCCTGCGATGTTCCCGCGTGCGTAAATCCATCCCACTTGCGATGGGGGTCTCGCAAAGAGAATACCAGAGATATGGACTCTCGCGGACGACGCGGTGATCTCAGTGGCGAAAAAAGCCCCCGCGCTAAGCTCACTTGGAGTGATGTCGCTGCAATTCGCTCCGATAGCAGAACACTCAAAGCGATAGCGGCTCAATATGGAGTTTCGCTTCAGTGCGTGTCGCGCATCCGGCGAGGTGAAGCGTGGAACAAGCGGTGAACTGGCAAACTTTCAGAAAACCTGTATAAAAATCGGGGCAGCGAAATGGCTTACAGATTACGGGGCTTTTACGATAAGAGGTTGATCGGAAACGGGGTTGCTTCTCCGTTCCGGGAAAACCACGGCCATGCCTCTCAATGGGTTGCGCCCCGTGGTGGAAAACCCCGGAGGCCCGCATGACCGCCCATGTCCTTGGTGTGGCGGGACAGGCCAAGCCGCCTAAGCCTCTCGGGCGCAAAGCCTATGGCTCGATCCCGCATCTGCCGGGCTCTCGCCTTGGTCCCGGCGACCATCATTGCCATCCGGGGCAGGAAGCGATCTGCACGACCAAGGCGCGCGACCGACACGACCGAGTTATCGTCACAGAGAAGCTGGACGGCGGAAACGTCGCCATCGCTAAGGTTGGCGGTCGCATCTGGGCGCTCGGTCGGGCTGGCTATCCGGCGATCACAAGCCCGTTCCGTCAGCACCATATTTTCGACGAATGGGTTTCGGCTGGGATCGGCCGCTGGTCCGCCATGCTTGCCGAGGGGGAGGCGCTGCACGGCGAATGGCTGGCGATGGCGCACGGCACCAAATACGACCTCCCGCACGAGCCTTTTGTCGCCTTCGATCTTACCACAGCCGGGGCGCGCGTTCTGCATGACGAGCTGACCGATCGATGCCAGCGCTTCGATGTGACGACGCCGCACGTCATTTCGGATGGTCCGCCGATGACCGTCGAAGCGGCCTTGGATGCCCTCGGTCCTAATGGACGGCACGGTGCGCTAGAGGCCGTCGAAGGCGCTGTCTGGCGCGTCGAGCGGAGCGGCAAGTTCGACTTCCTCGCCAAGTACGTCCGGCCCGACAAGCAGGACGGCAAGTACCTAGCCGAGATCGCGGGCGGCGATCCCTATTGGCATTGGCTCCCCGCATGACCGCCCCCGTCATCATCGGTGGGGCGGAGCTTTGGCTGGGGGACTGTAGGACGGTGCTTCCAACGTTGCCGAAGGTGGACGCGGTAATCGCCGACATCCCCTATGGCACAACGCGCGCGAACTGGGACGCCGTGATCCCCTTCGCCGAAATGTGGGCGGCCATCGACCATGTCGCCGATCGCGGATGCCCGATCGTGCTGTTCGGTGCCGAGCCGTTCTCGTCAATGCTGCGGGCATCAAACCTTCGTCAGTTCAAATATGACTGGGTATGGCACAAACCGAAGGCGACCGGCTTCCTCAACGCCAAGAAGCAACCCCTGCGCGCCCACGAGATCATCAGCGTCTTCGGCAGGGGGCTCGTCCGCTATTACCCGGAGAAAACGCAAGGCGCCCGCAAGGTGAGGTTCCGCCGCCAGCCTCCACAGCCCGGTGTTTATGGGCACATGGCCAATGATCGTCCATACGACAGCTCGGAACGCTACCCCCGGTCAGTCATCACCTTCGTTCATGACACTCAAAACGGGGCGGGGCACGACACGCAAAAGCCGGTCGATCTTATGGCGTATCTCGTGCGGACCTATTCGCGCCCCGGCGAGCTCGTTCTCGACTTCACCATGGGCAGCGGGACCACGGGGATAGCGGCCTTGGCGGAAGGCAGGCGCTTTATCGGCGTCGAATCCGATCCCGCGCATTTTGACACGGCGGTCTCTCGCATCGACGACGCCCAACGCCAGCGCTCTCTCTTCGGGGCAGCGGCATGACCGCCCCCGTCATCATTGGCAACGCGACCCTGATGCTTGGCGATTGCCGAGAGATATTGCCGACGCTGGGCAAGGTGGACGCGGTTTTGACCGATCCGCCCTATGGGATTGGGTATAACCATGGCGGCAACGTGAGCACGGGCCCTCAGAAATCGGGGAGAATTCCGTCAAGGGTCGAAACCATCGTCGGTGACGATCAGCCATTCGATCCGGCGCATATTCTCGCCCTGTCCAGCAAGATCGTGCTGTTCGGGGCCGATTATTTCGCCGACAAACTACCGACGCACGGCTCCTGGCTGGCGTGGGACAAGTCGCTCGGGGTCGGGCCAAAGAACTCATTCTGCGATGCGGAATTCATGTGGACCAGCGAGACAGCTGTTCCGCGCAACATCTATCGCCATCTCTGGAAGGGCGTCTGCGCGGAGGGCGAGGATGCGACCCGTGCCGGAGTGAAGCGGCACCATGTTTCGCAAAAGCCTCGCGAGCTGATGCGGTGGGCCATCGAGCTGCTGCGGCTACGTGCCGGACGAGACACTGTACTTGACCCCTACATGGGGAGCGGATCGACCGGAGTCGCCGCGCTGTCGCTCGGGCTTCGGTTCATAGGCATCGAGATCGACGAACAGCATTTCGAAACAGCCTGCCGCCGCATCGAAGACGCCCAACGCCAGCACTCCCTCTTTCAGGACCAAGAGATTGGGTATTCATATGTCAAGGGGAACACTTCCCCAACAACCCATCCTTCCTTGACCCTTTTGATCCTTATGAGTTGAAACTCAAAGCCAACCACTACCCCCACACATGGAAGTCATCTCTGGGATAGGAATACATGTGTCATGGCATATTGCATCATCTGGCGTGCTTAGTAGGTCAGGAAATCCCATTTGTGTCACACACACATTTGGACAGATGCATGACTGGTCCACATTTGGATGTGTCGGCCCTCCCCCATCCATCATCACCAACCCGATTGGTCTTGAGCATTAAAAGTATATTTATGGGTGTCTTGGTCCCCCGACATTGGTCACACTTATACAAGATAGGTTCACTTGTGGGTGCCCAAGACCTCCCATGTCTAACAAGCTTGATAGTCACCACATGCATGATAGGTCCACATATGGCTGTCCCGGTCCACCCTTACACACTATAGTTTTCACATCTACACTGCATCATAATGCATGGCATAAGTACTTAAGCAAGCAATTAGCAACGAGTGGCAAGGTTCACAAAGGGTGAGCAAAAACTCACGAGCGTCACTGAGAGAGCCAAGTAGATAATGCGGTGATGATGATATCGGAGTGGCTCCACCCTAGGGCTATCTTCAAACCGAGGGCACGAGGACTTGGACCTTCCCGAGTTCTAAGTGACATTGGCACGAATGCTTATGGGCTGAACTTAGCGAAGGATTTTGGGATACACCCGACTTTTCACGTAGCGGATCTAGCAGTTTATGAGGGCCCCGCGGTGGAACCTAGTGACCACCTCGAGCCTACACCTACCTTTGTGAGCGACACCATCGGAGAGCCTCCACATATCGGCCTGAGAGCTCGACATGAGCACATGGAGCGATACTGGACAAGCAAGGTACCATCTCCAGGAAGAGGGTGCGCCCGCACTATCCTGAGAAGTGGAAGAGCCATCCCCCAGCTAAGGATGCAGGGTTGAGCTGGGAGGACGTTCTTTGCCTGGATCTACTTTGGTGTACCGCTACCCCGGTGGACCTACACTGGATGGGGTCAAGCTCTCCCCACCCCGGGGGTATGATGGGGACATCCCCTGCCACTCCATATTTTTTCGAGACTCCTGTTGCTCGCCAATGACAAGTCGTCATGTTCGTCACTTATTTTTGAGTCGTAGCTATTGACACCCGTTTTTAGCCCGCAAGTTACGTCGTTTCTCTTATTCATCATTTCTGATGTCCCGAATTACCCATTATTTTGGAGCATTCTTTGGATTGATTTCGAGCCCATTTCATTGTTTCCTAAATCTTTGAGCTTTGGAGATCATGATTTCTTAGAGCTCTTAGGCCTATTGTATCAACTTCCGGCCTTCCAAGTCAACTTACGGTCCATTTAGGTCGACTTCCATCAAGCATTCGGCCCCTTTCGTTGCACAGTCTTGAAAACATCCATTTTTCATCTCCTTCAATTCCTCTATTCATTAAGTACCCTTCACCAAAGTTGTTCAGTTTTTAAATCTCTACAATTTCTTCTACTACGCCATCACCCCGTTCTCCATCGCTTTCAATTTATTCACAATTTTTTGGCCTGTTGCATTGTTCACCTACGTCTTGATATTTTTCCTCTCTATTATTGAACCATTTTCTCCCTCTTATGATCGTGTTTTCATCTTGGTCTTTTCATGAAAGTTGTTCATTTTTTTTGTTATCTACAATTTCTCTTTCTACCACTTTCACTAGTTCTACATCGTTTTTGAGATATGCTCTAATTTCCAAAGTCGCGCGAGCTTGGCAGTCACCCCTAGAGAAACGGTCAACTATTGACCACTTCTTAAAGAAAATGGTCAATAGTTGACCACTTCATGAAGAAAATGGTCAATAGTTGACTGCCATGAATCGTAACTATTTTTAATTTTAATTTTATTATTTTTAAAATGTCAAATGACGGTCTTCTTTAGACCGCCACTT
The DNA here is from genome assembly GCA_024336825.1 of Amorphophallus titanum. NCBI lineage: Eukaryota > Viridiplantae > Streptophyta > Magnoliopsida > Alismatales > Araceae > Amorphophallus > Amorphophallus titanum. The sequence continues at coordinate 173,561 of JANBPO010001371.1, read as the reverse complement.
TCAAAAAATGGTCTCCGAATGACCGTTTCTTCAAATTTTCACCCGAAATCGTCCGGGTCGCCCCTAGTCGCCTGGCGTCACCCATATGACTGTTTCCCTTAAGTGGCGGTCCTCCCATGATCCTTTCTTCATTTGGCGGCCGCGTGATAGACCGTTTCTTGGACAGAGAGTCCAGATGATCAGGAACTCTGATTTCTTCACCGTTGGACTCTCTGGTCGATTTTACTGAAATCATGGCACTGACATGGGTGCCCTATTCAGAAATAGAGCCCATGTATGCAGGCGCCATTTTTCCTGTTCACTATTTTACCCCGAAGTGATTTCCTGTAACCCAAGTTAGTGGGTTATCTATTGGCACTATATCTCGGTCCACAGGTGTAGTCCCATGTTTCTCGATGTTTTATCGATTACCCCACTATTTCTCGGTGATAGATGAGCCCTCCGCGGGATACTCCTTCCTTCGGACTGGTGATTTTATCATAGAGACCTCCGTAAGTCTACGCGAAGTCTTAGATTCCCTCAAGGCCACCGAGTAGGTTATACCATTAAAACTCATGACACTTTTTGATTGCCATGTCACTCTAAAGAAACATGGTATACTGGCCCTCGTGGGATACTATTTGGTTACCGTGAGACTATTTCTTGAGTTAATGGAATGGGAAATCATACCATTGCTAACAATTAAGGATTATGTGCCTCTATGTAGACACAGATTCTTTCTACCTTATCATATACATGGAACGAGCAACCATATACATATGGGGGCTTATTCTTGATATCATGGCACCCACTAGGGAGCCAAGTCCACCAGTTTTCAACGTGTATCGTGATTATATCATTTTGATCATAGTACGTCCCTACGTAACAAGGTCTATCCTTGAGATTCTATTCCATAAGATCTACCTTAAATTCCTACAAAAGTATTCCTTTGGAATTCTATATTGGCTATAATTATAGTGGATGTCAAAAAATACATGACTCAATGCTTGCGCATATAGGGCCCAATCTGGTCTTGAGAGGAGCACCCGAAAGTACTTGTTCCCATGGGAGCTATTATTGATCACGGTGTGGCATTGCACCGAAGTACATGACTTGTTTGATTGACATTCCACGACTCATACTTGACATGACATGACTTGCGTGGCCCGAAAAGGGTATTTACTTGCTTACTTGATAACGTGATAGCCAGTTCTTGACATGACTTGATAAATGTACATGCTTGTTCATCTCGATATATGTTGACATGAATTCTTGAAAGACTTGCTAGTTCCCTCAATTATCTCTTGCTATACTCTCTCTCTAGTGTCGTTTTCATGCGAACATGCATAGCTATACTTGCATTCATGTAATATGTAATTACTTTAAGCAAGCTAGTACTTGGGATATAATTCCTACTGAGTGTTCGCTCACCTAGTGTTTTCCCCTATTTTTCAGGTAATTCTGATGACAAAGCTCATTCGGATGGGGATGGACATGAGTAAAGAGCGTAGAGCCGATCCAACTATCATTGTAGTTATCTAGTCCTGTCTTTTCTAGTTTCTTGAGTCAATCATTGTAATTTCTGTCTTTAGTTCCTTTATGGAAAAATTATGTAATAGGATTATTTTTGATGGATGTTATGAATAAAGGATTTGGTTATCTCTACTTGTGCGCACTCTATCTTTGTGTCGAATACACTTACGCTCTGATTGACATGATCAATATATAACTCGTCACGCATCTCTGAGTTCCTTCCGCGCTTGGGGCATGACAGAAGCTCCCTCCTTCAGCCAGCAAACGGGCCGCACCTCCCTTCTATATTGAAAAATTCCCCACTCTGAAGAACCGCATGGTTCTTATATATAAGGGAAGAGTCATGGGTTTAATCCGAGTAAAAAAATTAGGATGATCACCCATGACAATACGAATAAAATTGGAAAGAGTCCTCCAAGTTTAGAAGGCCACGGGATCCTTACCCAAATGAAATGGACCGCAAAATGAGGAAGGGAGGACTGCCAGCAAAGCTGGGCAGTTGAAGCAAAATGGCATCTAATGCTTTAGATATTTATAAAATAAACGTCCACTGTACCAGACGCACATTCGCAATATGAATAAGGCGAGCTCCAGTGGATTTGAAATCTCAAAGAAAATGACGTCAAATGCCACTGACGTTTATAAAATAAACGTCCATTGCAACAGACGCAGATTTAGAAAATATGTAACGGAGGGGATGGAGGTACCGTGGGGGATAGGGTGGGGCGTCTCACCCCCTGGGCCTCTCACCCCGTCTTCTTCTCGGAGAAGAATAAACAAGGCATCTTACCTCACATGGAATAATTTTCCAAAAATCTCATAAAGGAAAATGACGTCAATTGTTAAAGACATTTATAAAATAAACATCTTTTACGACAGTCGTAAATCATGTCATCTCTAATCTCCAGTTCAAATTTTGTGCCATTTGGCCTTCGTTTAGTATTTTTCAGTATTTTTATTCTTCCCTCAGTAATCTGCCAGTCTGTAGATCTACTAGATAGTGTCACATTGTTGTATTTTTCCCATCCCCTTAGCCATCTCCAGGAAAATCCCCAAAAATCCCACGTGTTTTTCACACCCACACCTTCCACCCATAGTTTTTCTAGATCCTAGAAAAATCATTTCATCCCTAGTCAAAAATCATTCTCAGGCAGATCTATATCTGTCCTGACCATTCTGTAACTAGTTCCTGAAAAAACTAACAATCCATAGTCATTTTCATTTCCAATCTGCTTGCTGTATGGATTTGCAATAATTGTATGTTGTAGCCCTTCGAGGCAGCTTTCCAACGGTACTAGTCTTGCCTTGATCCGCCTTCGGATATGATCACAGAAATTATTATCGTGGAGGCGCACAGATCTGATCCTACTCAAGCCAAGAGGAACAGTCTGAGAATTAATTCCTCGGAAGATACGCCAGCTCACAATCGGTGACCACCACTCCCAGAGGTCGATCGGCAACCCATCAACAGTGTTCCAGCCAATCGATGCAGTCAGAAGATGATCAGAAGTCACCATCCCAGCAGTAGAGTTCACTTGCTATCCTGCGGACTGAGCTGAGTTGCTGAGCAGAGTCTGAATAGTGCCGAGTCGGAACAGTACTGAGTCAGACCAGCAGCCCGTTTCTAGCCAAATAGCCCTTCCGGCTTACAGCCCGTCAACCCAAGATCGGTCCTGTCAAGCCCACTTGTGGCCCTTTACCTTCCTGTGTGGAGTGGGCAATAATATCACTCCTGTAATTATTATAATTAATTATTTACCAGGAGTTACCGTACTTGGCCGGGGTCGTTGTCCCCACGCCCGGAGCGTGGAGGTAAACTTGCCACCCTCCTCGTAGGCTTTGCTTTGCTAGTATATTTTTTTTTATGTCGCTGCATGCGATAAGAAATTGGCTTGCCCAAATATTTATTCACCACTACGAGAGAGAGCGAGACCGTTCCGTGACCCGATCCGGGCACGAAAGTGAGTTGACCACCCTAGCTCTTGCCAGTTTCTCAACCGCGCACGATCCAACGTTTCCCTCGTTTGGGACGAGCAACGAGCTTGCTAGAGTCTAAGGTCGGTCATCAACTTAGAGTCAAGTCCGTTGTGGTCCGTCCCGCATCAGTCAAAGGGAGACCTAACTAAGTCAACCACGGGCTTTGAAGGGCCGCCACATGCATGTACGGCTCACACCGGCATGCTCGGCATTTCGTCAACCACCTTATAGGCACGTATGTTCCAGCCCTTCTACACCAAACCATGGGCCACCCCGTGGTTCCAGCCCCTTAGTTCGGTCCTACAATGACCCCTCAGCAAGTCAAGGTCAACCCCGACACCCAGACACGTGGCAATAAGCCACTTAACTCTAGCATACGGGCCAACCCGAGGCTACCCGGTCAACCCACCGTACAATGTGACACATAGCTCGAGGCATGGCTCACAGCCACAAAGTGCCTCCCTTAGCTCCCACGAGCTACCATCGTCAACCCAAGGCCCGCCGTGTGGCCCCTCAGCCACCTACTCAGGCTGTTCAGTAATCTAGGGCATTTACCCAAACACCAAAGAATGGCACCCCCATGGGCCCATACCAGCCTCCCGGAGATCAAAGTCCATCAAAGGACAGCCCCAAATGATGCAAGAAGACCCTCGAGGGCCATCCCCTGGGATTACGACCCCCCTGGGGCCAGTTCACCCCAGTGGCAGCAGCGCGCCCTAGGGAGGGTGAACCTCCTTGGAGGCCGCATCCTCCCTCCAGCCCGGTGGTCCCACGATGCCACTTAGTTCTGGTTCGTCCCTTTTGCATACCTATGATACAGTTCATGTGTTGTACCAGTTCGAGGAATCAACACGTGGAAGCACGGAGTGATAGCACGATGGGTTGACTCTCTGGTCAACGCGCACAAGTCTCAGCTTTCACGTATCCTCCCAGTCAAAATGCCCTTTTCTTCTTAGTTAATTTAGGGAGAAATAGGGCAAAAATATAATTTTATAGGTTGGGACCGCTCCCCCCTCACTCTCTTGGCGCCACTCCCCCTAAACCCCCTGGGGGGGTTTATGCGGACCAGCCCAGCCGCTGATGGGGACGCCATCCGCGACCGGTCGAATATGGTCGCAATGAAGAATAACGTCGGGCGCCTTGGCGCCGCAGTATTGGCAGATGAAGCTGTCGCGCTTGAAAACCTCAAAGCGGAGCTTTTTGCCAATCGCTATACGCTCGCTCATGCCGCCCTCCTACTGCGCTCGCGCCAAGCATGAAGCGCGGAATAGATCGTGGACTCGGGGAAACCGAGACGTTCGGCTATCTCCTTGGTGTCCTGCTTTTCGCGCGAGAACCGCCAGCCAACTTCATGGGCTAGCGCCATACGTTGTTGCGGATGAATGTGGCTCCATAGGCGAGAAGCGTATTGATCGGCTGTCATCCCGCCCGCATCCTTTCTTCGTGCCGGCGAACGCCGTGCAAGACAGAGGTGTGATCGAAGTTGCCGAGAAACCGGCCGATCGCCGGATACGAAAACGATGTAAGATGTCGGCACAGATAGAAGAACTCATGCCGAGCCCGGCTGATGCTGGCTTTGCGTCTGTGCGAGCGGATGTCCGTCGTACTAACCCCGTTTTTCACAGCCACGGATTTGAGAATTTCCGACATGGTTGGCTCAGGCGGCAGCGCATCTAGACGACGCCTGCGCCCGCTCCGGTAATCGTCCTCTAGCCGCCGGAGAACCGCCCGGCAGGCGGCCTCACGCTTCTCCTTGCGCATACGCTCGGCCTCGCGCGCAAATTCATTGCGCAGGCTCTCGGCATAGCTCAGGCCGGCGTTATAGATGCGCTGTGCGGCAGGCGAACTTGAGCGCGACGCATACCCGAACTCTGTCACGCTACTTGCCTCCGGGGATCGTTGGGGATGGGGTCTCCGAAGAACCAAGCCGTGAGCGACCTGTTGTCCTCCGGGATCTCGGCCTGCAGGCGCTTCAAAGAGGCAGCGTCAACCCTCTCGAACGGCACGACGCCCTTGTGCTTCATGCCGGTGTATTGTTGGCGCTGGCGTTTGCGCCAAGCCTTGTAGCTGGTGACGGACCTCGCCATGCTCACGTCTCCTTGTTGTTTTGGGATGGGGATGAAACGCGGGAAACACCCCTCCACCTTTCCCAGGTGGGCCAACACTCCAGGTCACTGGGCTACGACTAGTGGCTCCATCACAAGGAAAGAGAAAGCTACTCTATCAGGGTCTAAAATAATGCCATAGTTTTATAAAATAACTTAAACATGGCAAATATGCACTATTGAATGCATTAGAAACTAAACATGCCTTTTTTGAAAGTCAGGAGATATAACGGACCAAGCTGGACCTGTTACCTCACATAATGGATCAGGGCAGGTGCGTCATATAGTACATAACACGTCTCCCCTAAACCATTAAACTCACTAGAGCACCCAGGTTAACATAGACTCACAGACATGCAGACCATAACGCACCATAACTGGGGCGTTATGTTCAGCATGACGCATCCACTACTGTCCGTTATACTAAATTGAACTATGTAGTGAAATCAGAAACGCGAAACATAACGCACCAGGCATGGCGCGTTATGCTGAGTATGACGCGCCTCTTCTGGCCGTTATACTCGCACGAGCTGCAACTAGAAACCACGGGACATAACGCACCATGGCGGGTGCGCTATGAGACTATAATGCATGGGTCCGAGTCCGTTAAAGTCACCCGAACGCTAAGAATCAACAAAAAACCACAGTATAATGCATGATATAATGCATCGGGAAAGGAGCGTTATACAATGCATAACGGATCTACCCTATACCGCCATGCTAACCGCCTTACTGGTCAATAGTCAACAGTCAAACCATGGGTCAAAGGTGATATGGCGGTCTAGTAGAGGTCCGTTAAAGCCACCCGAACGTGAAAAATACACAGAAAATCCATGACCATAACCGTCAGGGAGGGGTGCGCTATACTAACCACCTATCTATGATGTTCATGAGCATAACAGACCTGGGGTGGTCCGCTATGTGGGCATAACGTGCCTGGTAAGGTGCGTTAAACTCATGACGGTCACTGGGGTAACCGCCATGCGATCTGGGCGATGAACGGGTTCGATTTGCGACCGAGCCGTTCCCCGGTCGATAGAAATCGACGGGTTCGATTACAAAACCTGTAAAACCTAATAACAAACCATGCCATGCATCCATACAAGTCCACAAAAGCTATAAATGCGATTAACATGCCCATCAATAATTAAAAACACTAAGGACTCTTCCTCTCAGAAGATCCCACTTCTCTTTCCCTTTCTTCTCCCGTTGCACACTGCCCAGCCAAGAGGGAGCCAGCCCTCTTTTCCTTCATGGCGCTGCCCTTTTATAGAATGGCGCTGAGGAACGTTCCTGCCACTTCCACCTCATCCGCAACGAAGTTTGGAGTTGACTTGCTACGCTGGATGATGCTGGTTTGCGCCGTACGCTGCCGCTCGTCTGAGGACGGGATTTTCGCAGGTCTGCCGGGGGTTGCTTCGTCGTTGCTGCTTCTGTGCTGTCGAACGGAGGCAGAGGCAGAGCGTCGGGCATTGAATGTTCTCTGCGCTTCACATTTATGCCGAACAGAGCATCGGTCGGCAGATGGGATGGCATGGGGTTAAACCGACGCGGGGGAATAGTGACCGCGCCGGTTTAAACCCAAGTGCAATTGGCATGCCGTGTTAAGTGAAATGCAAGGGAAAGCTTTCAAAATGGGCAAGTGGGAAATGGGGCGCGCCGATTTTAGGGGCGCCGTATTAGGATGTTGAAGGTGCAAATGGACGTGCCGTATTAAGGTGCGTTGTGTTAAGGGGCATGCAAAGAAGGGCACCGTATTAAGGAAGGCAAGGGGTGGCGCCATTTTAAGCATCAAAAGGGAGGGCCATTTAGCAAAGCATAAAGGGGGCGCACTGTATAAGCAAGGGAGCGCGCCGTTTTAAGGTGCGTCGCTTTAAGGCCCTTCCGCACCGTTTTAAGCACTGAACGGATTCTTTTCGAAGTCACGGTCGTTTATATGAATATCGGCATTTCTGGAATGTTCCGATTGTGATGTACGGCCTTCGCAATATTCTGTTCGCATCCTCCGGGGCTCGGTCCCAGACTCTGCGTGACTTTCGGTGCGTGTCGGACCCGTGCCCAGGTTCCTGACTTTTCTGTGATTCAACTCTCGGCACGGTCAGTTGGAGAATTGTAGCTGTATCTTCCGCCTGGCGGGGCTTCCTTAACGGGTAGCGGACCACCAAGCGAGTTCTCGTCCTGATCAGGCGAGGTATAGGTTTGTTCGGACTTTTCGTCTTCGACTTGCGCTCGAATGCGTAGACACGGATGCCGCATGATCATCATCGTCATTTTTTTGACGTCCATAGGGCTCCCGTCCTTTCACTAGATCGAGTCACCGTGAGTCGACGTGAGTGCGGAGGGGTATCCCCGTACGTCATTGGTCTTTCAAGGAGTGTTTTCCGAGTGGGCCATGCATGTGACCCTGGACTGTGAGTCCAGTTAACCAGCATGGGGCTAGAGATTTTTCGTGTGTCCCGTGGATGAGAGATCCACTCGGCGGCTTGTGAGCTACCTTGGAAATCACGTCATCGTGGTTTCAAACCTAGAGATTAGGCCAGATTGACGACGTTGTGCTGTCACGTGCAGTGGTCTTGACCCGAGTCTTATGACTCAAGGACCGTTGGGATTGTTAGGTCTAGTGGGTTGTCCAGAGTCGGGTGGCCATGAGTCACCTGTTACTCCGTGTTACTCGCGATGGGTGCGTGCATGTTTTTCAGTGTTCACGTTTAGTGAGCCCCCACTAGTCGTAAATTTCCTGCGCACGCGGGTGCGGACCTATTTGGGAGTGGTGGAGAGTGTGACCCGAGTAAGACGGTTGTTAGGCTGGTTATCGTAGGGCCCCCACGTGTAGCCTGAGTCCGGACTTTGGGGAAAGAACAAGCTAGAGGACCTGACCTAGGGCGCATGGTCTGTGTGTGCACACGTGGCTAGGGGCATCGGACTGGAGCTGACGAGCGCGACCACAGCTAGTCCTTATTCTATGTTCCTAGTTACTGTGCGGTGTCTCAGTCTCTGCTTGGGGCGTCGTAGCGAGACACCTGAGGCACAAACTAAGACATCAGTGGACGCATCCGGCCTTACTTCTGGTGGGCAGGTACTCCCGTCACGTGACGTGAGATGTCGTAACTCAAGGTTTCATCCCTCGTCTGCGAGACGTGGGTTTTACGTGTAATTTTTAGATATTTTCCCGAAGTCGAGGTCTAGGGTTCCAGTGAGCGTCACCGAGGGTCTTCCCTAGACGATGTAGAGTTCATGACGGCGACTTCGTCACTGTGTTTCTAGACCGCGTGATTTTTGAAGTCCCGTGTCAATGGCACCCAAGAGGGGGGTGAATTGGGTGTTTTCAATTTTTTTAACTCTTCGCGAGGATCATTTTGACTATTTTTATGTATTTTTTTAAATTAGTGTATTTTTGACACGAAAATCAAATTTTTCAGAAATTAGGAAATTTCCTAATTTCCCAACCATTTAACCCCCCCACCCTCTCTCTCCTCTCACTCTCGCGCTCTCACTCTCTCTCTCCCGTTCTCTCTCGTTCGCTCACCCTCTCGACTCTGACTGTAGACGGAGGCAACCGTGGGTGAGGTGACGACGCCGGGAAGCTATTGAGACGCGTGGTGGAGCGAGAATCGGTGTAATTTTGGCGCGATCCTGAACGGTGGATTCAAAGTCGGCGGTTCGGTTCGCGTGGTGGTTTTTGATACGGTTTAGTCGCCTCGACGCTCGATTTCTTTGGTGGAGGTAGGGAGACGGATCGCTACTTCGTTCTGCACGTTTTCCCAACTCCTGTGCGTGGTTTGGTGCTCGATCGGGGGAGATCAGGCCGGTTTAGTGAAAACCATAGTTTTTGGGGTTTGTAGGGTTCGCCGGAAAGCGGCAACTATTCTTAGCCTAATTAGTGTCAAAACGATCGCTGGGATGTCAGGATCCCATTCTCGTAAGTTTCGTGTCGATCGGTTGTCATTTGGGGACGGTAGGAGTCCGGTAACCCTGGTGACTCATTTAGGGTCGATTCATCAAAATCGCCCCGATTTCGCATTTTAATGCGTGCATGCATTATTTTTTGACCCCAGGTGTGTTGTATGGTCGTGTGCATCTGTTTTCCCTGTGCTTCGGCGTGAATGGGGCATGGAACCGGCCGATTCGGCCGTTCCCCTATTTTGCTCGCCGGATTTGTGTAATGGTTGTGCCAGTGACCGTCACACGTCTAACGGTCCCACGATAGACCGTTACATTCCGTTGGTCATTTCATGCTGTTCGAGGCTGGGTTGGTGTGACGGACCAGCATAGGACCGTCACATGGCTGTAACGCGCTTGGCTTGGTGCGTTACATTCTGGGTGCGACGGACCAGCATAGGATCGTCACATGGCTGTAACGCGCCTATGGTGGTGCGTTACGTGCTGGTTGTTTTTGAGGATTGTGGTTGTTAGTTCCTCGAAGATCGTGTCTACCTCGAAGATCGAGTCAATCGGTTAGCCCTGACGGACCTCCCCTTGTGCGTCACGTTGTGTAACGCCCCTGGCCTGGTGCGTTACGTGGTTTGTGTTATGCTTTTAGGCCCGCTGGCCCTGACACCCCTCTCTTGGTGCGTTAGGTGGTGTAGCGGGCCTGGCTTGGTGCGTTACATGGTCCAAGTTTTAGTTGTAGGCCTGGTTGCCCTGACGCCCCTACCTTGGTGCGTCAGAGCAAGTAAGGCACCTATGGTGGTACGTTACAGTCTTGTTGTTGGCCGTGATGGCCGTTGTTCTATTCTGTGTCCGTTCTGTGTGTTGGTCTGTCTTAGGTTGTGTCTAGGGCGGTGTTTGTGTGTCGGTAGCTTTCTGGATCGATCGATTTAGGTGACTGGGTGCGATCTTTTTCCTGACTGCGATAGTACCCTAACGACTCTATCTTGAGTTGCCTGTGTCGTTGTCCACCGCTCCAGTTTTTACTTGTCTTGGCTTGATCTCGTGGTTTGTCCGTGACCAGTGGATGTCTGTTGACATCCTATGAGGGCTATGACCATGATAGGATAGCCAAGAGTGCTTGTGTGTGATGTCCGTGTGTGTCTACGTGTGCGTCGTGTCTGGTTCCAATCAACCCGATGAGACCAGGGGTGGACAGGCGACCTCGTCTGTGTCTCAAGGTTCTGTCTAGCTCGAGACAGTGTACTGGATGCCTCGGGATACTGTTCTACCTCGATTGCGTGTCCAGGTGTGTTGAGGGTTCTTGGTGTCCCGTCGGGTCTCCGTGAGTCATTTCCTGCGGAGCGCTATTTCCTCTGGCTTAGGAGTAGACCGATTGGCGACTTGTTCTGCTGTCTGTGACGATCTTGCCTCCGAGTCGTGAGACTCAAGGATCGTTACTTGAGTAGGTCTAGCTGCCTTGTCCTGAGTCTATCGACAGTTTCTTGTGCTACCATTGGTGATTTGGAGTACGGGTGTAAGACCCGTACCTTAGTGGATCCTTAATGGATCTTGTGTGATTTATTATTCTGAAATTACCAGTGTTTTTTCTGGATTTTTAGGAATTTTCCTGGTATTTTTCTGGCATGGACGCATCTGGTTTCTTCTTTCTGGTGGTCTTCCTTCTTCCTATCACATGGTTAGCTGAGGCTTCCTCTATTGGTAGATTTAGCTCCTGATGCGATTACTTAATGTAGTCCGGCATGTTCACCTGCTTAGGTAGGCTTTCCTGCTTTGCTGTAATTGTGATTTAATTGTGCCATTGCCTGTTTACTGCATTAAATGCATGCTCTAATTACCTTTATTACTGTATGTTTGCGTGTTTAGTGTGAGGTAGGGATCCACGTGACCCCTACTGAGTCTGACTGTGACTCATCCTTCCTTCCTGCAGGTGAGCCGTCCCAGTCGTCCGCCGGTCTATCACGTATTTTTGGAGACCATGCCAAGAGCGCCAACTGCGGTCTGTCAGTCCTGGTGTACTTTTGTCCGGGGTATGCCCCGTGTAGTTGTACAGTGGGACTGTTTTGTCATTGTCGGACTTGCACATTTGTAAATTCTGGACTATTGTATACAACTATCACTCTGATATATTTTAATTGCTTTCGCACTTTAGTTTAAATTACTGCTCTAATCAATATTGCGTGTGGTGTAATTCCAATTGTTTATACGCTCCCTCGACAACCCCCACTAACCCTTTAGGGGTCTCATCAGCCTCTTGGGTGGCGTCCCCAATTCTTGGTAGCTGTAGTCTGATATTTATATCGGGTAATCAGTACCCGGAGCTCTGGGTCATTACAGTTGGTATCAGAGCGGCGTTGGGGAATCGTATAAGGAATTGAAATTGCGTGTGATTGTCCAGAACAAGTCCATTCGAGTCGTCTGTTGCTGGCTTAGGATGTTTTTTGTGATTATTAATGTGTTTTCCATCGTCGTATGTTTTAGATGTCGCCCCATAAAAGAAGAGCTCTTGTTCCCCCGGAAGGGAGTGGCAGCGTTCCTCCCCCTGTCGTGCCTGCTCCTCCTCCAATTGTGCCAGTCCCTACTCCTGCCATGCCAATTCTAGTTCCACAAGATGACTTACCCGGTGGCCGTGGTAGAGCACTCAAGGAGTTTCTGCTATTCCACCCGCCGACTTATAAAGGTCAGTCAGATCTAGATGCTGTCAGGATCTGGATTGAGGCGACTGAGCGTGTGTTCCGATCGATGTAATGCGCGGAGGACGAGAAGGTCATGCTTGCTACTTTTCAACTTCAGGGTGCAGCATTGATGTGGTGGAGTTCAGAATGGGAAGTTGCTTTCCATTCCAGACCACTTCGTCAGATCACCTGGGCAGAGTTCGTGACTACCTTCGAGCGTACCTACAGTCCGGCCTGTCTTCATATCGATAAGATGCACCAATTCCTAGATTTGGTATAAGGTGAGATGACTATGCTGCAGTATCAGAACAAGTTCATTGAGTTGGGTCGGTATGCGCCGCATATTGTCGCTGATGAAGCCTTAAAGATCGAACAATTTCTCCGTGATTTGAAAGTCGAATTGAGAGTGCCGCTTCTTGCTACCCGTGTGAATGTCATGGACGATGCATATCAGGCAGCAGTCGCGGTTGAGCTCGGTTTGGCGAGGTCTGCAGGGTTTTCCCAGTCCAATTTTGCTCAATCGGTTGTGCCGTTTCAGTAGTCCTTTCAACCGTCAGTGCCTAGAATTCTATCTTTCGTGCCTACTTCTAGTGGCCCTTCAAGGCGGATGTTTAGAAAGTCTAAGAAGCGATTTAACCGTTAAGCGTCTTCAGGTTTTATGCGGCAGCAATCGGCGTCTTCTGATTCTGTCCAGCAGTCTGTTTCTCCTTTTCAGTAGCACCGAGAGTTTCCCGTGAGTCAGTTGAGATTGTGTCCGAGGTGTGGTGGCAGTCATCCCGGTGTACCATGTTCCTTACCGGTAGTCTACTATCGCTGTGATCAGTCGAGTCACGTTGTTCGAGATTGCCGGATAAAGTCTGTTCTGGCATAGTTCTCGCAGGTTACCCAGCCGCAGTAGTCTCAATTTCATCTTCCTACACCACCTCTGCCTCAGCCATCTTATTTGCAAGTTCTAACTTCTTCCCAGCAATCTTCTACAGCCTCTAGCTGGAAGCCGAGGAGCCGGATTACTCTCATCACTCGTGCAGAAGCCATCGCGTCCAATCTAATAGAAGGTACAGTTTCAATTTTTGGCTATTCGACCCGCGTTCTATTCGATTCAGGTGCTACACATTTATTTGTTTTCAACCGCCCCTTTTGAAACCCCTCCCACTATAAAACCCCACCCTCTCCCTACCATTTCTCCACCATGCCGCTGGCGAGTCCACGTCCCGAAGCGCGACTCGGGTCTTCGAGCTCACCTGCGATGGCCGCCGACGCAGACGGCAGCCACTCCGTTCTCCCTGCCACCACCATCGAGGACCTCCACCCCGACGTGCTCACGCGGGCCCTCCGCCTCCTGGACGGCGCCGCCCTCGCCGCCGCCAGTTGCGCCACCTCGCGCCTCCGCGCCCTCGCCGCGCATCCCCGCCTCTGGGAAGACCTCTGCCTCTCCGCGTGGCCGTCCCTCCGCCACCCCTGCCTCCGGGACCTCCTTCCCTCCTTCCCTGCCTCCCACCGCTCCTTCTTCTGCGACGCCTTTCCCTTCCCCGAGCCCGCCATGGGGACGCCCCCCTCCGCGGAGGCCCCCGCCGTGCTGATGTGGGCCGTCGACCTGTTCCACAGAGGGGGGCACGTCTTCTCCAGGGTTATAGAGACGGACGCTCAGGACCCCTGGTTCCTTGGCTCACCTTTCCGGGTCGACGCCCTCGACCGCAAGGACGAGGGGGCTGCCGTGGCGGCGCCGGTGTCCCCCGAGGACCTGACGCTGAGCTGGGTCGTGATCGACCCGGCGCGGCGGCGGGCGGTCAACCTGTCGAGCCGGAGGCCGGTCTCCGTGGAGCGCCACTGGTACACGGGGGAGATCCAGGTGCGGTTCGGGGCGGTCCTGGGGGGAGGCGAGGCGGCCGCCACCGTGGTGGTCGCGTGCGGGGAGGAGACGATGCAGCCGCGGGAGGTGAGCCTGACGGTGGAGGACATGGACGGCATGTGCCTCAACGGGAAGGATAGCCTGGCGGTGCTGCGGGGTGCCATGGAAGGGGGGAGGAAGGGATGGGGCTGGGAGGGGGAGGCGGAGGCCCGGCGGCGCTACGCCGAGTACGCGGCGGGGAAGCAGGAGAGGAAGGACAGGAGGGTGACTCGGGAGGGGCGGCTGGACATGTGCTGCATCGTCTTTGGCGTCTCCCTCTTCCTCAGCCTGATCGCGTTCGTGGCGTTCCGGTGAAAATTTGTGGCCGGAACAGGGTAAAATTGCCCGACTGAAAAAGGAAGGGTAAGAAAGTAATTTCATACTACTCCGTCCTCCCGGCGGTGGGAATGGGACTGGCCGTCGAACCGGCTTCTCAGTAAGACGGTTTTGCCGCAGAGTGGAGGCCACTTACCATCACAACTGAACCCACCGGTTGGACGACTCGGAGGGGGATTTTTAAGATCTTTTTGGCGTATATATCACTACAAGCTGCTGTTTATATATATCAAGTTTACCGATACCGAAGATCTAATATGATATGTCCGAGTCACATCCCACTCGGACTGACTCTATTCATAGTCATGGATGTGAGTTCTAATTTTTGAAGATATATTTGAGTGGGGCATAAGAATAAATACCCGAGGGACGTTGGATCGAGGCCTGCAAGGTTCACCTATTGTAGTATGTCGTGGAGCTTCCCTTTAGCTTGTGCTTTTTCCTTACCCGCGGCACCCACCCGTCACGGTGGGGATGAGCCGGAAGCCCATGGTGGCCGCCATAGGCTTGGCTCTCGATCTGCACGGGATCTGAGCAAAGGAAGCAATCGAGTGTCACTGCTCTCCGGTTGTTCGGCGGTGCTGCTCGATTTGCATAGGATCCGGACTAATTACATCAAGTTCAGCTCTAGAAGCTTGTCCGGCGATCGACCTACCTCCAAATCATGCAGAAATGCCGAAAAACGATCCAATCTTCTGCCATGAACGCGTGAAGGCAGAGGACGACCCACTCAACTTGGCCGATCTAGGGCGGACCAGGTATGGGAATCTCTCAAACACGATCCGATATGTCCGAGTCGACTCAAGTCGCACCAATTCGACAAATCATGATATATATATTTTTAAGTTTCATATATTATCACTAAGATTTGACAAATCGAGACGGAACGGATTGACTCGTCTGTCTCGTCTCAGTCACAGATCGGGACGATTGATTTGTGAGATGTAATCGAGACGTTTTATATATTACTTTAATTTTTTTATAACAATTTAATTCTGTATCACGGTTGGTTAAGTGTCTTACAATCCACCATGAGATCTTTGGTGTAAATCTCACTTCTCACGGAGTTAAGGGTGCGTTTTAAACCCTCTTGGCTTGCCTCGGGGTACCAAACTCGCTGGAAAGGAAGTACATGAGTTAGGGAACCATCCCCGTACCTCCACCGAATGTTTCGCATGCCGAGGATGCCGATCCACCAAGAAAACACTGTTTAAACCCTCGTCGACTCGCGATCCCATGAACTGCCTCCACTATCGCGATCCTCGTCCCGTGCATGACGCTCCTCCCCCCACGAGCATCGCCTCCCCGCCCTCGCCGCCTCCATCGGCCACCCAGAGTGAGAGGGGGAGAGGGGAGAACGTGAGAGAGGAGAGAGGGAGAGGGAGAGAAATGAGAGATGGGGAGAGAGAAAAAGGGGTTGGGTTTAAATAGAAAATCCACAAGTTCTAAAAAATATAAAAAATAGAAAAAAAATACTCCCCACGATCATCAGAGAACGCACAACAGACTGGTAATGTCTCGGAGTTGGAGAACGCAATGGTTCACCCTATATAGGGTTCCGAAGGCTCGACAGGAAAAAACACACGTAAACCACAAAATGTTCTCTGGGACTCCCGAAAGCGATCCGAAACTCACAGATTCTGATCCCAAAAATATCTAAAAAATCTAAGGCATTACACTGATCTCCATGCCAACTTCAAAATGAGGGAACAATGGTTCAGTGGAATGCAAGGCACTAAGGAAAACAGTTCAGAAAGCTCACCCTGAGGAGTGCCCCCACGAGCCTTAGCTAGTGACGCATGGGGCCCGAGCTTGAACTCAAACCAACGTGACAAAAAGACTTCCAAATTGTGTGGTGCCCCATTCATTAGGGTGGGAACCGCCTCTCTCTCTGACAGTGACAAGATGTCTTGATACAGGACGAGATGCGACTCGGTACCAATTTGATGCGGACCTGGGACTGTAGGTGATGACGCGACCAAAGTGAAGACACGACCAGAAAAGATGTGACCAACTCAACACAAGCTCGCTACTTGTCCCTAGCAAGAGAAGCGTACAGATCTGTGCGGTTGAGAAACCGGTAGTGAGTCAAGGGTATTCGGCTCATACTCGTGCTCGAATCGAGTCACGGGACGGATCACGCACTCACTCTCACAGTGGTGATTAAAATTGAACTAGCTAGGAATCAAAATAACTCACATGCAGCGTCTTAAGGACATATACGGAACAAGCAAGTAAGATAAATAGCGAGGCGAGTGTACCTCCACGCTCGGGGTGTGGGGAAGACGATCCCGGTCAAGATCCGTAACTCCCGCTACAGTAAATGTAAATAATTACAATAATGAATTTTATGGCCCACTCCACGCAGGGAGGTAATAGGCTACAAAATGACGCCGGGAGCACCGATCTTGGGTTGACGGGCAGCAAGGCGGCGGGATTCTGGGCCGTTGCGGGCTGCGGCTCCAGATCTGAAATTTGCTGGCCGGCAGGGCAGCAAACAAGGGCATCCAAAGGGACGTCGACCTCCGGGGACCTTCTGAAGGCGGTGGTTCACTGGGACAATGGCGGAGGGTCCCTGGTCGACCCTGGGGAGTGGCAGTCACTGGATCTACACCGGCGTATTTTCCAGGGGATTAATACGGTAACCACCTTTGCTGGCCTATCTAGGGACAAAACTGTGCGCTTCCACGAAAATGATCACCACGCCTAGATCCGGTGTCGGATCGGGACGAAACTAGTGTCATTGCAAATTAGACTCAGAGCTACAACATAAGTGAAATTTACATCCATCCAACGGTCGTATTTGAAATGAAAACCTCTGCAACACCGTAGTTGTTTCTGGCCCAGAATATAGATCAAGCAGGACAGAGTGAGATCTGTCTGAGAACGAATTTTGACCGAATGGAAGACGACAGATCTGGACTTTAATAATTTTATGGGTGAAAGGGAGAGAAGTGAAAATTATGCACAAATATTTTTGTAATTTTCTGAGATGGTTTAAAGGGTGGAAAAATTCATGGAACATGTTGCTATCTCACAGATCTGCGGAAAGGCAGACTGCAAGGGGTGGAGAAAATTAACTGGGAGGAGGGGCAAACGACGTCTGATCGATGTGAAAATTTAATTGAAAGATGGGGGAAACACGGGGAACAAACTCTCAAAACCTCTACTCGATCAGGTGGTTGGATCTGGAGATACAACCTTTTCTTTGAGCTTTAGTTCTACAGGTCTAGACACCAAGATGAAGATGGGGTTGTGAACCGAAGGGGTAAGAGTGGTACCGGGCAATACATACCGACACATGTATCGGACATGACCGGCACCGGTTCCGATACCGGTACTGCATACCTTGATCTATAGAAACAAGTGGAAGAACTACAGGAGGAATTCGCCTAGCAATAAGTTCAGTGTGATGCCCATGTCCAGGATCAAGGCCGAGATTCGTCCAGCCACGATTCTGATTCTGAGTTCAAGAACCCGTTCGACGAACCTCAGATTTGGAAGCGTCATGCATGGGAACTCAATCGCCGTCCTGACAAACATTGTTCGTGGGACAATGTCAAGGTGGATCTGCCTGAATTCTCAGGAGATCAGCATGCGGAGGGATTGGATTCATTCAATCGAGAGTCTTCGAGTACAAGGAGGTACCCGAAGACAAGCGTGTGAAGCTTGTCGCCACAAAGCTAAGGGGGTATGCCTCAGTCTAGTGGGAGCAAGTCCAACGGACACGGGAGTGTCAAGGCAAGGCAAAGATCCCCTCGTGGGAGAAGATGACGCGGAAGCTAGAGGCGCAATTCCTACCCTTCTACTACAAGCAAACATTGTACCCATGCCTTCACTTCCTTTGGCGGGGAGTAAGATCGGTGGAGGCCTACACAGAGGGGTTCTACCAACTAGTCTCTTAGAATGACCTTGCAGAGTCCGAGGAGCAGCTGGTAGGCTAGTAGCGCACTACCTCAGTGGCTTATAGCAGCCCCTCCAGGACGCACTGGCATTGCATCATTTGTGGACCCACTTTGAGCTGTTCCACAAGGCACTAGTCGCTGAAAAGCACCAGGCAAGACCAGGCATGCGGAGGGTGGTCGCTCGGGCAGATGTAGATCAGCGAGAGATCCATGGTAAGGATGCTCAAGGTATAGGGACGTGCCAATCCGGACTCCAGGGCATCCCCAACCCCTAGTTCCTAGAGGCAAACCTGCATCCGATACTACCCTACCCATGCATTGTTTCTCTTGTCGGCAGACTGGTCATCGAATGGCAGAGTGCCCCACTGGCACTAGGAAAGGGGAAAGGGGCTTCTATGTCGAAGGAGTGGATGCAACATGCCGCAGGAAGAGCCACCCATGTATAATGCACCCATCTATAACGAAGGGCATCTAGAGGAGGACGAGCTACTTCATGGTGACATTGTAGAGAACTTGATGTTACGGAAGGTGCTCTTGATGCCACGGCACAAGGAGCATCTAGAAGATTGGCTTCGGTGCAACATCTTCTAGACTACTTACATTGTTGCTGGAAAGGTGTGCAAGGTGATTGTCAATAGTGGGAGTACAGACAACTTCATCGCCAAGGAGGCCATCAACAAGCTGAATTTGAAGGTAGACGACCATCCGGACCCCTACAAGTTGTCTTGGCTGAAGGAGGGAAGTGAGGTACTTGTTCATTCCAGAAGTCTAATCTCTTTATCAATAGGGCAGAAGTACTTCGATAAGGTGCGGTGTGATGTAGTGGCCATGGATGCGTGCCATATCCTCCTGGGACGTCATTGGCAATATGATCAAAACACTATACACGATGGTCGAAAGAACACATACACCTTCCCGATGGGTGATAAGCAGATTGTGCTGGCACCAATGAAGTAGGAGCACAAACCACAGTCGACGCAAGGTAAAGTTGTTCGCAGTCCCAACCAAGAGAGAGTTCCTCCCCCTGTCCATGTCCCAATTTCTATAGGAAGCAGAGGAGACACCTTTGGTGTATGCCTTAGTGGCCAAAGAAGGCGCTGACGGTGCTGCTATCCCCGAGGAAGTCCACCCATTGCTTGAGGAATTTGCAAATGTCTTTCTAGAAGAGTTGTCGCCCAAACTTCCGCCTCCCCGAGACAGTCAGCACCACATCGACCATTCCTAGGGCGAGCCTACCAAATAAACCTACAAACCGCATGAGCCCAAAGGAGGGTGATGAGATGAGGAAACAAGTAGCTGAGCTTTTGAAGAATGGGCAAGCGTGCTTCAACATGAGTCTTTGTGTTGTTCCAACTCTCTTGACACCAAAGAAGAATGGATCGTGGCTAATGTATATAGAGAGTTGTGCCATCAACAAGATCACGTTAAAGTATCGATTCACTATTTCTCACCTGCATGATATGCTAGACCAATTAACAGGGGCACAAATCTTCTCAAAAGATCGATCTTCGGAGCGGATACCACCAGATTCACATCCGACTAGAAGACCAGTGGACGTCTACGTTCAAGATGCCGGACAGACTATACGAGTGGTTCGTAATACCTTTCGACATGTCTAATGCTCCCGACACCTTCATGAGGGTCATGAAGCATAGACTCCGGCCACTAATCAACAAAAGTGTTGTGGTATACTTTGATGATATTTTAGTATACAGTCCCTCTGTGAAGCAACATTTGCAAAATTTACGAAAGGTGCTAGAGATACTCCGACGTGAGCAAATGTACTCCCATCCCAAGTAAGTGCGACTTCCTCACCGACTCGGTGAACTTCCTGGGATATATTATCTCAAGTGAAGGCGTGAGGACAGATCTGGCAAACATACAAGTGATCCAAAAGTGGCGTGAGCCTCGCACGGTGCAGGACGTGAGGAGCTTCCTCAGCCTGGCCTCATTCTACCAGAGGTTTATCCGCAACTTCAACAATCTAGCAGTACCAATCAGCGACTACCTGAAGGGGCGCACCTTCCACTGGACTCCAGAAGTTGAGCAAGCCTTCCACCGCGTCAAGCAGAAGATTACCACGACCCCAGTTTTGGCCCTGCCAGACTTCGACAAGGTGTTCGAGGTGGATTGCACTGCCTCGAGAGCGGGCATCGGCGCGATGTTGAGTCAAGAAGAGCGTCCAGTGGCCTTCTACAGTGAAAAACTCAAAGGTGCTCAAGCCAGCTACTCTACCTATGATTGAGAATTTTTCACTATTGTGCAGACTTTGCGGCACTGGAAGCACTATCTCGTGCAACAAGAGTTCGTGCTATTCACTGACCATAAGGCACTTCAAAACATCAACGTGCAGCACAAATTGAGCCACCGCCATGCCAAGTGGGGGCGTTCCTACAAGAGTTTACATTCAGCCTGCGTCCTAAGGCGGACGTGCAGAACAAGGTAGCCGACGCCTTGAGCCGCAAGGTGATGTTGCTGGAAACCTTGAGGGTGAACATCGTGGGGTTGGAGGCTTTGAAGGAGTTGTACCCAGAAGAACCATACTTCAGCTCCATCTGGACAGAGACACAACGGGATGACTACACCATCATTAACGAATTCCTTTTCCATGGTATGTAGTTGTGTCCTTGATTGCTCATGGCGTGAAAAGATCCTGCAAGAGCTACATGGAGAAGGGCACTTCGGCCAAGACAAGACGCTAGCCCTAATTGCTCAGAACTACTATTGGCCAAGGCTAAAAAGGGACGTGGCTAAGTAAGTGGAACGCTACCACATGTGCCAAGTTGCGAGAGGGGCTATGACCAACATAGGCCTCTACACGCCCCTTCGTGTCCCATCAGCACCATGGAAGGATTGACCATAGACTTTGTGGTCGGACTTCCCCGCACACAACGCGGAGGTGATTCGATCATCGTGGTAGTAGATCGGTTCTCAAAAATGGCATGTTTTGTGGCCTGTCGAAAGACGATGGATGTGTCCCAAATCGCTTCCTTGTTCTTCAGGGAGGTAGTATGTCATCATGGCGTTCCTTCCTCCATCACCCCGATCGGGACAGCAAGTCATCAATCACTTTTGGAGGAACCTGTGAGCTAAGCTAAGAATGAAGCTCAATTTCAGCAGTGCATATCACCCACAAACTGACAGGCAGATCAAGGTCACCAACCAAAGCTTGGGAGTGCTGTTGCAGAGTTTGGCGGATGACAAGCCAAAGCAATGGGACCTCGCCCTACCTCAAGCCGAGTTCGCCTTCAATATGTCTATAAATCAGACCACCCGTAAGAGCCCCTTCGAGGTGGTCTATGGGGCCAACCCCACCCCAATAGCTTCCGGGACCCCACATCAATTCCATACCAAGCAGGTGACCTGGCAGAGCATCTGAAGGCTATTCATGCTAAGGTAAAGGAGCATATCAAGAAAAGCAACCGGCGTACAAGAAAGTTGCAGATGCGCACGGTCGCCAAGTAGTATTTGAGGAGGGAGACTTAGTGTGGGCTGTTTTGACCAAGGATCGATTCTCGGCGGGCGAGTATAGCAAGCTAAGCCAGAGGAAAGTGGGAGCTTGTAAGATTCTGCAACGGATCAATGACAACCCCTACAAGCTAGAGCTGCCATCTCATCTATGGACATTGGACGCATTCAATGTAAAACAACTTGTCCGATTTGTGGAAAACACCTCAGGATCCGACATCAACTCAAGGACGAGTTCCTTCGAGCTCGGGGAGGATAATGTAGCTCAAAGCCCTTAACCCAGCACCAGCAATCTTGGACGATGCTTTCCAGAGTTTGGACGATGGAGTTTTTAAAAGTAGATGATGGGATTTGGATTTTTTGAAAGTAGACAATGGCCTTTTGAAACTTGGATGAAACCAAAAGTTAGATGAAACCCAAAAGTTAGATGAAAGCACTGAAGGCACTTGGAAGGAAAGGTGGATGAAAGCCTTTTTGTCATTTTCTGAACTTAGACGATAGAGTGGCACTTAGAAGGAAAGTTGGATGAAAGCCTTTTTGCCATTGTCTGAACTTAGACGATGGAGTTGGATGAGGGCTTTTGAGTTGGACGATTGCCTGGGCCTGACTATTGGGCTTGTTTTGTTGGCTTTATTATTGTGGTGTAACTATGTGTATGGTGATAAGTTTGTTTTTTTTAAGGTTGATATGTGTTTAATGTATGTGTTGTGTGTAGTTGTTTTGTTTATATGGTTGTGTAGATGGGTCCAACAGACAAAGCAGAGTAGGCAGGGCCAAAATCGGGACACTCTCCATAGAGTTCCTTCATGCGGTCAAATCTAGTGACCTCTACCCGAACAGTGGAAAGAAGGGAGACCCTTCGACTCAAGGCGTCGGCCACTTTATTCTCTTTTCCAGCCTTATATTTTAGGACAAAAGTGAAGGACTGGAGGAATTCTACCCACCAACCATGCCTAGGGATTAAGCCCTTCTGAGAGTTAAGGAATTTCTAGGCCTCGTGGTCCGAATACAAGACAAACTCTTGAGGTCCTACTATTACCTCCCGATGGGGAGACCTCGGCATTGGCGACAAGTGATAGTGCCGTTAGCTAGACGGTGGCAACCAATCATGAGCACAACACCTTTATCCTACCAACAGATGGTGTTAAGACGCGAGTTGCAAGAGTTCCCTACAGCGATGGTAGGATTTTTTTTCTCTTTTTTTTATTTTTGATTTTGTCCAGCTAAGAAGATATGTACAACCTAACATAGGTGAACTGGAGACCTTATTCGGGGATGGTTGACATCGACCAGCCGTGGGTTATAACAAGCTGTGCCCAGTTCGGACGGGACCTCTGGCTCCATTGTTTGAACGAAATCGAGCCACTTTGGCTACGATTGGCCATGAGGACCCTAGGGCTTTCCCAAGAATGGGTAGACATGACAGTGCCACCTCGTGTCGGGAGGAAAGAACACGGGCCGACAACCTGCGTGGATTGATGAGTACGCTTCCCTGAATAGTATGAAGACTAGCAACGGGGTGGCACACTTGTGGAGTCACACGCGCAGGATATTGAGGATTACTTGCGCCTCTATAAGGTGATGTATGCGGAGCGGCTCCATCCTGGGGGGCATGTTGAGGTAAATGGCCTTTCTTCTTCTTCTTCTTTTTCTTTTTTTTCTTTTTTATTTTTGGAGTGTTCATTCATATGCCATGGGTGTAGGATGCCCCAAATACCATGATAATGAACTTGCAAGCTCGTTTGGCAGACATAGAGCAACTGTTGGGTGACACCCAGGTGGCTTTGAATGCCTCAGTAAGTGTAAAACATATTCCTAATTATTACTCTAGATCCCCAGTGTTAAGCCACTAATTGCCACCTGGGATGTGTTACAGTGTGCCCAGCTCGATGCCGTCTCACCGGCAATGTGGGTAGACGGTGTTACCTTCAGTTTATAGATCCCTACTTCAGAACTTGATCTACTCCACAAGCAACTTGCTCATGCCACGCAGCGAGCCACAGAGGTAGAGGGAATGCTTTCCACACAGGTGAGGGTATCAGCATGGAATTTTCTTTATTCATGCCTTACTACACACCTGAGATGGCAGACATGGCAGGTGAAGGAATTGCAGGAAGCATTAGCTCGTGTTGCACAGGGAGTAGTCAGGGTAGCAGAGCTAGAGGAACTGTGATGTTGTCCAGATGATGACTCATCTCGGGATGCCATGGAGCTGAGGATCACCCTATAGCTGGAGAGGAAAGATCGGGAGAGAGAACAGACCGAGAAGGAAAGTGATAGGGAAAGAGAGAGGGCCGAGAGATTGGCTGAGAAAGAAGAGAGGAGGGCCCGGGAGGCCCAATTATTTGAACTCCAGACCAGTCTCAGTCTCGTCAAGTAGTGGCTGAAGGATGGTGAGGAATGCTACCGCAGAGCACGAGAGCGTGGCTTCCATGTCAGTAGTTTCTTTGCTACCCCCACAGATCAACGACTGAGTGTGGAGACGGAAAGGGGAATACAGAGCGGTAGGAATACCGCTTCTCATGGTTTGACGACACCCTCTAGTGCATCTCGCCTGGAGAGCGGCAAGATGAGTAATGTGGAGAGAGAGGGTGGAACTTGATGTAAACCCTTTTTTTAGAATGGAATAAAATGCTTGGTTCTTTGTTCTCTACCTCTTTCTTGCTCTC
The DNA here is from genome assembly GCA_024336825.1 of Amorphophallus titanum. Taxonomy (NCBI): domain Eukaryota; kingdom Viridiplantae; phylum Streptophyta; class Magnoliopsida; order Alismatales; family Araceae; genus Amorphophallus; species Amorphophallus titanum. The sequence goes on along the minus strand of JANBPO010001371.1, from coordinate 149,138 downwards.
TCGAATCCCTGCACACATCACTTAAATAAATAAGTTAGAATTTCTACTCAGACTTGGCCCCTTGCTCAATAAGCAGGTGTTTGTTTTGAGCTGTCCTTGATAACGAGTCAAGGGGCCAAGCCTTTATTAATGAAGGCTCGATAAAAATGAAATAATGAATGCGGCATACAGGCATACAAATGCAAACAAGAATTAAAAGATGAAATGTAGCACACGGATGTAATCATGCAAAATGTAATTTTTCACTTTTCAAATAGATATAAATTTAGCAATAATAAAATTTTTACATGACAATATATTTGTCTAACAAGAGTATACAAACAAATATAAATACAGGATGATTTTTCATATAATTGGTAATTTAACAGAGGGACGTAGGCATTAACGAAGAGTTTAGTATACCCCTGCTTACAAGAATGCTAGCTGTTCTAACAGATTGTTATGGCGGGGTTGTAAGTATTGAATGTAAATGCGGGATAGATTTTCACATAAATATATTTTTGACAGCAATACATATATACTCCTATATATATTCTCCGTATTCTTGAACATCTGAGATTGTGGGTACGTGCGTAATTGTCTTATCAATAGATAAATTTCTTATGACGTGTGCCAGCAGTATGAGTATATTATTATAAGGCCTCCTTCTGAAAAATAAAAGAAAGAGCGTAGAAGTAGGGATACCTTTCTAGTGATGGTCCAAACGACGCCCTCCGAACAAGGTGGGGTTGTAAGGGAGCCCAAGTATCTGTAGTATTTCCTGCTGCCAAGCTTGATGTGCCTCGGGTTCACCACCCCCACGTCTCGCTCCTCCTCTTTCGTGTTCGTGATGTCCTCGATGGGCTCCATCAGCTGATGACAGCCGTTTATGAGTCATCCGTAGGTAGATCGCCTCATCCATGTGATTTGTATACGTTTCTAGTTTATGGGTGAAGGGCGGTGAGCTAACCTCGGAAAGGAAGGTGTCTGGTCGACCTCTCTTGTACATAATGCCAAGCACGGCAGTCTTGTTCTCGCGGGACTGGTGGACCAGGTGCACCTCCATCTCGAACCTGCAACACACAGTAGCGTCTATCAGCAATCTCCTTCAAGGCGCGCAGATCAAAAGCATAAGACCGTGCACGGAACACTTTGAATAGGATTTTAGTAGCGGTTCCTATTATATAGTTGCGTCTACGCGTCGTGGCTCGATGCGCAGAGTGGTGAAACACAGGTATACATAGATTACCTCCTTCCATTGATGCTGTGCTCCGACGGCGAATGCCAGTGGCACTGCCTGAGATGGTACTCGGTTCCATCGATGTGAATGGACCCAGCATCCCCAGTCCACTCCAGCTACGTACACACAGACCCATGGATCACAGCAGAGAAAGGACAACAAAAGAAGAGATACTTTCAGAAACCATTGCTATACAAGACCAGGGATGCGCAGACAAATTAATTAAGGAGGTGGGTTTTATGTATACCATGATGTCATGGCCTCTGTTCCTCAGCCTGGCGTGTGCGGGCTTGTAGCTCCTCTTCAGCCTGCCGAGACCCGGCACCACCTTCACCCTCTCGTTGATCAGGTCGATCGGCGACTGCATCGTCCCGTTCTTGCACATCGCCCACTCCGTGTGCAGTTCCCCCCACCGCTCGGGCCCGTTGTCGCTCCCCACCTCATAGCTGAACTCACTCTCATCCTCTGGATACGCCAGATCAAAGCGAGCAGGAGATTAGAACGAAAATCATGCCGAAGAGAGAATAAAAATGTTGATCAAATTAACAACGTAGCAGCAACAGCTAGCTTTTACTCACCGACTTCCTGAGACTTGGCGCCGGGGAGCCTGCAGAAAGCCAGGACCAGGAAGAGGGTGCAGAGGAAGAAGAAGCTGGTGCTGGCGTGCTTCTCCATATCTCGCTAGTACGCAAGAGGCAGGCAGTCCTTGGCTGTTGCTCCTGTTACCGTGGCAACTTGTTGAGGTAGGGTGAGCCCTCCCCACCTTTATATAGAAAGGCCTCCTGCGTGAGAGCCCAGTCAACCAGGGTTTCGAGAAAGGAAGAAGAAGGTGGGAAACGAGGTCTCGTCACAAGGAAGAACCTTTGATTCTTCTCTTGACAAAGCAGGGGTTTCAAAGATTTGTTGGAGTCGGTGGCGCTACTTTCCAATGATCATGACGCACGGGAGGGCGCCAGCGAGCAACACCTCACGGCTCACGCCAGCCAGCGCTTACCCAGCTACTACACGGCGAGTAATCTGCGGTAGCCAGCTTTCTCCCGTCAAGACAAGGCGGAATCTAATTAACGAACGCCCTGCCGCGTAATTTATTGGAGTATGGTCGAGGATTAGAGGAAGTTTCCATCCTCCTCCCAAGTCCCCACCCCACTTCCGGTCTGCGAGACTGCGAGTTGCCTGTATATTTCTGGAGTAGCCCATCATGTGGGCCTTTAGTGTCAAATTGACCGTTGGGATGTCAGGATCCCAACCCCACCAGTTTCGTGTCGATCGGTTGTCATTTGGGGTCAGTAGGAGTCCGGGAACCCTGGTGACTCGTTTAGGGTCGATTTGTTAGAATCGCCCCGATCTCGCATTTTAGTGGATGCATGTGGTGTTTTTAGCCTCCAGGGGTTGTTTTTCATCACGTGGCATTGTTTCCCCTGTGCTTCGGCGTGAATGGGGCGTGGAACGGGCTGATTCGGCTGTTCCCCTATTTTGCTCACCGAATTTGTGTAACGGTCACTCCAGTGACCGTCACACTGTGTGACGGTGCCCCGATAGACCGCTACAACCATGGTACTTTTAAGTTCTTCGAAGTTGGGGTCGTGTGACAGACCAGTACTAGACTGTCACATGACTATAATGCGCCTATGGTGGTGCATTATGCCCTTGGTGTGACGGACCAGTGTAGGACCGTCACATGCCTGTAATGTGCCTAGCTAGGTCCGTTACGTGCTGTGGTTTTCGAGGACTACTGCTGTGTCAGACCCTCGACGACTATGCTTCCTCGAAGATCGAGTCAGTCGGTTCATTTAACGGGTGTATTCCTGTGCATTATAGTTTAGGTAACACACCAGTGTGAGACTGTTATAATATGTTTGACTGGCGTTTGTCCGGCTATGGTGGTTGGTGTAACAGGCCTACCCCTATGCGTCATGTGGCTGTGGCGGACTCAGCCTGGTCTGTTATATGCCTCTTATCTGTGTTAGTGTTTTGGGTCTATTGGCCATAACGCACCTATCCTAGTGCGTTAGGCTTGTGTAACGCACCTATATAGGTCCGTTACATGCCCTTTCATTTGAGTTCTAGTCTATTAGCCATAACGCCCCTGTCCTGGTGCGTTATTCTAATGTGGCGTGCCTGTCTTGGTGCGTTACATGGTCTGTATTAGATTTCAGGTCTGTTTGCCCTGACGCCCCTACCCTGGTGCATCAAAGCAGTGTAATGCCCCTAGAGAGGTGCGTTACAGTCCTGTTGTGGCCATGATGGCTGTGGGTCTGTGTTGTTCGATTCTGTGTGTCTGTCTGTCTTAGGTTTGTGTTTAGGGCGGTGTCTGTGTGTTGGTGGTTTCTGGATTGATCGATTTAGGTGACTGGGTGTGGTCTTTTCTTTGACTACGACAGTACCCTAATGACTCAATCTAGAACTACCAGTGTCCTTATCTCTGGTTCCGTAGTGACTACCTATTGACTGCTGGGTTCCCCTAGCGATTGAGTGATGGTTCGCTCTACCCAGAGTGTTGTCGTTGTCCATCACTCTGGCTTCTGCTTGTCTTGGCTTGATCTCGTGGTTTGCCTATGACCCGTGGGTGTCTGGTGACATCCTATGAGGGCAGTGACAATGATGGGATGGCCAGGAGTGCTTGTGCATGCTATGTGTGTCTTTGTGTGTTTGTGTCATGTCGGGTTTCGGTCAACCCGGTGAAACCAGAGGTTGACATGTGACCTTGTGTGCGTCTCGACGGTTCTGTCCAGCTCGAGACAATGTTCTGGATGCCTCGGGGTACTGTCCGACCTCGGTTGCGTGTCCAGATGTGATGAGGGTCCCCGATGTTCCCTCAGGTCTTCGCGTGTTGTTTTCTCCGACAGGGTTGTTTTCTCTGGCTTAGGAGTAGACTGATTGGCCACTTGTTCTGCTATCTGTGACCATCTTGCCTTTGAGTCGTCTGACTCAAAGATCATTACGTGAGTAGGTCTAGTTGCCTTGTTCTGAGTTGTCGGCAATGGCTAAGCTGCCATTGGTGCTTTGGAGTACGTGTGATAGCGTTCTTTTACCTGTCTGTACTTTCACACCTGTGTTTTGAGTCTCTGTGTCTTGTGAGCCTCCACTAGCCATAGCCTTACGGCACCCTTCGGCTTGACGGCTCTTGTAGCAGGACACTTTCCCGATTTATGGTTCTTAGGCTAGTTCCATGGGCCCCTCGTCAACTGTAGCATCCTTCGGAGGGGGAATACTAGATAGAGGCCTGGCTTAGACGATAGCCAGCGTGTGCACACATGGTCAGGTGCTTTGGACTTGCATCATCAGACGTGACCCTGACTAGTCGCTCGCGTTATGGTACTATTTTGGTTCTAGCAGTGTCTTTGTCTCGGCCTAGTCCTTGCGGTAGGTGACGTGGACAAGACGCTAAAATTTATACAAGTAGTCCGGATCCATATATCACAAGTCCCACTCTGTACAATGGTCAAAATAAGCAACTACACGGGGTGTAGCCTGGCCAAAAGAAGAAAAGGACAGACTGACTACTAATCAACCACTGACAGACCACTACTGGCTCTAAGGTTTTTCGCCAAAAGCATGAGAGAATCCCACAGCCAGTTGCTCCGCCTCACTTGTAAAAAGAAGGGGTGAGTCTCACAGCAGAGACTCATTAGGGTTCACAGAAATCCCTAACTCGCAACTAACTAAAGGAAAGCAGTAAAGCTTGCCTTGGCATAAATAAATGACAATTTAATAAAGCTGTAAAACTAACTAAACAGTTTATAAACAGCTAACTAACATGCCAATTTAATTTAAATGCGAGTACTCAAAATCTACCAATAGACAATGACTCAATCATTTCCAAGTGACAATAGTGAAAAGGAGAGGAGAGCCACTAGAAGAAGAAACCAGATGCGTCCACTGACGGCTTACACTGCGTCTCAAGCATCTACACAAGTCCGCGACAGGTGAGAAGCGTAATAGTACCAAAACCAAGTACTAGTCAGAGCAACAATCATCAGTGTCAGTCTAAGTCTCTGACCACGTGTGCACACACAAGCTCATGCCTAGAGCCAGGCCTCAAGCTAGTATTCCCCTCTGTAGGACGCTACGGTTGGACCGGGGCCCAAACTAGCTTAAAAATCGTAAACTGGGATACCTCGCCACCTCTCCTAGGTGGGATCAACACTGAAAGTCATCGGGCTACGACTGGTGGTTCCATCAATAGGAAAGAGAATCTATTTCTATTGGGATCTAAAAAAAATATGCCATAATTTATGATAACAATTAAACATGGCAAATATGCAAGACTAAAAGCATGATTAACTAAATATGCTAAGATGGCCATTATTTAATAATTCAATGCACAAAAATGACAATTATCCTATAACTAAATGCATAAACTATTGAACATGTTGAAATGGCAATTATTCGATAATTAAATGCATAAGTAATTGAATATGCTGAAATGACTCATTCAATAACAAATGCATAAATAATCGCATATGCTAAGCATTAAAATCTATCGGGATTAAACGGTTAAAAGAAAACTGCCCCAGATTTAAATTAACATAAGCGTGGCGACAATGCAACATTAAATGCATAATTTAATAAACACGCATAATTTGCAGAACATGCGGTTGAACTAGAGCCGCTATAGTCTTAGGCGGTCGAACACAAACCGCAGCGTGTTATTAAACGGATTAACCGCGAGATTTCTACTGCCATTCCAATTTAATTCATTCACTCGGTCGAGATGTCAGCCGCTCGGGCCAATAAAAGGTTTATGGCGGACCGCTATAAAATTTAAAATAAATTAAACATAGTCCTTACCAGAGAACTGGATCCACCGGAATCACAACCAGATCCCTTCCCGGTCGACTCAAATCGACGGGAATTATAGTTTAACCTGTTCCCTGCCAATCCATCATCTCAATATACCAACTTAACATCTATGAACCTAGCGACGATGGGCATGCTGTTAAAACATAGAGACGATGGGCATGTTATTAAAACATAAAGACGATGGGCATACTGTTAAAATATAAAGACGATGGGCATGCTGTTAAAACATAAATGACGATGGGCATGCTATTAAAACATAAAGACGATGGGCATGCTATTAAAACATAAATGACGATGGGCATGCTTTTAAAACATAAATGACAATGGGCATGCTTTTAGGAACGATTAAGCAGGTTAGGGCGTCGATCCCCCTACCTCAATCGGGATGAAAATGCCCGATTTGGCCGCAAGTAAGCCGAGGGACGTCGCGGTTCGTCCTTTGCCCAGTCGTCTCTCCACTCCACGGCTCATCCCGGGGTGATGCCATGGCGTTCCTCGTCACTCCAAACGAGGCTAGAAAGCCATCGATGTCACCGTGGGGGGTCGCACCCCGTGTCGGGGTGGGAGCCAATGAGGGTGCCGCCATGATCCACACCCCCGTAGCTCGCCGGCGAGGTCGTCGGAGCTCCCTGCCACAACCCCGGGTCACCGCCGCCCCGGAGAGGAGGAACGAGGAAGAGGGGGAGGGCGTCGCCGGTCCCGTGGTCCCACTGGGTGGAGGACGACGCCGCCGCGATGGGGACGCCGTCGCCGCCGCCGAAAACCCGAAAGGGTAGTAGGGCTGGTAAAATGAAAAAAAAAAGAAAAAAATATACATGTAAGGGGATGGAATCAAAAGCTGCTGAATTCTGTCCTTTATTCAACAATGTCATCAATGGATCCCGAGATAAGTCCTCGGGGGTAACTCAGACAAAAACGGGGCACGAGGGCCATATGTACAAGAAGGTGCCGAAGCTCGTCAAGACCAGACTCGCTCCTCCTCAGGTCGGCTAGGCGAGTCTCCCTCTGGGAAACCTCCTCCTGGAGCTCCTCCAACGGGCGACGGGACGTCTCTATCGCGGTTTGCACACTCTGGCGCTCCGCCTCGGCCTCCTGAAGCTCCTTTCGCAGCTCTTCTACTCGGAGGAAGGCCCTTTGATCGCACTCCTCGTCGCTCTGAAGTTGAAGGCTTACTTCAACTTGGGTGGCTCGAAGCCTGCGAAGCTCCTCCTCCTCCTGCTGGATCTGCAGCTGGGCCCTCCGTCTCCGCTTCTGTGCGAGGTGAAGGCGAGCGAACTCGCCCCATAGCGCGGTCAGCCTCGCCGCCCATGCCTCTCGGGGAAAACCCAACATGTGGTAGCTGCTGGTGAATGCCTCTAGGCTACCCCTCAAAGCCTCTACAGCAGGCAAAGGGTCAACTTGGATCAACTGATCAAGACTCTGGAGAAGCTGGTCAGCCATGGTGGCATTCAATGCCACCCCAAGCGCAGGAGTGTTGGGCCACTCAACTCCGAGGGTAGGGAAGTCCACAAGCACCGCTGCCGCCCCTTCTTCCGATCCTGAATTGGGAAAAAGAAGAGGAAACACAAGTTCGTGAGTGTATCACCACGATAAAGTCACCATGGTAGAGGTCCAAAGGTGCAAATCACAATGGCTTTACCTGAGGTAGCCGTGGTGTCCGCCGAGTTAGGCCTGAGAGAACACCGCTCTTCTGGAACTACAAAAGAGCTATCCACAAGTGCCGGCCCCTGCACTGGGGGGGGCAGGTGAGGAGGGTGTAAAGCAAATCGGAGCTCTACCGCTCAGCACTGCTCCCAAGTCATGCCCGAGGAAGCAAACTCCTCGTAGAAACAGTAAGGACCGCTGTAAAAGTGTGTGATCCAAGCATTCAGGGTCACCCTCGGCGTCCGTGCGGCTCTCTCTTTGCCTACAAGGGCCAAATCCCTCCAGGTCTTCATAAGATACCTGAAGCAATAGGGAAGGAGATACCGGCCAGCTCCAACTGAAGCACTCAGATGCACATCATCTAGGGACAACTCCTCGTACAGCTGTCCGCAAACGGGAATGCCAGAAATCCAGTGGAAGGTCTAGTGAAGTCTCTCCCTCAGCAGTCATAAATGTGTTCCAGTGCCTATTGAACCTCTCAGCTAAGGCCCGGATCAATCCTGTATGACAAGGATACGAATACAAGGCTATTGTCACTGCATGGCGTATGCCTGCACTATCAAGTGCTGCTCTGTAAACTGTCAGCACGCCTCATAGCCATTCTGTGGCACCACGACGGTAGCAGTGGGAAGGAGTGACGGCCCACCTCCCGTACTAGCTCGGGATCTTCTGCGCCAAAATCCTCTCCAACAGAGTCATCATGCGCAAAAGCTGTGCTGGAGGGAGTCAGAAACATCCCGTCGATGGTAACGTCCGCGGCCCTGTGATGCCCAGCCAGATGCCAAACGGCGGGTGAAGACGGTACTGCTCGAATGGTGAAACTGCCAAACTCCCTGAAGAAACCCAGGATCCTCTGGTCAAGGTACTGTCGCTGTCGCACAAAACCCTCTGGGAAGCTCGGATAGGAGAAACTGCAAGTACCATGCATGTTGTCCCTTCCAAGCAATATGGCCCGCTCAAGACGGCGCCTCTCTCCCGGTAGGCGGGAGTCATCAACCTCTACTCCAGGAGGCACAATACTCTGAACGAAAGGCAGAAGATGTCGATCTAGTGGGAAGTGCGACGGATAGCCGCCCAAGCGATCATAAACATAGCCTCCATGCCTCCTCGTAATCCGGGAGACGTCAACAACACCCTCAGCGATAGCAGTCTCTCCTATCGGGCCCTCAGCGACCCAAGTAAATTAGCGGTCCACAACATCAAAACCCTCAGAGCTAATGCTGCGAGGGGGGAATGGTGGCATAGGCCTATCCGTCCTCCGCACATAGTGGTCATCAGAACCGCTGACTCTGCTACCCATCTAGGTGCAGTAAGGCCACCACCCCTACTGCATTGTTCCAGGTGACCAGCCTAGAATCAGAGGAAGCTTCTCTAAGTCGACTTCACAACGAGAGTTGAAGCACCCTCAGACGACATCGGAGCTGCTCAGAGGATCAATTCTCGCGGACCTACGCAAATCATCTTCAGTAGTAACCTGAGATGCCTTACAAAAGCCTCCACGACCACCTTAGTGTGATTCCTAGCACAACCTTTTGCTGGGATGATCTTCCACAAGTCCTCTATCAGCCCCAAGAATGAGGAAGTCATTCGCCTGCTGGAGCACCCCATTCTGGCCGTTCTCTCCGCCGTGCACAGATCGACTCTGCTAGGCCCAGGTCGGACCTTCCCCTACTTCTATGTTCACCACGCCTAGCTCCAGCCTCAGTTGGAGTCCCCATTAGATCTAGTGCAAAGTCAACTCACCCACGATCGCGTCAACGCCATCCCTACCCTCATAGGAGTACGGCACAGCCTGTGGCCACTTCTGCCTCAGGTAGGCACCTCTCTGGTCTAGACAGAGGCACTTAGGAGTAGCCCCGGTCTCTGAGCTGCCACAGCCAAAGTCAGCCCTAGGTCACCCCCAAATTTCTCTAATGTGTTCCTTGGCCACCCAAGGATGTATTGGCGCCAGTCCCACCTCCAGCAGAGTTTAGAGGAGTTCAGAGCAGCCTCGACTTCAGCACCCTGTCATCTAGACTGAATCGGGCCTTAATTAGACTAGTCAGAGGCATTCGATCTGCTGCGACCACAATCAGACTTCGAGCGAGCAGCTGCACCTGTAGTAAGGCCCAGGCCCATTCTTGGAGTGATCAGCATTAGCATGGCTTCCAGCAGTTCTCTTCGGTGCCCGTAGCAGTTTCAGCAATGGCTTGTTGTCCTTGCAAAACCCGTCTGGACAGATTCGGTCGCGCCATTCCCCGCCCCCTTCGCTTGGCTGACTGAAGGCCCCTCCCTACGTGGAGGTAATGTTTGTATGTAATATCAATTTTCCCCACCCCACAATCACCCTCCTGAGTGAGGAGTAGTGTTGTAATAGTGGGTCGTTGAACAAGCCACACTGTCGCACGTTCGGGGCCGCGCACGTTTCCCGCTTGCCCTTCATCTCCAGTCAGAGTCAGATTCTTCAAGCCGGATAGGTGAACCCCTATCCCTTCTGGTTATTTCTATCACCACTTATCATTTTTGAGCTCCATCGATGAGAAAAGACCACCCAGCCCCGGTCGACCGGCCACATTGAGTGGCCATCACGGAGAGAGAGTGTGAGCGATACCTGTGCCTGCCAAGGCGCATGGTTTGCCCGTTGATGCGGGAATCTCCAAAACGAGGGGTGGGATCCCATCTCGGCCTTGCCTTCACCACAACCAACAAGGGTCTGGTCCTCAGACTCGGCATGCCATCCCCGAGTCACCCCAAGAAGGGTAGTGCGTCGAGTGAGCTTGTCCACCAAAATCGGGTATGGACCTTTGCTAGTGTGCTTACGCATCTAGGTCTGAGGGTTCATCATTGCATCTCCACTGCCCCATGGCTTGTCCCACATCACTGCTGGAGCATTGGTTAACCCAAACGGCATAACCACAAACTCATAGTGCCCATATCTGCTTTGGAAAGTAGTCTTGTGAATGTCCGCATCTTTGATTCTTACTTGATGGTAACCCGAATTGAGGTCTATCTTAGAGAAATACTCCGCTCCAAAGATTTGATCAAATAGCTCATCAATAAGTAGCAGTAGATACTTATTCTTGATTGTAAGTTGATTTAGTTGCCAGTAACTAATACACAGTCGGAGAGATCTATCATTCTTCCTGAAGAATAAGATCGGCGAACCCCAAGGGGATGTGCTTGGTAAAATAAAGTCTTTCTCCAAAAATTCTTGAAGTTACTTCTTCAACTCCTTGAGTTTCATGGGAGACATCGTATAGGGAGCTATAGAAACAGGTGCTGCTCTAGGAACAAGTTCAATGAAAAAGTTTACTTCCCTCTCGGGTGGTAAACCGGGTAACTCGGATGGGGTCTCATATTCAATTCTTTCTGTGAGAAAAGATACCTGAGACTCCTGTGGTCAGAGTATACAATGAATTGCACTCCATAGAGATAATGTCTCCATATTTTTAGTGCAAATACTATCGCAGTCAATTCTAAGTCATGGACTTCTTTTATTAGGATTATGTAATAGAATTACCTTGAAGGTTATTATGAATAAAGGATTTGGTTATCTCTATTTTTGTGAGCTCTATCTATGTGCCGAATACACTTATGCTCTGATTGACATGATTGATGCAACTCATCACGTATACTGGGTTCCTTCTGCGCTCAGGGCGTGACACACCAATATACCTTCCATGAAGCAGGAGACTTCCACGCTTGACCCTAACCTTGAACCGCTACCCCTGAAAAAAAAGGGATGAGTCTCAGCTCATTGGCTCAGTTGGGATCCCGCGAATCCCCACCATGAAACAACAGTGGTAAACCGTAACAACAACAGTAATAGAAGAAGGCGGTGAAAACATAGCTCTCTAAGCTACTCCTATTGTCAATGGAAAGTAAACTCCGACCTCACAACCAGAACTGTCAAACCACCAGTGAAACCATGACTATGCTACTGAAGGAAACACCACGACACCTCTTTTGTCCAGGTCTGTCTTCACTGACAAAGGCCATTACCCATACCACACGATCTAGGGGTACGGTCACCACCTCACTGTCATGAACACTATGTCTACAGGTGAAATCACGATGAGTCTATCAGGAATCCTCGACCACAATGTCTGAAAAAGCACACAGAAGTCATCTGAAGAATCACAGCCTATCTATCGGGAAACTAGAACCTTGAGTCGGTAGAATCACCTCTCGTGTAATGGGAGGACCTGCCGACTAGAAGCAATGTCAGATGCGTCCACTGACAACTTAATTAGTCTGCAGTCTCAGGTGTCACCCACTTGTCTCAACATGGTAACTGTGACACCGTACATAAGTAACCACAGAACAAAGACTAGTTGGGGTCGTGCTCATCAGCACGCGTCCAAAGCCCCCAACCATGTGTGCACACATAGACTTACTGCTCTACATCAGGTCCTCTAGCTGCGTTTCCCCCCATCCCGGACTAGGGCGCAAAGACAAGGGGCCCTACGATAACTAGCCTAAAAATTATCTCGTCCTGTCTGCTCTCCACCTCTAATCCCCAGTAGGTAAGTGCACACGCACCCAGGAAAACACTATCTAGTGGGGGGTCAATAGAGGGGAAACTGTTAGAGTACTATCAGCTATGCACGTAACTCTTGTAAGTATCTCAGAACACCGAGTGGCTCAGTGCCACTGGACTCAAGATAGCTAACTAGATCAGCTAAACACTAGGTCATTAAGTCATACGACTCATCCCAAGGCCGCTATACAATACGGCTCCATGCTGTTAAATTACCCTAAGTCAAAAACATAAACCCATGAATAAAGAGGACTCACAAGGCGGCCTATTACCGCTGGGGTTCTCCCCAATCTTGGGGTGAACAAGGAACCCCCCAGCACCCCTAGCTGGGTCAGAGAACTCATGATCACTGACCATACTCATGGCCCACACTAAAATCACCTTCCGAAAAAAAAAATATTGTGCGGGGACAGCCCTCCACACGTACACGGGTACACTGTGACTCAGACTAGTACAACAAAGAAGTATGAAACACATAGGCTAACCTAGACTCTCAAAACCATATGGGCACATTATTAGAGGAACCATAGCCTCCTCGGACACCTAGAAACATGAATCTAAGTCAACGGAGGTGTCTAGGATATTCGCGAGGCGAAGAACGCCCAAAGGTACCCAATAGGTCAACCTACATAGGCCATCAGTCGACCCGAAAGTCCTAACGATCGACCAACGCAAGCCATTGGTTGACCAATGGCCAAAAAGGCTAACAGACCTAAAATTAGTCTACCTATTCACTGGATCGGTCTATCTGTGGTGTAAATCGGTCAACCTATTCTAGGCAGACTACCTCTTCATGGCGAATGCAAAATGGTTGACCAAGTTACCCAATTGATCGACCGATTCTGGCAACACACCTATGGAACCTCCACTGTGGAATCTTAAACCACGCCCCACTCAACCCATTTGATGGGGGAAAACAAGGGGAAACTCTTCCCCAACCTCTAAACCACTGAGAGTTCACATTCAAACCATAAAAATCTGATCAAATCGACAAATCTGACGCTCACCCCAAAAACATGATATTTCACCCTAGCATCAAAGAAAACTATCTCTTGGCCTCACCTCAGCCTACAAATTGTAGGAAAATAACATGCAAGGGCCAGGGATCCATCCCCCTACCTCTTCCCCCCACAAGTTAGAGATTTTTTTTTTGGCCGATGGTTCCTCCTTATACTTTCTTACCTTGTGGGATAAGATCTTTTATACGGGTTTCTTCTTTCAGTCCCTACAGAGGAGCTAGTACCTGCTTCTGCTCTGGACGTGGGCGAAGCTGTCGCACCCAGGGTTGCGCCCTCCGTGGAGGAGACAATCCTTGGACCGCCTCCGGTCGCGAAGACCGAACATGGTAATTCCTTCCACTAGCGCGGCTAACATTTTCATTCGCTGAGAGTCCGAGGACTTTCATCTAACCCAAATGCTCCTTCATTTGGCAGCTCCCCTCGCACCCCTTCCCGAGTGGGTGTAGGCCTGGAAAATCCCCAAGCCAACGAAGGCATATACGAGGAGGAGGCTAAAATCTGGGAAGTCACCATCGCCTAGTCTGCGCAAGGAGGAGGCGGTCGATTCCGAAGCGAGAGCCTCCTCTCCGACAAGGGAGGAGCCTACCCCGACCCAGTCTTCCTTGGGCGAGAAGGTAGACTATGACTACTCTTCCGACGAGGCAACTTCGGGTGAGGATTTTGTAAGTGTGAGCCTGTTCACATGGGGCCCCCCTTTGTGGCCAGGCTTCAGTCCTTTATCTATTATCATTCGGTTAACTTGCAGAAGTAAATCTAACCGGAGACCTTGGAGGTGCCGATCCCAGACGTACCAATAGAGCGATTCGGGGGTGGTGATGCTGGCTTGGGGAAATTGGCAGCCTTGTTCGAGGTCTTGCGGCAAGAAGCAACCATGGAGATCGCAACGCTGATGGGTGAGGCCCTGGAGGAGGGAGAAATAGCATCGAAAAGTAGCATAGTCCCGGTGACTGAGGTAAATGCGGGGCCTCCGAGACCTCTCTTACATCTCCTCAAGATTTGGGGTAGCGTGCCTCGATCGCTGGAAGGCTAACCCCATTCTCTGTGTTTCAAGAGGAAGCAAGGCCCCCAGAGGTGCGTGTCGCTAGAGCCCACAAGGCTGTCGTTAAGCGAAGGGAACTAGCGAGTCCCGCGGGGGTAGATGAGCCTCAACTGCTCTCGACGTTGGAGGTGGAGAGCCTGGTGTCGTTCCTGCAGTCGGGGAGCAGACTGAAGCTTATGGTTCCTCTTCCACCTCCCCGATCACTCATGACACCGAAGGAGGGCAGGCTTCTGGGCAAGACGCTCACTAGCCTCACGGTTTATGGGGAGGAGGGAGCATCAACGGAAGAGGTGGCCGGTCCTTCAGCAGTGACGTTCGATTCCTCTCCGCTCCATGCCCTTCCTCCAACCGAGAGCAGGGTGGGGCAGCCCCTCGTGATGACGGAGCCAGGCGATTCGGTTGCAGCTCTGCCGGCCCCTTTGGTGATGACCATCCGGGAGTCGTCTGTCAGGGTCAGGCGCTCAAGCGACCTAGCGGCTACTCTTCCATCCTCCTCGGGCATGGTGGACGTGGATTTGTGGGCGGCTGTGGACAACTTGGTCGAGTTTGACCCTCCAGTCGTGCCCTCCATTGGCCACGTCACCTCGGACGCGTCGGTCCGACAGATGCTGTTGGCCCTGCGGTCAATGATCTTCGCCGATCCTTCCCTTACATATCGGGGGGTACACACCATGGTGGCACAACTGACCGGGGCGGTACAGGTGCTGGGCTGCCCTCTAGAGGAATGGTCGCGGCGAGTCCTGTTGCTATTGAAATACGTCAACTGTCATGAATTCCTTGAGGCCCGAGCTCCTAATGAATTCGCCGCCATTAGTGCCCAGGAGGACGAGTACTTGCGCACCTTGGATGCGTGAAAAGGCAATGAAGAGGAGCACGAAAGGGCCTTGGACGAAAACCAATGTCCCGTGGGTGCCCTCACAGGCAGGGTAGAAAAACTGAGGGGTTATCTCGCTATAGTTGAGGCCGAGCTGATTGAAGCTGAGGCTGCCGTGATCAGAGAGACCGAGGAGCTTGCTGTCTCCAGAGTCAAGACGGCGTCTATGACATTTGAGCTGACGTGCCTCGAGGAACAGAGGAGTCAGCTGCGCGATATGGCAGAATTCCCCTGCGTCGGGATCCTCCCTCTCGAGGAGATCTTTAGAGGGATAGATTGAGCGTCCTCCCCTCCCTTTGTTGACATGCTCTATTGACATGTAAAGCAGGGGTATGCCCCGAAGCACATGTAGCCTTCCCTTTTCTGAAATAGGCCTCCCCTACATAATCCAGATGGTCATGTTAACAGCCAGAGTCAAACCAAAGCTGTGGCGTATGCCCAAGGTTAGAGGCTCTTACCTGCATAAGTTCCCTCCACACCTTGCCACGACTTGAAGTCAGGGAACTCCTCCATGCTCAGGGGGGATTTGCTCAGCAAGTGCATAAGCCCCTCCATGTCAATCTCACTCTCAACCCCCTCCTCAGATGGAGGGTCCACCTCTCGAGGGGACGAAAAAATCACCTCCGCACCAGCCTCCAGTGGAGCTGCAAAATACAAATCCAGCAAAACAAGATTAGCCAACTACCTTGGCTAAACCAAGCAAGGATAAAGGGGTCGAATCGACACTTACTCAAGGCCGTCTCTGCCCCAACTTGCTCTTCAGCCTCGAGTCCTTGAGAGGACCCACCTGCCTCAGCTGCTGTAGCCTCTACACTAGGGTGTTTCTGCCTAGGTTGCAGGCCTCCATCCCCACTCCCTTAGGATGCCTCCGTGGATGGCTGATCCCCCTCTACCGCAGAACCTGTCAACAAACATAGCATTATGCAATGCCCCAGTTGCGCACCAAAAAATAACAAAGTAAAGACGGTATGTGCCAAAAGAAAGAACCTTACCTGAAGCCCCGAAAGGGGTCAACGGCAAGGGTACCAGCTGCTCTGGCCTCAGCGACAGCACCCGGGCATCCTTCGCGACGGCCTCTCGAATGTCCCTCAGAGTGTGGGCACACTCGATCTGGGACACGAACTCCACGGGCCCGACCGACTCGATCGCATGGTCGATGTGCCGTCTCTAGTCATTGACTGCCGTGTCAGCAAAGCTCCCATGCAGGAGCACTAGTCCAGCGACCCTCTGCTCCAGAGGCTGCAGTCGGCCAAGAACTAGGACCACCAGGTCCTAGGTGCCGTCAGTCGATGCACCTTCATCCTAGTAGTCGCCATCACTGTCGATGCCTATCTCAAGGGCTTCAGCACCCCTCCGTTGCCCCGACTCCTAGATGAAGAGCCCCGGCTGCCCTGGGGCCACTACTCCACACTCGCTCGATCTCCCGGCGGATCCGAGCGACACGAGTCCTCAAGTACTCGTCATCTAGTAGAATGGGAGGTAGATCCTCCCTCAACAAGTGGCTCTCCTCCACCTTCCTGATCACGGAGGCCTTCTGTCGATATAGGTGGTTGTGCTCGAACCACCACCTAGCATAATCGATGTCAAATAATCCCCGGCATCCCTGTCCCAGCATTGGGAATTGCTCTGACTCCCGGTGGTAGTAGAAGTCGCACCACGCGGCCGCCAGCAGGTGGGTGTCCTTCCCTCTATACTGTCGGCCCGTTAAAGAGAACTCCCAATTTGGCAGGATCCCCTGGTCGTACCTGAAGTTCCTCATGAACCGATGAGGGTAGTATGGCTCCAAGGAACTCATCGCAGATCGGTGCAATGTCAACACCACCGACCGGGTACTCATCACCCACTCTGTCCGCAGTCCAGCCTGCAGCTCCCCCTGACTGGAATGGGCGCTGGTCTCCCCTCTACCCGTAGCTCGTAGAAAAAGACCGCAATCTCTCGTGGCACTGTCAAAGGGTAATCCCTCCTCACCCCGGGTGGGCAGGTAGCAAAGGGCTCTCCTAGCCCCCTCCAACTATACCTCGGTGTCTCTATCTGGCTATCCAGTGAAGTTGAAAAAAAGTGGGGCCATCGGATTCACCATGGTCCCTCGTGCCACCAGCCCCGAAAATAGCAATCCGGCCCACACTGAGATAGTGGGTCGGAAGAAGTATACTCCTCTCTCTCAGCGCCGGGTGTGTCGCCAGAACTCCCAATCCCTGATAGATGTTGGCCAACGCCACAGGAGCCAAGGCCAACTGTCATCCCTCTGCCAACAAGCAAGCCGGCCACAACAACTCGGCTCTCAGCAAACCATCCTCTCCGTGCGGGACCACAAAAGTCGCCAACTAATATGCCAAGTACGCTACATGGTGTGTCACGTCTGGCAAACCATGGGGATTCCACCCCTCCCGTGGCACATATACATATCTGCAATATGTCCGGAAGCATAACTCCACCTCAGTATACTCCTCCCATGGAGTCTGATCCCTGGCGAACTCCTGGTAGAAGGAGAAGGGCCCATTGTAGAAGTGACCCACCCACATGTTCAATGGCACCCAGAGAGTCTGTGCATAAAAAATACCGTATGACTGCGAGAGGAAGTATAGATGCCAATATAAGAAATACGAGCGTAGAAAATAGAATAGGTAAGTGCTGAAGGTATATATGTGGTTATCAGTATTCCTCCGAACTCAATGTTTATCATGTTGCTCTTACACGTAGGCACAAGGCGTATCTGATCGTATTAGGAGGTACATCTGTTGAGTGGCACACATGCGGTACTATGCCAATTGGGTGGAAAAAGAAAGGGGGCGGTGTCATCGACGAGGTGTCCGGTGTTGTCCGATGAGGTGGTAGATGTTGACATCCTCCGACGAGTTGAGAGAGGGGTTGGAGGGGAGAAGAAAGAGAAGAGGGCGACTAAGGTTAGTTGCGAAGAGAGAGATCATGCCACTTGGTCTAGTGGAAGCGTTGGTAGGGGTTACCTAGCCCGGTTGAAAAGTTGGCAGGGGCTACCCAACCTCAAGGGAGAATTTTAGCTTGAACGTGCCACTCTTGGGAGTCGCATTCTTGAATGCGACTGCACGATGTGTCACGGCTAGTTGGGTGACGACGATCTTGAACCCTGGCAAGGGGGATACCTAGCCCGGTGGAGGCGCTGGGAGGGCCTACTTGATCCGGTTGGCATGTCAGTAGGGCTTACATGGTCTGGTAGGCACGGCGGGAGGACTCCCTTGGTCCGACTAGTGCATGGGTTGAGTGGGCCGTGCTAGGAAGGTCCACCTGATCTAGTGGCTAGTGATGGGAGGGGCCATCTGGTTCGGTGGAGGAGAGGGCTGAGTGGAGTGGGCCTAGCAGGGGCTACCCAGCCCGATGGGAGGGTTGACCAGAGGGACCCAACCCAGTGGCGGAAGGAATGTGCACTGGCAGACCTTACCTGGTCCGGTGGAGGTGCTGGGAGGGCGTAGCCAGTCTGGTAATGGCATCAACAGGGACTACCTACTCTGGTAGGGGATTTCAGCTTTAACACGCCCCTAACAGACGACGCATTCTGAACGCTACTGTACGACATGCTACGACTAATAGTGATCGCGGCTAGTTTGACAACTGTGATCATAATGAGCCCTCCAAGTGGCTCCCGAACTCAAGTTTGACTCGACTGTCGGAGTTAATAGTGTCGGGCTTCTTGCAGAAGCTGTTTTGGGAGTGACTCCTTGCCTTTTTGTCATATGATGTGTGACAAGGCGAGTGGTCTTGAGTCCGAGGCTGGGCCTGGATGTTGCAAGATTATTGATGCGGTGTTGCTTACCAAGTGTTCGGGGGTGGTCTCTGCTCTTCTTATAGGGCGTCATGGGACACGTCGAGTTGTCTTGAATCTCAAGTCTAGCTCGGTTGTAGGGGAATGGTCGGCGTGGTGCCATTCATTTGGGAGTAACTCCCAGTTGTTGTGCTGTGCCATTTGTTATGGCGAAATGTTTCAGTTTGCAAGCTCAACTTGGTTGGTCGACATCATAACATCTTGTAATATTTGGGGAGTAATTCTCTTTACTTGAGTTTCGATTAGTTCGAGAAAATAAGTGAGTGTAACCAAAATAAAAAGAAAAAAATGAAAACATGAAGAGAGGATACTTCTATTATGTCTGAGAATCAAGGGTATGTTTGATTGTGAAATAGGAAAGGCCGGATAACCAATCGATGTGAGAGGAAACTAAGTCCCACAATTTCTCCTCACACCCATCCCCCACTTATCGAGGTGGGGTGAGTTATTCGTGTCCCTGGGAGCGAACAACTCACCCCACCCCACAATCAAACATGCCCTAATAGAAGCTGAAGTGGGTTTAAGTTTTAGGCGTCTTACATGCATGCCAAACTCTAATTTACCCCCAAAAGTTACGTGTATTATATATTCTTGAGAAGTGATACATAATCATGTTTTTGATTAAACTCAAGAAATATAACTTTACAACTTTATTAGGGTTAAGTTTGAAAGCCATGGTGAACCACACTCCTAATGATAATCTTGGAAGTGTCTCGTAATTTAAGTTATCATAATTTAAGGTTTTGCTATTTTTTGTTAATTTACGGAGAGAGAGAACTCTGAATAGAACCCATGACCTCCCCAAAGGGGAGATGCGGTGAGACCATCTATTTAATATGGTGTTTGGAAATATTTTTTTTTAAAAAAATTATGCTATGTTAATTTCTAACTTAAATTTTAAAATTGATAAAAATTGACACTTTTTATTTGACTCCAGAATAGTATTGCTAGACTGGGAGAATCATGGTCAAGACACTATCTGCAACCATGGCATGCTAGATAGAACCATCGTCCCCCAATTTTTCCAACTTAACGGCCTACCCGATGGTTAAACGAGTGCACCTAGATCATCATCATTTTTGGTAAAGGGGAATGTCAGATCCTGAAGCACGTGAATGACCAGTTGGTTCTCGAGATAATATAGCATAGATGTAATATAGTAATGCAATAAGGGGCTAGGGATTGAAATACTTACCTGACTTACCTAACGGCAGTGGCAGTGGAAGCGAAAGTGGAACAATGCTGTAGGAGAGATCATGAACAAGACTTGTAATGATATGAAACAATAACGTTCAGGCCAACATATCAGCAATTAAGCACATAAGAATAAAGTTCATGATTTCAGCATATACATGGTCTGGATGAAGGCCGTTCAAATATATAAACGGTCTAAAGTGGACCGTTAGGGCATTGAAAGTTTGAAAGGGCACCATGGCATTAACACGGCCTAATGAAAACTGCCTAGTGGAATGAACGGTCATAAAGTGACCGCGTGAGGGGAGATACGTTGACACAAATAAACGGCCTTAATTTAGACTGTCCCATATAGAAACGGTCCATCGATGGACCACGTACATCCTATCGATTTCAAAAAAAGAAACCGACCTCTCCATCTCCCTCCACCGTAAACGACGGAGAGGCCTTTACCCACACCCCCACGTTCACCACCTTTCCACTGAGCTCACTGCCTCCCCCTCTCCCGTTGCCATTCTCTATCCATTCGCTTCCCCTTTTCATCTCCCCTATGTGATTCAAACACCAGGCGATGGAACGAAGAAAGGCTCGTGAGGAGGTCACCGTGCCACCATCGTCCACCTCGCTGGAGGGCACCGGGGCACCGCTGCCAGAGGAGATGCGGGCGCCACCAGTGGCCAAGATAGAAGTACCCCTGCCATCGCCCGTGACTGAGGGAGGAGCCACGGCCATCGTCGCCAGGGAGGAGGGCGCGAAAGCGCCGCCGGAGGCACCCACAGTGACGGTGGAAAAGCCACCGTGAACCTTAGAGGTAGGCCCCTAAACCTATCCCCATTCCCGTTTAGCCATTGCATGTAGCCTTAGGGTGTAGGAGAGGGGCACACGACCCCTATAGGGCCGGTTGGGAGGCCCCGTGGGCCATCACCGCCGACGGGATGGGGTTGAGCACCGTCGGGGAAGACGAGTGAAACGCAGTCCCACAGGGACTGCTTAGAATAACTACACGGTTCACATAGAACCATCTACGTGCAGAATGGTTTAAGGGTGGCCATCCAAGGGGATATGAACAGATGGGTTTCTGGAAAGGGACATGGTCTGAGGAAGGCCGTGTAGAAGATAAAGGGTCCATTACAGACCGTTCAAAATATGAATTGTTGAGAACAGCACGGTCTCCACCAGACCGTCGACTAGGAACACGGTCACGAGTGTGTCCGTATAAACCTAGATCAATAAGGGGCTTGAGAGGATACCAATTGCTCAGATGGGGATCGTGGGGTACCAAAATGGTTGGAGGGATGCCGTTACTGGGAAGGCACATGATGAACTAAACAGTCCTCAATGGGCCATCTGCACCACTGAATGGTTGTAAAAGGACCGCCCACCAAGCGAAATAGTCAGTGGATGATCATGGAACTCAAATCAATAAAGGAGCCCTTAGAGTGCAGGAAACGGTTGGAAACATGCCGTTGTGGGTGAGTAAACGGTCTAGAGGGAACCGTGAAGCTGACAGAATGCACATTTCTTTTTCTTTTTTTCTTTTTTTAATTTTATTTCGATGCAAATTTATTTTAAATGCATGCAGGGAAAGCACAGGACTCAGATCTCCTGGCTCCAGGTCCAAGTAGTGTACCTTACACTATCGGACTTTCAGAGGGAGCACTTGGCAGCCATGGGCTTCAGGGAGTTCCTGGGTTCAGAGGTGACGCGACTCGACAACGTGTTCCTCTACGCCCTGCACGACCGTTGGGATCCGGTGAGCCAGACGTTCCTCTTCCCGTGGGGCCACATGGTCCCCACGTTGGAGGACATCGTGCGCATCACCGGATTGCACGTGCATGGGGCAGCGGTCAGTGGGAGGACCTACCCCGACTACCGGGAGCTGGCCCAGGAGTTGCTGGGACTGGAGCTACTGCGACCAGAGTGGCAGTCGACCACCTTGACGAGGACGAGGCTGCAGGAGAGCCTCGATCTTCGAGGAGAGGGGATCACGATCGGGGAGCTGTCGGAGCAGCATCTTCAGAGGCTCGTGGACCGGGTGCGTCCCAGAGTGGCGGCCGCAGCAGGACCGGAGGCGGACGTGGTCCTGAGGCGCTTCCTGATGCTGTTCTTCAGGAGGCTGCTCTTCGCCACCAGGGCAGACGTCATTAGTTGTCTGCTACTGCCACTGTTCGAGGACTTGGACCATGTCGGGGACTATGCCTAGGGAGCGGCAATCCTGGCTTTTCTTTTCGACACCCTCAGCTCCACCAACCGGCGGACGATGCTCGGTGGGTTCTCTTTTCTACTCTAGGTACGACTTAAGTTTCTAAAATGATTATCCGACTGCTATATGAATTCTATATGCTGACATTTGATGCAATGAAGGTTTGGGCCTACGTGCACCTCCCCGGGCTTGGGAGAGGGGAGGAGACCCATCCGGACCAGCTGCCCATCGTGAGACGGTGGACGGCACCTCAGGAGATCGGATCCTTATGTCACCAGGTCCGGGCGATCCAAGATGAGCTAGACATACTGCCCTATGCCTCGGTAAGATCAAAAACTTAAACTTCATGTTGAATGCCACTATATGATCTATGTACTGATGCAATTGTCCTATTTGAGAGGTCTGATGGATGCCCTATTAGAGCAAGGGGCACGAGGGCCAGCCGTGGGTCATGGTAGCTTTGGCCTATGCTGGGCACGATATCTAGCTCCACTGCATGAATGTGGTGGAGCCACTCTACCACAGGCTCGTAATGAGGACGATCGGCATCCACCAGGCGGTAGTCAAGTTCCCGGCACCTGAGAAGCCGGAGGAGCTGGTTAGGAGGCACGCTCAAGGACTGGCGACTGAGACGGACTGGACTGCCCATGCGGTAGAGTAGATAACAGACTGGACAGGACTCGAGCGAGTGGGAGCCGCC
Organism: Amorphophallus titanum; assembly: GCA_024336825.1. NCBI lineage: Eukaryota > Viridiplantae > Streptophyta > Magnoliopsida > Alismatales > Araceae > Amorphophallus > Amorphophallus titanum. The sequence continues at coordinate 126,128 of JANBPO010001371.1, read as the reverse complement.
CGAGTAGAGAGTGAGGAGGCCTATCTGATGGCCTACGCCAGACACTACGGGGACCAGGTCTTCCGTGGCTCTCGACGACTGGTATGACTCTTAACCTTATACTTTCTATTATTCTTATGATTCTGATGCACTGACATTTGTCTTCCTATATGCAGCTCGACCCCCAGGGGCGGATCGCCGAGCTCCAGGGCCTCCTCCACTCCACCATCCAGGAGCGAGATGAGCTCCCGTAGGCGTTGGACCTCCTGGTGAGTTTTACTGACCCTTAGACTTAATATGCATATGCTTATGATGCTGACTAACTTGGACTTCTAAAATGCAGCGAGCCGAGGGGTCCCTGCATCAGGGAGCTGATGCTCCTTCCTCCTCCCAGACAGCTACAGACCGTGCTGAGGGGGATGCGGAGTTCGTGAGGATGGTGGCACGAGCTGAGGTGGCACTCACCGAGCGGATAAGTAAACATTGTGCTTTCCCAGTTGATTATGATTATGAAATGCGGTTGACTAACCATGATGCATGCATATTCAGACAACCGAGCTGACCCAGCTACGGGAGGAGCTCGAGCGGAGCCACGCGTATCCCCGACAGAGCTAGTGCTCCTTCGTGCAGAGCTGGAGCACAGTCGGGCTGAGGTAGCATCGGTAGACCACTACTAGGCTGTGGCGGAGCACTCTCACGCAAAGGCAAAGCGGGCTCGGACAGAGGCAGCTGAGCTGAGAGGAGAGGTTCATGCATACGAGAGGATGAGCCAACGGCTGGAGCGTAGTGGGCTTCCGAGCGGCAGCACACACGGCATGCACAGTTCATTCCGTGGGTACTTCAAGAGCTCCTCCGGCCACCGGAGGAATGAGGAGGAGGAGCGGCGCCGGAGGCATCGAGAGGAGGCTAGCTTTGCGATGGCCCTGCCATCAAAGGGACATGAGGGGTCGGGAGACAGCGTAGGCCCTAAGGGACAGGCATGATGTATTAAGACATGATTTATGTACATGGATGATATTATATTGATAGTGACATGACATGTTTTTTTTTGTTTTGATTTTCTTTTTGCAAAATGAATATGTGAATGAATGAAACGTGTGAACGAATGTGAATGCTTAACACTAACTTACTAACAATGAATCCTAGAATAACATGTGAGAGTGGAGAGAGAGACAAGAAGATTTTAGTAAAATAGTGCAAAAGGACAAATATCAAGGCAACAGGTGGACAAACGGTCAACCAAGCGGCCGCTCATGGGTACACACGGTCTCCAGATGAATAGTGTAATGCTGTTCGGCCATGGCCCAAAAGAGGTGACAAACGGTCTCCAAGGGACCGCAAAGAGTGAACACGCGGTTATAATGTGACCGTTGTGGAATACAAATAGTCTCCTGGGGCCACGTGTATTGCCAGAGGACGGAGTGTGTAGAAGGTTTGAAAATGGTCCAATTTAGGCTGTCTTAAGGTCTACGCGGTCTATCGATAGATCGCGTATTGGGATTTCTTGGTAGTTCCGATCGGGACTCTCTTGGAGAGTCCCAGCCCGAGACTAAGAGCCCTAAAATTGACCCCCAATCCTATCCTAACCCAATCTAGAGTCATCCTACATCAATTCTAATGGGATCAGGCCACATCTCAGGGTCTATAAGTAAGAGGAGGCTCCAAATTCATCCTTCACAAAACACCCTTCTCTCAAACCTTGAAAACCTTCCGTGGAGGTGTGGGAACCTGCCGTGGTGGAGGAATCGGGTCCTCACCTGTCACTCCCCGATGCGAAAACTCGGAACACAACAGTTATAATCATTCATGACAATCAGAGCAACAACATAATTAAATGAATACAAAGTTTGCAAGGTGAATAATTTACTCAATAAACTGCCAACTTCATTATTCTGAATCCTCCAATGTTAAACCAACATTTTTCATATGACTCAGAAGAAAAAAATAATTAAACCAATTACAACTCTTCATTGATTGAACATAACTACACATCTTGACCAATCCTAAACTGAGACAGCCAACAATCATGACTTCTATTGGCTCGCTCCACGATCCTTACGCACACCCATCCTCGTCAGTTTGTTTATCCTCATCTGAGCTACTTGAAAAAAGGGGGGGGGACAACTGGGTGAGCGAAAGCTCAGTAGGTGTAACAGGCAATGTATAAGTGATTAACCAATTAATAAAGTTGTCGAAAGAAAACATCAGGCAATGGAAATAACAAGGATAGCAATGAACGATAGCCATTAAATGGAAAGAAAATGTAAGGACTAGTAAGGAAAGAATCATAGCATTATCTCATGAATTGGCTGAACAAGCACGCAAGTATAGCAAGTCAATGTGAAATCATAAAGTTCATGTAGAGATGAATGTCATAGACAACATGCTAGCAAGTACTCGGTGCAATGTCACACCTTGTTATTACAAACTCCCTGGGGCACAAGTATTTTTGGGCGCTCCTCCCAGAACCAGACCGGGCCATTTATGATACGTTGGCATTGATTGGTGGATCCAAGATCCCAAAATATCTAGAAATTCATTAGAATCGGCCAAGAATTCCAAGGCTAAGTTTATGTAACTTATCTCTAAGACCAAGTGGAATTCAAATAAATTTGAGATGAGAAGTCATAGGAATATGACTTGGAAGTCAAAGTTCATGAAAACGTGTTCATGAATGGGCTAGATTCGCAGCCCAAGGCCACCCTTGGCACAGCTACTACAACACACAAGAACCATTAAAAACACTTTCTGGCATGAGTTTGCGGTCATGCCAAGATTGCTAAATGGATTTGACGGTCCAACCTGGACCGCTATCAAGTGGACGATCAACAAGGTTAACGTCGACACAGGAGGGTCCACAGGTCAACGTGCTCAGAAGGGAAAAATGGTCCACTGAGGGCCGCAATATGAGGGTTGCGGTCCAATGGAGGCTGGTACTAGGTTGGTCCAGCGAGGCGATCCAGTCGACTTTATCGGGTCCTCAGTCAGCCTAAGGTATGGTGGGACCGAACCAGGGTTCAGTCCACACATCCCAGGTCATCTGAGGGGACTTCGGTAGACTAGAACCGAGCTAGGTTGACTTGGAACAAGGATAAGTCGACAGGGAAAAACTGGCACATAGGCCAGACCAAAAGGAAATGGCGGTCCAGATATGGCTGCTACCTGACAGTAGCGGTCCCAAAAGGGCCACTTTCAGGTCGAGACAGGGCAAAACCACCTTACAGTTGGTCTACCCAAAACATGAATCAGTCGAATCAGTGGGTTCAAGCTTTAGTGGTTATTTACGTGCGTGGGGAGAATCCCTTCTATTCTTTCCCTCGCGGCGGGGATGCACACTCACCTTTTACGGAAGGCCGAGATGGGTCGATTTGGCACGCGGAGATTCCAGGGGTATTGAAAGGAGGGTGAAAAGAATGATAGGAACGCACAGGAAGGAATGACGTATGGTTAATCGTTCTGGAGAACTGGGACAAGGATAGCTGGATGGAATGCGGGCCTACCAGTCGATTTCTCGATGATCACCGGCGGAACCAAGTGCTTGACTGGGGATGTGTCGCCAGGGCACGACACGTGAACATGAAGTGTTATGGGTCACGTGGAGAGAAGGAAGTTTCGCTGGTACGAGTGTAGACGATTGTAGGGGCTCGTATACTGGATGTCTTTCCCACCAACCGCAAGTGATCGGTGTTTATTTTACATTGGGCAAAGCCCGAACACCTTTGTTTCTACTGCCGAAGAGTGAGTCACGGACCTTGGGAGCCGCAACGTCGGGAGGGCTTAGTCCATGCAACAGTGATAGGGCAACAGCAACACAACAGGGATAACTGGGGGCAGAGAGACTGATTCCGAGGAGGAGGGAGATCCGCTCCCCGACTGGATTACATGACTGACATTTGTCGCAGAATTGATGTTCCACTGGGATGTGCCTCCAGGACATGACATGTGTGCATGGACATATGGGTGACACGTGAATAGGGTATGTGTGCGTGTGGTAGCTATTTTGATAGCTAGTGCACACTGGATTCCGCGGGTGCAGGTGTATCAGATGATGTGGGGTTCGGGTACAAAATATTTTCCCATCGACCAAGCCTTTCGACCACGGTCGATGTTAATTTACATCTAACATAATTCGAACACCTTTGTTTCTACTACCGAAGGAAGAGAGTCAGGGACACTAGGAGCAATGACGTCAAGAGGACTTGATCCGTGCAACAGTGACGGAGCAACAACAACACAATAGGGATGAGCAAAGATACGAAGACCAGTCTTAGTGTTGGCATTGGAGAAGGTACAGATTCTGAGTTTAGGGAAGCGAGGCATTGGCTCGAAAGGTGAGGCGGTGAACATTGGCTCGCAAGGAGCATGCAGGTGCTGGCTCAGGTGTACAGAGACTGGCACTGGCTCTGCAAGGAGCAAGCAGGTGTTGGCTCGGGTGTAGGGTCCATCCTATTAGTGGGGCAGGTACCAAACTGGGAGGTGAACTATAGTTTACTAAATGGTGTCGAGACTGGCAACTGATGGATATGGGAGTCCATTCCCTAACTGGATTATATCAGTATAAGTCGTGAAAGGCCTTATGTGGGGCGTTGAAAGTCGGATTACAAGTGTACATAAGCCACAGGACAACTCTGTCAGTTATGATGGTCCCTGAGTCATTGCGTTGTTGTGCGGGTATTTTTGCCTTGGTACATAATGCCCATTAGAGGACTTGTAACTCGGCAGAATGCCACTCAAGGGATGTCACAATGTATTCCCAATATGGGACGATAGATCATCCACTCATGAGAGGGCTTGCTAGTCCCATGATGTTTGTCTCTCAGTTGTTGTCATATATTGTCGTATGCCTTAAGTGAAGAGCTAACGAGCATGGCCTATATGGAACAGTCAGATGCAACTGTGACTGAAGGAGTCAGGCACTATTGAGATTGGAGAAGTTGGGTGACATGGGCACCGCTATGATTGGAGCCATTGGGCACTATTGAGACTGAGGCAGTCAAGCGGCGTAGGCATCAATGTGACTGGGGTAGCCAGACGCTATTGAGATTGGGGCGGTCAGACGCCATTGAGAATGGGGCAACTAGATGCCATTGAGACTAGGGTGGCTAGGCACCATTGAAGTTGGAGTAGCTGGGTGCTTTCGTGGCTATGACGGTCAAAAGCCATGGGCACCATTATGACTGGAATGACCGGGGCTGTTGAGGCTGGAGTAGTTGGGGGCCGTTGAGGCCATGACAGTCTGGTACTATTATTACTAGTAGCAGGGTGTCATAGGCACTTTTGTGACTAGAATTGTTGAGTGCGATTGAGACTGGGACAATCAAGGACCTTCAGGACTAGGCAGTCGGGTGCCGGGGGCACCGTTGTGACTGAGGGAGCTAGGCGCCATGGAGGCTATGGTAGTCTGGCACTATTAGCGCTAGTAGTTGGATGCCATAGGCACCGTCGTGACTAAAGGAGCTGGGCGTTGTGGAGACTATGGCAGTTGAGTGTTGTTCATACTAGAGTAGTTGGGTGCCGCGTGTATCATTGTGACTAGAGTAATTGAGAGCTATTGAGGCTAGAACAATCAGGTGCCGTGGGCACCATTGTGTCTAGAGTAGCTGGGTGATACTAAGGCTTTGGTAGTTGGGTGCCGTGGGCACCATTGTGACTAGAGGAATTGGGCACCGTTGAGACTAGGATAATTGGACGCCTACAGGACAGTAGTCGGGTGCTGTAGGCACCATTGTGACTCATGTAGTTGAGCATCATTGAGACAGTCACGAACTTGATGTAGGCTGGATTGTCTTCCTCGTTGAGAGAAGCCCACAAGTTGTATGTTGTCTAGGGGGCTCAACTAGACCTTGGTGGCTTTTGGCCTTCCCACTGGGTTTTACAAGCGAAAGGTTGAAAGGGGGTCATGCTGGTCCTGAACGCGATCTTCTTGTTATGCATATGTTGTCTAGCTTTGATGATAGCAATATATCATATTCTGATTTGATGATTCTATTTTGATGATAGCAACAAAGTACCTTCATGTAGCCTTGCATTAATGATTGTAGCTGCTTCTCTGATGAATGCAGGCTAATCGAACCACCTAAAAACCATCTGTCTCGTGTGGTTTGCCTTGTCCAATCTGCTATTTGTTTGCTCGCACACCCATTGCTCGATCTATATCTTCTTTGATAGTGCTTCTCTTCTTGAGTGTTGGGTCCAATTGCTTGTCAGGTCATGAATAGTTTGAGTTAGATCGAATTGGGGGTGATGTATTCAACCCCTCCCCTTCTAGCTCACCCTCCGCGTAGTCTGTCAGAACCTTAAGAGGCGGCTCAAGAAGCAAGCTCAGCAAGCGGCCACCTTACAATCCCTAGCACAGCTAATGCCTCTCCAGAGGCTGCAGTGGCTCATCGATAGCCTGGAGGAGTACATCCCTCCTCATCCTACCGATCGTATCCTACTCGACAGCTACATCCTGTGGGAAGAAATGTAGAAACAAGCTCGCCTCAGAAACTGGGTCCATGAGATGATCCAAAAAGTCAGGAACGGCGAAACACTTCTCATCCCAAAAGACCTCTCCTTGTTCTAGAAGGACAAAGAGATCACGATAGAGTAGCTCAAGGAAATGCTCCGAGGCTGCACCTGTAATATGGTGGCGATTCTAGCCCCAGACAATATCAACGCCTCCTGGCGAGGTGAGCCAGTGGCTTCCTGAACTAGACAATGAACCACCGCCCCGCTTGGGCTACAGTCGACACTAGAGTACACGGGCCATGGCCGGGGTCGTGGCCATGGACGTGGTAGAGCTCGCAGGAGGATCCCCGCACCACCTCTCCACCCACCTACCTTCGACCCGGAGCGGGTCATCCTCTTTCGAGGAGAACGACCCGCCTGTATTCCACCTATGGATATTTGGGGGGGGGACCCAGTATCTTTGATCCTGCTAGCTCAGAGAAGATCGTTGCCAATCTCCCAGTCCCTGCACCAGCTCAGACCTCTCCTGCAGGACAAGCAAGGCCATTCGACAGGATGGGCCAGCCCTCCAGCCATCCCTAGAAGAGCCCTCATTGGCACCCGAGTTCCAGGAGTCCACAGGTGACCAGAATCATCCCGATCCCGGTGGCAGAGGCAAGGCAGTGCAACTCCCCGACCAGGAGCAGCGCGACAGCTCATAGAAAACTCAGCCTGACATGCTACTCTCACTAGAGGATGCTCGAGCTCGAGCCGACCGAAAGGTCTTCCACTAGATGAAGTGCTTCCTCGCCAGCATCACAATCTGGGAAGCCATTGCTTGGAGTGAAGAGTTGAGGGAAACCCTTATCAAGATACTCTAAGAGCCAAAAGTTCTTGAGGCGCACATAGCAGAGCTGAAGGTTGCCAAATATGAGGCCTTCGTCACCACGATCACCTTCATGGAGAGAGACCTGTTGCGCTCCCCTCCGTGCCATAATCGCTCTCTTTACATGAAGGGAAAAATCAATGGGCATGAAATAAACAAGATCCTGGTGGATGCCAATGCGACTGTCATCATCAGGCCCCTAAAAACATTCAAGACTATATATCTGACCCCCTACCTACAGAAGGTCCAGGTGGTCAAGATATATGGCTTCAATCAAGACATCGAGGATGTCCTCGACCGAGTGGATGTCAACTTGGTGCTCGGTGATTTCACCTCTAAGGTGACCTTCTACATCATCGATGCTAACACGTCCCATAGAGTGTTGTTGGGTAAGCCCTGGCTCCATGAAAACTTGGCCGTCCCTTCGACTCTCCATCAATGCATCAAATAGGCTAACGATGGGGAACAACATACGATCTTTGCCGACTTGTCCCCGTTCACTCCAGCCGAATGCAACCTTACTAACGCTGCCCTTTATTTCAGGGGAATCAGTCCCTATCCCGTGATTAAGAGCAAGAGCCATGGCTGGCTCTCAGAAGAAGAGGAGGATGACCTCTTCTCTATTGACGAATAGAAGGCCAAGCTTCATTGTCTATGCCTTAACTCCAAGTCAACCATAGATCACCCTGAGAGGTGCAAAATTGATTTCGAGGCTAATCTCATTAGCTGAGCAATCGACAAGAGCATATGTCTGCCACCAGAGTGCATCCAGCTCCCCTGTGCATCTGAGGAATACAATGTCGAGTGGCTCTGTAGCAACCCTGGTAAATTGAAAGAATAGAAGACCCCCCCGGAGGCGGGGCTCCGCCCCTCCTTTTGGACCCAAGGCTCGCCTCGGCGGGCCGATCCGGGCGGAAGACATTGTCAGTTCCACCCATTTCTCTGCAGATTCTCCACTAAATGGAGTGCCGTTTGATCTGGTTTGAAGATAATTCTATTATCTATAGATTATCTTTTAATGTCTCGACTTGAAATTCAATGAAAACCCTAATTTTGAGCGAGGCTTTCAGGGCTCTATAAATAGGACCTTAAGGCCAGGCTGTGAAAAGGGGGGGGGAGATTTTTGGTCGATGGCGAAGCTCTGCCGAATCCTAGAGTGACCCACAATCAGGGAGGGAGACCTTCTACGTCCATCTAGGCCTCCGGTTCAGGGAGTAACATCGTTTGACTTCTTGGTTTAACGGTCTCACCATCAGCTTCTTCATTTGCATGCTTCATTTCTCTTCATCTTCTACATGTCTTTCATCATCACACTTTATTCCACACACCCTCCTATTATTTTTGACCCCCCTAGGGGTTTAAAAACTCCCAGGTATCCCCTATTCTATGCTAATTTCTTTATTTTACATGTTCCTTTATAGTTTCTACACTCCACAGTTCTCATCTGGGCCTTTCTTTGTGTTCTACACTTTGTTTTGCAGGTTAGCAATGTTCTAGCACCAGGTCCATCCTTTCTGGCTGGTCGGAAGGGGTGGAGGTTCAACACCTTCAACTTAAGGTGTGGTGGCTGTGCGCGATTCTCTACTGTCCGTTTGAAGGGAAGGGCGGCCTTACCGTCGCCGTTCTTTGTCCTCTTGTAGCTGCTTCTGAGCCGTTCTTCCATCCACACGTCTTCGTCCCACGTTCCTTCTCAACACCGATGAGCGATCTGTCATTCGACCGTGCATCAAAAGGACGTTTCTTCCCGGGCCGCTTATCTCCGCAGTGTTGGTGACAGGTGAGTGTCTCCCTTCTCTTTCCAAGGTACGGTGTGTCTATTACATTCAGTGCCTTGGTGGCGATCACACACACATGCACATCCCTTTATCCCTTCGCTAGTTGACATTTCATTTATTTCTGATATTGACATAGCAGAGGGATTAAAGGAGGGTTAAAAGAAGGTAGGAAAATATATCTACATCCAAATTTCTGGCGATCACAGTGGGACACCTAGTGCCCATCGTGTTAGGATTTTGTTGACCTATTCTTGTGTTTGGTTAGTCTTGTGTGTCTAAATTGTTTCAGGTTTCCATCTTGTCCACCTTATGTTTCTATCCTCGGAGGTATACACGGTTCACTCAGAACCATGTACGTCTTGGAGCGGTCTGCTGGTTGGCTATTCTATTCTGGCCCGACACTGGTGTTCCTGTGAGCCTGGCAGATTCAGCGGTCCACGTCGCACCGTTCAGTGGTTTCCACGGTCTACCTAAGGCCCTTCATGTCCGTCGGCCCAGGTACGCTACTGTCTTCATATACTTGTGGGTTTACTGATATTACGCAATCTTATCAGGGCTGTTCCATCAATTGCATGGTCGATCGACAGACTGTTCTGCCAGGTATGCCTCTATGCACGCATTTTCAGTCCATTTCAGCCTCTATTTCTTTCTAGTTAGTTCTTTTACTGCTCCCTGTTGTTGCACGGTCCTCCTCTGGACCATGCTCCTCCCTAAACAGCTGGCCACAGACCATGTTCTGGCGCTACAGTGCACCCAAAACTAGAACTTTGGACTTTATTTCATATCATATTCTATTCATTTTGGTGCTGCTTGATCCCCCTACTGTCATTTAAATTTTGTGTGGTTGCTTGTATGCTTGTCATCATCGTTTGATTATTGATTGTTAGACTTAGGCTAGACTTTTGCATGCACTCTGGTATGCATAGAATTCATGCATTTGCTATCATGATTGGTTGCATTCCTACCTTGGTAGGGGATCCTCTCGTCTCCATATTCCTTGGAGCCGACTAGGTGACCTTACCTGGGACCTCCGTAAGTCCCCGTGAGTCGTGAATTCCCACACGGACGTCGAGCAGGTTGTACTACACCACACCGGTCTAGGATTGCATCCGTAAGAGAGAGTACCTGATGTGACACCACTAAGGCAAATGCGGCGATAAGATGAAAGATCCTTGGACCTACTTCGTAAGCACAACGCGCAAGAGTGGAGAAACACGTAGAAGCCGAACCCACGTCGCACACACGATCCCCATGGTGACTCGGTGATGCCGAGTAGAGGGGGTGGGGCAAGACCCTTGCTGGTTGAGGGCCAGCAAGGCTATGGTTTTCAGGACAAGGGTGCAATGCCTGATGGCCCTATCCGCCCACTTCTACCTTCCTCGAAGATAGTGTCAGTGGTCCAGAAGAAGGGAGAAGACATGCCACTACATGTTGAGCCCTCGTTCAAACTGCCCGCCGACTGTTGAGCACTCTTTCAAACCAGAGAGGTAGGAACCTCCACCCTACCGTAGTCTGCATCTTCGTCCTCTGAAGCACCCTCCATGTCTCACTAGGACCAACATCCCAACACTTCACGAAAAGGGAGAACTGCAAGGGATGGCCTTAAGCGATGAAGAGAATAGGAGGTGCCCTTCGAGACCTTTTATAGGCTGAAGGGGAGCTGTTGTCTTAAATGATTTTCCCCTCGAAGAAACGCGAAAGGCAGAAACCCTTTCCTCAAGGAGGTTACCTCGTTTCCACCAACACCCCCTCCATGGGAACACGTGAAGTGGCAAGGCATTCAAAGCATGGGAAGATGGACATGTGCCAGTGCCATGCTAGTTGCCTGACCAATCGACACGCGAGATATCCTCAGAGAAAATCACCGCCTTCCAAAACAACTACAGATATGGTGGTCAAATCGCGCCAAAGGCGGTAAGAAGCAGTCAATTCAGCATTTAATATTGACGTCATCATATACAGAAGGAAAATTTTTACATGGCCACACCAAAGGAAAGAAAAAGAAAAGCTGATAGATCAGGCCTCGGGCCCATCATGAAGCTCGGTAGACAAAGGATCCTCGGCACCAGACGACCTGCCCCCAGCACCCTCGGTGACGGTCGGTCCAGACACTGACCCCACCTACGTGGGAACTGTCTCGACCACGTGCCCTCCCGAAGCTACTAGAGTTGGCAGTCGCTCGGAAGAAACAGAGGCATCTCGGCTTCCCCCTTCGCTTGACGTCGGGTACGAGGAGTCTGTAGTATCCAAGTCTGAGTCATAACGTTGCTTGGAAGGAAACTCAAGCTCTTCAAGCACCTGCTACTGGGCCAGAGAGGTCACCCGACGGAAGCCTTGAGAGAACCCCTTCCGCAGACCTCGATGGTAGCCCGACTCATAGTAAGAGAAGGTGACCTTCTGGAGAGCTACCTGGTAACCATATGAGCATTTGTGTTACTCGAGGGCCTCCACACTGGCTAGCTCCGCCTTCCTCTCAAGCTCGACCGCCCTCCGCTCTACCTCAGACAGTCTCTTCTCGACTTTGACCCACACGCCCTTGGCTTCCGCCCATTGTCGCTCGGCCTCTTGGATTCGTCTCTCGAGCTCTTCACGCTCGGCCTTCCACTGCTCGACGCGCTCGACCTGAACCTTGCGCTCCATCTCTAGGAGCTTATCCTTCAGCTCGACCATATAACAAGCCTAGGCCAGTTGCTCGACTGAGACCCGAGCCTACTTTTGGCTCGATTACACCTGCGCCTGAAGCAAGGTCACCTCCCACTGGAGGTCTTCAACGTCGAGAGTCAACCGTTCGACCTTCCGATCGGACGCACCGCGAGCCCAAGATAGAGACTCTCTCTCCGACTTCCCCTGGTAAACAAGTCCACCATCTCGGCCCCCAGTTGGGCCAGGATCAGGCCACCTTTCATAACTTGCTCGAGTAGTATGGAAGGGGGGCTACGCCCAAGGCCACCTCGAACCGCCCCCGATGTCACGGAGTGGCACCTACGCTACAGGGAGGGTCAGACAGCGAAAGCACCAGCCGCGGGAGGGAAGGTCCTCTATGGGACAGCCAAGATTGGGGCACCCTCCCCGAGTACCCCCACCTCTGGGGTCCCACCGGTTGGCTCGGATCGGGCTGCCTCACCTCGCACCTCCACAGTTTTGGTCGGCTGGGATTAGGTCGCCTCACCCTACGACCCCTCAGCCTCAATCGGCTCGGACCGGATCCTTTCGCCCTGCGCCCCCGCTACCTCGGTCGGTGCCCTAGCACCGGTCGCCTCTGCTTGGGACCTAGCTTGTAATGCCCTCGATTCTTATTAGGTCTTTCAGATCCTTATTGGAGAGTTTCAAATCACTTTTGTGGGTCCTGAGTTGAGTTTTACGATCTGTGTGGATTTTTCTCTCATACAAATTACGGAACCCTGCAGTGACTTTATTCTTCAGTTCATCGACTCGAGGACGCTACAGCTGCGATGTGCTCTTTGAGAGGATCGTTTCGACTATTTTTGCATATTTTTCTGAATTAGCAGAACGACGCCACCCACCTGAAAAGTAGGGGTGAGCCTCGTGTCACTGGCTCAGTAGGGGTCACGCGGATCCCCACCGAAAAACACGCAGTAACACAGAAATAGAAAATAGCAGGTGTAGTAAAGCAGAAAAACTACACTAGAAAGCTGTAAAGAAGAGGAAGCAGGAGTAGGGAACAAGCAACGAAGAGGGAAGATAAAAGAAAAGGGAAAAGCCGTACCGAACGAGTGTGGCTGCCGAACTAACCTCGACTCCCAAGCTACTCCTAACAGTAACAGAAGGGCAAACTCTAAACTAGCGAAGTCAGAAGTTGTCGATTCGTTGACGCGAATCAAAGCAAGCGAAGGCCTGCAAGGAAAAAGGGAAAAGACAAAAGCCCTAGAAATAGTCTAGACAGACTAAATAGAAAGCACACATGACTCGATTGCCATGCACGCTCATCTAGACATGACCATATGCACAACTAAAACATCGTGCACATGACACAACACTACACTGACCTCGGGCAAAGCCACAAGGAGGCTGACTTGAAAAGGTCATGATGATCGAGAAACATGAGAGTCACGCGAAAGTCATGTGTCTGAAGTACTCCCCTCACTAGAAGAATAGCCAGTTGCGTCCACTGACGTCTCATGCTGCGCCTACAAGTGTCTCATCTGCACTGCCACCTGAAGAAGCATGATAGAGACTAAGACACGCTGAGAACCAGAATAGGAACTACAGTCGCAACTGAGTAGATAGGGTAACGCCTGTCGGCATCAGTCCAAGCCCCTGACCACGTGTGCACACACTGGCTCGTGCCTAGAGCCAGGCCTCTAGCTAGCATTCCCCCCCCATTGGATGCTACGGTAAAGAGTTGGGGGCCATCGGAACTAGCTTAAAAATCGTAAATCGGGAAATGCCCCGCTGTAAACGCTGACATGCGAAACATGCCGTAAGGCTATGACTAGTGGAGGATCACGAGACACAGACTCTAAAGTCCGAGTGCTAGAGTATAGATAGGTAAAGAAACACTATCGTACGTACTATGAAGCACCAATGGCAGCACAGGAATCTGCCGACAGACTCAGGACAAGGCAACTAGACTTGAAACTACAACGATCCTTGAGTCTCACGACTCGGAGTCAAGATCGTCGCTCACAGCGGAACAAGCCACCAATCGGTCTAATCCTAAGCTAGAGCAAACGAGATTGTAAGAAATGACTCACAAAGACCTGAGGGAAACACAGAGAACCCTCAGCACACCTTGACACACAGAACGAGATAAGATGATACCTCACTACATCCAAAACCATGTCTCGAACTAGACAGAATCACCGAGACTCACACAAGGTCGCCTGTCAACCATTGGGTTACATTGGGTTGACCAGAACTAGGCAATGACATTAAAAAGCAGTACAGAAGATTGCCCATAGCAAGAACACTCCTGGCCACCTTATATCATGGTCATAGCCCTCATAGGAGATCAAGAGACATCCATGGGACAATGGGCAAACCATAAGGTCAAGCCAAGATATACGGAAATCGAAACATCGGGAAACGACGCTCTGGGCATAAGCGATCCAAGAGTCGCTACGCACATAGAGACAAGAATAATGGTAGTCCTAGATAAGTCGTCAGGGAAAACTAGAGCAGTCAAAGAGTAGACCACACACAATCAACCCCGAACCCACTAATCCAGAGAACCACCAACGCACAGACACCGCCTTAGGACACAAACCTAAGACAGACGGACGTAAAATAGGCCATCACGGCCGACAGACAACACATGAACCCAACTAGGGTTGAACGGTCTATGATGGACCATTCAAGGGGAATGAACGGCCTGGAATGGACCATTCAAAGGGGATGAATGGTCTGGAATGGGCAATTCAAGGTGGATGAAAGGTCTGGATTGGACCATTCAAATGAGATGAATGGTTGGGAGCCAATCGCCCAAGGGAACAAACCCCTACACACTAAAATAGATGGGCGGTTAGGGCTGGGCCACCCAAAGGCATGAGCAGTTAAGGACTAGCCGCTCAAGCCAACCGACCTACTAAAGTGACAGGTCAAAACCTAGTCAACGGTCAGAATAATTTTGACCAAACTGCTGACCCAAACTGACATAAAATTGTTGACTGAAGGGTCAACTGGCATATGTGACGACCCGAATCCCAGATACCAGATATACCCGGCCGGGACCAGTAGTCCTACCCCAGAACTAGTACACTCACGGGCACCGCCCGGCTCACCCTTCGCCTGCGCTACCAGTGGGTGGGGGGTATTTGTAGACGTGTAAAATTACACATCCACGTGTCCCTACCAGTCCAACAGCAACAATATTTTCAATCGAAGAGACCATGGAGGGCACGTCCTGCCCGGACCCTCCGAACAAGCAGACATGCTGTCGTGGAGCCGTCCCTAGAGTCACGACAGCGAAGAGAAACCAACCCCTGGGGAAGCTCACCACTCGTGGGCCCCCGAAGAGAATCGAACGGATCATCAATCGGGCCCAAAACAGGCCCAAAATCCACCTTAAGGACACGCCCTTGTGCCCCTTCAATGGTACACCGAGCGGTGGCCCTCACCGGTACACCCTCGAAGCCCCTCAGCGGCACGCTCCTACATCATCTTCAGCGGCCCACAACGCTCAGCGGCACGCCCTCACGCGACGCTCACTGGCACACCCCCCGGTTCCCTCGCTGGCACGCTCCTGCAAGCCCCCTCAGCGGCACGCTCCTGCGTCGTCTTCAGTGGCCCACACTGCTCAGCGGCACGCCCTCGCGGGACGCTCGCCGGCACACCCCCCGGGTGCCTCGCCGGCACGCTCCTGCAAGCCCTCTCAGTGACACACCTGGGGTGGCCCCTCAGCGGCATGCCCCCTGGCTCCTTCGATGGCACACCCTTGTGCCCTCTTCAACGGCACGTCAACTGCCCCTGCAGCGGCATGCTTCAAATGCCCTTCAACGGCACACCAGGTGCACCACAAGGGCTTTCAACGGTACAACCCAACGGCCCTTTCAGTGACACAACCCGAAGCTTTAGCGGCACGGTCTAACCGGCAGTGCGTCCAATAGAATAGATCTCACGCCATGTCTTACGAGATCCTTGGCACGCAGTGACCCGTCCGAGGTGTCAAGCGGAGAACATGGCACGCTGCCTACTCCCCCATGCCGCCAAGGATGCCCGGGTCAAGTCTCCATTAATGAACATGTTCCTGCCTCGTCGCTCGGTGATTCAAAGCACCTGGCACTGGGAATATAAAAGGCCCCCCTCCACCGGCGAACAGAGAGAGAGATATACAGAGAGAGACACTCACAGAAAGCATAGTCGACGCAGGCACAAGAGGGGAAAGAAGAGAAGAAGGAGGAGAGGGGAAGAAGAAGGAAGCTCGGTCGTGAAGTTCCCCTCCGACGACCATCCAAAGAGAGCATAAGAGAGAGGGAGAGAGATGTAACGGGGTAGATGGGGGCAAGCAGGAAGAAGTCATCCCTGCTCGACCCCAGCGCCCCTACTTTTCCTTTCCTTTCCTTCGTTCTTCTTCTTCTTCCCACCACTTGTATCCTCCCCTCTGTGGTTTTAAGATACACATGGCAGGTCATGGCCCTTGTCTTCTCATGAGCAAGCTTCCCATCCTGTGGCTTTCTTTACCGTCTCCGATTGTTTCAGTTCTCAAAGTGTTTTAACAGCCTCCTTCATTCCTTTCTCAGTGATGCCCCCCCTGTGTGACCCAAGCCCTCTCCGGTAATCCAATACACTCCACTTTCCGACCCTCAGCCTTGCTTTAACCTTCCCCCTTTTACCGGCGCTGCCCCCTCAGCGATATAGTCTTTTAGACCTTCGCCGGTGCGCCCTCCTTGTGCCTTCAATGGCACGCCTTTGGCTCACCCGTTCAAGCCCCCCCCTTGGCCGGTGCACCCTTAACCCCAGCCTGATCATGCCCGATGCATCCTTTCACTGGCACAGTCCCCAGGCTGGTGTGCCTTTAACCCCTCAAGGCCTTCCCCGATATAGCCTCCCTTGCTCTCAGTGACACACATAACTCCCTTTTTTCCGGTAAACCCTCAGGCTCTCTTCCCCGGCACAGTCTGCGGGCCTTCCCCGGTGCACCCCCTTGACCATCCTTAGAGACGCCTCCCCTCTTTGCTGGTCTCCTTGGGTTTCCTGGTGTTTTATTAAAGGTGCTGCCATCTTCAGACGCCCACCTCCAATGGCCGGGTTCCGCCACTCCATGTGGGCGCGTTCCCCGTACTTCCCTTACGTCCAGGTCTAGGGGAGGTGCTGCCAAAATCTTGCCAGGAATGATAATGTGCTATGGGGTAGGGAAAACAATGAATAAAGTGGAATAACTGATGGTAAAAACTCTCCAACTAGAGCCCAAATCACGATCATTTGTGCCCAAACCAAGCCCATTAGATCGGTCTCGGTCGGTAGCCCTTTAGCCCTCTCATTTCTAGCCAAAACCCTAGTCCTAAAGTTCGAATTTGGGAGAGAAGGTGGCGGCGGACTTGGTCAAGCGTGAATCATGCGCGAACCGCATGCGTGAGACTCTATCCCCTTCAATCGACCCTTCCAGAATCAATTGACCCTATAAAACTAACCCTAGCCCGACCTAGTATCGACATTTGTTGCGGTTGCTGATGAGGAGTGAGGATGAGGGAGAATTTTGGTGAGTTCTCTGAGGGATTTCTTATCGCGACTGGCGAAGTCGTCCTCTTCTTTCTTTGTTTAAGGTAGCAGACCAAATCTCAAGTAATTTATACCATTGGAAGCATCTCCAAGCCCTCTTTCGTTTGATACCAAAAGCCCTAAATTCCATTCAGTATCATGCGAGTATTGTTCATTTTAGTCAGACTATGTCAAAATTAGGGTAAACCATGTTATCTTCGATTAAATGTTAGGTTTAGCAGGCTTAAAGATTCAATTAATCACTCTATGTTATCCATCTTTTCGTCCTCTTTCTATCGGTATGCTTTTGCCCAAATGTTATGTACCATATCAACTGAATTTCATGCTACAAGGGAACCCTATTGGCGATCACCGGGCACAGGAATGGTGAATGGGCCGCTGCCCTAACAGAAATCGCCCCGAAGCTTAGCAGCCTCTCGATAGACCGTAAGGTCTAGAGCGGTGGTTGCTTTATTGACCATTTACCCTATTTTGTGCATTTGGAACCTGTGGTCATTGGCGGCCCAATGATAGACCACAAGGTCTGGGCTGGCGACTCTCCTCTAGACCGCTTGGAAACATTAGCGGCTACTCGATAGACCGCTTAATGCGTGTGTGGTTTTCGAACCCACATGCCCTACGCGGCCTAGCGACACACTGCTAGTTCCTGTCCAGCGGTTCTAGGTAGACCGCTTAGGTCACGCAGAGTTGTTTATATCATGGTTTAAGCATGTTGGTTCTTGTCAAATTATGCATGTAAGTAGGATAGCAACCCACTAATTAATTGGAACATATGGAAGTTGTTAAATGTTAAATCTTAACTGGGTTACCTTGCTCTTCTTTTTCCAATCATATCTCCCTTTTGTTCTTATCAACTAATGAAGCCTAAACTTTAATCATGTCTATATTGGGAATTGGAGAAATGCATTAGGATTGCTTGACAGTCGATCCACTCCGGTGGTGCTGACTGACCATTATACATCATTTTTTGAAGTTTTTCAACCCTCAATTCATGTAATAGTTGGGACTCTCTGTTGGATATTCCTTCCGTCAGACTAGGACCTCTATTATGAGACCTCTATCAGTCCCCATGAGTCTGGGATTCCCACTAGGACGTCGGACAGGTTGTACCTCAAATCCTGCACCTATTAACTCGACCGGATCGCTTGTTTGCCTCCATCCAGATTTGCGGCCCACATGGGACCGTTTGGGTCCTTACGCGTCCTGAATCTGACCATTTGATCCCTTTGAGCGGCACGTTTGAGACTGCATATAACTGGCTAAGTGCCAGGTCCAGCTGGTCAATTCTCCTTGATCTTCCTTCGACCTAGCCATGTTGAGTCGACCTAAAGCCTCTAGACCTAACCTGAGAACTAAGGGCTGAACTCTGGTTCGGTTCTGCTATGTCCTGGGTGGCGTGGGAGCCCATATCAGTCGACTACTCTAGCCTTGTCTGGCCCAATTGGTTCGCAATTATCTCGGGACCATCCCACCCTCTAAATGGACATATGTGGACCGTTTGGTGTTAGGGCAGCCCAGTCCAGACCGTGTACCTCTCGTTGTGGGCTTTTGATCCTTTTTGTGCTAAACGGCCAAATTTGGACCGTCTTGCTCTATCAAACAGGCCATCCCAAACCGTTCTTGACTTCCAACGACCCTTAAAGGACCGTTTACCTTTGGCACCGAGCTGGGATTTCCCATGTCCCAGTTCGTCTTCCGCGGTCCATTATAAGACTATTTTTCCCTACGTGGCCCTGGTGTGACTACGTAACTTCCAAAGATTGTTTCCCGCTTTCTTGTGTGTGCTTCGTGGTCGAGCCATGGATGGCTTGTGCTATTAAAACCCTAGATTATTCTCGTGTATTTCCAGGTTATAGTAAGGGATCCCTTCCCGTTGAACTTGTCGAATTTAGGTGGCTTGCTGATCCCAAGAGGGAGTCACTTCGCAGCATGGTGTGGCGGGTATGGTACCCGGTAGGCATCAAATGTGACGTAGTCGCCTTCACTTCACTCGACAAGCTTCAGTTCGATCATCCTCTCCACCATCAGCTTACTTATGGCGGTTGGATCGACCGATTTTGGGTAGAAATGTGTTGGGTGTAGGTACGGAGTGACCAAAGTGGTCGCCTGCGAAGGAGGACGCAACAGCGGAGGCGCCTGGGTTGTTTGGTGCACCTGCGACAGCACTGGCAGCATCAGCGGCTGTGACGTGCGCTACTGGGTAGTCGCCAAGCTTGGCTCTGCCGGCTGGGGCAAGGTGTAAAGTGGTGGGAAATTGCTCAGGTTGGCAGCTCCCCGTGATGATTCACCCTGCATCTCAGGCTACTTGGAGGCCGAAGCCTGCTCTGTTTTCTCCATTAGTTATTTATTTAGCAGCTCTATCTCACGCTGGTACCTTTGAAGTGTCATCAGCACCGCCGGGTCCATGGCCACTGTGCTGGGGATAGCTTCTGTTGTTTCCCATGATGCACCTTCGGGTAGGATGTCGAGCAACACATCCTCTTCTTCTGCCATCACCACATTGGCAGTTAGAATGATGTCTTCATCATACTGCAAGTGGTGAGCTAGAACTTGCCTTCTCCTAGCTAGTACCATCATCTCTCTTGCGACTTTCGCCCTTCGGGTATTCGGCCCTGGCCTTCCGGCCAACTGAGCCAGCTCCTGAGGCTCCCAAGTAGTCTTCCATATCGGCCAGGCACCCCAGTCATATTGCAAGTAAAGACTTGCATTCCCTTCTTCTGTCTATGGACCCTCCTCTTCAGGTGCCCAGGGAAGGTTAGTCTCTCAAAGATAGAGGCTCTTCTTCTTTCTTCCTGCCGAGGGGCAGTTTCATCGGCCCTGATCCTCCGACCATCTTCATGCTCATTGTCATCGACTGATGACACCATCCTTCCTTCTTCTTCTTCTTCGACTACCGTTGGTGGGCGGTCTTCTTCTTCTGCCATGGCCGCTTGCAGCAGCCATTGTTGACCTACTGAGGGGTTACGCAAACCCCTAAAGTAATTCTTGACCATGCTGGTCATCTCTTCTTCCCCCTGCTCTCGATGTAGGACCGGGGATAACTGTCGACCTCCTGTCGGAGGGAGGTAGGCCAGCCGGGCTCTTCAGGTGAGTTGCTCGAATCTTCTCCACAACACGGGGACATCAGCTTGTCGGGCGCATGCCCGAAAACTTAGACAACGCGGAGGATCCGTAAAAATTTCTTCTCTTCTCGGGGCCAATCCCCTTTCATTCTTCTCCTTCGACTCAGTAGGCTTGGAGTGGTAACAGACTTGCGCCTCACGGCGAACGGGTTAGATCCTTTTCGGGTTCCACACTTGTTTGAAGGTCTTCAGCCTTACGGCCAGCTTCTTCTGGTCATGACAACCGGCTTCTTCCTTTTTGTCCCTTCTTCTTGATAGGGCCGGGAAAGAGTTGCGGGTTGGCACAGCAGCGACCACCCGATCTGGAATTGCTTGGGCCTCATGGTCACCTAGGAATATCCGGACGCCTACAATTAGAACAAATTTCCCAGATATTGACAGTCGTCCGGTTGCAGGAATAGCATCTCCCCTACGAGAATTCCTCTGGCGTGGATTCCCATGCTTGTTGCGGTAGGTGGGGCAGGCCCCCTGAGCCACATGGTGTACCATGCAACTAACCAGCTGGGTTTGACTTGTCATCGAACTCCTGTAGCTTCGGGCATTGTGGGCCCTTATCTTCATGTCTGGTTCCCCCTTGGTCAGCTCCGGGAGCTTGACCTCTAGTATGTCAATGAAGGCCACCCCCAAGAAGTTGGGGAAGCCGACCACCGGTGGAAAGGAATCGAAAACTGTCAGCACCGCCAGGTACATAGTAGTAGCATGGCTGGCCACGATCTCAGGGCCGAACGTCAGTGCAGTGAATACAGTAGCCATCGTCATTCTTTCTCTCTGCAATCACAAAACAAGAAAACGATCAGCAGTCTTTGGGAGGTCCTCGGGGCCCATGTATCTTGGCAAAGAGATGAAAGGAGACTCGATCCCACTGGGCGTGCCAATCTGGTGGAACATTTATATATATTTTTTTATTTTTTTATAAGGGGGAGCAAAAAGGGGGAGTGTCTAACGGGGGAGAGATTTAAGTGTCCTTGGATGACTGTTTCCTTTACAGTTTCTGACTCTCATTGCATTTGTGTTGCCATTTGCCATCATCAAAAAGGGGGAGAATGTTGTGTCTCCTCTAATTTAGTGTCATTCATGTCTTATTTTAATGATTGGCAACAATGGCTTGACCATTGGCAATAGTGGGTTGACCAATCGCTGACTTTGGCAACATCACCTTTTTAGGTTAGAATAAGTCCCAATTACATTTATGGATCCTTGCATTAAGTCTGTGGATGTTCAGTTCTATGTCAAATAAGGTCAATGCTTATCTATGCTGACTACATATGAGGTTCATGCACATCTCTGTCTATTGCATTTGAGGTCCATGCACATTTCACACCACTACATAACATGTTGCATGTATATATATTTCATCAAACAGGTTGTGTGCACACTTTTCTCTTAGGTTGTTAAGTCATATGCATACAAGGTCAATGCATGTTTCCCACTAGTGCAAACCAAAGTCTATGCATATGCCTTCTATTGGTCAGCCAAGGCTCATGCACCTCATGCTAGCCAGTTTAAACAAAGTCTGTGCACATCATTCATGTTGCAACTAATGGTCAGTGCAGGTCTTGTGTTGTGCATGATAAGGTCGGTGCATGTAACTGTTCATATGCATACTAGGATCGGTGCATGTTGTGCTGATGGCATGATAAGGTCGATGCATGTCACTGTTCATATGCATAATAGGGTCGGTGCATGTTTTGCTTATGGCATGATAAGGTCCATGCACATCACTGTAGCAAGTCGATGCTAGCTAGTCTTGCATGCATTCAGGTCAGTGCACTTTACTATTCAGGTCAGTGCACTTTACTGTTGAGGTCGATGCTAGCTAGTCTTGCATGCATTTAGGTCGGTGCACTTTACTATTCAGGTTGGTGCACTTTACTATTGAGGTCGATGCTAGCTAGTCTTGCATGCATTCAGGTAGGTGCACTTTACTATTCATGTCGGTGCACTTTACTGTTGAGGTCAATGCTAGCTAGTCTTGCTTGCATTAACCTCGGTGCAGTTTACTGTTTAACCACGAGTAAGGTCGATGCATATCACTACTAGTCGCATACAAGGTCAGTGCATTGTTCCTTTCGTTGCATGAAAGGTCAGTGCAAGTTCCTGTGGAACTACACACAAGGTCGGTGCATGTTTCATACATAGTCTGTGCACATTTGCTCACACGCACTTGTCAGGTCTAAGCATGCTAGTACAAGGTCCATGCTAGTTTGCATCTCACACAGCTAAAGTCAGTGCTAGTTTGCATCTTGCATAGCCAAGGTCAGTGCATACTTGCCATATATCATTATAGAGTCTGACCATGTTTTGACAATTAACTCTATAATTTCTAAGCATGCTTTTCACTCTGACAATTATTTCTTTCTGACTAGCATATGATCGAGCATCTGCAAGGCACGTGGCCTACTATCTCCTTCCTCACGTGATCTTTAAGTCACTCCTGAAGTACGAGCTCATGGGGGATAGCAGAGTCAATGATTGGCACGTGATCCAAAGGGAGAATATCTTTGACATTCTGCCACGTGGATCAACGCCCCAATCTATTCTTGACACGTGGCTTCTCTGGAAAAGGCTGGGATGTGCCCTATACACGTCGGACGCGTGAGCTCGTGGGAACCTTGTCTACAGCCCTATAAGAAGGCCACTCCTGTGATCAAATGCGACCAACCCCTAATGTAGAAGAAGGGCAAGAGAAGCTCGAGAGAAGAAAAGCAGAGAAGAGTCCAGAAGGAGAACAGAAGAGAGAGCAAGAGAGAGAGTGCCACTTTTTGAAAGCAAACAGAGTATCATAAGAGAGAGAGTGAGAAGGAGAAGAAATGTGAGTAGTTGTCTCTTCCTTACCTCTGGATCAAATCGAGGGTTAGTTTGCTCTATTTGAAGAGCTACATTCTCCATCTTTGATCTGTGTGTTTTTTCGTTTCTTCAGTTTTCTTTTTGAAACCATAGTAAGCTGTGAATCAGTAGAGCGAAGCTGTATTGCTTAGCGGGCGAGGCTGGTTCCTCAGACAACAAGCTGTAAGGCTCAGCGATTGTAGGGACTTCTATCCCCAAAATTGTGGATCAGTGGCATTCAAGCTGTGTGGCAGTAGGAAGCCTTATTTCTGGAAATAAGACCAGGTATAAGCAGCAATCTCAGTTGTTAAGAATAAGTGATTGATGTCTTCCACATGAGGGCATCTGCAGTAGTGACATTTTGAGCATAGGGGAATGCCCACTGATTGGACTATTGCATCAACATGGATGCAGTTATTGATGATTTTCCAGAGGTGAATTGAAATTTTTGTTGGCAGCCATTTGGAGCAGATATTATTCCTACTCTGTAGGGTAGGAGAGTGAAGGCCATTGCTGCATGAGGCTTTGTAAATAGAAGAGACTAAGCAGTTCCCTGTGCTGGACAAGCTCCATACAATCTTATCAGGATAGGATGTCAGCTTAATATGCCTGAGTGCAAGCAAAACTTCAGATGGAAAATATCTGTTAAGTAATTCAGATTCTTCAGTAGTCGACTGTGTGAGGCAATTTCTGACAATGACCTTATTATTAGGAATTAGGTCATTAGGAACCAAAGAGGCTAAACAGATATTTCCAAACCAAGTGTCATACCAAAAGCTTGGGGAAATCCCATCACCAATAACCACTTTTTTGTATTTCAGCAGGAAACTTTTAGCTTCAATCCAACCTTTCCTCAGGTGACCCTTCATATTTCTGAATTAAGCATTAGCCAGGTGACAGTCGCCAAAGTATTTGGATCTGAAATATATCGCCCAAAGAGAATTTGAATTCATGGCTCTCCAAAGCATTTTAACACGCATAGCAAAGTCCATCTGTCTAAGGGATATAATGCCGAGACCACCCTGGTTTATTGGCTTACATAAGTCAGTCCAAGCCTTCCAGTGCCTCTTATTACCATGACTAGAAGAACCCCAGAAAAAATTGGCAAAAGACTTCTCAAGCATTTTATGAACACCAGAGTGAAGAGGAGAAGATGTTAAAGCATAGATAGGGATTGAGGTGAGGACATGCTTAATCAAAATCAGCTTTGCTCCTTGAGAAAGGAGGTTGGCCTTCTATCCATCAATACGTTTCTGAATAGCAGAGATGATTCTTGCAAAGTGGACTATTTTCCTCTGACCTAGGACTAAAGGAAAGCCTAGATATTTGTGAGGAAAGGAGTGTCTACAATAACCTGTTAAGGTTTCAACACGAATAGCAGCAGCTCCAATGCATTTGGGGTGGATAAAGAAACCACTCTTTCCAAAATTAATGCTCTGGCCAGAGGCCTGTTCATATACTTTAAGAACCATCAGCAAATTCCTCACAGATTTTGACGAAGCCTTGCAGAATATGACAGTGTCATCAGCAAAGAGAAGGTGAGAGGTGATAGGGCACCCTCAGGGGCCAGCATACCACTCCACTCTGCCTTGGGTGAAAGCCTGATGAAGGGATCTACTCAGAGCTTCTTCAGCAATAATAAAAAGAGATGGGGCCATAGGATCACCTTGTCTGACACAACTGGAGGATTTAAAAAATCTAGCAGGCTCCCCATTCAATAAGACAGAGAACCAGCAATTGTTTACCAATAATTCAATAAGATCTATGAATGGCATACTAAATCCAAATCTTTTCAAGACAGCAAATAAGAAGTCCCACTCAAGTCTATCATACGCCTTTGCCATATCTAATTTGAACATTACATTGTTACCTCTTGTTTTTCTGCCCAATTCATGAATCATCTCCTATGCAAGAGCAATGTTGTCCACTATATGTCTACCTTTAACAAATGCAAACGATTGAGGAGATATAATAAATGGAAGCACAGCAGCTAGTCTGTTATTGATGATAGAAGATATAATCTTATTGAAGAAATTACATAAACTTATTGGCCTGTAATCAGCTATGTCAATGGCATTGTTCTTCTTTGGAATGAGAGCAATGAGGGTAGAGGTTACACCTCTGGGAAGAGCTTTGCGATGAATAAAGAATTCCTGAATAGCTTTAATCACTGTTGCAGAAATAATAGGCCAAGCCTTATGGAAAAAAGCACCTGTGTAGCTATCCGGACCAGGGGCGCTATCAGCTGACATTGAAAAAATAGTCTCCCGAACCTCAATCTCACTAGGGATAGCACAGAGAGAATCATTTTGTTGCTGTGATATCAATGAAGGAATGCAGTTCAGAATACATTCATCCACAAAATGGTCCTGAGAAGTAAAAGCTTTATTAAAGTGAGCAACAACAATTGACTTTATTTCTTCCTTGTCAGAGGTTAACTTTCCTACAGGGTTACACAATTGAGCAATAGAATTTCTTTTTCTGTTGGCCACAGTGGTCATATGGAAGAACCTTGTGTTTCTATCTCCTTCAAGAAGCCATTTAACCCTCGATGTCTATTTCCAAAAGCACTCCTGCTGTAATAAGCAGTCAGAAAGAGTTGATTTGGTCTCATCCAGAATACTTGAATTTATGTCAGAAGGGTTGCTATCATAGTTAAATTCAGCCTTCAGTACTTCATCTTCAACCTTCATGATGTTCATATGCACATTACCAAACACTGTCCTATTCCAAAAACCCAGCATTTTCCTTAAATGTTTTAGTTTCAGACTGAGAGTTGAAATCTGTGAAGTTGCCAATGGAGCTTGGTGTCAATAATTTTCA
Organism: Amorphophallus titanum; assembly: GCA_024336825.1. NCBI lineage: Eukaryota > Viridiplantae > Streptophyta > Magnoliopsida > Alismatales > Araceae > Amorphophallus > Amorphophallus titanum. Next base: position 100,110 of record JANBPO010001371.1, on the reverse strand, counting down.
ATATCTACCAGAAACTTATCATGTAATGTCCACATCTTTTGAAAGCAGAATCTACTTTTAAATTGTTCCCGAGTAGCAGTCCTCACAAGGAGGGGTGCATGGTCTGAAGCTTCCCTAGAGAGGTGATCAACAGTAATTGGATGGAGCTTCATCCAATTAGAATTAATAAGCACTCTGTCTAATTGGGGCCAAATTCCCTTCTTCCCACCCTAGTTGTTGTGCCATGTAAATTGGGAACCCAAGAATCCAGCATCAAGGAGAGCACAATTTCAAGCACATAGCTTAAAGTCAGAAATAGACATTAAATTAGGAATATTACCTCCTAGCTTTTCATCCATGTCCATAATGCAATTGAAATCCTCTGCTACAAGCCAAGGGCCATAAACTAGATGATGCATAGAATTGAGAGAATCCCATAGATTCTTCCTCTCAAATACTGAACACTTAGCATAAACAAATGATACAAAGAAGTGAGGCAAAGTAGGACTAGTTTGGATAAGGGAAATTTGCCGATCATCTTGATAGAGAATAGAGAAATCCATTGATCCCTTCCACAGTACCCAAATGTGCGCCATAGATTCAATCAGATTGTTTGCAACAACCTTATCCATTCCTAGTTTTCTTCTTATTTTTTCCAAATGGCAGACTTCTATTTTTGGTTCCAGAATAACAATGCAATCCAGTTTATGGGATCTAATAAGGTGTTTAACCCGGCCTTGAGATAAGTCATTACCAATACCTCTGATATTCCAAGGAACAAAAGCCATTAGCAATTAGACTTCTCTAGAATTGATCCTACGAAACCAGCCCTTTTCATTGCTCTTGTGATGACCCCTGGTCGATCATCGTTCATAACACGTATATTGTTAACAGCAGTATCAGTAGCAATACTTTTGCAAATAAGGTGAGTATTCTGTTGTTGTAACACATTAGTAATGGTAGAGAATTTCGAGTGTGAAGGAACCAAGCACAGATTCTAATCATCCGAGTCCTCAGGACTATTTGTAGCCAAATGCCCAGTGTTTTGGAATGAAGGGAGCCTCGATGTATAATTGTCAACCTTGTCTTGAACATCTGAAGATTCAGGAGACTGGTTGGTAGACTGCAATAAATCTGTAGTAGGTAAACAATAGTCTGGGGCAAGAGTAGAATCCACATCCTTAGACTGAATCAAACTCTCCCCTTCTCTTGTCTCAATAGAGGTAGTTGCATCCAATTTAGTTGCAGGCATTCCAATGGTAGGATCAAGGCTTAGAGTTACTGTCCGATTTAATTCAATTGCACACTGTCCAATTTTAGCATCATAAGGAAGAGCAATCATAGTCCTTTTAGCTGTAACCAGCTACCACTTGGTTTTCGGTTTGGTAATAGCAACTGAAGGTGCTCGAATGGCATTGGTCTCCATCGAATCAGTAGGATGCTTAGATTTAGTTTGCACTCTACAGGCATTCGCATTGTGACCAAGCTTGGCACAGAAGGAACAGAAGATGGGAAGCTTGGGGTATTTAAAATATTGCCAAGCTCCACCACCGGGGTATCCAATCCAGACTCTTGAGGGATGGGTCTTCGAGACATCCAGCTCAACACAAACCCGTGTAGCTATGGTATTAGACAGATTAGATGTCGATGGGTCGATCTTCAGAACCTTTCCAACATTACCAGCAATCGATCATAGCATAGGTTCTAAGAAGAAATTGACCGGCAACCATGGAAACTCAATCTAGACAGGTAGAACAGGGGAATCAGAGTATGGGGAAAACTCCATAGACCATTTGAAAAACTTTAGGAGTAGCAGCAAGAAATCATCATAGTTCCTAACTCTAAGAAGAAGGTGTCGCGAGTCTAGGGAGCTGATCATGAAATCGTCATTAAATCCACACCTTGAAGAAAGATGCAATCTTATTTCAGGAAAAGGAGGCCTACCATTTGGAGTTCGAGCAACAATGGAGAAAGAGAACGGTTGAAGCGACGAAGAAATCTCCTCCCTACTGAAGAACACAGTAGGCTCGCCATTGTCAGTCACCAACGGGCTGTGAACCACACCAAGCATAGTCGGAGGCCCCATGGAAGATGATAAAACTTCAGTAAAAGTTCTGGCCAATGCGGGATGCTTAACTGACAGAGACGGAGAAGGGATGGACGAAGATGAAGGCGTCGAGGGGGCCACTGAGGGCCCCCCGGGGGCATCCATGGCTCCCGTCGACGACAGGTCAAACCCAGCGGGAGGCACTCTCTAGGTCAAACCCAGCGTGACGTTGCCGAGTTCACTTCCATGGGGTTTGGGATCCATTGGGAGAGGAAATACGCCGATGGATGGGGCCTGGACCATCTGAGCTTGGCGTGCCACCTATCTTCTCGAGGCTATGAGGATCTGGCATCACTAGTCGAGAAGAGTGAGAAGATAGGGGACCTCTGCTGGCTTATTCGGGAGGCGGCCTCCAGAGACATGGTGCCCCCGTTGCTTCATTGGCCGCTTTCTCCCTTATACACGGGACCGCCAGGTGCGCCTGCCCCCTGTCCTAGCATTGAGCATCTTCTCTTTATATTTGTTGTGCGTCTTTCTTACCCAGACATTTCTTGTGCAGCTCACCTCTCTCTGGAGGTGACCCGTCATTATAGGGAGTTGATCTCCAGGGTGCAAAAGCCCTCTTATTTTGAAATCCCAGAGCCGCCCCCGACTACGACGTCGCTGCCTCCTGGTGACTCTCGGAAGCTGAGCTGGTCCCAGATTAGGGAGACTATTAGTGAGGCCAAGAAGGCCAAAAGAGGGGAGACCCGGGCTGAGCGGGCGGTCGGAGGAGGGCCGTGAAGGGAGGATCAGTTACCGTGCCTCCTCTGGTTCCTTCCTTTGCCGATTTTGAGGCTGCCTGGTCACAGGGGCCCGCTGATGAAGGTAACTCCTCTTCCTCCTTCATGGCTCATCCTGCTTGCTTTAGTTGTTGTGTTAATCACCCCTTTCTACGGAAGCAGGTACTATTTCTGTCGTCATTGGGCTGGCGGTAGTACCAAGCGACGCGGCTAGAGAGAGGGAGGAGGAGACTCCTTCGGCTCCCGTTGAAGGTGATCTGCCTTCACCGACACCTCAGCAAGAACCGGGAGGTAACTCAGAATTCACCGATGGAATTGCATGTCCCATTGCATCTTCAGTCAGGTCTTGACTGTTCATTATTCTTGTTTTCAGTCGATATTCAATCCTCGACGCTCCCTGAGGTTGGAGTCGTCGGGGATGTGGCCGCTGGTGAATCGTCAGTTTCAAGGGATGAACCTCAAGCTGCTCCCCAAGTTAATGTCCCTGTGACGGAGGTTGCTGACGAGCCCCCGACTGAAGGAGTCACCTTAGGCAGCACAGTGCCTGCTCGGCTATTGGAGATTCGGGAGCAAGTCGAGGAGTCTTCCTCCTCCGAGCAAGTTGACTACAGGGGCGGCTCCAGCGATGATGAGCCCCTGCAGGTCGACACGGAGACTGAAGACACCGGGGCTTCTTCAGCCTATGAGAGTGACCTTCTGACGTTCAGCCCTCCAAGGTTGTCTATAGTTGGGCCAGGGCCATCATACCCTGTGGCAGGAGGAGGACCCAAGCCAACAGGGGCTCCTCTTGGCAGCTTGAACATAGTGCCGATCGAGGTGGGCAACATCCCTCATCCCACCTTCAGCCTCTCTTGCCATTTCCACTTTAGCTGGCTGACATACATATTCGTGATGCAGGCTGAGGTAGTGCCGCTGACCGTGACGATGCAAATACCCCTGCCGGAGTTGAGTGTGAGCCAACCTACTCTTTCGCCAGTTCTGTGGCCCATTGCCCAACGACTTTCACAGACATATGCAGCGGCAGCAGCGTCAGAAGATGTTGCAGCGATTGTAGCGGCTGGTGATTCGGCGGAGGTTGGGGTATCTCAGCCCCTGGCCTCCGACCAAGGATCACCATTGGTGCAGGGCAGCCTCCCGGAGATAGAAGCGAGAGAAATTATTGAAAAGGAGGCTAGTGTTCCTGAGACTCTAACGGTTGCCGCGGAATCCACCCCCCTGGAGGTCGGTGAAGCTGCACGCGGGGAGCCAGAATCTTCTGCTATTGAGACGGCCAGCATGACCTCACCCCGAGAGGCAGGCAAAGAAATCGTTGTAGCGGAGACTCCTTCAGCTATAGCAGCTGTTATCATCGAACCCGGCATTGGCGCTTCTCAAATCATGCCGTCGATGTCCTCCGAGGCAGGTGATGACATCTGGGGAGAGGTTGACAGTAGGGTTGACTTTCAGCTCCCTGAGACTTCGCCGCTGGGCTTACAGTTTTCCAGCGACATGGTATGGCAGTCTCTGGACAATCTACAGCGAGCTATGTCGGCCTCTCCCGGCTTAAGCTGTGCACAGCTGAAGAGCCTAATAGAACATCTCTCGCGTTCGTTGTTGGCTTTCGGGTGCCCGATGGAGGATTGGACTCTGTGGGTTACCATGTTGTTGAAGCATGCCAATCGACGAGAGGGAAACTCTATCTACGCAGTTAAACAACTAACTACATGCCAATAAATGCAACTACAAGTACGAGAAACTCATCTCGCAGTCTAGCTCGTGACCCGCGAGGAATGCATGACCACAGCTACTAAAATCCATCTCGTTGTCAGACTCGTGACCCGCGAGAGACACATAACCGCAACTGCTAGAAACTCGTCTCACGATTTGGCTCGTGACTCGTGAGGAACACATCAGAAACCATATCTACCGAAAGCATAAATCTCAACATTGACACATCTACCAAGAGAACAATTCCCCACTACCCTGGGTGATAGAAAAAGGAAGAGACTACTAGAAGAAGGAGAGCAGTTGCATCCGCCACACACTGTGTCTCAAGCAACTTACTATCTAGATAACGACTCGCGAGAGGCATAACTGTACCGAACCAAGAACTAGTCAGAGTAACACTTGCCAGTGTCAGTCCATGCCTCTGAGCACATGTACACACAATGACCATCGCCCTGAGCCAGGCCTCTAGCTAGTTTTCCCTCCTGGTAGGACACTACCGACTATGCGAGAGGGCCCATAGAAACTAGCCTATGAACCGTATATCGAGATTGCCCTGCCACCTTTCCCAGGTGGGCTGACAGGAACGTCGTTGGGCTACGACTAGTGACTCTATCACCAAGAAGGAGAAGAACACTCTATCAGAATGTACACCTTAACCCGGGCACCTAGGAAACACGAAATGCATTAAGGAATGAACATGTAGAGGATATAATGCACCTACACATCGCTATTACATCATATAACAGATCAAGGAAGATGCGCTACATCACCTGTGACGCGCCCTTCTAAGTTCGTTATACTTACCCAAACGTTTCAAGGAAAACAAGCACACAAACTATAACGCACCAAGGGTGGGGCATTATAGTAACATAATGCGCCTCCCATGGCCCGTTATGCTTACCAGAATGATCAGAACACACTGTGTAAACAGGGGATATAACGGACCTAAATAGGGGCGTTATAGGGAAATAACGCATAGAGACAGGGGCACTAAAGGAAACAAGCACTCAGCACAGTAGACAGGGCCTATAACGCACCAGAACAGGGGCGTTAAAGTCACCCGAACTCAGAAATCCACAGAAAAATCCACAATTCACATGCAGCATATAACGCACCTGAACATGGGCGTTACCTGACCCTAACGGACCTAGAGGAGTCTACCGCAAGTGGAAATAACGCACCTATAGAGGCACGCCAAATGGCTATAACGCACCGGGGCAGGCGCGTTAAATCGCTTGGGTTTCAAGATTTTGGAGTTCTAAATCGAACCCCCTCCCAATCGACCAAAATCAATGGGGGACGCGGGGAAATGCGTTTTTAAACCACCCTACCATGCCATAATAACATTCAATACCTAAACATGCCACTGGAATTAAAAGATGATGCCCATGGAGACAATTTCATGAAATTAAGGCCAAATAATACTAACATGGAATTATGCACGAAAAATGAGAAAAAGAGTGTCGGACCACGGCACATGTGGTACCGACGGTGTCCTAACGAGGAGAGGAGTTCATCCCCCTACCTGGATTATGACGAAAATGACGACTCGAGGCCGATCCGGCAAGAGGGCGACGCGACACCTCCTGGCCCGACACGACTCCACGCTCCGCGGATCGAGAAAGGATGGGCGTCATCGCGATCCTCGTGACGCGACCAATCCAACGGTACCTCCTTTGCTTCGATCAGCGGCCGTCTGGACCAGAAATCGATAGAGGAACGAATTTTGAGAAATTAGCCCAAAATTTCACAAAATAGAGTTTTACACAAAAAATGATGAAAATGGCGACGGATGGTGACGCATGTTGCATCAACGGGTTCCTGGCAAGACGAGTAATCCGTTCCCCTACCTCTTGCGCAGCGAAGACTGCAAATCAGTGCAGATCGGGCGACGGGGGCCACGCCGTCCTTCCGCTCACACGCGTCTCTACACTCCACGATCCGAGGGAGAAGGGTACCAACACAATCCTCAAGTCGAGCCTGTCCCGTCGGTACCTCCCACGTGTCGATTGGAGCCCATCCAGACCGAAACCGAGTGAGAGGGGGAGAGAAGAGAGAGAACGTGTGAGGGAGAGAGAGAGAGAGAGAGAAAGAGAGAGAGAGAGGTAAGAGAAATGAGAGGAGAGAGAGGGGTGCGTAGAAAATCAAAACCAAAAACATGTCATATCACTATCATATCATAGTCATATCATATCATATGCACATGAGTAACATCCAGGTACATCAGGCCTATCCCTCAGGGCCTCCACTGTCACCTGTCTCCTTGTGCCTCTTCGATGGCGGGGCCATTGTAGAGCTAGCCTCCTCCCGGTGTCGCCGGTGCCGCTCCTCATCCTCGTTCCTCTGACGATCGGAGGAGCTCATGAAGTAACCCCAGTAGGTGCTGTGGGTGCCGTGTGTACCGTGCATGTCGCTTGGAGCTCCGTTGTGCTGGGGTCTTCGGCTCATCCCCTCCACGATGCCCTCCAGCTTCGCCACCTCGAGCTAGGATCACTCTGCCTCGACTAGGTAGTGCTCTGTCTCTACAGCTCTGGCCCGGAGTCGCTCCAGCTCCGCCTGATGAAGCGCCATCTCCACCGCGTCTACTGGATGGCTCCACTCCATCTCCTCTCTGAGACGGGCGACCTCACCCAGCACTACTGCACAGCTCTACTCCAGCTCCTCTTTAAGTCGGGTCAGCTCGGTCATTTGCATGTACAAGCACCATGGTAAGTTAATTACATTGCATAATCATAACCAAATGGGAAAGTGCAGTGTCTGCTTACCCTCTCGGCGCGAGCAGCCATGGCCGCCTCGGCCAGTGCCACCATCCTGCTGAACTCCACATCTCGCTCGGCACGATCCGTGAGTGTTTGGGAGGAGGAGGAAGGAGTGTCAGCTCCTTGACGCTGGGCTCCCTCGGCTCGCTACATTTTTGAAGTCCGGGTCAGTCAACAGCATAGGCATATGTATATTAAGTCTAAGGTTCAGTAAAACTCACCAGGAGGTCCAACGCCTGCCGGAGCCCGACTCGCTCCTGGACAGTGGAGTGGAGGAGGCCTTGGAGCTCGGCAATCCGCCCCTGGGGGTCAAGCTGCATATAGGAAGTCAAATGTCAGTGCATCATAACCATAAAAGCATATTGGAAAGCATAAAGGTCATAATCATACCAGTCGTCGAGGGCCACAGAAGACCTGGTCTCCGTAGCGACGAGCGTAGGCCGTCAGATAGGCCTCCTCGCTCTCTACTCGGGAGGCTACCGCTCGCCTGAGTGATGTCCAATCCTGGATCTGCTCGACTGCTCGAGTAGTCCAGTCTGTCTCCGTCGCCAGCCCTCGAGCGCGTCGACCGACCCGCTCCTCTGGATTCTCGGGCACCGAGAAGTCGACCGTTGCCTGGTGGACCCCGATGGTCCTCATCACAAGCCGGTGGTAGAGGGGATCCACTACGTTGATGCAGTGGAACAAGATATCCCTCCCCACGTAAGCCAGGGCCGCCACGACCCACAATTGGCCCTCGTACCCCTCACCCTGGTAGGGTGTCCATCGGACCTGTCACATAGGCAAAGTACATCAGTATAAAAGTATATAGCTGCATTAATACAAAGTTTAAGTTTTAGACCTTACCGAGGCGTAGGGCAGGGTGTCGAGGTCATCCTAGATCACCCAGACCTGGCGTCGTAGGGATCCAACCTCCCGTGGTGTCGTCCACTGCCTTGCGATGGGCAGTCACTCAGGGTTGGTCTCCTCTCCTCACCCTAGCCTGAGGAGGTGCACGTAGGCCCACACCTGCATTGCATTTCATTAAATGTCAGCATATGGAATTCATATAGAAATTGCATGATCATTTAGGAAGTGAGCCGTACCTAGAGTAGGGGGGAGAACCCGTCGAGCATCATGCATCAGTTGGTGGAGCTAAGGGTGTCGAACATGAAAGCCAAGACTGCCACTCCCCAGGCGTAGTCCCCAACTCGATTGACGTCCTCTAGTAGGGGCAGTAGCCGGCAACTGACGACGTCTGCTCGGGTGGCGAAGAGGAGCCTCCCGAAAAGCAGCATCAGGAACCTCCACAACACCACGTCCGCCTCCGACCCTGCTGCAGCTACTACTCGTGGTCGTGCCAGGTCCACGAGCCTCTCGAGGTGCTGCTCCAACAGCTCTCCCATCGTGATCCCGGCTCCTCATAGGCCTAGACTCCCCCGCAGCGTCGCTCTCGTCAGGGTGGTCGACTGTCGCTCTGATCGCAGTAGCTCTAACCCCAGCAGCTTCTGGGCTAACTCCCAGTAGTCAAGGAAAGTCCTCCCACTAACCATTGCTCCATGCTCGCACAATCCGGTTCGGTGATTAATCAAGGGTTGTCCCCTCTCCGAGGGGATGTAATTAACGTCGTAGCCTTTATGGTATGGTGAATTTTTAATCCCGACATGATACACACAATCGTCTGATCAGTCAAAACGAGCGCACCACGGGCTTTTTTAAGCCCGAATAAATCTTCACCTCAGTGACTGGCACGTCCTCGCACTAATAAACCAAATAAACTAATGAACAAACGAATAAATGAATGAAATAAAGAAAAGTCCCTAAAGTGCATCCACAAGTACCCCATACTCACCTCCACCACCACCTATGGCAGATCCCCGAGTCCATAGTCCCGATGAGCCATCTGTGGTCAATATGTTTCGAACTCTCATGGGAAAAATTGATGGGCTGAGTATGCAAGTGGATGAGCTGAGTATGTGGGTAGATAAGTTGGATGGGTTGAGTATGCGTGTAGATGGCCTAGGCACGTGCTTGGAAGAGAGAATGAAGGCCTTAGAGGATCGGGCCAAAGAGTCGGACTAGTCTTTTCACGGTTTGGCAGGGAGAGTCACCGTCCTAGAGAGAGCCCCGGTTGAGGCGCACCTCACACTGATAAATGGTCAACAGGAGCCAGTTCAGCAACCTGCTACTCCAGGGCTCAAGGGGTAGATGATAGGAGGCGTTGAGTCCTCGAGGTGGAGGACCATGAGTCCGATAACGAGAATAGGGGTGATGGTCATGACTGTCGTGTCCCATGGCAGAATCATGATTTAGATGAGGACGAGAGGACCCTCAGGACTATTCGTGTGGACCCTCCCACTTTTGACGGGTCCTTAGATCTGAAAGTATATTTAGATTGGGAGGTCGGCATGGACCGATACTTTGATTGGTTCGATATGACGGACTACCGAAGAGTCTAATTCGCGACCATGAAGTTGATGGGACAGGCACAGACCTATTGGAAGAATGTAGAGAGCTTGTTGTTTCATCGTCAAGAGCCCCAGGTTGAGACATGGGGTTAGATGAAGGTCAAACTCCAGTAAGAGTACCTTCCTACCACATACCATCAGCAACTCATCGATAGGTGGCAAACTCTCAGTCAGGGAGATCGGCCCATCTCTGAGTACATCACTGAATTTGATGAGTATTTTCTACGATGTGGCATCATGGAGGAGAGCTCCTGCCTATTTCCCACTTCCGATGTGGTCTATGGCCGCACTACCAGTATGAGCTTTTCCGTTATAGTGCAAAAACATTAGAAGAGGCATATTAGGTTGCTCTCGAGTTGGAGGAGTTCGAGGCAGAGTTTGAGCCGGCCCAACGACTGGGGCCCTTTCCTCATCGTGGGGTTGAGCCTCGTAGCTCGTCGGACTTTCCACCTCAACACCAACCACCTGCACCCATTGTCCGACCCCCGGAGCCCCCTCGTCAGGAGTCACCTTGGCCTCGCTCTCTCCCACCGAGGGACTTTCCACCTCAACACCAACCACATGCACCCATTGCCCGACCCTCGGCACCCACACCTTCTACTCATCCACTGTTGCCTGCACCCCCTGTCCGTCGAGAGGATAAGGGCAAGGGGCCACTTATTGGGGAGGCTAATGTGTCACGACAGTAGTGTTATCGCTGTCATGAGTTTGGCCACATTGTCAGCCAATGTCCCACTCGTACATCATTAGTCATTGGGGACTCGAGAGTCGGAGAAGCCTCAAATGCCGGGCTTGTATCTGTCAGCTATGAGGCCGAGCAGGATTTGGCTGATGAGTTCTTTCGTGAGGAGGGCGATGTCTAGGGGGATCCTCCGGACCTCCAAGATGCCCAGTAGCCAGTGTTCTAGGTACACTTGTGGGTGGCCTGGGCCACCACTGCATTATGTATGAGTCTAGGGTCGTGTGTGAGTCTGTGTTTTGTTATTTGTTCAGTTTGTCAGGAGTCTATACATACATTTGTCGAGTGCATAGTGAGTCTGCATACGTCGAGTCTAGTCGGTCTCATGCAAGCTCTTGGTGCCCGTCCCTTTCGTGTATGAGGCAAGTCGGATCTCATACGTACGTTGTGGACTTGCTAGCGAATTATAGGATCAGCTCCTCCTCAGTGTATCGTGTTGGGCATGTGTATAACATGTGTAATTCTACTATTTTGATGATGTCTGACTATAAATATTAGGCATGTATATAACATTTTTTGTTTTGATGATGTCTGACTATGACTCATTAACCCCCTGGGAGGGTTTACGTGGGCCAACCTAGCCCCCAGGCTGGTCCACCTAAATCCCGGGTTTACGCGGACTAGCCTGGCCCCTAGGCTGGTCCTCGTAAACCCCTTCCCTCTCAACCCGTGTTCACCAGGGTTTACGCGGACCAGCTCACCCCCCTAGCCAGTCCGCGTAAACCCCTTCTGACCCTTCAACTTCCCCTATAAAAACCCCTTAGGAGCTCAAGGGGTGGGGCATCTAGCACCCAGCATCTAGAATCTAGATCAAGCACGACTTCCCTCCGAGGCTTCAAGCGGCTCCAAGCAACGAGCTAAGGATAATTGTGCGCGGGTGACTTGTTCGTCGGCCTAATACACTAGGGGTATGTCATTTGCACTCCCCTCACGTCGTATGTAGCTGTCACGCACAAGTCAACACCCACCTATGTGAGACATTATGACATGGGCAAGTGCCCCCTCATGCTAGGATTTTCCCTCACGTGCTCGTCGGTCGCAACCGCACACGTGCCATGACGTCATGCTCTCTCGCAGTCGCGAGGCCATGTCTGACTACTCAACTTGAGTCGAGATCGACCCTCGCCCAGACACCGGATTGATGCATCCCCTCAGTTGCCCAGTTAGTCATAAGCTCCCCCGTTCGGTACCGCGGATGTGGCTCATGCCACGGGAGGAGCCCTCTGTAAAAACACATACGTGGTCACCCATCATGCATCGACCCGGGGACCGACTAGCACGTCAGAATTGTCCCATGGCATGCACCACTTGTACCTTGGCCACTACGGCCTGCCTGTAAAGAAATATACACCTCAGTATACCACTGCCAATTGGATGAATGCCCTCGCATCCACGTTCAGGCCCTCAGTCCTCCCTCTATGTCACCTAGCATGAACCTCCAGCACCTCTGCCCCCAGCCAACACCACCCAGTAAAAAGGTGAACCTACAGCTACAGAGTGCCCTTGGCTCTCCATCTAGGACTTCAGGAATACACGGACTCCTCTTCAGCATGGAACGAAGGTCTTCCGATTCAATCCGATGTAAATAAACACTGACTGCTTGCAGTCGGTGGGGAAAGACGTCCTGTACACGACTCCCCACAATCGCCTGCGCACTCACACCCATGAAATCGTCCTTCCCTCCACGTGTCTCTCACCCCTTGAGTCCACGTGTCACGCCCTGGCGACGCATCCCTAGTTAAACATTCGGTTCGATGGGTGATTGTCGAGAAATCGATTGGCACGCCCGCATCTCAGCCATGTTTCCCCCCAAATCTAGAAATCTCTCGTGTCACTCGGTCTCCCCTCGACTCTCCGTAAAAGGTAAGTGCACGGTGCTGCTCTGAGAAAGGTACGGTCATGAGAGGGAGTGCCCAGAATGCATCACATTTCGGCACCTCTCCCGTGGCTATATCCTACCCCTCACTTCGGTCACTGGACCCACGCCGCGCCGGTGATACGCCCGCTCGCGCGCGAACAAAAGGATGGCACACCCGGTGGGACGTCTTCCGCCTCCCTTCTTTTTGCCAAGGAGAAAGTCCATGCCAACCCTGAAGCCCTGGCGCCCTTTTCCTATCCTTGCCGGAGAGGTAGAAGAAGAGCACCTATTCACACTTTCTAGTAGCTTCCAGTTCGCCTCCCAGTTGCCGGATCGTGTTCGACGACTGTCAGTGGCAGTTGTCCCAGCTCGTCTGGTGCTTCAACAACTATGGCAGCCACCACCTATGGTCCCATCGTCGTCACCACCCACGCACAGGTGGGCTACTTGGTGATGCCAATCGCTTTCGACAGTTTCACCCCGATCGTCAGATCACCCTACTTTTTGGGTGTGGTCCCCATGGCTACTCCGCCGCCACCCCCAGCTCTTGTCTCTTTTGGCGCCACCAATGCGCCACATTAGTTACCAGTCTTGGCAGCCAGACCGAGCATCAGGCTCGAATCTCCTGTTACCGGTCCCCGTAGGGGTTCTGGACCAATCCCAGCCTAGGCAAGCACCAGCCCCCAGTCCCAGCTCCAACCGACTCCCGACGTAGGCTTCGCGTCCCGAGTTTCGATCTCCACTTCTGCAGTTCGCTCGGGCCTCCAGCCGCAGGCCCCTGCCAAGTCAGCATCCGACGTGGGTCTCCACCCTAAGGTGTTCGACTCCTCAGCACCCTGCTCGGGCCGTCAACCCCGAGCCTCCACGGATGCAGGCCACCAGCCACCACCCCCATCCCTCCTGCTCCAGCCATGTACCACCTCTCCCCCTGCCCCCCAGCACTCCTCCATCGACCCCTAACACCTCCTGCCATCCCCCACAGCCAACAGCCTCCATCTAACCTACCTCCTCTTTGCCCATTTCCCCACCCACACACTCATCCAGCATCAGACACAGAACCAGTTCGCAAGCAGCAAAGGAGCACCCAGTTGCAGAACGAGCCACGACGTCATCACGGAGCTTCAGGTTGCACATCTTATATTGGTGGAAAGCTCGTCCAAGCAGCTTCGCAGGTGAGGTGGTCCCGCCTCCATTCGACGTCCGTGCTGTTCGGGGGAGTAGTTCTCGCCAGACTGCGCACTTTGTCTCCGGCAGACAGCCAGAGGCGGCTTGCAAAAGCTCTCACGACTAGCCCGATGAAGTTCCTGGCGCGCCCTTCGGAGGAGGACATCTTCTTCAAGTCCTCTACCAGACCCAAGAAGAAGGGAGCCGTTTGAGTACCGAAGGACTGCGTTCCAGCCGTTTCCCTCGACTCGCGCAGATCGGCTCCACCAGCACCAGGTCGGACCCCCAGCTACTCTTCTATTTCTTGCGTTCTACTCCGACCTCTTCTTGGAGTCTCGTCGGTTCCTGGGCGAGGAAGACTCTCCCACGATCACGTCGACACCAGCCCCGCCCTCATTAGAGTTTAGAAGACCCCGGGGCGCCCCTTTTCGTCAGGCGACTCAATTCTAGGACAGACAGTGCCGCACAGGATTGGTCAGGTTTGCAGAAGCTCCCACGACCAGCCCTGTGGAGGTCCTGACCTGATCTTCTCAGGAGGACCACCTCTGCACGACCTCTACCAGCCCCAGGAAGAAGGAAGCCATTTGAGCACCGGAGTACCACGCTCCGGCCGTTTTCCGCAGCCTGCGTCGACGACCCTCGCCAGATCCAGATTGGACCCTGTTCAACTTCTCTGTGCACCACCCTCAACCTCAACCGCTTCTTAGAGTCCCGTCAAATCTTGTGAAAAGAAGACTCCCCCACGGACGCGTCGACAGCAGCCCCGCCCTCATCGGAGCACGAAGGAGCTCGTGGCAGCAGTTTTCTCAGGCCCCTGTGATTCTGGGACAGACAGAGCCGAATCGGACCTACCCTGATCCCGGACCTGCCACGGCCACAGCCAGACTCCGATCGGCACCAAATTCGCACGACGCGTTCCTGGACCAATCCCAGACGTTTCTGCGTCAGTCCCGCCGGCATCAGCAATCGGAGGTGATCGTGGCGACCCCACAACTGGCTCGTTGTCCCTGTAGAACCGACATCGGGACAGAAGTCGGTCCCCAGTCATTCGGTCTTCGCCGTCCAATTCCGCACCCCCCCTCGCCTGGCCGACTGACCGCCCCTCCCTGCGTGGAGGTAGTTTGATTGTAATCCTAAAATTAACCCCCGCCCCGAGATCCCCCTCCAGCGAGAGGCGTACTGGTGTAATTTTCTGATTTTCAGGTTAGAGCGACACCGGCACAGCGTGCGGGGTATACCCACGCTTCCTCGCTCGCCTTGTCTTTGGCCGGGATCGGTGTCTCCACACCGATCAGGTGAGCGTCTGGTCCTTCCTCTTGCCAGTTGTCATTTGCTAGTTTAGTATCGCTCCAGTGCCGTCGGATGGTGAGGAGAATGCCCGGACCCGAATTTTCATCAAATTGAGTGTCCACCGGGGAGAGAGTAAGGTGAGTGCGACCCTGTAACCCACGCCCTCGGCGTGCTGGCCGCCTGTAGAATTGGACATCCCAAGTCCTTAGGGGTTCAACCCAAGCTAGCCAAATCCCCGGAACGGCGAGGTCCCACCTCGGATCCTCTCCACCATCGCCGAGTCACCCACGGGCACGCGTGAGCGCTACGCGAGTGAGTCCGCTACAAAGTTGCTTGCTTGCGAGTCTAGGTCTTAGGTGCATTGGTCTAGTGACTATCACCCCCAAGGTGGTGTCACGTAAAATTTGTATCAGAGCAAGTTTTAGACTTGTCTCTACTAAGTCTAGTCCTAGGGCCATTGCATCACCCTTGTCCACTATCATGGCCACCTCATACTTGGCATATTCGTCACCCTTAGACCCATTAGAGGCCTTTGTGTTTGACGGATCCTGCCCTAGTACATATCTAGAGTGGGAGGGCTCCATAGATTTTTTTTTAGCATTTGTTATGTACTCAATTAGCAAAACATTCCATTTTTAATGTGGCAGGTGATTTGGACTCCTTACACGGCGGAGGACACCACCCCTCAGCCTTGGATAAGGGAGGGATGAGCTTGGTTCCATAGAGATACAATGCTATTTTGCGTGAACCTGAGGGAGCCGCTTTGCCTTCGCCTAGTGCAGAGGACGTTGGGGCGGGATCAGTCACCAGTGGTGATTCCAGCCGAGCATGAGTCAGATCGGGGACGCCACCGGACTTCGACGAGTGATCAGGACTGGACCTCTCACTACCGTGTCGAGGCAGAGGCACTACAAAGGGGACCCTCACTAGAGCATGACCGGATCGTGAGGAGTAGTGAGACTTACTTGGCGGACTATCGAGACCATTATGTTGGACGACTTCGTCTCGACACCTGAGCAGTGAGTTACTCTCTTAGCTTTCAAATGTGATGTTTTTATTTAAATTTTGGAGCTAAGTGATTTTGTGAATTGTGTGCAGATGCCTGAGACTGAGGCTGTGAGGATTCTCAAGGATCAGATAGTTGTCCTCAACCAGACAATCGTGAACTTGAGACACGAGATCCGAGAGATGGTAAGCCAAAATAAATTGATTGATTGTGAATTTTGGAATTTGTTGAATTTGACTGACCACTTGCCCCTTGTGTTGGCAGCGAGGAGAGCTGGCCTATGTGCGAGTGAGGGCAGGAGCAGGTGGAGGGGCCATCCCTTCATCCTGAGTTGATGTTGTGGATGAGTTGGAGGATCGCCTAGCCAGGGCTATCAAGCGAGCTGAGGAGTGAGAGGCCGAGCTGGCCGAGCAGTAAGAACCTAACACTCAAGTCAAAAAGTAATTCCCTTTTATCAACTTTGCCTATTTTACATGATTATTCATCTTTTGCAGAGGAAGGAACTGGCAGCTAGCCTGGCTACTCGTCGGGAGCAGGAGGCCCGCATTGAGGAGTTAACACGCCAACTAGGAGAGATGAGCACGATTGAGAGGCTCAAGGGTCGCCTTGCTGAGGCGAAGGAGAGAGAGGCTGAGGCACGTGCTCGAGAGATGGCGATGGCAGTGAGGGAGCAGCGAGCTCTCGATCAGCTGGAGGCCTTGCGATAACAGGTGCTGCGGAGGTACCAGGGCATGGGTGCCCCAGGAGGGAGAGTTGGACCTGCGACTCCTTCTGAGTCACTGCGGACCCTAGGAGACGTGAATTTCACTATAGATAAGCTCATGGGTATGATGTAGTCTCCCGTAGGATAGGTGGCGATTTAGCCAGCCGCCTCAGGTTCAAGGGCTTCGCGACCATCATGGCTGTGAGATAGAGTGAGTGGAGACGGAGATGAGGCTGATAGTCGGTGTAGTCGACCTCGCGCTGACATAGGCTAGGAGGAGAGATAGAGGGAGAGACGCAGCTGGGTAGCAGCTACCCCTTTTGTACACTGGGGGTATGCCCCTAGAATGATGTTTCGATGGTATGAGATGGACATATTTGGCAATGAAATGTGCTTTCTTCAGTGTACTTGTCTTGGTTTGGCTTGACGTCGTCTTCCCTTTTTTGCCTGTTTCAACCACACTAAAGTGAAAAGATTAGTGTAGTATGATTTTAGCCCCCTTCGAAAGCAGATAGTACCTTTCTTGATGCAGGGTCAGAGGGCTAAATCTTATTAACAAGATTCAGAAAAAAATAGTAAACGTGATATGCACATGCAAGCAAGTAAAAAGTGCAAACAGAAAGGGAAATATGATGATGCAATGCTCATGCGGATGCAAAGCATATCTTTGGCTTTTGGATTTATTTTAGTTTTTTTTGTGATTTTATCCATTTTTTTTGAACGCTTGGTGACCACCCATATGGCACCTGACCTACATGGAGACGAGGGTTTTCTTGATTACCTCCCAGGTATCCTGAGCTCACATCTAAGCTGATTTGGGCCTCTAGACTCCTCAAATGATAGTCTCATTGGTTAAGTCTTATCCTGATGACAATACCGTCATGCCAAGCTTAGGCTCCCAGTTGAAAAGATTTACCCGACCCGGGTCTATTTCCTCACAACTCTAGACGGTATATGATGGAACACCTTGGAACTTTAATGGCCAATCACGTGACGCTGACTCAGAATCACATGCTGTCGCACCCATAGGTGACGCGCTTGCATTGACCTAAGCCCTAGAGAGAATGAGGGAGAAGAGGGTTAAAAGGTTATATATAGGAAATTCCAAAAATGCTAGAAATTGTAAAAAATCTAAAAAATTACCTCCCACGATTGTCGAGACGCACCGATCGCAACGGTACCACTCACGCCTTGGTGAACGACTCGGTTCACCCATAGCGGAGCTCCGTAGGATTTACCGAAACCCAGGCCGAAAAATGAAAAAATACGCCGAAAAGGTCGCGGAACGCTTCCGGGACTCCGAAACAGCTCCGGATCACGCCGATCCGAACACGAAAGATGTCCGGAACATAACTTCAGACACAACGGAGTCAGACCCTCCAAGAAAACAAATCTGGGACCCGAAAATAAGGATTCGATAAGACCTAATAAGGATCCGGGGCATCACAGCCCTCCCCCCTTAAAAGAATTTCATCCTCAAAATTCAAGACAAGCACCAAGCGACAGGGGAGAACGCCATAACTAACTGACAACGTCGTCAGGGCCCCAACCAAACCTCGATATTCGTAAAAATCACGATCCTGAGGGACACGGCCAGACAATGATAACGGACAATGCCTCACTCATAACCCAAAACACATCGAGCAGTAGAGCAGGCACATGCAAGAAGTACAAGTCTGGCGTCACCTTAGCCAATCACGAAAACTAACCATGACACTGCAGACACCACTACGCTCATCGAGAAAATATAACCCTTATCACGAAAACCAATACCGATCAACGCCCACGCTCGACGGACCAACTAAACGTCAGCTTCACAACCCGCTGACCGATCTCACACCCTGCACCAAGGACAACCAACACTGAACTTCCGCCAGCTCACACCTGGCAAGCCGACCACTTACAACAGCACCGGGCCAACTCTACCAAAAGGCAACTTCTCGCAAACCCCAGATCCAATCCGGGATAAGCACACCTTATAATCGGCCACCCAAGGCCTCGCTGGCACACGGCTCACGCCACTCTCGAGCCCCAACAACCAGCATCTTCTGTCTGTGAAAGACCATCCACGGGTCACCAGACACGCGTCAACGGGAAACCTCCACCGGCCCAACATGCACGCTCCAAATCATGACATGCCATCCACTGACTCTTCCATCAACCAACACCACGACTCGATCCAAAACCTCGCTCGGACACCGTAATCTATCTCAAACCTTGCACACACTGGGAACCACACCTTCCAGCACCAGAAAAACTATTACTCCCCTCAGGTCAGCACCTCCGACACACCCACCAAATGTCTTGTCAGACCACGATCACAACACCTCTCGATGCACCATCGCTGTGACTCCTCGAACAGCAACACACCACATCTCGAGCCGCAACACGAGCCTTAATCGGCACCCGCCAACACTCGTCCTCGAGCCGCAAGCTCGCCACTGAGCCTTCACATCTCGAACCAGATCCGGGGCAACCACAGCTCAATCCAAGAAGATCCTTCGCACATCCGAGCACATCTCGACCAGATCGCTCACTCTGCCACCTTGAACCACGATCTCAATGCCTCAAGGGCTGGATAAATCCTCAGCTGGAGTGGACAAAACCAATAACAGCTCCACTAGAGCACACTCACGGCCACTTAACCACAGACAATCTTCGCCAACCACCTGACCTCGCTGCATATTCCTCGAACACAGCACCGCAGCAACGCACTTGTCGGCAACCTCTGCTCGACGTAGCACAATCGGGGCCACCACCGATGAGGGAGAAATCTCTCAACCTCAATCCTTAGACCTCACGTCGACACTCCGACGACGACAGCAACCACCTTCACAGCGTCAACACCGTGCACTCATGCTCTCACGCGAGAAACTAAGCGAAAAATAAGCACGAAACCCTATGCCAACTGTCGACTGTACTAGACTTTACGGACTCTGATCACTGCAATATCTCGAATGCTCATATACTTCCACAACCATAGCTCTGATACCAGCTGTGGCAACCCGGGATCCGAGTACTGGAAAGGAACCGACGTGACTCGAACCTCGGCCCGCCGCCCACGAGCCCGAAGACTTGGAAGGGTTAAAAGGATAGGTGTGGTGTACATAGAAATAAGAAATAAAGTAGGACAACAGATATAATAACAGAAATAAACAACTAACTACAACAGAGTCCAGTCTAACAGAAAGTACAGTCTAAAGTAGTAAAACGTACCACATGCCAAGTGAACACTAGTGAAGAGAATAAAAACTCCAAGCTCACGAATAGCTCTCTAAGTCCTCTCCAAGCCAAAGTGAAGTCTGCGTGTCCCGAATAGTGCTACGTGATCTGAATTGTCGCTCTGCTGCCTCACGTCGATCTCTAGCTCGGGTGTCCTCACCATCATATCTCCATAGCAAGCAACAGCAGAAGCAAGCGTTGTCCAGGCAGCCGTCTCCGTCATTACAAGGCCAGGGGCACCCTTGTGATTCTTTGATTAGTGCGGTAGCCATTCCGTCACTCTCTTCTCCATAAACCATTCCCTCTCCCGCTCCATCACCTCCATCTCCATCTCCACCTACCCCATTACCTTTACCATCTCTTACCCCGTCTCCATCAACCCGACCAACCCAAGCCTCTGCTCAGGCTAGTGTGCCCACTCCTTTTGCCGACACTTCTTCTACTTCTCCTACTTCTATTACTACCACTCCTACTCCTGTTACCTCCACTACCACTCCTACTCCTAACGCCACGAGATGTGTCGTGTCGATTTGTCGATGGTGTACTCCGTGATCTCCTTGCTCTCTATCATTACCACCTTCTTTTCCTTCCTCTCCATCATTATCCCCTTCATCTCCTTCCTCTCCATCACCATCACCTTCCTCTTCACCCACCTCTTCCCCATATCCATCTCCACCACCATCTCCATTACCCCCATTGCCATCCTCATCACCTGATCCATTGCCGTCACTATTGCTACCTCCATCTACCCCATCTCCATCCCTACTATCTTCACTACCTTCATCTCTGCCATCTTCGCCTTCTTGTCCACCTCCCTCATCGCACGAGCCTGAGTAGGTTACATCTCCATCTTCACCTTTACTCCCACCTACACCTACACCTCCACCTTCGCCTTTGCCTTCACCTGAGCCCATCATTGCCGTATCACCTTTGCCACCACTTGACATCACCATCCCCATTGAAGCCTCCACGCCTTCCAAACCTTCACCTCTGCCATTCGAGCCTATTCCCTCTACTTCTTCTCCATCAATTTTCACCCCACAGAGTGGGTGTACGCTACCTCTAGTGCCCCTTGGGTCTAGTCCCCAGGGAGATGATGTGCCAAGTCAGGATGATTCGATGCCGGTTATACACTTTGAGCTTCAGGATTTTACCTGTCGCATGTCAGTCCGCGTCCTAGTCCCTGGCTATTTTGGGGCTGATGTGCCTTTACCTTCGAAGACGGTTGTCAAGAAGAGTTCCCTTACCCTCTTGCCAGTTCCTTCTCAAATGAAACCGATGGCAATCTCACTACTCGCCGGACGGTTTACTATTGATGCTCTTATTACCTCTCACTCTATAGCTATTCAGATGGCTGGTCAAAAGGGGTTCTCGACCCATATTGTGCTAACCCATACGGCTACCAAGGTAATTATAGATTCTATATTCAAGGGGCAGTTCGCCGTATTCTCAAGACTTTCCAAGGACATTCTCCACCTTCTATGCAAATTCCCTCGGTTTGTCAATAAGCTGGTCATGGCAACGCTGTGCATCGCTCTCCCCCAGTTTCATTCTTCTCCTATGTCAAGGGAGTTATGCTTCAAGCCTGATTGGCGAGTGGAGTTGTCGGGTCTCCACATTTTGGTGTCGAGTGACAAAACTCTATGGTTTCATGATGCTTGTTCGTCTAAGGAGTTATCTATCCAAGAATGTTCACCTATTGTTAGCACCGGGTGCTTAGGGGGAACCGCCCGAACAAAGCTACCTATTCATAAACGGGCTAGGCCGTATGCCAGGTAGGCCCGTTATTTGAGAAGATATTGCAAGGAAAGAAGCCCAAAGGTCTGATCCCACGCCAGGCGGGTCCATTACGAAGAGATTCATGCTAAGAAGAGGCGGTGACGCAAGTATAAGGGCCGCATGCTGTGCACTCAGGGGTCCACCTCTTTTTTCCCTCCTTTCTATTCATCCTTTCTCTTGCTCAGTTCCCACCCTTGGGTGGTGTACTTTCCTTCTCCCAATCTCACATGTTGTGCATTCAGGGGTCCACCTCTTTTTCCCCTCCTTTCTATTCATCCGTTCTCTTGCTCAGTTCCCACCCCCCTATTTCTGGGTCCATAAACCCCCACTCCTCTACTTCTCATCCGGACACCTTGGATTTTCCCTATCTTCACCACTCTAGGCCTCAGCTTAGGCCATCTTTTCGTCCTCAAGTCTGTGCACATTTGTATTTGCCACAACCAAGTCTGTGCACATTAGCATACCAAGTCTATGCACATTTGCATACAAAGTCTATGCACATTTGCATACAACATGAACAAGTCTGTGCACATTTGTATTTGCCACAACTAAGTTTGTGCACATTAGCATACCAAGTCTGTGCACCTTTGCATACCAGGTCGGTGCACATCACTATTTAAAACATACAGGTCGGTGCACATCTGGAGTTGATGCATATGAAGGTCGATGCACATCACTGTTTGAAGCATATGGGTCAGTGCACATCACTATTTGAAGCATACAGGTCGGTGCACATCTGGAGTTGATGCATGTGAAGGCCGATGCACATCACTGTTTGAAGCATATGGGTCGGTGCACGTCACTGTTTGAAGCATACAGGTCGGTGCACATCTGGAGTTCATGCATGTGAAGGTCGATGCACATCACTGTTTGAAGCATATGGGTCGGTGCACATCACTATTTAAAGCATACAGGTCGGTGCACATCTAAAGTTGAGGTCGATGCACATGAACGCTTGGCAGGATATCTTCACTCCTGGACACATCAAAATGATGGCATGAATTTCTGAGCCAATTGTCTAATGACTTATGGTGTGACATCATCAAAACATCATATACTTAACATTTCCCTCAGCTCCTGTCGAGTTCCTAGTTGCATTGGACCTTGAACGAAGTGACCATAATGTAGACCCCTAGCTTGAGTGGCCTTAGCTGCCTTTTCAGTGTAGTAACCTAAACATGGGAGACCCTTGGTGACCTTGAGTGTCGTCCTACCAGTGGGACCCTACTCATGCTGGCCCAAACCTCTACCCATAGTGAAGCCCATCCTGGCCATCATATCCCATCCTTTGCCGAACGGGATATTAGTGTGAGTGATTGGCCGAGGAAGAGGAGGAGAATTTGCTGGACATAGGGCGAAGGGCCCAACAACGCCTGCTATGGAAAGAATTGACTTCTTGCCCTTATCCGAAATGGTCATGAAGCAGATCTGTTCAGAAGTGATTGCGTTGAGAGTTTCCACCAACGAGATACTCTTGATTTTGATCATCCTACCATTATAAGAAAATTTAAAGTATTGATGAGCTGTTGATGGGATCCCTAGGGTTTGCTCAATCCATGGTCATCCTAAGATGGCCCTATATGTAGGGTCAACTTCAAGGATGAAGAAGTCCAATGACATGACCACATGACCTAAACTGAGCTATAAGGTCACTTTACCCTTCGCGCATAGCTTTGAATTGTCTTATGTTGAGATTGTGGTGCACACCTCTTCCAAGTTCTCTTCTTGCAGACCAATCCTTTGAATTATTTTCATGGGACAAATATTGATCGACGTTCCCGTGTCTATGAGGGTGGAGTCAACTTTGACACCGTTGAGAGTGATAGTGAGGCACAATGGGAGTGACCTACTTTCAGGTGGAGCGAGATCTTTATCAAAAAATGAGATAGACGCCCCATGAGTGAGGGCCATGCTGGCATTAGTCACGCCACTTGCTGGAAGGCCCTCATTGACCATGATCTTTTGGAGAAATTGGAGCAAGGTTGACTGGTGTGAAGGGGACTTCTTGAAAAGTTCCAGGATAGAGACCTTAGCCGGTGTCCTGTCTAGGTGTTGGAGGATATCATACTCTACAGGGGGACTTTGGGAATTGACCCCTTCCTCAGGCTGAGATTGCCTTTGGGATGGGGGGACAATGCGGTTGCAGAGTGTGACATTTACTGAGGCTTCTTTTGGTTCGTCCGACTCCGAAGGCTTAGGACAGATTAGTTGCAAAGGAGCAGGAGATCCAAAGATAAATGAGAGAGAAACGGATTCCTTACTAGGTACGATAGGAGAAGGAGGATGGACTGGTTTTGGCTATGGAGGCCTTAGGAGGACCAAGGGGCACTCTTGCCCCGACTGAGCATTCGAAGAGACATTGGACTCTTGCAATGGTGGTTGAGGGGGATTGATTAAGGTGAGAGGACCTTGGGTAGTAATGGAGGATTGGTTAGGAGGAGAAATCAAGGTCCATGGCTGAGGTTCCTAGGAGAACACATTGATGTCCGCCCATGGCTCGTTAGCTTCTACTTCCAATTTCCCGTACCATCCAAGAAAGCCTTCGATGCTCCACATTTGCATCCTCTTGAGCACACAAGGTTCCATTCTAATCATGGTATTCACACGCTCATTCTGCCTCTAGCTTGAAGGAACCTTGTTTGGTTGATGAATAGGTAATGGGTTTTGCACAATGCTGAGGTCCTGATTGAGTTTCTTGAGATTGGCAATGGATAGCTTAACATCGGACCAATTAATTCTCCCCTCGTCATTCATGTCGTATACCCAGTCCCGGAATTGAATGCAATTGAAAATGTCATGTCCGGGGGCTCGATGATATGGACAGTACTTGGATGTGTTGGCATTGGGGCAGACTAAATCCCTTTCAGGGGGAAGCTGGATGGCTTGAGAAGACATGAGGGTAAAGAATATGTCACCCAGAGTTTCGGGCAACGGAGGATAAGAAGCCCTTTTCAGCCTGGTGTGGTTGTAGTTCTTAGGTGGGGGGACATTGGTATATGGCCTCAGATTGCCTTGGCCCTGACTAGAACCAGCTGGATTAGGATGTGGAGCCTGACGATTATTGGGC
Source organism: Amorphophallus titanum (assembly GCA_024336825.1). Taxonomy (NCBI): domain Eukaryota; kingdom Viridiplantae; phylum Streptophyta; class Magnoliopsida; order Alismatales; family Araceae; genus Amorphophallus; species Amorphophallus titanum. The sequence continues at coordinate 75,561 of JANBPO010001371.1, read as the reverse complement.
CTAAAGGGTGGGCGAATGGCATTGACTTGTTCATTCACCGTGACACCTTCAGTGGTGGGGACAGTTGGAGCCTTTCGACCTATGGCACGAGGCTCAAACAAAGGAGGTAAAATTGAATCCTTCATTGGGGCTTGGACAATTCAAGCTTGATTGTAAAGCTGAGGGAACTTGTGGAGCTCGCTAAGCATTAGGATGGGCTTGAGTTGAGGAGTAGCATTATTCAGTAGCATGGTGACGGCCTGAGACTCGCAGTAGGGACCTTCGTCCTGGAAGTCATGATTCTCCATTGGTTGGCAAACTGAATGAAGTCCTCGCCAGGCTTCATCTTCACCATTATTGATAGTTTAGATGCTATCACCCCCACCCCCTAAACTAACTATGCATGTATTATGATAGCATGAACCGGCATGAAAGCAAAAAGGAAAGGGACGATGAGAATAGAAGAATGGATCGTGATCACCACCAAGGTTGCAACAACGCCAAAGGATGCAAATATGAGAGAAAGGGTGTCGTGTACCTTGGAAAAAGAAGATTTGATCGTGCTTGAAGAACGGGGTGCAGGGAACTTCGTGGATTCAACCTCCTCTCCTTCCAACCGACTAGAGGAAGAGGGCCTCACGTTCTGTTCATGCTTCTCCTACAAAATAAAGATCAAACCACAAGAGAAAAACCCATTACAAACATGTAAGTGTAGCATCAATCCCGAAGTGATGAAATAGCAGTAGAAAAAGGGCAAGAATGCACCGGGGGGAGATTTTTAACCCCTATGGAAGGGTGCAATAGATAGGTGTGTGTGTTGTGATGAGAATAGAACAAGAAGGAGGAGAAAACATGTAGTACAACTGCGGGAATATGCTATGCAAAATAGAGAAAAGTGCAAGAGTGTAGAGAAAGTGCAGAACTGTGTAGTCTATGATGATTTGGAGATTTGGGAGATGAATAACTAATAGTATAGAGAGAGTTAGATAGCCCTTGAGCATGGAAAATGTAGATAATACTTCCCTCTTCAGGCCAAGGTCGAAGAGAAGAGATGGCGGTGCAGCATGGCTTCACCTCAGACCGAGAAATAGCCCCCTTTTCGTGACCTGCGAACCTGGGTGCTTTATATAGGAGTGTAGAAATCCACAAAGTTCTACCAAGATTCTAGGAAACACAGCCCACCAAAACTCGAGTTCTTTAGGTCAATATCGAGATAATAGTGTGGACAAGAGATAGAAACATGTGGGACTCAATTTCATGGAACAATCTGGAAGATATTTGCATGGAAAGAAGGGCTCGGAGCTTGATTGGATAGAGTTCGACTTGCATAAACCCAGAAATTTAAATCCGAGATGAACACCCAAAATAGGGCTCTAGATAGATAAATCTCGTGAATAATAGTGCGAATAAGAGTCCTTAATCAATTAGAGTTGATCTATAAGCTTCCTCTCGGAGAAAATAGGCCGAACAAGCTCTCCAAGGAGTTCCACAGGAAAGAAATCCAAGTTCAGGAAGTTTAGGACTCTCTGTCTAGCAAACGGTCTATCGCACGACCGCATACGGATGAAAATGGTCATGGGAGGACCCCAAGGCTTCACCAAACGGTCTAGGGAGGACCGCAACGCTTCAGGAGATGAAACGGGACAAAACGAGCACTATTTTAGGCCTAGCAATCTTGGGAAGACCTCCACCATCACCTGGCGGTCTTCCGCGGGCCGCTAGGTTGGTGGAGAATATTTTCTGGGCATGCGTCGCATGACTTTAGAAATCATAGAATATCTCGAAATGGTGTAGAACTAGCGAAAGTGGTAGAAGAATAAATTGTAGATAACAAAAAATTGAACAACTTTCATGAAAAGAGAAAGATAAGAAGATGAGAACAAGAGGGAGAAAATAGGGTGGAAACAGAAATAAAACACTGGGTTCGCGCTTAAATAGTGTAGCGCACCGAAAAATGTCAATAACTTGAAATCAGTGGAGAACTGACTAATGACGTAGAAGAATAAAATCTAGGGCTTTAAAAGATGAACAACTTTCATGAAGGGCACTGTTCACGCGTTAAGCGGGTAGGTGTTTCCTCACCGGCGGCGGTGTGTGCGGTGATCGGAGTGAGGGGTCGGATATCACTGTGGGAGAGATGCCAAAATATAGTGTGCTTCGGGCACCCCCTCTCATGGCCATATCTTCCTCAAAGCGGCACCATGCACTTGCCTTTTATGGATCTTGAAATTGATTCCATGGGCATCGTCTTTAAGTTTTGATGGCATGTATAGCTGTAGAACTGTCGTGTGGGCTTGGCAGGTTAGTTAGAATTTTGAATCCCGTCGATTTGGGTCGACCGGGAGGGGTTTCCACCGAGGTTCGCCTATTCCTACCACCGCGGTAATAGCACGGAGCCCCAGATACCGTCCTGTAGTGCGCGGTCCACTCCAGACCGCTTAAGACCATTGGAAGGTCCACAATGGACCGTTTAGCCCTTAGCGTGGTACACTCCTGACCGTGCAGTCCCTGTAAACAGTAAGGCGGTGATGATTGAACGGCCAACCCTGGTCCGTTTCAATCCCACTATGCGGCGTGTCATTCGACCACCCTAGGAACCCTTCATGCCCTGAGTGGTCAGTCCCAGGCCGTCCCGTCCATTGAACGGGTGACCCCTGACTGCGTAATGCTCAGAACCTTGCATAGCGTTAGAGTTGAACGGCCCTAATCAAACCGTTCAGGCCCATTGAGCGGCCAGTCGACTGACCGCCCAGTCACTGAGCGGCCATGTCCCATCCATTTAATTCATGTAGATTCTAATTATTAGTATATTCATGTTATTATGCATTTAATTGCTACATATTCGCCATGTTTAACGTATTTTATAAACTGTGGCACATCTTTACATCCCGATACAGTTACTTTCTCTTTCCTTGTGATGGAACCACTAGTCATAGCCCAGCGACCTTAGTGTCGGCCCACTTGGGAGAGGTGGAGGGGTAGTCCCGTCACACAGTTTACTCTTTCCTATCAACCAGGTAAAATGAATGTTGTGGCTGATGCTCTGAGCAGGAAAGTGCAGGTCAGCCATCTGCTGCTTCATGAATGGAAATTGTGGGAACAACTTCCTAGTGAGGCGGTCAGCGTGGATATTCCTGTCGATCAGATGACAGCTGTGCGTGCCAGCTTGGTTATGACTTCAGCTCTTTATCAGCCGATTAAGGAAGCTCAGTCGACAGATTCTGATTTGTCCCACATTATAATGATGCATGACATTGAATTTGATGACGAGTTGGTAGTCAGCTTCCGTGGCAGGCTTTATGTTCCAGCTATTGATGAGTTGAGAAATACAATTCTGAGTGAAGCCCATGGATCCCGTTTTGCTATTCACCCCGGCACTACCAAGATGTATCAGAAGTTGAAAAGACAGTTCTGGTGGCCAGGTATGAAAAGAGATGTGCCAGTATTTGTCTCTAAGTGCTTGACATGCCAGCAGGTAAAAGCCGAACATCAAAAGCCTGGTGGAATGCTTCAGTCGTTAGAAATTTTAATGTGAAAATGGGATCATGTCACGACAGATTTTATTGTGGGTTTACCTCGGACTTCTCAAGGCTTCGATGGTATCTGGCTGTTAGTTGATCGTCTATCAAAGATAGCTAGATTGTTGCTGATTAAAGTTACCTAGAGTGTGCAGAAATTGGCCCAGCTTTATATTGAAAAGATTGTGCCATTGCATAGAATTTCTATTTTACTTGTGTCAAATCGTGACCACATTTTACCTTTGGCTTCTGGAGCAGTTTTTAGAAAGCGTTGGGCACAGAGTTAGCTTTCAGTTCAGCGTATCATCTGCAGTTTGATGGTCAGTCAGAGAGGACGATTTAGACATTAGAAGATATGCTGCGATCGTGTTGTCTTGATTGGCAGGGTTCGTGGAGTCAGCATTTGTCACTTGTTGAATTTGTCTATAATAATAGTTATCACTCCAGCATTGGTATGGCACCTTATGAAGCATTGTATGGTCGTCCCTATCATACTCCCTTGAACTGGTTTGAAGCCAGTGATCGTTTATTGACAGGACCTGATATGGTGTAATAGTGTGCTGAGGTGGTTCACCTGATCAGATAGAAAATGTTGACAGCTTAGGGTTGACAGAAAAGATAAGCAGATCAGCGCAGGCGACCACTATAGTTCGAGCCTAGAGATATGGTGTTTGTTAAAATATCTCCGATGAAAGGTGTTTCGAGGTTTGGGAAGCGTGGAAAGCTTAGTCCGTGATATATTGGCCCATTTCCTATTTTAGAGTGGGTGGGCCAAGTGGCATATCGTCTCCAGTTGCCGGCGGCTATGCAAGTTAGTCATGATGTGTTCCACGTGTCTCAATTGAGGAAATATGTGCCTGATGCGTCCCACGTTCTAGATCTGTTGTCACGGATACACGCTCAGGAGTGAGCATGACCACAAGTGAACACAAGTCTGACACCTCTGAAACAAGGCAATGTCGCTTACATCTCGTAAAGTAAGAGGCACGACTGCCAGAGTAAACAATACCAAGGAACGGATCGACAGAAGCGACAGAAGCAACAGGCACAACCAACATCAGCTTACATAAGGAAACATAGTCCTCTCAGCTGATCACCTGACGACATCATCAGCTCCAGTGCCAAAGGAGACAGGGAACACCAGGTACACAGGATGCCAATGATGATTACATGGAAGAATGACAGTAAAATCAACAACATTGGACTATACACAGCATTAAGTCAGTCCTCACTCAAATATTACATCTGATCGAGTCGCGAGCCACTCCATTGGGGAAAGGAGCACAGCAAGCTAATGACAAGACAATGGTCCAACACATAAACGCAGAATCATACGAGAACAGCATTTGCAAAAACAACTGCCAATGACAACAACACCTGTAGGATTCTGGCTCCGTACAATACACAGAACCACGGAACACACTGCAATCAGGGTCGTATCAAGGCACGCGACAGCTGAGCACACGACTATAGGGAGTGAGTCATGGATCAGGCCGTTTACCAAGGAAAGATCCACACAATTGAAATCAATCATAAAATGACAAGAGACACCAGAATCTCAGGGAACACATCTCAAGGACTACGAACAGGCCTCGAGAGCACAATACCCACGAGAATGAATATAGAGTAAATGGTACTTTATTAGTAGGGAAGCCAACGATTTCCCAACACTCGCAAGTGCCAACACTAAAACCAGAAAGATGACCAACAACGGCACGGTCACAACAACGTCTAGGCACATGCAACTAAGACGGAGTCACATCAAGAAGAAGCAATTCTCTCGACCAGGCAGAATTGTATGAAAAGAATCCTCGGCCTATGGGTTATCAGCCTACACACTTCCGCTGCGCACTCAACAGTGAACGAAGGCATCAAAAAGGTCCTCGACCTTCGCATCTCAGTACACACTAGGCGTCATCACAATCCCAGAAAATCACAATGTAGCACGCCTCGAGCACTGATCCAGCGAGCAACTGAGCAGAAAAAGCCTAAGTGCAACAGAGAAGAGCACCAGCTTAAGCACGAAACCTAAGGAAATGCACTAATCTCGGCCTACCTTTACGTCTTGCAAACGACAAATGAGCCTCACATCACATCGGCCATTGGACATGGCATGATGAAAATATGGTACACAACAGCTCTCGACATAGAAATTAGGTCCAAAGTCACGTAATCGTAAAACAAGGGGATGATCAGGCTCAAATTAAATTGTCCACACTTGAGCAGACACAGGACAAGGCAATACTGAAATGGCAATTCCAAGGCCAATCTCACCATGAGATCCACCAAACGACATGGGAAGCATCGAGCTTAGCAACAGGAGCTCACCAAGAAGGGAAGAGCCTAGTTCGCTCGAACAGGTTCTCAGCCAAATTGATCCAATCGAGCACTTCAACTTCAACAGAAGCGAAACACGTCAGGGGTTGACTAGACTTAGGCTGGGATGACCAAAATATCGTAACAATATGTACGGCCATCACCACAACTCGAATGGTCAATAGCAACCTGAGCAATTAACAGAAGAATCGAATACCAGCAAATCCTGACCAAAAAGGGAAATGCCAACAGGAATAACACTAAGAAATTCCTACACAGCACAAACAGCACAAAAGATGACTGTCGAGCAAAAACACCGAACAATCTACAAATCTGGACAATCAGATACAACAAGGAAAGAGTAGAATCAACTACTCCACCTAAAAACACGAAGCATAATGTGGACTACTTCACAGGGCTGTCGACACTGCAAGTGACAAGCCACTGGATCCACGCAAAGGAACAGACTTCTACGAAAATCACATGCGATAAAATAATCAAGCCACGTTAGCCTAGGATCCACCCATGAATCCCGCCAACGTCTACCTCATCCATCATTTCATCACGTTCTGGCCCATTCCATCACATCTCTACCTCAGTCAACTCAGCACGGTCGCGCACCCCGCGTCGAGAAAAATAGAGGGAAAAGAGAAACGAGGGAGAAAGTAGAACAGGAGAAACGATAAGGAGAGGAGGGCAGAAAACCACAATCACACAAACAGCATTATCACAATAAATAATAAATACACAAAATTATCATGGTCAAGATAAAGTCACCAAGTCAACTCTATAGTCAACCTGGTCAACTCCACTATTGCCAATCATTCATAACACATTCAGCTCAGAGCAGTCTACATACTGTTGAACAAGTATAGAGGAGGCCGAACAAAGACTCCTCTCTACCGGAGGCCACTCTTTGCCAGCAATGGATGGCACGGGTTCCCAAACTTCAGTCGGCTCACCAGCTCCTACGATTGCCCCTGGGGCCTCCCAGCCTGTTGCTGCAGCATAGTCCTTGGGGTATCGCAGAGCTATAGGCCGTAAAACCTGCGGGAATGTTGGCTGGTCTGCACCCAAAGATGGGAGAGGTATCTTCACAGTTATGGCCAACAGAATCACCTCGACCTGCACAGTGGGAGCGTGCAAAGAAAACAAGGAGTACAACAAGCTTTAGGCATCTGATGTAAGAACCAACGGGAGAAGCCACGAGGCAAAGTTGATAGGGGATTTCTTACCTCTATCGGCACTAGACTCAAAGCCCCAGTAGTGGAAGCTATCGTCTCCGATAACCCGGCTCCTTCCCCTATAGAGGGACCAGGTAGCCCAAAGCTACTCCATGCTAGCCGGGGTGGGCTGAAGGTAGTATAGTCGCTCTCATATGTCGAAGATACTGCAGCATCTTCAGTCTCTGTGTCCACGAGCGAAAACTCCTCATCACTAGAGTCACCGCCATAGTCGACCTGCTCTGCTGAAGAGGAGTTCTCTACTGGTGCCTCACGCTCCTCCCTCGGAGTGAGTGCTTCCCCAGTCTCATGACCTATCGTAGGGATGTCTCCCTCGACAGGAACTTGCTCAGCCATTTTCGTGATAGGAACGTCGGTTGACCGCTACTTGTGCATTAGTTTATTTTCCTAGCTAGCTCGTACTTAATCACCGTCGTGAGTTGTGAGTGTGAGACCCGTCCCGCAACTCGATCCGAGTGCGAGAGTGAGTCGACCACCCCAGACTCAAAGTCGGTTACTCAACCGTGCCAATCGATACGTTTCCCACGCCTGGGACGACTGTGAGCGAGTACTTCTGTTTGAGGCACGATCACCTCTTCAGGAACTTGGTTAGGTGTCGAGTCTTGCGTGTCATTGCTGGTCGCGTCATCCAAAGAGTTGCGCCATCACCCCGAGTCCCAATCTCGAGTCGAGTCTCATTGTCATCCCGCATCACAGGGTACTGGTGTTGCGGTTGCCACGAGCTCTCCCCCTTGATGCCGGAGGAGGAACTAGTACCAAAATGATCCTGAGTGACCAAGGAAGCCTCTGGATAATTTTGGGGCCGTTCGGGGGCCTGGTGGAGTCGCTGTAGTCCCGATATCCAGACCAGTCAGTTGCGGCCCTGACTAGCTCAAGACAGCAACAGCCTGAAGAAAATATCTCTATAGTCTCTCCCAAACTCCGATGGTGATAGGACTGGCGTTGACGTGACCGTGGTCGAGTCCTATTTGCACGAGAGAAAATAGGAGCCCAATCTGATGTCAAAGGAGAAAGCAGTGATTAGATAAGCCGGAAGGGGTCCGACCTAATTCTGACCGGGACAGCCCACGCATGTCGATGAAGACGGCTGGAACGGGATGATCTGGTGTCTGAATAACCACCTCCTTTCTAGGTCTTGAAGAGGACTTGCCACAGTTCACCTCGGCTAAACGGTGCACCTAGAAACTCGAAGCAGTAGCCGTGGGAGCTCCTGCAACCCACCTTTGAACGTCTGCCAGAGTCAATGTGTGCAGTCAACCGAAAATAGGTCTCTCAGATAGCACCGATGTCGGATGATGACACTTGACCCCACGTTGCAAAACTGGGTCGAAGAGGTTGCCAACGGTGCTAGGATGGTCGCTTGGAACCATGCGGAGTGGCCAAGGTCGATGCTAAAAATCAATGGATGATCCTACTGCTGCTGCCTCTGGGTGGTAGTTGTGCTAGGGGATGGGAAATGGGGAAGATGAGAGGGGAAATGGGATGGATAGGTGTGGGGGTGACCCCTGGCTGTGAGGGGATCAGGGAGAGGGCAAACCAAGGTGAGATAGGCGGAGAATGGGGGCTGGAGGTTAGTCCTAGCAGGTGGTGGAAGGGGAGCTGCGAACTGGAGTGCCAAGGGGTGGGAGAGGGAGAGGGAGGATGAAATCTCTCTCTAAGGTTTGAATTTGAATTTGGACCTTTCCCGTCTTTCTTCTTTCTGTCAAAAAAAGTCTCTAAATCTGTCAAAGAAAATCTATAAACCTTTTATAAGGTTCTGATTTCCCTCCTCTTCCTTTTATAGGACGGGAAGAGGAGGGTACACATCTCTATGCTCGTTTGAGAGCCCTTTGTGCCTCGGTGCACTTCTGCATTCGTGCTACGCACCACCACCACTACCAACACCAGTAGGCGACAATGGCAACTGTTACTTACGGCCCCCAGGTCATCGCCAACCATGCCAGGTTCGGATACCTGGCAACCCCCATTGTCTTCGGCGACTTTCCTGCAGTCGTCGATTCGCCCTTTGTCTTGGGTGTCATTCCAGTGGTTGAAGTCAGTTCAGCCGCCCTCGCAGCACCAACCACTGAGAGTGTCAGGCCCTCCACTCCAGCAGCTGGCCGAGTTCACTCGGCCAAGAAGACAACTGTCGGGGGTGTCAGACCCTCAACCCTAGCAGCTGGCCGGGTCCGTTCGGTCTGCAAGCCGACTACTAAGGGCGTCAGGCCCTCCGCTTCAGCCGACCGAGTTCGCCCGGTCAAGAAGACAGTCGTCGGGGATGTCAGGCCCTCGACTTCAACAATTGGTCGAGTCCGCTCGGCCAACAAGTCAGCTTTTAGGGGTGTCAGGACCTCTATCGCAGCAGTCGGCCGGCTTCGCCCGGCCAACGCTCCATCGACTAGAGGTGTCAAGCCCCCTGTCTCAACAAATGGCCGAGTTTACTCGGTCAACCAGATTACAATCGGCGATGCTCCTGCTCAACGGGGGCAATGCCGACGCCGTAACGGCCCCAGCTCCACCGCGGCCACCCTCAGAGGTACCGCCCCTGCTCAACGGGGGCAACGCCGCCGCCGCCATGACGACGCCGTGCCTATGGCAGGCGCCACCAGCTCCGCTCCAACTCAACGGGGGCAGCGCCGTAGCCGCAAGGGCGCAAAGCCTGCCGCGGCAGCATCCCGCTCTGGCAAGACTGTGATTGTTGGAGACATTCACATCCGGCTCGATGGAGGCGAGCCGATCTTGCCACAGGATTGTCATGTCCCGAACTTCCCTACCTCCAACCATTTCGAGCTCCTCCGACAAGTTCGGGAGGACGGAGCGAAGAAGAAGAAGCCCGCCGTACCTACGACAACTCAGGGTCCGTTGCAACGGCCCAGGCCACGAGCTCCCCGGTCAAGGACAGGGGGCAACCAAGTGGAGGAGCGCCAGCTCCATTTGAAGAAGATCTGGGTCACCAAAGAGGAGGCTCGGATTATAAGGCACGCTAGGGCGGAGAAGCCCTTCCGCATGTCGGATCTTCAACGAATGCGGAGTCCGACAAGCACTGAAGCCTCGGTCTCTCCGGGGTTTACAACTTAGCTCCTACGGGGGTAGAAGCGCCGAGGAGTCGGCAAAAAGGTGCGGCCGACCTCCCCGTGGGCCAGTTCCACGCACACGAAGGAGGATCGCTCCCCGCAAGCTTCTACTTCCCTAGTGTTTGTGTTCGACAGACTAGGAAAGCCGCCCAAGTCGAACCGACAACCACCCAGGAAGAAGCTGGTGGTCCAGGTGACCAATGATTCTGTCAAGGTGTTCACCTGCTACGCCACCTCCGGTGACAAGCAGCCAGAGGACACCTCGGGTGAACTTAATCTTCAACTTTTGAGGAGGTCAAGACCTGTGTCCCGGATTCTGGCGCAGACGCAACAGGCACCAGCCGCTGGCACGTCTCAGCCCGAGCCGGCGCGGCAAGAAGAACGCCAGGAGGATGTCCATAGTGTTGACGGGGACAGTCACTCCCGGCACGAGGAAGAGCTAGGGGAGGAAACACGGACCCCCGCATTGGAGGAGCTTCGACGGGAGACCCAAGAGCTCAAGAACCTCTTGCAATCACTTTTGCGCAAAAAAGAGGTTCCTGTCCCGCCTCAGGCGGCACCCACGGGAGCGGACCAGCAACCTTCTCCCATTCCAGCAACAGTCAATGCCTCTGCCACTGCTGTAAGACTACCACTGGCGGTGGATTTTGAAGTCCCGCCGCATGAAGCCAATGCGCGGTCATCTGCTACTCCTGCAGTAGAGAGCCTCATGGCGCTGAGACAGATGATTGAGCGCATCGTGGAGGCGAAGTTTGCTCAGCATGGGGAGGGGGTGGCCACCGTTGATTTGTACAGCGTCTTGATATACAAGGCGCTGGGAGACATCAGCACTCACCAGTTCCCGAGGCAGGCCCGCTACGTGTGCCCATTGCACTGCTTCAACGCGTGGTCTGCTCCCTATTTCCAGAATTTGCCCCGCGTGCTATTCAAGACTGGGGGCTAGTGTCGCGGATGCTGAAATTCGCGAGTGCTGAGCTATATGATATTCGGGGCCGGTTGACGACGGTCCCCCAGGACGCTGCCGGAACCATTCATTTCTGGACATTGGCCGCGCATTCAAGTCCCTTGGTGAACAGCAGAAGCGAATGCAAAGATGATCAGGTAGAGAAGTACGTTCACCCGATCAGTCAGGAGAACGTGGTCTGCCCGCTGCTGGAGCCCGAGCTCAGGGACTGGGCGTTATCCATTCGCCCCAGCGTGTTGGCGATCCGGAAGGGGGAGACATTGCTGCTCGAACCATACCACCCCTTCCGCTTCGGCCGAAATTTCGGGTATGACCAGCATATCCCGGTGTACAGCGCCCAGTTCAGCCTGGCGACGCGGAATCTCCGAGGGGGCCTGACCGCTGAGACTGCTAGAGTCTGGTGGGACTTCTTTCACCGAGCGGACAGTGCTACTTTCCGAGTGCCAGCTCCTGGCCGCGTTCCCCGAGTGACGCCAGAATACGTGAAGTCGTGGAACGCCAGGACAACCTTTTATCGGTCGTGCAAGACCGACTGCTGGGACGGGGTGGAGAGGTGATTTTTGGATCGGCATCCCGTGCCCGTCCTCGGCATCGACCCGGAGCACCTCCTCCGATTATGGCATGGCAAGAGCAAGGGCGTGGCCGATTACATGATCGCCCGCAAGGGGGCTAGAGAGGCCAAGCCGGTGCCGAAAGTCAAATTGCCCCCAGTGGCGAAGGATAATTTCTAGAAGACTCTGCGGGACCTCTGTCGTATTGGGAGTGATCGGCTAGAGCTGGTCAACTATCCACTGCCGGCGGAGGAAGGGGGCACACCGGTGAAAAGCTGGCGTCCAGAGCGGGATCCCATCTGCTCATATCGCACCTTCGTGAGGCGGGAGGAATGGAGGCCGAAAAACTATAAGGACACCACTTGGCTATATGTCCTTCTCCGAGTGCATGGGCTATAGATTGAGGATCGATCGGCAGCCATCTTGGGCAAGCACCTACACATTGCCTACTACTACGCCAAAGGATGGGGAATGGACCACTTCCACTTATTCTGCCACCTGTCCGCCAAGAAGCATGCAGATTTGGCCTCCCTCGCCGACCGCTACTTGAAGATTGGGGACGTGTGCTGGCTGGTGCGGGAGGCAGCTTCCCAGGACAAAGAGCCATCGCTCGGCTATTGGTCGATAACTCTTCAGCTTTACACTAGCCCCCACGGTACTTGATGCTCTCTTCCCTGCTTGCATTCTTCATCGTTGTCCTTCTCAGGATATCAGATGCTAATCAGCCCTTTTGCTCTTCTTATCTTCTTCTTTTTCACAGACCCCCCAAACAGCACTCAAATGGTGACATATCGCAACCTTCTCCAGCAGGCGGAGAAGCTGGATTACTTTGAGGCAGCGCCTCTGACCCCAACTGCAACTCCCCTACCCCCGCATGCAAAGAGGTCCAGGGCGAAATCGCCTACGAAGAAGGCCTTAGATGAGGCCAAGGCTACCGGGTGATGGGAGGCCAAGCGACGGAAGACAGAGGCTGTCCAGGCCATGAAGACCATTCCCCGGACACCTCTGGTCCCAACATTCAAGGAATTTGAAGCTGCCCAGGTCGAGCCGAGCCAGCCCGCAGGTGAGGTTCCTCCATCATGGGCGTCTTCCAGGATTTTCTTCCATCTCAGAGTAAAGACCTTATATCTGAACACCTCTCCTTTTTTTTAGCCGCTATGGAGGAGCCAACGTTCACGCCGATCCCTGAAGTGGGCGAGACTGCGGTTAGGATAGAGCCAACTCCTACCCCGACCCCCCCGCCTAAGGCCAGGGCAGGATTCTGGGCAAAGTCACCTGTGAAGGAGAGGTTGGCCGCCGCCAAGGTGGTCAAGCAGCAGGAAGCCAAGTGAAGGAAGGCGGAGGCCACCCCATCTTCAGCAGGTATATCTCCGATGCCACCCATCTTGTCCTTCGGAGAAGTTGGAATCGCTCAGGCCGAGCCAAGCTGACCTGCAGGTTATACTCCCGAGCCATCGATGGACTTTAAAACTACAAGATCCTTTAGAGAAAGAGCAGTGCAAAATTCACTTGAGTAAAATAATTTATCTTCGTCAAAATACAGTAGGGCACAACAAAAGTGAGTCCTGTCAGTGAGGACCCAAAGAATTTTAGTAGGTAGGACTCATCGATCGTCAAATCACCCATCACGTTGATGTAGTAGGCTATGTGCTCCTTCGGTGAACTGCATATGTTGAAATTTTCAAACTTCGGTGGCTTGTTGATGCCGGGAGGTAGCCTTTTAACAGCATGGTGGGCTAGATACGGCACTTTGTATGCATCAAACGAGGCAAAGTCATCACCGCCTTGATCTGCTAGCTTCTTTTCGATTGTTTTTTCTATCATTATTTTACTCATTATTACTGGGTCAACCAGACTTGGACAGAATTGAGCTTGTTGCATCAGTGGTGACATCGGCACCATTGGTTGAGGTATATTAGCAGTCCCTTAATGTAGAGGAGCAAGCTGCGGTATCGAGGTCATGCCCCAAGTATAATCATGAGCTGGTAGAGAGGCCATTATCAGAGGGGAAGTTTCAAATTCATTAGCACCTCACTGTGAGGTTTCAAGAGGGAGCTCGACCTGCTTCATGGCCGAATCATGTACGCTCATCTCGCTGAGTTACTTTTTTAGTGTCTCAACTTCTTATTGGTATTTTTGCAACATTATCATCATCATAGCTAGATTAGGCATAGAGGAGCTAGAAGCAGGACCTTACCCTTCAGATGGAATATTTAAAGCAGGCACTGGTCCCTCGCCGTCATCTTCAGTGGTGATCATATTTATAGTCATCGTGATCAAATCTACATCGGGCTCTTCAATGTGGGCATGTGTTGTCTAGGCCGTAGCCTCTTCTCTTCTGGTAGTAGGCTCTAGCCCTTTGGCGAACCTAGTGACTTCATCATAATTTGGGGGTGAAACCCCATAGCGACCGGTCACTCCATCCATGTTGCAGGTGAAGACTTGGATGCTTCCATCCTTCTCTATTCTTCTAGTGAATGGTCTCTGGAGGATAGCCAGCTACTCGAAGACTAAAATTCTTGCCCCCAGCTTTTGCGCAGGTGAGGAGGCACTACAACGGCATTGACAGCCTATTGGCCTTGTTCCTGGTAGAGTGTAAAATCTGTGGCAGTCTTGGAGATCTTACATGTCCCGTGGTGGTCTTTGTTGGCATGATGGGATGGTCCTCAAGCCCTGCAAACAGCTTCCAATAGCATCATTTTCTTCTTCCCCGCCCTTGCAAAGTTTGGAAGGCGGGTGATAGTGCTCCCATATGCACTGGGAGTATGTGGGCAGAGTGCCTTAGACAGGCCCTATTGCAGCGGTAGTCTTGATGGCAGGACGCTCCTCCCTGTTGGGCGTGAGCAGAAAATGCCAGCCAGGGGTAAACTGAGGCCACCGTCTCAGCCCGCATATCTTTCTTTGGTCCTTTTTGGTAGACCCTCTCAGATTCTCCCCATGTAGCGGGGACAACATGGGCCCTCTTGGGCACCCAAATTTACTTGAGCTTAGTTGGCTTCAAGGCTGACCCTCCCATTGTCTTGGACACAGAATGGTCCGTCTTGAATTGGGCCAGTGCTTCAAAGGAATTGTGCACCGGCACTATTGCAACCACCCTGTCAGGCATAATTCTAGCTTGGCGGCCATTCAGAAATACTCAGACTCCTCCAATGAGCACGAACTTGCCTGAAGCAGATGGCCGACTCTGTAGTGTGTCAGCATTCCTCTTGCCTGCCCCCCTGGCAGTCGGTGTGCGCCTCTTACCATTCGAAGTGCAGAAATTAGCTTGGTGGATGTAGCAGCCCATCGCTTCGGTCTTCGCAGATGTCACCGTTGCAGCGTCCATAGTGTAGCAACCCTGAATTTTGAAACTTAAATTTTAAAAAAAAAAATATTAAGACACGCCTTCCAGAAAGGCGTTAATTCTATAACTAACGCCCTTTGTTAGGACGTCAATTGATTCTGGATAAGACAGAGAGATACACGCCAAGAGTCCTATTTGGAATAATTTAATAAGTAACGCCCCCTGGTCAAGGCGCTACTTAATGAATAAGACGCCCTTCAGAAAGGCGTTACTTACCTTACTCACGCCTCTGCTCAAGGCGTTATTTAAAACACGCCCCTAACCAAGGCGTTACTTCTCTGAGAATCGTAAAACGCCGATGGTGACAAGGGTCGATAGGATGGCCGATCTCACCGATGGTGACGAGGGCCGAAAAGGTAGCGACCGATCTTGCCGATGGTGACAAGGGTCGATAGGATGGCCGATCTCGCCGATGGTGACGAGGGCCGAAAAGGTAGCGACCGATCTTACCGATGGTGACAAGGGCCGAAAAGGTAGCGACCGATCTTACCGATGGTGACAAGGGCCGAAAAGGTAACGACCGATCTTGTCGATGGTGACAAGGGCCGAAAAGATAGCGACCGATCTTGCCCATGGTGACAAGGGTCGATAGGATGGCCGATCTCACCGATGGTGACGAGGGCCGAAAAGGTAGCGACCGATCTTGACGATGGTGACAAGGGTCGAAAGGATGGCCGATCTCGCCAATGGTGACGAGGGCCGAAAAGGTAGCGAAGTGGAATGGTGAGTGAGGGTAACCCCTCTACTACATCATCATTCATTTTTTATCACATTACTGACTTAAGCGCCCTTTCAAGTTTTCACCGAAGCCAGCCCCCTCTTGCTTTTACCCACGCACCCTTTCGGGTTTTCACGTGGCGGGGTACCCGATTTTACCTGCGACGCCCTTTCGGGTTTTCACCGCAGTTGGGTTATAGCCATTTTTGCCCTTACTCAGAACATCCGAGTAAGTCCGACGAGGCACCTCTATTTTAAGCCTCATTTTTTCTCTCTTTTTTTTATTCGCGGAACGGATCCAAGATAGACAATGGCTTGTCTGTTAGTAGTGAACAGGAAGTCCAGGCTAATGAGATGTTAACCAAACTTGTCGATGATGACAAAGGCTGGGACTAGTTTGTTCATCGACATAGGTTAAATGTCGAAGCAAAGGATATGTCTATTCATTAACGAGGACGAAAGGTCCAAGTTAAGGGAAACGTCGACCGATCTTGCCGATGATGACAAGGGTCAAACACGAGTTTGTTCATTGATATTGGTTAAACATCGAAGCAAAGGATATGTCTATTCATTAATGAGGATGAAAGGTCCAAGTTAAGGGAAACGTCGACCGATCTTACCGATGATGACAAGGGTTGAACATGAGTTTGTTCGTCGACATTGGTTAAATGTCGAAGCAAAGGATATGTCTATTCATTAATGAAGATGAAAGGTCCAAGTTAAGGGAAACGTCGACCGATCTTGTCGATGATGACAAGGGTCAAACATGAGTTTGTTCGTCAACATTGGTTAAATGTCAAAGTAAGAGTATATTCATGAATAAGGACGGAAGGTCCAAGTTAAGGGAAACGTTGACTGATCTTGCCGATGATAACAATGGTCGAATGTGGGTTTTTTTGTCGACATTGGTTAAATATCGAAACAAGAGTATAATCATTAACAAGGATGGAAGGTCCAAGTTAATGAAAACGTCAACTGATCTTACCGATGATGACAAGGGTCGAATATGGGTTTTTTCGTCGACATTGGTTAAATGTCGAAGCAAGAGTATATTCATTAACAAGGACGGAAGGTCTAAGTTAAGAAAAACGTCGACCGATCTTGCCGATGATGACAAGGGTCGAACATAAGTATGTTCATTGACATTAGTTAAATGTCGAAGCAAAGGATATGTCTATTCATTAATGAGGATGAAAGGTCCAAGTTAAGGGAAACGTCGACCGATCTTGTCGATGATGACAATGGTCGAATATGGGTTTATGGAAAAAGATCTCCGGTGGGACTTGTGGTGATCATCCCTTTCAGAGTTTCATTAGGGTGAGGGTGAAGAGGAACTTTAAATTACCACTTTACTGGCTTAAGCGCCCTTTTAGGTTTTCGTTGAAGCCCGCCCCCTCTTGCTTTTGCCCACGCACCCTTGCGGATTTTCACGTGACGGGATACCAGATTTTGCCTACAGCACCCTTTCGGGCTTTCACCGTAGTTGGGTTATAGCCATTTTTACCCTTGCTCTGGTATAGGAACAAGTCTGACAGGGCACCTCTATTTTAAGCCCCATTTTTCTTTTCATTATTTTTTTTGAACATTTAGCAAAAGAATAATGATAGGTCGAGGTGCAATGTTCGACCCTTGGTGACAGCAAATGACTACTTGCTAGGGCACGGGGCCTTGCGCCAATAAAAGGGGTTTATTTGTTGACAAAGGGATAATGCCAACACAAAGGAAGAGTTTTTACCGATTCAGACGTAGGGTCCAGTGCCTAAAATTCCCATTTCAAGGCCGGGTAGTTAAGGTGAAGAGTATCTCCACAATCCAATCCGTCGATGCAATTGTAGATAAGATCCTCCCAAATTTATGGCCAAGCAATAGGCCACTTCTTTTTGTTATGGACTTAAATTATCCTTAGGCATATGTGTCACGCAAGCCTGCCACTGCACCAGTATATGTCAAAATTAAGTCCAAGATTTGAGATTCAAAGGGTTGGCAAATGATCTTAAAATTGGGCTATAAGTCGGGCCTGGGTCTCGATGCACAATTGCAGGGATGGACTAAGTCCGTCCCCAAGGGCAGGAAAGTGAGCCGGAGAGGCCTCGACTACCGAGGGTCGTCACTGTCAATGTTAGGAGACTCTGGGCCGCTGACATGGGACTATTGCCAGCACTTTGTCAGGGGGCCTTTACAGCCCGGCACCTTGAAAACACCATCGCCCTGCCCACCCCAGAAGGAAGATATTGCTTGAGTTACGCCACCCTCGCTGCCAAAAGGGCTTGTTGGAGATTTTGATGATTACTATGCAGCATTTGTCAAGATGTTTGCCGAGAAAGAAAGCCCGAAGAAACCCGAGATGCGGGTTGTGAAGAAAGTTCGTGAGGAGCCTGCCCCACGTCTACGGGAAATGGGGAGCTTGACTGCCACTTGGTCTCTTTCCTGCCTCATTTCCATTCTCCAGAGGCTGACGTTTGTTCCTCGCCCCCCTCCCCTTCTATTTGATCCATCCATGTTTCGATCCCCTTTTCAATCAAAAAGGCCGATTGAATTCCTGATCGTTAATTGTCCATGCGGGCAGTGCCCGCCGATTGATCTAGTATCCAGGTGGTCGCCCGATGCACCTGCTGACTTATCTGGAATGTGGTTCCGATCCTCTGACCCATTCTTTGATGTGATTTTTCCCACTTTATGCCCTTGGGCCCTTCCTCCTCCTCCTACAGATTCTTCCTCCTGTTGCCTGTTGACCACCGAGATTGACCAAAAAAAATGTCAAATTTGAAACGTCTATTTCAGTGGAAGATTATGCTACTTTCTGTTCATCTCCTCCCCAGGGGCACGAGACCCCTGCCTCCTTCCCGGTAGACTGCTTATCTCCTAGGGTAGATGTACATGCTACAGAATCTCCTAGGTTAGTTAAGTCAGTTGGGGTAGAGCCTAGTGTTAGTGTCGATAGTCCATCCACGTCTGCGACGCACCCCATGATGCATCACTCGAAGACCATTCCAGATAGATTCCTCCAAGATTTAGCCCGTAGATGCCATGCCCTCCTTAAGTGCCCTGAGTTTGTAGCCACCGCCATCGTCATAGAGGACGATAAGGAATCAGGGGGTGGGGTGTAGAGCAATGATGGTTTGGGCGTTTATGAGATCGTGGATGAGAAGGACCCAGCCGAAGACGAGGATAGTGACGTGGACGACATTGCTGACCAGCATGCACAAGGATTGAAGAGATTTGATGAGCCATCGTCAGCAGTAGATGAACCCACCAAGGAAATCAACTTAGGAACCGAAGAGGATCCCAGGCCTATCATTATTTCAGCTAATCTCTCTCCTCAGGTTGAAGAGGAGCTGATCAAAGTCTTGAGGGAGTATAGTGACTCTTTTACCTGGTCTTATGAGGACATGTCGGGTCTTGACCCTGCTCTGGTTGAACATCGACTTATTTTGAAACTAGGGGCAACACCCGTAAAATAGAAATTAAGAAGATTCCACCCTCAGATGGCCTTGAGGATGAAGAAAGAAGCTAACAAGTTACATAAGGCCAAGTTTATTAGAGTTATCTTATATCTGCAATGGGTGGCAAACATAGTCTCAGTAATGAAGAAGGATGGTAAAGTTTGAATTTACATTGATTTTAGGGACTTAAATAAAGCATGTCTAAAAGATGATTTTTCGCTTCCCCATATTGATGTATTGGTGGATAATACGGCTGGGTATGAAGTCCTGTCATTTATGGATGGCTACTCAGGTTACAATCAAATCCGTCTTGCTCCCGAGGACCAAGAGAAGACCTCATTCACCACGCCCTGGGACATATACTGCTACGTTGTCATGCCATTTGGATTAAAGAACGCAGGTGCCACGTATCAACGGGCCATGATGGCTATCTTCCATGACATGATGCATGTGTACATGGAAGCTTATGTGGATGATATCTTGGTGAACGTCCGACTGAGGATGCCTCTGCCGAAGATAGCGTTGTATGCCGTCATTCCCTTGATCACGATGAAGTCTACCATAACTGTAACGATTTTGGGTAGGGTGCTGATGGTAACTGGTAGGCTTAGGGCTCCCTCAGGATAGATTGCCAGGCCGTTGAACCCACAAAGCGGGGTTCAGATCGGGCAGAGTCTAGATGGATTCTCACCCATCTTAAGGAAACAATCGTAGGAAAGTACATCAGGGGCACTACCATTGTCTACTAAGATTCTGCCTACATTACAATGGTTTATTGTGGCCGAAACAACTAGGGCATCATCGTGCGGGGTTGTTAACCCTTCCAGGTCCTGATCGGAGAATACCAAGACCTGCGGTTCGCTTGCCGGTGGGTCCTTAGGGGGCTCAGAGGCTCGGCTCGCTCGCTCGACATGACGCTTCCTTCCTCGGCTACTATATCCTCTTGATGTAGCTCCTCCAGCAATGACGTTGATGTGGACCCCGGGGGGAATGTTTTCGATCTCCTCAGGGGTGTCTCGGTCCTCCTACCCAGACACGTACCAGGACAAGTGCCCTTGACGGACGAGATGCTCGATCTCATCTTGGAGCTGGTGGTAGTCATTTGTGTGGTGCCCGCGGTCGTTGTGGAAGAGGTAGTGCCTGCGGCGGTTGCGATGCTTCGCCTTCATAGGCTCGGGTTGGCGGAGGAGGCCCGAGCCTTTGATGTCTTCATAAATCTCATACACTGGAGCAGTCAGGGGCGTGTACCACTCGTATCTCCAGGATGACTCTTTATGCTCTCCGTCTCGATTCTGCCTTTTCCCTTGGCCCGAGCTTGGCTCAGATGCTTGCTTCTTGTCCCCCTCTTGACCCCAGCTGGTTGTGCCACGGCAGGCACTGAGGACTTCCTCGCACTCAGCATGGCGTAATGCCAGGGTCACTAGCTCGGCGAGGGAGGTGGGGCGATGTAGGACTAGCTCGCGCTAGAGGTTTTCATCGCGGGTGCCTCCAGTCAACGCGGTTATGGCCGAGGCTACATCCAGGAGGGGGATGTGTAGGGCCTCCGATTTAAATCGGTTGATGTAGGCCCGCAGCTTCTCCCCTGTTCCTGTTTGAGAGCCAACAGCCCCGCTACTGACCTAGGAGGACCGCTGCCGGTAAAGCTTTCCTTAAACACTCGCCCGAACTGCTTGAAGTGTCAGATGGAACCGGGGGCGAGGGCCTGGAACCATGCTTGAGTGCCCTAGACCAGTGTGGCCACGAATGCTCGGCACTTAATGGCATCGGACACCCCGTGAAGAGTCATCAGGGCATCGAAACTGTCGAAGTGGTCGGCCGAGTCGCCCTGGCTGTCATATGACTTGAAGGTCGGGAGGGAGATCCTAGGAGAGATCTCTGCCTTCAAGACGTGATCGGAGAATGGAGATTTCTCCTCATCCTCCGCGGGAGAGGTCTTCTGCAAGGCGCGGAGGGCGTACTCTTGCTCTGCGAAACGCCTCTCAAAATCTCACAGTCGGAGCGACAACTCGGGGTTGAGGGGCTACGAGGGGGCTCCTGGATGCTGCCTCGACGCCCCTCGAGAGCTTCTGTCTCCGGAGGCGGCCATCGCGCTCCGGACTACTCTCTCCTTGGAGTGGAGGAGGCTTCTTGTTCCGGGGGAGGGACTTGCGACGGTCCACCTGACTGATTGCGGATTATCTGCCGTCCTCGACGGATGAAGCGGCCCCCTCAGTTTGCAAGGAAGCATTCCCATGATGGGGGCTCTCTCGGGGAAGTCGCAAACGCTCCTCCCTGGCCGCCTGGGTCCTCATTAGATCAATGAGGCTATCTAACTTTACGTTGAGGGTTTAGAGGGGGTTTGCGCTCCCGGTAGGGGGTTGCCCCTCCATCGTGGGTGGGGGTAGGTTACTGGTTGGGTCGCTGGGGTGAGAGGGGGTGTTACCCGTAGGGTGGGAAGGGGCGCCCTCCTCCATTGCCGGAGCTTTCCCCTTGTTGCCGGCAACCCTTCTGCTGGAACTCCTTCGCACCATGTCGGCTATTTGCTCGATTCCCACAGACGGCACCAGATGAAGAGGCATGATCTCACACTTATCCTAAGCCGGAGATGTTGACCACGAAGTTATGAACTGCAAGAAAGGGAAACGGGTCAGAGGTGCCCAGGGATGAATCCCCAGGGTAAACCCTCAGTCCGGACTAAAGCCATACGGCAAATCGAGAGCTTCGTCAACACCCTGCCAAAGTCTTTTAGAAGCCATGGCACAAAGAATCGTGAATGGTGACTTCCAGAATCATCCCCGGACTCATCGGCTAGCTTTCGGCAAGCGAATGAAGTTAAAACGGCGCCACGACGCACCGACGCGCCTCTTTTCCGGCGCCATGTTGCCCGGCGCGCAAAAACACCTTGCTGAAGCCCTCTCCCCGGTGCCCTCTAATCCGACACGCCAAATGCTGAATGAGAGACTTCCCGACGCACCATTCCCCACGTCGTAATAAGCTCAGCTATATATATGCCTGCCATGCTATTTGGTTCGGCCAAGTGAGGAGAGCCAATACGGAGCGGAACAGAAAAAGAAGAGAGGAGGAGGGTCTAAGAAGAAAAGGGAGAGGCCGATCATCTGAGAGCAAGGAAGCTTGGGGGAGAAGAAAAGAGAATTTCTGAGAGAGTGAGCCAGAGAGAGACATCATCCCTCCTGCCCTCCCATCTGACTACCAGGAAGAGTCCAGTGCCTGGGAAGAAGGGTCGATTTCGGTGCTCTATTTCATTGCTGATTACAGAGGTGGGTGGCGGAGCATTCTTTCTCTCCCCCTCCTTTCTCCTCTTTGTAGATCCGCTCCTCTGTGATTGTTGTAATAAATTGGGCAATGATATGAGCCCGTAGGTTCTTTTAGCCACTGCGATTTACTCCCTCTGTCTCTATTCTCCCCCGAGCTGGGAATCGGCGTCGTGCGATAATGCCAAGCCACATATGTATGTGATGCTCCATGGGATCATCAGTTTATGTAATGAATTTTTGAGATGGATAAAGCTTTGCTCCATGTTTCCTATTCCCACTCGGAGTCTATTTAATCGCATGTTGCATACTCCATCATCGGGTTTTGTTTTCCCTTACGCGTTGGCTGCACCCTGGGCTATCCCCAAAAGGGTCACAGTAATGATCTCCCCCTTCCCCGGGGCTTCTTCGTGTTAAGATTTTCACATCCGACTTCTCTCCGCACACATTTGATGTTCGTGACACCAGGAGCACATACGAATGTGCCTCCCTGGTTCATCTTGAGGCCGGTCCCTTCCCACTTCTCTTCTCCTAATCATGGATGGGAGGAAATAGGGCCATCTCCCATAAGTTGGGCAAAGGTATCTCTCCGATATCATCGCCAGTCTTATGCATTGCATGTTGTTAGTTGGGTATTCACCCCTTTCAACCCATACAGCCCATATGCTAACCTGCTGGTTCAGAGGCCAGTATATCAACCTATCCTGGTGCACCAATCATCCATTTCCCCTTTGGTCCATGACTAAGTGCAAACTATGCTTCTTCCACCCTGTGTTTGTGTTCCAGAGAACGACCATTTATGATCCAGGGAGGGGGGGACATCACCCACTGTTTCATCAAATCCACCATCGGGTGAGAGGGACTCCATCTGTGAGTGATGGACGCCCCCTATAGGCCACATGGTGAACAGCAATAGGGCTCAGCCTGATACTTCAAATCCACAGTCCTTAGGGACCTGTGGTGACTAAGGGATGTGTGCCTCTCGTAGGCGAGCCCTCGGGATTTCCTTCCCCATTAGTCGTCCCTAATTCGGATGTAGTGTTGACTACGGGTCGCGTGCCCCTTGTAGGCTAGCCCTCGGGGTCCTCGCTTCTCACATTAGTCGCCTCATCCATCGTTTCTAACCCACGGGCTTTGGTGCCCCTAGTAGGCTAGCCCTCGGGGTCCTCCTATCCGTTCGGGTCTGCTGGCCGCCGTTGCGTCACCCGGCTCTTAGGGGTTTACTCCGCTACGTGAGTACTTCCCCGCTTCTCCCCCACAATCCTCCGGGATGGGGAGATGCTGTCAAAATTTTGGCACGAATAAGCTAACAAACCACTTAATAATCCTCACTTAATAAACTTACTCTGTTTGGAATGAATGCCGCGCTCGAGTATGAACCTCGCGCGAGCCTGTGACTCAGCTTCCGGAAGGCCCGGGGCCGACCCGATGGATAATTGACTCAATCAAGTCCAAAAATCTCTTAAAACATTTCAATAAACTTGATAATAAACCAAGAAAACCTCAATTTCCGTGAAAATTAGCTAATCCGATGCTATCTCATGACCGACACGTCCTAAAACGGCGCGCCCCATTACGGTGCCCCCCCATGATGCTTCCGGCCTCATCGCTAGTGGGATAGTACTCTTGTCACTTGAGAGGATCCAGCACGAGTTTCTCTTTGTATGGTTTACTATACTGGCGGCTCAATTTGTTCCATTCCGCATTACCGAAGTTTGTTTAGTGGCAGGTGTAGTAGTCCTGTGTAGAGTTCTTTTACTTGTTGTTCCTTGCCTCCCTTACTATTTATTTACCGCACTGTTGTTTCCGTTGAGTGAGGTGGGGATCTATGGGGCCCTACTCAGTTGATGAGACGAGGCTCACCCCTTTATTTTTTAGGTGAGGTGAGGCTTACGCACAGTACTTTGGAGGCAATTCGTGGTTCCAGTGGTCAGGGTTAGATGCCAATTTGCCAGAGATGGGGTATGCCCCGTAGACTTATACTTTTCTTTTCAGTAGATTGTACTTGTTTCAGACTTGTAGTTCTGGATTATATAACTATATTAAATCATGTAATAGTTTAGTTCTTGTATTAATTAAATTGTACATTACAGGTTCCTGCATTTATTTAGCTTCTTGTACACTCCCACACCAACCCTTAACCCTTCTGGGCCTCTCAACCCGTGGGTGGCGGGCCAGGATTCGAAGTATCGGGTCTTTTCCTGGTACTCAAATTCTAGGTCATTATAGTTGGTATCAGAGCGTGGTTGTAGAGGTGTAAGGAAACTAAAAATAATGGCAGAGGACCAGAAAGCCCACAATATTTAGTATAGTCGGCAACTGACTTAAGGCACCCTGTGTTTTACTAATTTCGTCATTGTGTTTTTGTGTTAGAAGAGCATGGCGCCAAGGAGGAGGGCTCACTTCCAGTCAACATAGTCACTGGAGGATCAAGAAGAGCAGAGCAGAGAGTCAGCCACAGTAGAAGTGGCAGCAGTAGGTGGAGCTCGAGGCCGTGAGGCATTTTTTAAGGGCATGTACCAGTTTTACCTCCGGCAGTATGGTGGAGAAGCTAGAGAGGGCTCGTCTTCTCAAGGGGGCCGTGGTCATTTGCTGACAGAGTTTTTGCAGTTCCACCCACCCAGTTTGATAGATAGCCCAATCTAGATGCACCGAGGGCATGGATAGATGCTATTGAGAGAGTGTTTTGTGCCATGGAGTGTGCGGAAGAGGAGAAGGTGATGTTGGCCATGTATCAGTTGCAGGGTTCAGCTTAGGCTTAGTGGAAGACCGAGTGGCAGTCGGCATTTCATTCTTGCCCTCTCAAATAGATTCAGTGGTAGGAGTTCCTTGAAGCCTTCGAGTGTGCCTTCAGTCCAGAGCATGTCAAGGCAGAGAAGATGTATCAGTTCATGGAGCTGACCCAGGGTGACATGTCAGTGATGCAGTATAGGTCTAGGTTTATAGAGCTGGGTCGCTACGCTCCCCACGTTATGGCAGACGGGAGGTTAAAGGCTCGGCAGGTTGTCAAGGGTTTGAAGCCAGAGCTCAGGCATATGGTGATCGGGAGCCATGTTCTGGACTTGGAGTCAGCATATCAGGCAGTAGCAGACTTGGAGGAGGATCTGTAGAGGCCTCGGGAGCGGACCAGGGCTGGTCAGTCTCACTCCGATTGTGGTCAACAGAGGTCTGTGCAACAGGAGAGTGTCTTTCAACATCCTTCGGGCAGATTCAGTCCATCGCTTTCCATGCCATCAGCAACTGGTTCATCATATTTCAATTCGAAGCTCAAGAGGATGTTCAGGAGAGGTTTTAGTAGGAGACGTCAGGACCGCCAAGATCAGAGACAATCGTCTGTGGGTAGTGTGTAGCAGCCCTCTCCACTTCATCGGTAGGGTTCAACAGGTGGTCAGTAGGGACCGTGTCCTTGATGGAGTGACTTCCACCCAGGCAGGCATTGCTCAGTGCTTGTGACGTATTATCAGTGTGGTCAAGTGGGACACATGGCTCGAGAGTGTCCTTAAAGGCCGCGCCAGTCCTTCCACTTCCAGCCACAACAGTAGCAGCAGGACCAACTTCTACCCCTTTCGAGGTCCACCAACATGGGATGGCAGAGATCCCAAGGGCGTGCGATGCACATGATGAGAGCGGAGGCAGAGGCATCCCAGTTGGTGGAAGGTACCATTTTGATTCTTGGTCGCACTGCCCGAGTTTTGTTTGATTCCAGTGCTTCTCACTCCTTTATATCTGAGAATTTTGTTGCTTGCGTTGAGGAGACCATGGTAGAGATGTCTTGTGATTTGGCAGTGGAGTTGCCCACCGTTGATTTCATGCTCACCCCTTATTACCTTGAGAAGGTGTCGGTGCAGATTAGGGGGCAGAATCTACCAGCCAGAGTGTATGCCTTAAAACGGAAGGATTTTGATGTGATTTTGGGTATGGATTGGCTCGAGACCTATGGTGCAGTGATGGATTGTAGCTCGAAGAGGGTCATTTATTTCCAACATCCCCTAAGATCTGTGTCCTATTTCCATGGTATTCAATCTTCTTCTTCATGCTTCCTTATTTCGGCTATTAAAGCTCGTAGATTGCTTGACGTAAGATGTCAAGGGCTTCTTTCTTCTGTGGTAGTGGCAGATCAGCAGCAGCAGGGAGTGGAGAACGTTACAATAGTGTGTGAGTTTCTCGATATTTTTCTTGATGATTTGCCAGGATTACCCCCGTAGCAAGAAATTGATTGTACTATTGAGCTTGTGCCTGGCACGATGCCTCTATCTAAGGCACCTTACCATATGCCACCGACGAAGTTAAGGGAGCTAAGGGCTCAATTGCAGGAGTTACTTGCTAAGGGCTATATTCACCCTAGCTTTTCTCCTTGGGGTGCACCTGTGTTGTTCGTAAGGAAGAAGAATAGTAGTCTTAGGCTGTGTATAGACTACCGATAGCTAAACCAGGTGATAATCAAGAATAAATATCCATTGCCCTAGATCAATGATTTATTTGATCAGCTTCAGTCGGCCCGGGTATTTTCAAGGATTGACCTAAGGTCAGGTTATTATCAATTGCGGATTAGAGAGTCTGATGTGGAAAGGACAGCTTTCAGAGTGAGATATGGGCATTATGAGTTTCTGGTGATGCTGTTTGGGCTCACCAATGCCCCCGCGGTATTCATAGATTTGATGCACAGAGTGTTCCGTCCTTACCTGGACTAGTTTGTGGTAGTGTTCGTGGATGATATCCTTATGTATTATCAATTAGTGGAGGATCATGCTCACCACCTGAGGATTGTGTTGCAGACCTTGCGAGACATTAATTGTATGCCAAACTCAACAAGTGTAAATTTTGGCTTCAGGAGGTGCACTTTTTGGGACACGTGATCTCGGGCGATGGCTTTTCTATTGATTCGGCGAAGGTGGAGGCCGTGGTTCAGTGGCCGAGGCTAAGGTCAGTGTCTGAGATTCAGAGCTTCTTGGGTCTAGCAGGTTATTATAGGTAATTTATTTGGGATTTTGCCCGTATCGCGGCACCGATGACCAGATTGACAAGGAAGGATGTGCCTTTTTCCTGGATGGATGAGTGTGAGCAGAGCTTTATGGAGTTGAAGTGGGTGCTCACCACCACTCCAGTTCTTGTGTTGCCTTCTAGGTCAGGAGGTTTTGTAGTTTGTACAGATACTTCCAGGGTAGGTTTGGGTGCGGTCTTGATGTAGGACGGGAGGGTAGTGGCTTATGCATCCCGCCAGTTGAAGTTGCATGAGGAGAACTACCCTACTCATGATCTTGAGCTGGTAGCAGTGACCTTCGCTCTGAAGATCTAGAGGCAATATTTGTATGGGGAGAAGTTTGAGATCTTTACTGATCACCAGAGTTTGAAGTATGTGTTTACCTAGAATGATCTCAAACTCAGGTAGAGGAGGTGGATAGAGTATATGAAGGACTACAGTTTCACCTTGTCCTATCAGCCAGGTAGGATGAATGTGGTAGCAGATGTGTTGAGCAGGAAAGTGGTGGTCAGTCGTATGATGTTGAGGAGATGGAGGCTTTGGGAGCAGGTGCTAGTAGTAACTTTCAGGCTTAACGTCCCAAGGGACCAGGGGTCAGCCATTCTCGCTAGCCTAATTGTCACACCAGCTATTCGTCCTTAAGTGATGAAGGCCCAGCGAGAAGACCCCGAACTACCTCGCATCCTGTCGATGGCCAAGGTGGAATTCTGCAAGGATGAGGCAGCGAGATTCAAGTGCAGATTGTATGTTCCGACAGAGGAGTAGGTGAGGAGAGTCGTACTGCAGGAGGCACATGGCACTCGTTACACGGTCCATCCAGGAGCGATGGAGATGTATCAAAATTTGAAGAGGCAATTTGGTGGCCGAGAATGAAGAAGAGATGTGGCAGAGTTTGTAGCCCGGTGTTTGGGATGCCAGCAGGTGATGGTAGAACACCAGTGGCCAGGTGGTACCGTGCAGCCTCTCGAGATTCGGGAATGGAAGTGGGACCATGTGACCACAGGTTTTGTGGTTGGGTTGCCACGAACCCCCAGTGGCCTTGATGGCATTTGGCTATTAGTTGATAGATTGACAAAGACTTCCTGTTTGTTACCGATCAAAGTAAGTTGGAATGTTCAGAGATTGGCCCAATTGTATGTGGAGCGAATCGTACCTTTGCATGGGGTTCCTATCTCCATTGTCTCAAACCGAAACCCCCGCTTCACTTCTAACTCTTAGCGGAGTTTCCAAAGGGCTCTGGGGACAGAGTTGGCATTTAGTTCGACCTATCACTCACAGTCTGACGGTCAGTCGGAAAGGACCATTCAAACTTTGGAGGATATGTTGAGGTCTTGTTGCTTGGAGTGGCAAGATTCCTAGAGTCATCATTTGCCATTGGTGGAGTTTGCGTATAAAAATAGTTACCACTTGATGACGAGGATAGTCAAGCATGGACATTTATCAATTTATATTTATTTTAAGTGTTTTTAACAAAATAAACAACAGTAGTCCACAACTAGTACAGAGATAGAAAGAAAAGTACAGCTACACGGGGCATACCCCGGCTCTGACCTCTGGCATTAACGCTGGGCACCCGAATCACACTGAGCCTCAGATGCGCTCCCCTGAAGCTACTCCTCGCCTGAAACACGGTAAAAATATGCAGGGAATGAGTCTTAAAACAAGACTCAGTAGGGATCACCCGAACCCTACCTCACAAAATGGAAAACCACTATGCTAGCAGCTAAGTGAGTACCTCAGGAGTAGAAGCCCTGCACTACAAGTACCGATCTCATGGCGTGAAAACCCATACACGCACGCCACAGCGAAACAACCAGAACTCACCGGTCAATGCGACCAAAACCCAAAGGTCTAAGCAACTGAGACTAACAGTCTGTCACTCCTTGTCCAGAACAGAAGTACCTCCTACTAGAAGAACGACTGGATGCGTCAACTGACATCTTGTACCGCGTCACAAATGTCTAGCTACTACGCCCCGGGCGTGAGACTCAAACACACTCAAGTAACCACAAAGTGAGTGACTAGCTGGGGTTGCGCCCATCGACGCGTGTCTAACTGCCCCCAACCATGTGTGCACACACAGACCGTATGCACTAGGTCTGGCCTCTAACTGGTTTTCCCCTGAGCCGGACTCTAGTTGCTACACGTGGGGCCCGACGAAAACCAGTCTAAAAACCATCATCAGGATAGTCCCTCCACCACCCCCTAGTGGGCCAGCACACGCGTACTGAAGGCTATGAGTAGTGGAGTGTCTCTAAAGGAGTAGACTCTCAAGCTACGAAAAATAACGTCCGAACCCAACGAAGTACGGGGACCGTCCCACGTACCAGCACCATCACACGGTGACCATAGTCGGAGAAGAAATGGGACTGTAAACCACTCGACGTAGTCTAGAGCCTGGCAATCCTACCCAAGAGCGCCACAGGCTCTGACGGTCTACTGCTGGGCCGTCACAGCGGTCTGACAGCCCAACACAGGGGCGTCAGGCCAACGGTGCAAAACTTACTGTGACGCGCCAACCCTGGTGCTTCACAGTCCCTGAAACACCTAACCCAGTGCATCAGGAGACGAATGGAAACAAGCTGTGACGCACACCGCTCGGGGCATCACAGTCTCTGACGGACCACCTTTGGTGCGTCAGGAGATAGGATGAAATCAGCTATGACGCACACCCCTCGGGGCGTCATAGCCTCTAACAGTCCTACCTAGGAGCATTAGGGTGATGGGTAGCGTCATCTCTGACGCTCCCTCACTGGGGCGTCGCAAGGCTCTGACGCCCCACCCTGGGTGCGTCAGAGTGCCTAATCCCCCAACGGTCAAAAAATCACAACGATCGGATGCCAACGGTCAGATCGTCACTCTGACGGTCCAACCAAGGTGCGTCACACACCCTGGCGGTCTATCGTGGGACCGTCAGGCCCACGAGCCACCCAGTTGGCAAAACAGCGCCCTGTGACGCACCCACCATGGGGCGTCACAGTCTGTGACACACCCACCCTGGGGCGTCACAAGCTGTGACGGTCACTGGAAGGACCGTCACACCGTCCCGACGGCGAACCGGTGGGAAAGGCCCAAAAACTCCAACCATGCCCCCATACCTCCATGGGAGAGTGGAAAAACAAGGGGGAAGCCCCCTAGGGACCCCTAGCATACTTCTACGCCATCAAAACTTGAAATCGCAGCTTAAATCCATAGATCGGGCGAACTCTCCCCAAATCATGGAAAACCCTAACCCAGCATGGAAACACGTCTCTCGGCCTCCCCTCGGCTAGAAATCGCGGGAAAGGAACGCGGGGAGTTAGGGAACATCACCCTACCTCGATCTCGCCTCGAGGCACACCGGATCGCCCACAAATCACGAAGAACACTTTTAAAACCCTCGCCCCTTCACGATCTCCCACAAGCTTTACGCTGCCACGATCGCCTCACCATCGTCGTCGTCACCATGCCACCGCCCCGCGCGGTCTGCAACCGGAGGGGACGCCACCGCGAGCTCGTTGGACGAAGAGGAGGAAGAGAGGGGCACTCACGGTGGGGGAGGAAAAAGGAAAGAGGAAGAAGAAGAAAATGTGAAAAGGAAAAAGAAATGCCCTTATTTATAGAAAATCTAAATTTTTAAAAAAATATCAAAAAATATAAAATCACGAGGAGAGCGGCGCTCAGTCGATACCCCGAAAAATATCCTCGAGGGGGAGAATCCCAATGCAAGGGAAGCTCGCCATGTCGCGTAATCGCCCCCTCTGCTCCTCGAGGTACCCCAGCTCCGTTTCTACGGATGTCGCTTCAACCCTGGCAACAGCAAGCGCCTCACTTGCCCTCTCGACGGTCGTCTCAGTCTCGGCCAGCTTGAACTTGGCTGCGGCGAGGTAGCCCTCAAGTTCCTCGATCCTACCCCTGAGGGCATGGACATCACGGTGACCTCCCTCCAAGACTTTCCCGAGCCGCTCCTCACTGCTTCGACGCTCCTCCAAACCCCGCAAATATTCGCTCTCCTGGGCCTTGATAGCAGTGAGCTAGTTAGGGCCCCGGGTCTCAAGGAATTCGTGACGGTTCACATATTTTAATAACAGTAAGACTCGTCGCGGCCATTCCTCTAGGGGGCAACCCAGCACTTGTAATGCACCACTTAGCTGCATCACTACCGCGTGCGCCCCTCGGTATGTGAGGGAGGGGTTGGCAAGCATCATCGAGCGAAGCATCAGCAACATCTGCCGAACCGGTGCGTCCGAAGCGGCGTGGCCAATCGAAGGTATCGCTGGAAGATTGAACTCCACCGCGTCGTCCACGGCAGCCCACATCTCTGCATCCACCACAGCCGAAGAACAGGGGAGTGCCACGGCCAAATCACTGGGCCCTCCCACTTCAACGGGTAACTCCCGACTGGTCATCGCCAAAGGAGCTGCTGGAGCCGCAACTGAACCACCTCGCGCCGCGATCGCGAGGGGCTACTCCTCTTGCTCTCGGTCGGAGGAAGGGCGGGAAGCGGAGCTGACTCAGGCACCGCTGCTGAAGCCTCGACTGCCTCTTCCGCTGATGCCCCCTCCTCCCCGCAAACCATAAGGCTGGCGAGCATCTGCCCCAGGAGTCGGTCTTCCTCAGGTGTCATGAGCGGTCGGGGAGGTGGAAGAGGAACCATGAGCTTTAGCCCGCTCCCCAACTGTAGGAACGACACTAAGCGCTCCACCTTCGAGGCTGAAAGCAGTTGCGGCTCGTCAACCTCTGCAGGGCCCGCTGCCCCCCTCCGCTTCACAACGGCCTTGCGGGCTTTGGCGGTGCGCGCCTCGGGGAGACTCCCTTCCTCCTGAAACACGAAAATGGGATTAGCCTTACATCGATCAAGGCGGGTTGCCCCAAGCCTCGAGGAGGCGTAAGAGAGGTCCCAGAGGCCTCATTTTACCTCGGTCACCAGAACTATTCTATCTTTCGGTGCTATCTCTCCCTCCTCCAGAGCCTCACCGGCCGTTGATGCGGTCTCCACAACTACTTCCTGCTGCAGGACCTCGAACAAGGCCGCCAGTTTTCCCAAGCTGGCGTCGCCGCCCCCGGGTGACTCTGCTGGCGCATCCGGGATGGGCGCCTCCATGGTTCCTGGCTGGGTTTGCTCCTGCAGGTTGACCAGGGGATAAGAGATAGAGGGCCAAAAGCTAGCCACAAAAGGGGGCCCCATATGAACGGGCCCACAGTTACAAAATCCTCGCCCGAAGCCGCCTCGTCAGAGGAGTAGTCGTAGTCTACCTTCTCTCTCGAGGAGGACTCGGCCGGGATAGGCTCCTCCCTTGCCGGAGAAGGGACTCTCACTCGGTCACCTTCAGCCTCCTCCCCGCGCGGGCTGGGGGATGGCGACGCCCCAGACTTCAGCCTCCTCCTCGTGTAGATCTGCGTTGGCTCGGGGATCTCCCGGGCCTCTATCCACTCAGGAAGGGGTGCGAGGGGAGCTACCAAATGAGGAAGCATTAGGGTCAGACGAAAGTCCTCGGGCTTCCAACGAATAGCAAATAGAAAATAAGTCAGCCACGCCAGTGGAAGGAATTATCCTGTTCAGTCTCCGCGGCTGGGAGCGGGCTGGGGATTGTCTCCTCCACAGAGGGCGCTACCCTAGGTGCAGTGGCTTCACCCACATCCAGAGCAGGAGCAGGTATCTGTTCCTCTGCAGGGACTAGAGGAAGAAACCTGCGTAAAAGGCCTTGTCTCACAAGGGGAAAGGGTGTTAGGTGAAGCAGCCAGCAAAAAAAAACCTAACCTGCGGGTTGGCTGTGCTCGGCCTGAGCAGCCGCGTACGCGGCCACAAACTTCTCAGCTTCAGCTCTCCTCTGTTCTAGTTGTGATGAAATGATGGATGAGGTGGACGTTAGCAGGATTCGTGGGTGGATCCTAGGCTAACGTGGCTTGATTGTTTAACCGCTTGTGATTTCCGTGGAAGTCTGTTCCTTTGTGCGGACTCAGTGGCTTGTCATCTGCAGTGTTGACAGCCCTGTGTAATAGTCCACTTTATACTTCGTGATTTTAGGTGGAGTAGTTGATTCTACTCTTTCCTTGTTATATCCGATTGTCTAGGTTAGTGGATCATTCGGTGCAGTTGCTCGACAACCGTCTCTTGTGCTGTTCGTGCAGTGTAAGAATCCCTTAGTGTTATTCCTGTTGGCATTTCCCTTGTTTATCGGGATTTACTGGTATTAGATTCTTCTGTCAATTGCTCAGGTTGCTGTTGACCATTCGAGTTATGGTGATGGTCGTACTGATTGTTATGATACTTTGGTCCTCCCAGGTTAAATCTGGTCAACTCCTGATGTGTTTCGCTTCTGTTGAAGTCAAAGTGTTCGATTGGACCAATTTGACTGAGAAGCTACTCGAGCGAACTAGGCTCTTCCCTTCCTGGTGAGCTTCTGTTGCTGAGTTCGATGCTGTCCATGTTGTTTGGTGGATCTCCTTGTGAGGTTGACCTCGGAATTGCCATTTCAATGTCGCCTTGTCCCGTGTCTGCTCAAGTGTGGATAATTTAATTTGAGTCTGATCATCTCCTTGTTCTACGGCTGCATGACTTTTGACCTGATCTCTGTGTCAAGAGCTGTTGCGTACCATATTTTCGTCGTGCCATGCCTAACGGCCGATGTGATGTGAGGCTCATTGTCATATACAGGACATAAAGGTAAGCTGAGATTAGTGCTTTTCCTTGGGCTTTGTGCGGAAGCTGGTACTCTTCTCTGTTGCACTTAGACTTTCTCTGCTTGGTTACTCGCTGGATCAGTGCGCGAGGTGTATTACATTGTGATTTTCTAATATTGTGATGACACCTAATGTGTACTGAGATGCGAAGATCGAGGTTCCTTCTGATACCTTTGTGCATTATGGAGTCCGCAGCGGAAGCATGTGGGCTGGTGACCCACAGGCCGAAGATTTCTTTTCGTATAATTCGGTCCATTCAAGAGAATTGTTCCTTCCCGAGGTGACTCCGTCTCGGTTGCACGTGCCTAGACGTTGTCGTGACCATGCTGTTGTCGTCCATCTTTCTGGTTGTAGCATGGCATTTGTGAGTTTTGGGGAAGTCGTCGACTTTCCTACTGATAAAGTACTCTCTACTCTGCATTCTTTCTCGTGGGTATTGTGCTCTCAAGGTATGTTCATAATCCTTGAGATGTGTTCCCCGAGATGGTGGTGTTTCTTGTCATTTTATGACTGATTTCAATTGTTGTGGGTCTCCCCTTGGTGAACGGCCTGATGCATGACTCGTTCCTTGTGGTCATGTGCTCAGCTGCCGCGTGCCTTGATGCGACCCTGCTTGCAGTGTGTTCCGTAGTTCTGGGTGCTGTATGGATCTAGAATCCTGCAGGTGCTGTTGCCGTTAGCGGTTGTTTCTGTAAATGCTGCTTCCAGACGATTCTGCACTTAAGTGTTGGACCATTGTCTTGTCAGTAGCTGGCTGTGCTCCTTTTCCCAGTGGGGTAGCTCGCGACTCGATCAGATATGATGTCTGAGTGAGAACTGACTTAATGCTGTATATGGTCTAGTGCTGTCGATTTTTGCTGTCATTCTTCCGTATAATTGTCATTGGCGTCCTATGTGCCAGGTGTCCCCTATCTCCTTGGGCACTAGAGCCGATGATGTCGTCAGGCTGTCAGCTGAGAGGACTATATTTCCTTGTGTAAGCTGATGTTGGTTATGCCTGTCATTTTTGTCGCTTCTGTCGATTCGTTTCTCGGTGTTGTTTACTCTGGCAGTCGTGTCTCTTGTCTTGCGAGACATGAGCGACGTTGTCTTATTTCAGAGGTGTCAGACTCGTGCTCACTTG
This sequence comes from Amorphophallus titanum, assembly GCA_024336825.1. Classification (NCBI taxonomy): domain Eukaryota; kingdom Viridiplantae; phylum Streptophyta; class Magnoliopsida; order Alismatales; family Araceae; genus Amorphophallus; species Amorphophallus titanum. Next base: position 40,415 of record JANBPO010001371.1, on the reverse strand, counting down.
TGATCGTGCTCACTCCCGAGCGTGCATCCGTGACAATAGTCGGACACTGTTCCTCTGAACTCTGTTTCTCGTGCTTTATATTTGTGATCATCGGGTTGCTCTTCCCTGCCTTACCCTTGTTGGTCCTTAAATTTCGAGGATGAAATTTCTTAAAGGAGGGGAGGACTGTAACACCCCAGATCTTTGGCGGATCTTTATTGGGTCCTGCTAGACCACAGCCATTAGCCATCACCCCTTCACACTCCCATCACCCCCCACTACACCTATCACCCCCCTGCACACCTAGTTCACAGGCAGCAGCAGAAGGCCCGAATTGCAGAGTCTGTTCCGGGGCCATCCGGCATCTTCTGGAAGTGTACCATATATCAACGGAAAGGTCTTCAAGTCAGCTTCGACTGGGAGGTGATTTCGTCTTCATCCGAGCTCAGGGCTCTCCGGGAGATCCGTTCTTGTCAGAGCGCGCATCAGGCATCCATGGGGAGACCAGAGCACTAGTGCAGAAGCTGCTACGGCCACATCCCTACTCCCCTTGGTGCGCTGCCTTGCCGGGGGATTCTTCTATGAGTCCTCCCTCCAACCCAGTTGACGGAGCTTCGTTTGGAGGTCGGGAATGCTCATTCCAAATTTTCTCGCCTGGGTGCGCAGGTCAGTCCACAGAAATCCAGTCCTAATACCCTGCTACTATGTACCCCCTACCTCTCTGCTCCGACCTCTCCTGGAGGCCTTCCTAGTCAGAGATTGAAGGAGACTTGAGGACGGGCGCGTTGGCTTTGGTCCCGCTCCATTCCGAGTCCGGGAGCATTCGTGACAGTGCCAACTTCCTGCTGCTACGCCCTGAGGACTGAACCAGCCAGAGTGGAGCCACCCTGCCACAGAAGCTGCTACGGTTACATCCTTGCTCTCCTTGGTGCACCGCTTTGCCGGGGCATTCTTCTACAAGTCCTCCCTCCAACCCCATCGACGGAGCTTCATTCGGAGTCCGGGAGTGTCTATGCCGAATTTTCTCTCCTGGGTGCGCAGGTTAGTCCAACCAGAACCAACTCCGACACTCGGCTACTGTTCATCCCCTATCTCTCTGCCCTGACCTCTCCTGGAGACCATCCTGGTGGGAGATTGAGGAAGACTGGTAGATAGACGCGACAGCTTTGGTCCCGCCCCGTTCTGACTCCAGGAGTGTTCGTGGCGGCGTCGTCTTCCCGCTACTGCACCCAGAACTCTGTACCAGCCAGAGTAGAACGGCCCCGCCCCAGAGCCAGCCATGACCAGCGACGGCTCCGGGTGACTCCCCAAAAATTCTGGAGGCTTCCTACACCAGACAGTGACGTCTGAGCACTAGTTTCGGCATCATCCGTGTCTGTGGCGACCCGTGGTGGCAACAACATCGACTGCTGGTCAGCTTGTTCCTGAAGCTGGAAGAATCGGCCGAGTGACTTCTTCGACAATCTAGTGATCTTCTTCCCCCACCCCGCCTGGCCGGCTTAACGCCCCTCCCTGCATAGAGGTAGTGTTTTTATGTATCCCTCAGTCCCCCTCCCCTTTGCCAACCCCTCTGTGAGGGCGTAGTGAATGTAATAGCAGGTCATCTCCGGAAGCCTCACCAACGCAGTGTGCGGGGAACCCACACTTCCCCGCTCATCCACGTCTCCGAACGGGGGTCGATTTCTTCAAACTGACTGGGTAAGCTCTAAACCCTTGCTCTCATTTCAGTTCTTGTTCATTTCATATCCGTCAAATTACTCCGCTGGTGGAGAGAGAGCGCCCGATCCCGGAGCACCTAGCTTCACGTGGTCACCGTGGAGTTGTGAGAGAGTGAGCGACCTTGTGTCCCAATTGGCACTCAGCCAGCCCCTTGAGTGTGGGCATCGTACCCTTGGGAGGGCAACCTTAACCCTGCTGGCCGTCTACCAGCAAGGGACTTGTTCCATTACCTCCACTCGACATCGTCGAGTCACCCCGGGAATCGTGTGTGCCACGGTGGTTCGGCAATTCGCGAGGTTTCCTTGCTCTTGTACGTGTGCTTGCGAAGTAGGTCCAATGATCCTCGGTCTAGTTACTGCATTCTCTTAAGTGGTGTCACATCACTATCTCCCAGGCTCTCACACACTGTCCCTCCCCCCTTCATCTCTCACTCTCCCTGCACCCTCACTCACACCGTCAGCCCACCGCAGCAACACATACAGACGCCACCGAACATCCCCCTCTTACTCCCTTCCTCTCCACAGTCACCTCCCCCTCACTAACACATGCACATCGCGAACCACACCCCCTCCTCGGCATTGCGACTACCCCTCGCTCCCTCAACCTCCTCTCTCTGCTAACCCCTCACGGCACCCCACCCTGCTAACTCCACCTCTCCCTTCACCTGCCAACCTCTCTCCCCCGCTCCGTTGCCTCCCACGAGCCCGAAGACTCGGAAGGGATAAAAGGATAGGTGTGGTGTACATAGAAATAGAAAATAAAGCAGGATAATAGATATAACAGAAATAATAACTAATTACAACAGAGTCCAGTCCAATAGAAAGTACAGTCTAAAGCAGTAAAACGTACCACACACCAAGTGAACACTCGGCCCAGCAAGCTGGCGACTAGGAACCTCCATGCAATGTCCTTGAACCTCGAGGAAGAACCGCCACACCTGAAAATCAAGGGTGAGCCTCCTATCACTGGCTTAGTAGGGATCCCGCAGAGCCCCAACTGAGAAAATAACGGTGGTACAGAAAGCAGTAACTACAGAAAAGAACAACGGCAATAGTAGGAACAGTAACTACAGTGGCCGGTGAAACCTCGGCTCTACAGCTACTCCTACCGTACTAGAAAACACGACCCGGTCTCCCGTCAGGGGAACAGCCAAGTCACGCACCCGACATCTCGATTCCACGATCGAGATACCACCAGACACGAACCGCCCTAGTCACACTACTAGGAAACGACACGACGCCTCGGTCGCAGAGGCCTGCCCTCTCCAAAGGGGGTCAAGCTGAAACCACATGGTCCGAAAACACAGTCACGACCTTGCTATCGTAAACTTCACGCCGTCTAGGGAAAGCGCTCGATGACGCTCACCGGAAACCCCAGACCACGACTCCGAGAACGCTCCCGAAAGTAACACCTGAAACCCCATCTCGCAGACGAGAAACAAAAACCCGGGACACGATAGCTCACGTCGCATGACAGGAGTACCACCCACTAGAAGAATGACCGGATGCGTCCCCTGACGTCTTACACCGCGTCACAATTGTCTAGCTATAACGCCTCGGGCGCGAGACTCAGACACGCAACAAGTACCGCAACAAGGACTAGTTGGGGTCACGCTCATCAGCGCGTGTCCTCTGCCCCCAACTACATGTGCATACACAGGCCATCTGCCCTAGGTTGGGTCCTCTAGCTGGTTTTCCCCCCCGCCAGACTCTGGCGGCAAAGGCAAGGGGGCCTACGGTGACTAGCCTAAAAATTGTCTCACTCGGGTCACGCTCTCCACCACTCCCAGGTGGGTCCGCACACGCGTGCACAGGAAGCTACGACTAGTGGGGGTTCACTAAATGTGAATACAAAAAACCACGCACGCACCCATCACGAGTGACGCGAAGTAAACCGGTGGCTCAAGGCCACCAACTCTAGACAGTCCACTAGACCTACTAAACTCAATGGTCCTTGAGTCACGAGACTCGGGGTCAAGACCGTTATCCGTGACAGCGTTAAGCCGTCAATCTGGCCTAATCCCTAGGTCCAAACCATGATAATCATGGGATCCACGGACACCTCAAAACACGACCATGAAACCTCCGGGGTGTCCGGGTCACTCACAAGACCGAAAGTTGACCACTGGGTTACGACCGGGTCGACTGAAGGTCTACACAACACAGCCGGGTCACGAGAGGGTTGCCCGGACCCTCAAATCCATGGAACACTATGCGAGTTAAAACGACATCTTGGACCCCCAAAAACATGGTCACGGTACTCACGGGGTGTCCGAGACACTCACGGGCCAAGGGAGGCCCGATTAGCTGGAGGCTACCCACCCTGGGTCATCCAACGGGAAGCCTATCCTGAACGCGCTAGCCTCGACTAGCGCATTCAGAACGCACCTGGTACCCCTAGCGCGTTCAGATCATGAATGCGCTCGGTTCCCCTAGCGCATTCAGACTAAATGCGCCAGGCCCCTGTAGCGCGACCAGACTGAACGCGCTGGCCATCAGTAGCACATTCAGACCTGAACGCGCCACCAGACCATAGCGCGATCTGGACGCTATAGTTCGTCTCCCCCGGTGAGACTGAGAACGCGCCCAGTCGGGCGAGCGCATTCTCAGTCCGCATCCGACAAATGAAAACCATGGGAGAATCTCGATCCACGCCCCAATCACCCCCAGGTGAAGAGGAAACAAAAGGGAAAACCTTCCCCAAGCCCCTAGGAATGCATCTAGACCCTCGGATCACCCAAAAACGTCGTAAAACAGAAGATCCGACTCACTCCCCAAAAATATGATTTTTTCCCAAAACGCCCCGTTTAGCCCGCTCGGCTCACCACGGCCTACGAAACTCACGGGAAAGGAAGTACAGAGGTTAAGGTTGTTTCCATTTCTCCTATCTCCCTTCTGTGCGATTGATAGTGTAGTCTCAACTCGAACCGTGCATTCGTCGAGCCGTTAGTTATCAATTAGAACTTGTTCAAATACCTTTGATTGAATAGATTTTTTTAAGCATCAATATCTTATCACATATTTTGTAAAAAAAGCTAAAATTTCCTAAAAATTTGAAAACACCCAATTCACCCCCCTCTTGGGTGCCATTGACACGGGACTTCAGGTTCCTCTCCTCGAAAGTGGATAACTTGCTCCGGGTCGAAGGTAGATGGGTGAAGAGATAACTCGGGAATCCTCCCATGACCTCTACCGCGTCCACAGTCACGACCCCGACCGCGGCCTGTGTGTTCTGGAGTTGGTTGTAGCCCAAGCGGGGCAGTAGTCCTTTGCCTCGTTTGGGAGGCCACTGGCTCTCCTTGTCGGGAGGCGTTGATTTTGTTTGGGGGTGGAATAGCCACCATATTATAGGTGCAACCACGAAGCATTTCTTCCAGCTGCTCCGCCGTTATCTCTTTATCCTTATAGAACAAGGAGAGCTCTTCTGGGATGAGGTGCGTTTCACCGTTCTTGACTTTCTGGATCATCTCCTCAACCCAATTTTTGAGGCGAGCTCGTTTCCGTATTTCTTCCCACGGGATGTAACTATCGAGTGGGATAAGACCGGTAGGATGAGGAGGGATGTATTCCTCCAAGCTGTCGATGAGCCATTGTAACCTCTGAAGAGGTGTTAGCTTTGCTGGGGATTGCAAGGCAGTCGCCTGCTCGACTTGCTTCTTGAGTCACCTCTTGAGATTCTTTCTCCTATTTCTCTCCTGTTTCTTGGCAATGGCCGCCTCCAAGGGAGTAGGAGGGGGAGGTACTAGATCTGGGGCTGATAAATCCCCGTGGGGATGTCTTTGAGCTGGTGCCTTGGCATGGTGAGGCCAATGGCTTTTCTTTGCCCAGATCTCAATCCAGGCACCTTCCACTTGTTGTATTTGGAAGGTGGCGTTGATCGCCTACTTGATGACCTCAGGTGGTAGCCCCTGGTAAGTTGGAATGTTGGGACTGGCGTCTGAAGATGTGGGCGTGATTTAATGCCTTAGCTGTGGTGGCAAAGGAGGTCTGCAAGGAGCTGGTAGACTGGTGCTGGCGTTCGAGAACGTGTGCACGATTTGATGTCTTAACTGTAGTTGCGAGGGAGGTATCTCCCCCTGAGGTGGTATACAGGGGCCAACGTCCAAAGACGTATGCGTAGTTTGATGCCTTACCCGCGGTGGCAGAGCTTTTTGTTGAGAAGTGACCTAGGGAGCATGCTTGACATCCTGCTCCCTGGCCTTGTCCTTACGGTCTGGTTGGGAGCAGGGTCAGGCGACGATCGATGCTGTCCTAGAATATTGTTGCCCCTGGTAGTCGCCCTGGTTCCACATGTCAGGTGGGCCTTGTGGCGGTGGCCCCGACTCATGAACCCGAGTAGCTGAAGACTCCAAAGATGTCTTTCCTACCATCTGGGCAGGGCTGCAGGGCAGGCGAGGAGGGCCCGATGGCTCGCCTGCTAAGGGAACATGGTGTGGTCGAGGCGCAACCTCACTCTGCTTCTGCTCTCCCTTCCTATCCCCAGATGCCAGAGATGGGGATAGGGCTGGAGGAGAGCAAGAGGGACTTGAGGAGCCCATCATCATTTCACTCACTTGGACATTTTCTCGATCGAGAAGCACTCGGAGAAGCCTGGCAGTGTCTTCTCTAGAGAAAGGGAGAGACTACAACTCTTGCCAAGGCCACCATTGCACGATCGAAGTGGCACGGGCCAGCTGGCTGGCTGGTGGTGTTGGGGAGTCAGGAGAAGTCGAGGTGGCAGGAGGCTAGATGACGTTGATCGAGAAGTGGCTCCACTTGGTCTCCTGATTGGCATCCTGTTCCCTGCGCCTTCGTAACCGATCGAGGGCTTCTTGGTTATTATTTCCAAACTCGAGCCATTCTGGGGTATGCTGCTATGACAACCCGTGCCCATTTTCTTGAGGAGGATCTGGCTGTTCTAGTGCGTCACTAGCGATGCTTAGGGTTTCTTCGACGGCTTGTCGAAGTCTCACAAGTGCCATGGAATTCTCCTCAGCATCAATCTGCTCCCACTAGATCTGTTCCTGGATGAGGTACTGAACTTCTTCATAGGACTTGATCGCATGGTATCATGTATGTAAGCATGATGGCGGCTTCGATGTCTATTGAGTCTCGTGACTCACATTCATTATTTCAATATTTTTTCAATCTTTTACAGAGTTAGAAGATCAGTCTTTTACAGAGTTCGGTGGACCGATGACTTTGGACTGGTTGACCGGATTTGCCAGAGCTTGGAGAACAATTTTTTATAGATTTCGGTCGACTGACGGCTCTGGATCAGTCGACCGATTTTGCCAGAACTCAAATGACTAGATCTCTGCAGAGATCGGTCGACCGACCCTATGCATTGGTCGACCGATCGCAGTTACGTGAATTGCGGGCTTTCCGTTTCTAGCTCGATTTGGTGTGATCTCTTGTCAAATCTTTCAAGATACTTGCCAAAACTTTCTGGGATGGCCGGGATACTATAAATACACCCGATCAAGGTTATTAGAAGGAGCCTCCACGAGTTTCCAAGAGTTCCAAGAACCCTAGAGTGAGGATCTTCTTGTTGCAGTCCGAGATCCAACATTCAAAGGCATTCGAGGGTGGAGAATCTCACAATGTGATTTCCATTTACTGGAGGTTCTCACGTCTAAGTACTAGATCTGGAGTACCCGGGACCGTGGGAGAACCGCATCTACACGTACTGTGGTGTACGTGAGGTGTGATTGGAGGAGCTACATTGGATATGTCATCAAGTCAGATTTCTACACAGGGGGATCTTCTTGTTCTATCCTCTTGGTCATATCTCCTATGTTTTTATGGTCTACAAACATTGTTGAGCGTGCGTGTGTGCGTGCCGTGGTTGCGCATATGTGTTGACTTTGTGCCGTGTGTGTGGTTGACTTTCGGGCAATGTGTCCTATTTGGGACGTGTGTGTGTGTTGGAGGACTCTGTTCCTAGCGTGCTTAAGTCTCACTGTTGTGAGGGGTGGACGTAGACACGTGAGTTTACGTGGCCAAATCACCTTAAAAATTCTGCGTCCTTCGTGGTGTGTGCCTCCATCTTTTCTATCTCCGTTCTTCTATTCGCTAAGTGAGGCATAGTGAGTTCTGTCCGAGTTATGCTGGTTATTTCGAGAATGTGCCTGTTTAATTTTTAGAAGGTGTGGTTCGATTCATCCCCCCCTCTCGAACCGATCAGCCATCTAGTCTTCGGTATCTACGCATACCGACTCTTCAAAATTTGCCACTGAAACTCACGACTCATGAGGTGAATTAACTTTCACAACTATGCCAGCCCTAGCAATGGATCTTCTTATCCTATTTTCTCCTTGTTCTGTCTCTCAAGTCTGATTTCTTATTTTCCCTTTCTTATGCCATCTTATCCAGGAGCTGTTGTATGATAAGGAGAAGCTGCTTGAGAATGGTGGCAGGTGGGAAATTGTGATAGCAGAAAATCTCAGATTCGAAAGCCTCTATCGCTGAGCATTCAAGTTCCTTTGGAACATTGCGGGTATCATGGCTTCCAAAATTTTCCTCTTTTGTTGGGAAGATAGAAATAAGGTTGTATTGTTTGAAACTCATACTTTGCTGTGTAAATATATGAACACACAAGGAGAGAGTATGTAATCATATCCCATTGATGAAAAGAATACAAGATAAACGAACAAATACAACCAATCTTCTTCATTTTAAGATAAATAGTGACTGTGCCACAGAAAAAATAGGTATAGTTCAAACTTCCCACAAGAAGAGTGATCCAAAAAATTGACAACAGACAATACAAACATGCAATCGCTTTAAGTTATTTAGACACCTTTGTAAGAGCAGATCTTTTAAGCATTACGGTAGACAAAGACAATGCAAATGCACATGTACATTGATCCATAGATTCAGACTAATGCACCACATTTCTCAGTCAGGAAACTCCAAAAACCTTAACAGATCTCACGAACATATCCCATTCTGTTTCTGTCTATGGTGAGTGGAGGGTGGTCACAAAGAAAAAGAACCAAAAGTTTAAAAAAGAAGGAAAAAACTATAATTTATCCCAAGTAGCAGCATCAGAAGACCATTTAGAGATTTCAACAGCCATGTGTATTTCTCAGGCTTAAGAAGCTGAAAATTGCTTGAATTCAAGTAATGCAAATAATACAAAGAATAGTCAAGGTCTATATTGGTGCCACAATAATGGTACATAAAATGGCAAGGGAAGAAAACAAATTTCTTCAAAGGATAGCGAGGTTAGTTACACATGCCGTCCCCATTGAATTAGAGGTACCCTCACTTTGGGCCACAATCTAACATGAATTAGTCAAAGACAACCGAACAAATGTCGAGCGGAGATTGGAGGAGCTCTCTGACTTAGAAGGGAGGCGACTCTAGGCCCAGCAAAACATACAAGTCTACCAGGCCCGCATACCCCGCACCTTTGACAAGCTCGTCAAGGGGCATGAATTCAAGAAAGTCGACCTCGTGATGGTCAAAAGAAGAGAGGTCATGGCTACCAATCCTAAAGGCAAGCTGAAAGAAAATTGGCTTGGGCCCTATGTTGTCCAAAAGGTCTACGAAGGAGGTGGGTATGTGATTGTCAACCATAGGGGGGAGACTCAATTCCCACCCCTTAATGGCAAGCATTTAAAGCTGTATCACGTAGTGTTCCCTCAATTTGATGAACAATTAAACCCCGCACTTCACGCCGAGCAAGCATGTTTCTTAGACCTCCCTTGAGGTCATGCAATATCCCTTCAAAAAAAAGATGAAACAAAAAAAAGAAAAAAAAGAGAATAAAAAAGGAGAGAAGAAAGAAAAGAAAGGAAAACATGTCAAAGCCATCAGCGGGACGTCGATGCACCATGTCCCACAAGAATTCACAATTTCTCCTTTGGCCCAGACTATCCCTCTTGGCCGAATAATCAAACAACTGCACCCTATGCAGTCGCAAGAACCTCATACATAGCTCAACACTACTTCATCCTGTCCATCGACGCATAAACCTCTGACTTGGACCTTCTGTCTGAATCGATAAATAAAAGACCCTTGCTTTGACCTGGACCTTTCGTCCCGGTCAATGAATAAAAAGATCCTCCTTCCCTCGGCCTAAGACCTCCATCTGAAGTCCAGGAATAAAAAGACCCCTCTCTTGCTTTGACACGAACCTCGTGTCAATGAATAAACCACCTCAGCATTGCAACCCTTTGTCCCACCAATGAATAAACCTGTGGCCCGGACCTTTTGTCGAAGTCCATGAACAAAAAGACCCCTTCCGCTCTAGATCGGATCCCTCCTCCAATTGGAGAATTAAAAGACCCATCATACGGCCAATACTCCTGGAGCATTAAAGAATTAAAAGACTTCTTACATATAGTCGGTATCCCCGATGTACTAAAGAATAAAAAATCTCTTTGCTTGGCCCGAACCTTCTGTCCAAGTCAATGAATAAAAAGTTCTCCACTTTCCTTGGCTCGGACCTTCCGTCCAAGTCAATGAATAAAAAGATCTCCTCTTTGCTTGGCTCAGACCTTTCGTCTAAGTCGATGAATTAAAAGACCCTCTTTACTTGGCTCAGACATTCCGTCAAAGTCGGTGAATAAAAAGATCTCCTCTTTGCTTGGCTCAGACCCTCCGTCTAAGTCGATGAATTAAAAGACCCTCTTAACTTGGCTCGGACCTTCCGTCCAAGTCAATGAATAAAAAGATCTCCTCTTTACTTGGCTCGGACCTTCCATCGAAGTTGATGAATTAAAAGACCCTCTTTGCTTGGCTTGGACCTTCTGTCAAGGTCAATGAATAAAAATATCTTCTCTTTGCTTGGCTTGGACCTTCCATCCAAGTCAATGAATAGAAAGACCCCCTTGCTCGGCTCAGACCTTCTATCCAAGTCGATGAACTAAAAGATCCCTTTGCTTCAAACTTTCCACCCAAGCATGTCAGTTGGTGCATAAACTCCTCCCATCCCATCGGGCTCCCTACAAAGCCTTTAGCTCGGACTTCCCCGTCTACGTCGATGAATAAACACCTTTCCTCAATTCAACAATGAGGCACCAACCCTCCCAGATTGGTCTCATCCTGTCGGCTTAGGCCTTTCCTCTAGGTCGATGCATAAACTCTATCTTTTTACTTCGGTATTAAACATGTACTGATGACTAACCCCCCCCCACTCGGGCTAGACATCTCGGTCCGCATGCCTACGCTGTGAAGCGGTCCCCTCATCCCTTCGCTAAAGGAGGGAGCACTTTCCCGTAAATTTACATCGAGCCAACGGCTTATTGGCTCGGGGAAGAAAATACTGGGCTAAAGAACTCTACACCCGTGGGCCCCACGCATTCGTCCCTCACTTGCGTCACCCGCGGGCCGGGGGCATTTATGGACGTCAAAAAATGGTCATATGGCATGTATGTCTCAGGACCCGAGAGCAAGTCAAAGATGGAAAGGCTGGGTGTAATACCCCTGGTAATTTTCAAGAATTTTTCAAGAATTAAATGGAATTAAATAAAAGGCTTAAATGAGTTTTAAGATATTTTAATTGGTTACATAATGGATTTATGAGCCCAGTCATTAACCAGGTAATTAAGTCCATTTAGAATGGGCCTTAGAGTTTAAAAAGTGAGCCTTTAGGCCTAAGCCCAACCCTAGAGACGTAATGGGGAATATTTTCCTGATTAAGATGGATAAATAAGGGAAATTGTAAGTTGAATTTGAATAAAACTCAAAAATTGAAATTCTCAGAGAGGTCGCGGCCTATCGCGCGACTGCGTTATTGAGAAGGCGGTCAAGACCATACCGCGACCTAATTCCAAAAACGGTAAGTGATAAATATGGGAAAACTCAGATTTCTATCCGCTAAATTGCCATGATTCGATGCTATCTAGAAGGGAAAACCTACCCAGTACTCTTGGGATCGACTTGACACCCAATGGGATCCTAAATTTCAAAGAAAAACCCTAGCCCTAGGCCATTCTCTATAAATAGGTCCCAGATCAACCTATGCGAACCCTAGTTTTGGATCGCGCATAGCAGAGGTAAGACGTTGTCGTTTCAAGTTATTCCTTTTGAACTTTTATTCTCCTTAGTGTCTTCTAAGTCCCATCAATTTTTTGTGTTAGGAGAACAAGCAGTCAATGAGTTAGAGCTAGCGAAAGTTGCTAGTTCCATGTAGGACACACAGGAACATGGGCTCCTTCCCGACGATAAATTCAAAGTTTAGGACGAACCTAAGAGGTAGGCTTGTCTCATAATCGGATTAAATATCATGTTAGGAGTAAACGTCTTCTAGTCTTGCTTGATTCCATGCATCGTGCACGGTGTATTTCAAGTTTTATTATGATTGCACAATAGGATTTCTTTGTTCATGTTGTCCCTGTAAAGTTAATGAAAAGATAATAACTTTCATTGATCACCTGCCCTTTTCATGCATTGTTCACATGTTAGCATGGTTTCCCTCAGTTTCCTGCTAGTTTGCATCTCTATTTACCATAGAAATAGGCTATGCAAGGTCAGGATTTATTTCTGTCTGAGGAAGTCAAATAGCGATCCTACAGAAATCGCGACCTCCACATAGCAGTTCCAGATCAACTACGATCTATATGTTAACCCAAAATAGTGACTAGAACACCCTCATGATTCTTCCTGATATATATAGTTATCTATTCTATGTTTTGTTTCATTTCATTATGTTAATGGCTTTGCCATATCATGTTTTGGGAAAGAGTTATGATTCATGTCACAACATGTTCTAAGAGAGCTATTTTTTTAACATATGTTAGTTTCCCAAATAAACCCCTATGATTTTGTACTTTAGAGATTTTCTTTTCGAACTTTTTGTACATTGATCGCTAGTTAAATATGATTCACTCTTATCTCCTATCTTTCTTCATTACGTGTTCACAGCCTGTACTCCGGTACGTTGCTATTAGTCACTTGCACATGATAGGAAACCTTATTGGACATTGAATGTCTCTCCATTGGATATTCCTTCTGTCGGACTAGGAATTCATGTTTCAAGGCCTCCGTATGTCTCTGGGAGTCTGGGATTCTCACTAGGACGTCGAGCTGGTTGTACCCTAAAAACCCAAGTCTAGAAAAGCACATCACGAATTCTATGTTTTGTCCTGATCGTGGCCCTCGATCAACCACTGCAAGTAGATAATGACTTGCCCATAACCGCATTCTTCCAGTATGTGTTGACTATTTTTAGTCAGCCGACTTCTGATGGCGATCTATACCTGACCATGTCCTCAAGATAGCGGTCCTACTTAAATTGTGTTCTATCAAAATTTGATCAGCCTGAAGACTTACCAAAAGGATTGATTGTGTTTTGTTCTCAGATGATCTTCTGACTGTCTAGAACCTAAAACTTTATTCATCAAGTCATTAATGAACTATGGAAATTAAAAAAGATGTCGTTATGCTGCCAAAATTCTTCCATAGCACAAAATCATTCTTGGCCTCTTTTTTTAATAGATTTCATGCATTCGTACCTTGCTTATTATCTCTTCAATGAATTATTAATTTTGACTTTATCGGCCAAACTTAATGGGCGCGACCGTCCCGGCGGCCGCCTCGCCCGGCTGCACGGTGATCGCCTTCTGCAACGCGGCCGGGTCGAGCGCCGGGATCTTGCTTGATCATGTTCTCATATCTCATGTATCTTGTACATACCTTGTTACTTGTGTCACTTTGGTTTTGTGCGCATGTTTTATCACATTCTTATTATCTAACCCGTTGGAGCTAAAGTGTTAATTACTTAAACTTACATTCATGTTGATACGAAGATACCTACTGGGTGAGTGTGCTCATTCTTACTTTTTCAATCTTTTCAGGAGATTCTAGTAGTTCGGATTCAGATTTCTCGAATGACGGGTCCAAGGGCAAGAGTGATTGATGGACAAGTGGAGCCATAGAGAGTCAAGAGTCATGAGTCCATTTGTGACCGATGAAAAGTCATGTCTATGTAATTTTCCCTTTTATTTTGTCTAGTGGTGTAAGGGGTTAAAGTCAAAGTGTCTTTTGTAAACCTTTGATTATGATTTAATAAAGTTAGAATTTTGAGCATATTGTATGGTATCCACTTCTTTTATGTGTGAATTATTAGCGCTCTGATTATCTTGATAGCTCAAGGCTTATCTTACCGGCTGTTCACGTTCCTAACTTAATTCTACTGCATATCTCGGGACGTGTCAACCACAGAACAAGGACTAGCTGGGGTCATGATCGTTAGCACGCGTCTGAAGCCCGCAACCACGTGTGCACACAAAGACCATTTGCTCTAAGTCGAGTCCTCTAGTCGATTTTCCCCCTAGCCCAGACTCCGGTGCAAAGGCAAGGGGCCCTACGATAACCGTCTTAAAAATTGTATACTCGGATAAAGCCTCCACCACTCTCCGGTGGGTAAGCAACTACGTGCCTAGGTCAGCTCCATCTAGTGGGGGGTCACTCGAGGTAAAACCCTCAATAGAAGAAACACTAAAGTCCCAACGGCTACGTACACACCCATCGTAAATATCACAGAACATAGGGTGCCTCGATGCTACCAAACTCAGGACGACTAGCTAGACTCACTAATTTAACATCCATAGAGTCACGTGGCTCATCCCAAGGCCATTGTACCATATAGCACTATGTTGTCAAATTATCCTAGTCCAATAGTCTAAAACTATGGTCAAAAGGACTCTTAAGGTGGCTCACAACCATCGGGTCCATTCCCTTTCCATGGGAAGCTATGAAACTCCCAGCCCTTGGTTGGGTCACGAGACTCACAATCATTAGCCATACTCATGGCCCACACGAAAAAATCACATTCCGAAGAAGCTAACATCATATAGGGACAGCCCTCCGCACCTACACCAATACACGGTGACTTGATCTAGCACGGCAAGGAAGCCCGAAACACACGGGGTCACCCGAATCCTCAAAACCACATGGGCACGTTAATCGAGATATAATGGTTGCTCTAGACACCCAAAAATAAGAATCTGATCCCCACGGGGTCCTAAACATCCACGAGGCCAAAGGTCAACTAAAGGGACTCAACTGCGTCAAGTGGAGGCCAAAACAAGAAAGGGGACTACATTTCAGTCGACCAACCCACAGGGTTGGTCGACCTACACAGGGTCAATCGACCTGGCCCAATGGGTCAGCCGACCAGCCCGCAGTTGGGTGAAGCCCTGTCCTAGTCAGTCGACCGAATCAGCTCGATCAGTCGACTGAACCAGGGTAGTTCACCCTCCCGTGGTGAACGCCAACTAGTCAACTGAACCCACTGGGTCGGTCGACTGATTTTGACGATGCACCAATCGAACCCCATCCGAGGGGCCCTATTCCACGCCCCCGATCACCCCGGGTGATAGGGAAAACATGGGGGAACCATTCCCCACCCTCTAAATTATCGAGAGGGCCCAAACAAACCCCAAAAGCATGATCAAAATGACGAATCCATCGCTCACCCAAAATCATACTTTTTAACCCCAGTGTGAAAGAAAACAACCCTTGGCCTTACCTCAGCCTACAAAATGAGGGGAAAAGGAATGCAAGGGCTAGGGATTCATCCCCCTACCTCTCACGATGAGATCCCGTGCTGAGGATGCCGATTCCACGAGAAAATGTGCCTTGAACCCACATCAGCTTCACAAACTCGTGAACGAACTCCACCATGCCACCACCCCATTCCTCGCTCCATCCTCGACCCCTCACCACCCATGTCCCCTCCTCCTCACCCTCGTCGTCCTCCATTGGCAGTCGAAGAAGAGAGGGAGAGAATGAGGGAATGAGAGAAGAGAGGGGGAGAGAAATGAGGGACCTTCCGTCCTTATTAATGAATATATCCCTTTTTACTTCGACATGTAACCCATGCCGATGAACAAACCTATGTTCGACCCTCGTCATTATCAACGAGATCGGTCGACCTCTATCCCTCAATTTGGACCTTTCGTCCCTATTGAGAACTGTATCCTTTGCTTCGGCATTTAACCTATGTCCATGAATTAAACCAAGATCCGACCCTTGTCATCATCGACAAGGCCAGTTGGCATTCTGGCAGGCAAGCTCTCCTGAGTCCCGGCTCCTTCCCACAAATGCATATAAAATACCAAAAAAAGGAAAAAATGGGGGTTAAAGATAGAGATACCCCGCCAGCTTTGTTCCTGTAATAGGGCAAGGGCAAAAAGGGCTATAACCCAGCTGTGGCGAAAACTTGCAAGGGCGTTGCAGGCAAAATCGGGTACCCCGTCACGTGAAAACCCGAAAGGGCGCGTGGGCAAAAGCAAGAGGGCGCTGGCTTCGGCGAAAACCCGAAAGGGCGCCTAAGTCAGTAATGTGATAAAAAATGACGATGTAGTAGCGAGGTTACCCTCGTTCACCATTCTACTTCTCCTACCCTTTTGGCCCTTGTCACCATCGGCAAGATCTGACGCTACCTTTTCTGCCCTTATCACCATCGGCAAGACCGGCTACCCTTTCGACCCTTGTCACCATCAGTAAGATCGATCGCTACCATTTCGACCCTTGTCACCATCGGCAAGATCGGTCGCTATCCTTTCAACCTTTGTCACCATCAGGCAAGACCGGCCATCCTTTTGGCCCTTGTCACCATCGACAAGACCAGCCATCCTTTCAGCCCTTGTCACCATCGACAAGACCGACCATCCTTTCGACCCTTGTCACCATCGGCAAGACCGGCCACCCTTTCGGCCCTTGTCACCATCGGCAAGACCGGCCATCCTTTCGACCCTTATCGCCATAGGCAAGATCGGTCGCTACCCTTTTGGTCCTTGTCACCATTGGCAAGACCGACCATTACCCTTTCGGCCCTTGTCACCATCGGCAAGACTGGCCATCCTTTTGACCCTTGTCGCCATCGGCAAGATTGGTCGCTACCCTTTCAGCCCTTGTCACCATCGGTAAGATCGTCGCTATCCTTTCGGCCCTTGTCACCATCGACAAGATCAGTTGCTACCCTTTCGGCCTTTGTCACCATCAGTAAGATCGGTCGCTACCCTTTCGGCCCTTGTCACCATCAACAAGATCGGTCGCTATCCTTTCGGCCCTTGTTACCATCGGCAAGATCGGTCACTACCCTTTCGGCCCTTGTCACCATCGGCAAGACCGGCCATCCTTTCGACCCTTGTCACCATCGGCAAGATTGGTCGCTATCCTTTCGAACCTTGTCATCATCGGCAATATCGGTCACCACCTTCTTTGACCCTCACCACCTTCGGCCAGCCCAGTCAGCCACCCCTCAAATTGGGCCTTCCGTCCTCATTGGTAGACATACTGTCAGTACTTCGACATATAACCCATGTCGATGAATGAACCGCACTCTCAGCCTTTCATCACCATTGGCGAAATGAATGGGGTGCATGCACCTACTTTATCTATGTCCCACCTTGGCCAAAGCTCGATTCTGGGAATAGTTAATCTGCGGTGGAGCGAACTCCTCACCCCTTCGCTGAAAGCGTGAGCGCTCTCCTGCGCTAGTAACTTATATCCTATACTGACCTACTTGGATGGAGGGAGAAAGAAAAGAAAGTAAAAGAAAAAGGGGGAGAAGTCGTGGTCGGAGCGACGAATAAAGATATTTCATTAATATTGAATGTCAGCATACATCATCGCTCGAGACATTCCCCGAGGTACGTGAGCTCCAAGGACAAAAGGAGCGAAAATTGGATATAAAAGAGGGAGAGATGAAGCAAACTAAGGCAGAGGGCGTCGGAAGATGTCCTCCACTTCCAAGAGGCCCAGCGAAGGATACTGGGTCAGCTCTTGCAGCCGAGACTCTGTGGTTGCCAACGACGACAGCTTTTCGTCGAGCGAGGCGAGTTGTCCGTCAGCAAGATCGGCTTCTTCTATAGCCTGAACTTCCAAGCGTTCTGCCTCTTGCAATTCAGCCTCGGCCTTGGCAAGTTCAGTCTGTAGCTCCTCTATCCTCGAAGTGAGGAAGGACCGACGCTCGGAAGCGGTGTTGGCAGCATCTCTTAGTTGGCCTATGGTCCCCCTCAACGAAGCAGCAACAGCCCGACAGTTAGCTCTCTCCAGCTTCACAGTCGCCAGCTGGTCGGACACTTCCCGGCTGAGATACTCTTGCCTATTGGCATGCTTCAACAACATGGTAACCCGCGGAGTCCAATCCTCCATCAGGCACCCGAAAGCCAACATCGAACGTGAGAGATGTTCTATTAGGCTCCTCAGCTGTGCATAAGTTAAGCCGGGAGAAACCAACATGGCTCGCTACAGATTATCCAAAGACTGCAATACCATGTCACCGGGGAACTGTAGGCCCAGTGGTGAAGTCTCAGGGAGTTGAAAATCAACCCTGTTGTCAATTTCCGCCCAGATATCATCACTTGCCTCGGAGGACGTCGACGGCATGATCTATAAGGCGGCAATGCCGGGTTCGACAATAATGGCTGGTGTAGTTGAAGAAGTCTCCGCTACCACGACCTCTTTACCTGCCTCCCGGGGTGAAGTCGTGCTGGCCACCTCAATAGCAGGAGATCCTCGCTCCCCGTCCGCGGCTTCGCCAACTCCCAGGGGAGTGAATTCCACGACAATAGTTAGCGTCTTGGGGACACTGACCTCTTTTTCAATAATCTCTCCCTCTTCTATCTCCGGGAGGCTACCCTGCTCCGGTAATGATTCTTGATCCGCAGCCTGGGGCTGGGGTACCCCAACCTCCAGCAAATCCCCAGCTGCTATAATTGCTGTGATGCCTTCTGAAGCTGCTACCGCTGCATATGTTTGTGGAAGCCGCAGAGCAATAGGGCGCAGAACTGGCGGAAGAGTAGGCTGGCTCATGCTCAAGTCCGGGAGGGGTACTTGCACCGTTATGATCGGCGGCGCCACCTCAGCCTACATCACAAATATGTATGTCAGCCAGCTAAGTTGGAAATAACAAGAGAGGCTACAGACGGGCTGAGGAATGTTTCCCACCTCGGTCGGCATTATGTTCAAACCTCCAAGAGGAGCCCCTGCTGGCTCCGGTCCTCCTCCTGCTACAGGGTATGATGGCCCTAGCCCAATTATAGACAGCCTCGGAGGGCTGAATGTTAGAAGGTCACTCTCATAAGCTGAAGAAGCCCCGACATCTTCAGTCTCTGTGTCAACTCGCAGGGGTTCATCATCACTGGACCCGCCCCCGTAGTCAACTTGCTCAGAGGAGGAATATTCCTCGGCTTGCTCTCAGATCTCCAGCATCTGAGCAGGCGCTGTGCTGCCTAAGGTGACTCCTTCAGTTGGGGTTTCGTCAGTAATCTGCGTCACAAGGACATCAACCTGGGGAATAGCTTGAGGCTCGTCCCTTGAAACTGCCGATTCACCAACAGCCGCCTCCCCGATGACTCCAACCTCAGGGAGCGTCGAGGATTGAATATCAACTGAAAGCAAGAATAATGAATAGTCAAGACCTGACTGAAGATATAATGGGACATGCAACTCCATGGGTGAACTCTGAGTTACCTCCCGGTTCTTGGTGAGGTGTCGGTGAAGGCAGATCACCTTTAACAGGAGCTGAAGGAGTCTCCTCGTCCCTCTCTCTGGCTGTGTCGCTCGGCACTGTCGCTAGTCTAATGACGACAGAAATAGTGCCTGCTTCCGCAGAAAGGGTGATCAACACAACAACTAAAGCAGGCAGGATGAGCCATAAAGGAAGAAGGGGAGTTACCTTCATCAGTGGGCCCCTGTGTCCAGGCGGCCTCAAAGTCAGCAAAGGAAGGAACCGAAGGAGGCATAACGCCTAGTCCTCCCTTCGCAGCCTTCCTCCGACGCGCCCGCTCAGCCCGAGTCTCTGCTCTTTTGGCCTTTTTGACCTCTCTTATAGCTTCCCTGATCTGGGATCGGGTCCGTTTCCGAGAGTCACCAGGGGGCAGCGACGTCGTAGTCGGGGGTGGCTTCGGGATTTCGAAGTAAGAGGGCTTTTGTGCCCTGGAAATCAACTCCCTACAATGCCGAGTTGCCTCTAGAGAAAGGTGGGCTGCAGAAGACGACGGAGTAAGAAAGACACATGACAAACATAAGAGAAAGTAGCGTAATGCTAAGGCGGGGAACAAATGTATCTGGCGGTCCCGTGTACAAGGGAGAAAGCGGCCAATGCAACAGCGGGGGCACCTTGTCTCGGGAGGCCGCCTCCCGAATAAGCCAGCAAAGGTCCCCTATCTTCTCACTCTTCTCGGCTAGCGACGCTAGATCTTCATAGCCGCGGGAAGAAAGTGGCACGCCAAGCTCAAATGATCCAGGCCCCATCCGTCGACATATTTGAAGGACAACGACAGCGGATGGTCCCAGATGGCATCCAAAGAGCTAGCCACGGAAAGCCCATGTGATTGAAGCAGGGCGAATATCCAAGGGGTGTTGGCATACATGCCTTCTCACCTATCCTTCATGCTGATGAAGGTTCGGTACGGATGAAGACGGTCAGACTCCGGATGCCAATCTGCCACAGTCGGGAGAGGCTCCTTCGCCGGGATAGGAATTGCTTGGAGAACCACCCACTCGCCGCTGACCCGACATAGCCCCTGAAGGGTCTTAACGTAATCATCCTTCTGGACTGGCGGCATCTTCGAGTCGGCCTTCGAGGAGCCACGCTTGGTGATCTTCCGCGCCTCCAAATAGGCCGTGACTTCAGAGCTAGACCACCCCTTCAACTTCTTCAAGTAGGCGGCCTTTTGATCCCGGATCATATTGCCCTACAGCTTCGAACATGGTTTGGAAGCTATGTAGGCGAACAATATTGAATGGAATTCCAGCTTGACACATCCACCTAGCGATGTGTTGGATAACCCTTTCCCGTCGCTTCTTTTCATGTTTCTTGTCTTCGATGGACTTGCTCTTTGACTCTTCTAAATGAAGTGTGCAGAACCTATCCATAGGACTGTTTCATCCATGGAGGCTTTGCGAAAATATCATCATGTTCACTAACTTGAGTCACCTCTATGGATGAACCTTTGGTGGAGTCCTTGAGAAGATCATCTCTACTTTCTGCTTCCCTAATCATCTGTATCTTCTCATTTTTAGCTTGCTTGCCCTTGTGTATATGTTCTCAAATTCATTGCTTCACGGCCAAAGGGACTTTCTAGCAAACCGTCACATTTGTAAATGTCCCTGCTATATGTTGCTTCAACCGGTAAATCCTTTACAACCCTTTTGACAAAAGCTACACCACACCAAGTCTCTAATATTTGGATACACCATTTTTTTTTAAAAAAAAAGTGTGTAGTACCACAATTATATTAAATGAAAAAAAGGATGTACAAATATGGTCAATAAACTCCAAATAAATCCATGTACAAAAAGGTCACACCAAATCGGTGAGGACCACACTAACCCCCCAACAAAATAAAAAGATGGGAGTCGAAAGAATTCACATTACAAAACACCTCCACCCATTCCCTCACTCTCTCCCAAATGAAAGATACAAGAGTGTCCTCAGTTTTAAAAAATAATGAGAATCCTCTCGAAATATTCTCTAGCATTATTAGACCGGAAAACTTTAACATGCCTCTCTAGTTGAGTTTCAACCATCTTACAGAACACTTGGACACTCCAAGGGACTTCCACTAGGGCCGCTTTGATATTCGAATATAACACGCGGGATGGCGTATTCGTTGGCTCCACGTGACGTATTCGCTGGTTCCGCCAATTTCGCCTCCACCCGACTTTGATAAACCCTGGAATAAGCCACCGAAACCGCCTGAAATGTGAGAAAACTTGGGTTTTCACATTCGACCCTCATGCGTCGAATACATCACCCCGGGAATTGGCCATTCGACCTTAGCCCCATTCAATTATCAAACTACCCCCTAAAAATTTCATAAGATATATCCAACAATAATGAGAGAAATCATCAATGAAACTGATAAACTAGCGATGACCATCCATAAAAGGAATAGGGGATAGACCCTAAACATCAAAGTGCACAAGCTAAAAAGCAACATTACTTTTATTCATTGAATTTGGAAAAATGGTTCTACAATATTTGACAAGTTGACACATTTGACACTGTAAGGAGCCAACTATTATTGACTTGAATAAATAAAAAAAAGACTTTCAAGGGCCTAAAAGACAAATGACCTAGACGACTATGCCACAAATGGATCTCTTTATTTGCTAGTTGATATCACCATCAATGCTAGATTGGAACACGACACTAGCACCAGGTTCAAAATGGCATAGACCGCCACTTCATGGCCACTCCCAATCGTCCACTTTGTTTACAGGTCTTAAAAGAGACAATGAGTAGAAAAGAAAGTCACTAGACAACGTAGTTATTTTGTAAGACTGCTAACAGAAGGAAGATTAATTGAAAGAGCAGGAACATGAAGAACATAAGGTAGAACACGTCATCATTGATCATTGAGATTCATAGCATCATCACCCGCAATAATGGCACGGGTGCCATCAATAATCGTGACATTGTCCTACCCAAAAATCAAAGAATAAGATGTGTGATGTAAAGAGGTACCAATCATATGATCCGTAGGACCAAGGTTAATGACCCAAGGGTTACAAGGAAGGCTAGAGGTGACACTCGAGGCCACCCTTGTGATATCTAATGGAGTAGGTGTGGCTGTAGATGAAGGGAGCTTGAGTTGTGAAAAAATCTGTTGCAGATGGAGAATGTCATTAGATAAGAGTGAAAACACCGGAGAAAGAGGAAAGCCACAATCTGAAGACAACTTGGGTAGATGTTGAACGCAAAAAATGCGGACACGTTGATTAATAAATTTTAAATTAAATTCGAGTATCATCAACATGTTTATTAAATACACATTATTGATTTCACGATTTTGTGTTTATCGGATGATTTGGGCTCGTACACTGGACCTTTCCCCACTGTTTATGTTCCGAGCAAATGACACATTCCGCTGCTATCAGTTCGGGGCATGACAATGCTGAAGGTCAGATGGCACCATGGAGGTGGGTCCGATCGTTACCTGAGGTGTCGGCGGGGGCTCGAGAGGATTCGAGAAGAGAGGAACCATGTAGTGAGTGATCTCCCCTAGTCGTAGCAGCCCTGGGTGTGCCAGGTCAAGCTGAGTTTTATGTTGGTATGTATCAGTTTTTCATGCAATAGATGAGTCGACAACGTTATGATCAAGAGGCTGGCGAGGGTAGCTCATCGCATAGTGGCCTTAGACATGTTTTGTGAGAGTTTCTATAGTTTAACCCACCAACATTTAAAGGCCAACCAGATCTTGATGCAGGGAGATCCTAGATTGATATTGTGGAACTCGTGTTCTGGACAATGGAATGTGGGGATGATGAGAAAGTCTTGCTGGCGAGTTATCAGTTGTAGGGATCAGCTTTATCGTGGTGGGATATAGAGTGGGAATCAACATTCTAATCACATCCTCTACTGTAGATCCCTTGCCAGAAATTTCTTGCAGCCTTTGAGCGAGTTTTCAGCCCAGAGCACATCAGGACAAAGAGAATGTATCAGCTTATGGAGCCGACCCAGGGGGATATGTTAGTGATGTAGTATCAATCCAGATTTGTAGAGTTGGGTCGCTATGCTTCCCATATCATGGCAGATGAAAGGTTCAGGACTTGGCAGTTTATTAGAGGTTTGAGGCTAGAGCGTCTAGTGATTGCGACCCGTGTGGTAGACATGAAATCAGCCTATCAAGGCACGACAAATTTAGAGGGGGATTGGTTGAGGACCTAGGAATAGGCCGGTGAAGGGCAATCCTAGTCAAGTCAGGGTTAGCAGAGGACCCTTCAGCAGTAGTGTGTTCCCCAACAATTGGCATCTCTTCCATCTTCTGACACAAGTTCTTCCCCTCCAGGATTGAGATTCAATCGGATGTCGAGGTTGTTCAGAAGAAGCAAGTCTAGCCGGAGACACCAGGAGCAAGAGGAGTAGGTTTCAACAGTGTCTGATCAGCAACCAAAGGTTCAACCACTATGGCAAGGTATGAATGACCAGCTAGGACAGTGTCCGAGATGTAGCGGGTTTCACGAGGGCAGGCCATGCACTGTGGATAAAGTAAAATTGAAATATTTTAGGTGTGGTCAGATTGGACACATTGCACGCGAATGCCCATGGTAGCCGCCCCAGTCCCAACCATCTCAGTAGTAGTTCACTAGCCTGGCGACACAGGGAACTCAGCTTGCACGAGGCACTTGACTGGGTAGAGTGGTAGCACCCCACCTCATGAAAGGTATGTGTGAACTTTGGTCATGTATTTTTGTTGATTCTGCTATTTTCTTGTTATAGTTGTGTTTCCTTGTGTTTGTGCTTTTCTTGGAGCATGTTCGAGAGTCCATGTGAGAGTCTTGTGCGTTGGCAGTGGATCTACTGCGGATGCACTCATGATACCAATCATTTTTTAATTCACTTGTTAGTTCTTTTCGTTCTTGGGGTGGTTTATTCGATTTTATTAAGTGTGTGGGTATACCAGTCACTGAAATGACATTTATTCGGGCTTCAAAACTGGGAGGGTCTGAAGTCATGGGTGGGCTCCGTCTAACTAACCAGATGATGTGGGCATCGGGTCGGGACTAAGAACCTGCCGCGCCATAAAGGTCACAACGTTAATTACATCTCCTCGGAGACGAGAAAGTGTTTAATCTGAGGAGAAAACATTTGATTAAACGCTAGGAGAAGGGCCCTCGGGTCTTAAATTAGTTTAACTAAAGAAAGGAATGAGAATTCTGAACTTCAATAAAACAACCCCTATCAAGGGGTAAACAATTGAACAAGCAGGTCATTAATTGACTCATTCATATCTGGACAAGCATCCCAATCTAAAGGCATATGTCTGCTAGAAATATGGCAAGTTTGATATTTAGGATTATATCCTAATGAAAATTCATTTAAACACAACAGGCTATTGGCCCAGAGCAGGGTCAACCTATGATGATGATGGGATGATCTCAATGTCACGCCCCGAACTGATAGCAGTGGAATGTGTTCGTTTGCTCGGAACGTGATAGTTAAACAGTCGTGTCAATCAGAGCATAGTCAAGATAAGATATAATTTGAACAAAATGGAATTTCATTTCAAATATGAGTTTATTAGGTTAACTTAGAATTTAGGGGAAACCTTCCCAAAATTAGTCTAATTAGACCCCAATCCTTGACTTAATGGGCTCAAATCGAAGCCTAAACCAGAGCCCATCCATAGTGGTCGACCATACCTCAAAACCATAGTTATAGGAAACCCTAATTTGGGCAGTGGCACTAGATAAGGCTAGGTTGCGGGTTTTTTACGATTTTTGATCCTGTGATTTTTCTTGATCAAACTAGGACTCTCTTGGGCTCCATAACCCTATAAATAGAGGGCCACCTCCCCCAGCAAACCTCATTTGCTTTGGAGGGTGGCAGCGTGCGAGGACGAGGGAGGAATCGGTGGTTGAGTGTGAGACATCTAGGGTTTCGACGTCTATCATCTCCTTTTTCTTAAATTACTTAAGATAGGTGTTCTCTCAGGCCAAACCTATGATTATATACATCAAAAGTTGCGTCTTTAAGTGCTCTTTCATTTCGTAGTAATATGTCTAATTTTTATAAATGATATTGAGATAAATCGTGGTTTGAATCGAGGTGTATCACGGTTCACTGAAAGGCGAAGGTTCTGTCCAGATCGCAGTGGTACGAGGGGGCGCGTCTATGAATGCTATGCCTCGATAGATCGCGTCCTTATAAAATATTTGTCAAAAAATATTTTTAATTAAAATAGCCTCATGATAGACCGCGTCTATCTTATCACGGCCAGGGATCAGATCGCATTTTGACCCAGGTGTTTTGCTGCCAAACTTCGATTTTTCTTCACGTGTGATTCCTATTAACAGAGGTTAGGTAATGTGATTTAGGGTTAAACAAGCCACAAATGCACAAAATAATTAGGGTACATGTAACATTGTTTAAATTCTTATTGTCATCTCATGATCTAGCATCCCTTGGTAATTCTATCTTCTCTATGATATTTCATGCAAAAGAGAGTAGACTAACTTGCTGTCCACTATTAGAAGTCATAACTTCTGTGAGAAACATGACTTGCTAGCCTCCATGTTATTTCTATGTTTTCTATATAAGTATGAAGTTTATGATTTTATTTGAAGGTCATGCCACCCCGGTGTTATTGACTCACCATTCCACTATTTTCCATGTTACTGTTACCCCAAATCTTGCTATAGTTGGGACCCTCCATCAGATATTCCTTCTGTTAGACTGGAACCACTATATCAAGGCCTCCGTAAGTCTCCTCGAGCTTGGGATTCCCACTAGGATGTCGAGTAGGTTGTATAATAAAAATCCAAAAAACCCTCTGAATCTTCATCCTACTGCATAGGACAGGGTTCAACCAGCCTTTGGAAGGGTAGAACGAGGCTCTATCCAAGTTCTATTAGTGTTGCTTTGAACGCGGCTGACCCAGGAACCATGCTTAGTCTTCTGTTTACAAAAGCGGTTGATTATTAGACCACATTCTGTCTTGTCTAGCCACTCGATCCTGAAGATGGTCGTCCTTCTGGACGCGTTCAGGTCGCAGTTATTGACTAGACCGCATTAATCCCAATTTTTTTGAAAGTTTGTTTCTTGCGTTTGTGTTGTGGAATCCAGGCCAAGTCCAGATTCTAGTCTCTCCAGACTATTTATCCATGATATTCATAACCTTTATTGGGTCTAGTTGGAATGTTATCACTAGAGATCAATTGAATCCTATTTCCAAGGTCATTTTCTTTAATGACTTTTCCTTGGGACTATTAAGTTTAGAAATCCCTATCTCTACTCTTCATGCCTTTATTACATGAGTTTATCCTTGAAATTCTTGGCCATCATTAATGAATGTCTAGATTTATACTTGGATCTTGGATCCACTTTCCAATACCAACCCATCATATAGGGCCCGATTTGGTCCTAAGAGGAGCTCCCGAAAGCACTTATCGCCCATGGGAGTAGTAATGACAAGGTGTGGCATTGCACCGAAGTACTTGCTAGCGTGTTGATCTATGACATTCTTTTCCACTTGAATTACATGAAATGATTACGTGACTAGATATGTGTGCTTAACATGGCCAATCACACAAAAGTTCTAGTTACTTGCACTTGTGCTATCTACTGTTGTTATCCTTGTTTTATCATTATTGTTAGCCAACTTCCATTTCATTATTTTGTTTAATTTTAATCTCACAAAACTTACATTTCATTATTTCATTTACTTTAGACAACTTTCATCTTGCTATGGTATTTTCGAATTGAGCTAACAGAATAAAACTGCAATCTCATGGCATACACATTCAGAGATTTCCTCTCCCCTTGGACTCTATAGAGGGAATATCAATCCTGCCCTGCTGGCCGACTATGGACCCCAGGGATTATTCCCCGGCATGGCCATAGGCC
The DNA here is from genome assembly GCA_024336825.1 of Amorphophallus titanum. NCBI lineage: Eukaryota > Viridiplantae > Streptophyta > Magnoliopsida > Alismatales > Araceae > Amorphophallus > Amorphophallus titanum. Next base: position 13,421 of record JANBPO010001371.1, on the reverse strand, counting down.
AACCTTGCTTAGGCCAATAGCCTTTTACAATTCGAATCACTCTCAAATTGAATATTAAACTTGTCGTATCATCGACAGACATCTATATGGGTTTATTCCTGCTTTCATCGTGTTTCCCGAAACGGATGCCCATCTGAACACCAAATGGTCCATGGGTGATCGACACCCTTTTTTACTGTTTGCACTGTTAGTACAAGGCCCTTTCAATACAATCCCAGGCTTTCTTAGTCTCATTCAGTTTACAACTATTTAGGCCGTAGGGCCCTCTTTTTTTTGAAGATTAATCAAGGGTGTTCTCTCCTACGGAGATATGTAAATGACGCCGTGGCCTTCATGACATGGCGAGTTTTGGTCCCGACATGAACCACACAATCGTTTGATCAGTCAGATGGCGCACCAAGAGTTCCACGAAGTCTGAATAAATCGTCATTTTGTGACTGACACGCCCACACACTTAATAAACAAATAAACTCATGCCATAAACCGAATAAAGAAATCAAACAAAAGAGAGCATGTCGATAAGTGCGTCCACAAGTCTGGTATGCCCGGTGGGACTAAAATCACCCTTCTCTATTTATCGGGATTAGAGGGCCCTACGGCCCCTTCTTGAAATACTAATTGTTCAATTTGCAAATGCAAGTTACTTTTCCAACAACAACGATGGCAGTCACTTTCGGCCTGTTGGTCGTCGAAAGCCATGTTTGGGATGGGTATCTAGCCGTCTCTGTTCGCTTTGGGAGCTTCCCTCCTGTTGTGGGCTTCCCCAATTTTCTTGGGGTGGCCTTCGTGAACCTCCTAGACATGGAAGCGTCCGATGTTGCTGAGGTCAACGCCTCCACCTACGGGGCCATCAAGACTGTTGCTGGCCGCTCACCGGCCAAGACTACCAAGCACGCTCCGACTAGGGCATCGAGCTGCTTCGTGCACCACGTGCACTCCTCTGCCGGCCCGTCCAACCAAGGGTCGGCTTCTCATCACAGGAGGCTCCATAAGGGCCATGTAAATGCTACTTCCTCCAGAGGTCGGGTCTCCAATACCGGCAAGTTTGTCATCATCGGTAGCGTCTGGGTCTATTTGAACGGATGAGGAGCTGAGGTGATCCCGAACAGAATCATATCAACTGTGCTAGTGCGGAATTCATTCCAGTCATTGGTAGAAGAGGACAAGAAGAGATCGAACAAGGCCAAGAGGCTGAGGAACCAGCCGACCCAGTAGTCGGCAAGAGGAAAGCAAGTGTGGGTGCCCAAGGGCACTCGAATTACTCCATTGGCTCAGCTAGGGCCGGAGAAAACTCGCCACAAGAGGCGAAGGGGAGAGAATCAGACCGAGCCGAAAGCTCTGGGGCAACAATTGGTGTTTGCTCCCCCATTGCCACCAAGGGATGCTCGTCACTGGTGCCCCTGACACCACCACAACACCGCTTGACCATGGCAATCATCCCATCGGCCCGATGCTGAAGATAGGGCAGCTTCACATACTCTCCCCTCCTCACATTCACAGGAGGGAGTGAATGAAGTCATGAGGGCTTATCTGTACCGCCCAGCAAGCACTCCCCTGGGGTGTCAAAGGCTACTACGAGCAATGGCCGAAGTCTCAGAAGAGCAAGAGCCTCGATCCCTGCCAAGCGCGGAATCAAGAAATGTACCAGAAGATCACCACCAATCTCCGCCTCAGAGGGAGGCGCATCGAACAGGGGTTGGTCAAGGAAGAACCAATAAATGTTGAGCAAAGACTCAAAGAACTCTCCGACCTGGAGAGGAAGCGGCTTCAAGCTCAGCAGAATATATAGGTTTATCAGACCCAGATAGCACGTGCCTTTGACAAGCTCGTCAAGGAACGAGAATTCAAGAAGGGCGACCTCGTCATGGTCAAGAGAAGGGAAGTTATGGCTGCCAACCCTAAAGGCAAGCTAAATGAAAATTGATCGGGACCCTATGTGGTCCAGAAGGTGTATGAAGGAGGAGCGTATGTGATCATCAACCACTGGGGGGAAGTTCAGTTCTCACCCCTTAATGGCAGACATTTAAGTTAAGTGTACAGGTTGCAGGTTTTCAATCTCTCCTTGCTCTATCTTTCGCTCTGCCTCCTGTCCACATACATCTCAATCTGTTCTCCCCTCTTCGATCCTTTCTCTCGATCTTTCTGAAGCTCATGTGCTTCTCAACTCCTGTTTATCTCATCTCATTATATCTCCATGAGAGGGTTTTACCTCATTTTTTTGAACCTGACGGTTCTACTTTATCGGATCTTGGGCTTGGGTTGAAGAGCATATTTGTCACAAATGTGGTGTTGTCCCCCATGGTCATCATCACATGTGTCTTTGTCCCTCCGTGTCACACATGTGGTGTTGTCCACCATGGTCGTCCTGCTATATCATTGTCCCCCATATCTTTGTCCCTCCGTGTTGTCACACATGTCTATGCCCCGCCGTGTCGTCACGCGTGTCTTTGTCCCTCCATGTTAGTTCACATGTTGTCTTTTACCCCCCGCGGTGTTGTCATCCTTGCACATGCCATGTTGTCCCACCATGTCCTTATTCCACAGCGTGTGTTGTCCCACCGCATGTGCATTGTCTTGTCCCACCGTGTCCTTCGTCACATGCATGCTTGTCATTTGTTTGTTTGCTATGTTTTATCTATCTTCATTATGTTATGTTGTGCCATGTTTCGTTCATATTTACCTTGTTATGTTATGTTCATGCTCATTCATATTTGTTCATGTTCTTCTAATTGTCGTGTTTGTGTCGTATATGAAAATCCATAAAAATTAAAAATCTAAAAATTATAAAAAAATCTAAAAAAATGTCATTTTGTCTACGCAGGTAAGTCAGGTATGGCTCTCTATCTCAACTCATTGTTGCATTACTATATGGTATCTACATTACTATAGCCTCTCAAGGACCGACTGGTTGCTCGTGTGTTCTAGGATCTGATGTTCCCCTTTAACAAAAAATAATGATGATCTAGGAGCATACGGTTAATCATTGGATAGGTCGCTCGATTGAGTTGGGTGGGGGACAATGGACTCTATCTCGCACGCCATGGTTGCAAGAAGACTCTTGACCCCGTCCTGGCTTGGTCTAGCAATATTATCCTTGAGTATTTTCTATTTTTATCATTTCTTTGCATTCGTTTTGATGATTTTTTTATTTTAGTCCAGCATGCATCATGTCATTTTTGAGCATTCACGTCTCGTAATTCTCTCAAGATTTCTCCTCAGTAATGGTTAATTGCACTTCAATTCTCTTGAATAAAAGCTCCCCGTTCCACTCTGAATTTGATCGTTCTCTCTAATTTGCCTGCTTGGTCTGGTTGGCCAGTGTGATTCTTGTCTGGATTTTATCTCGATTTATCTTTCCCTTTTCCAGCTCTTACGTTGTATTCCTTCAGATCCCCTCATTGTCCGTGGATTGTGTTCCCAGTGAGGTTGGTCGTATTTCCTTTCATCTTCATTAGTTTAGTTCTCCAGACATGTCTCATCCGCATCATTCATTCCATGTGGTTAGTTCGGCATTTTCGGGAGAATTCCTATTGCTTGTTGGTTGTGACGGGTGTCTTTTACCTTGATGCCCGTTTATCAGTTCTCTCCACTTCATCTCTGCGTGATCTCCATTTCTCATCGTTGTTACTTTCGCTCCATCTCCTTTCTATTTCACCTCTGCGTCACTTTCGCTTGTTCCCTTGCAAAGTGAACGTCAAGGAGGAGCATCTACTGACACCTGTTTTTAGCCCACAAGTTACGTTGTTTCACTTATTCATCATTTTTGATGTCTCAAATTATCCATTATTTTGGAGTATTCTTTGGATAGATTTTGAGCCCATTTCACTATTCTCCAACCTTTGGACTTTGGAGATCATGATTTCTTAGAGCCCTGGGGCTTATTTTATTAGCTTCCGGCCTTCCAAGTCGACTTAGGGCCCATTTAGGTCGACTTCCATAAAGCATCCGGCCCCTTTCCCTATGCAGTTCTAAACACAGCCCTTTTTCATCCCCTTACATTCCTTTATTCATTTGGTGTCCTTCATAAAAGTTGTTCATCTTTTAAAGGCCTAGATTTTCTTCTTTGCCATTAGTTAGTTCTCCACTGATTTCAAGTTATTTTCATTTTTTTGGCACGCTATGCTGTTCATCTGTGAACCCAATATTTTTCTCTATTCTTCCCCAATTTTCTCCCTCTTCTGATCATCTTCTCATCTTACTCCCTTCATCCAAATGTGACCTTAAGCTTTAGGGCCAAGTTTTCCAATCTTGCTGGATGTATCATGAACATACCCCGTTGGACCCCATAGTCAAAGATTACTTAGATTGGGCTTGTGGCGATGCCATAATTCGTATGGGGTAGAGGGAACTGGCTGTGAAGGTATACGGTTAAGGATGTAGGCGGCAGTCAAAAAAGCATCCCCCCAGAATGATATTAGGAGGTTGGCCTGTGCCATCATCGACCTAATCATATCTAGCAATATTCGATTCCTCCTTTCAACAACGTCATTTTATGTGGCGTGTATAGAATAGTAAGTTGTCGTATACCTTTCTCCTCACACAATGCTCGGAACTGATCCGATAAATACTTGTGTCCACGGTCTGTTCGAATAGCTTTAACACTCCTTTCCTTCTGATTCTTAACCTCAGCTAAGAAGTGTATGAAACAATTCAGCGCCGCAGAGTGATGAGCGATTAGATAAACGTATCTGTATCGTGAATAGTTGTCTATGAATGTGAGAAAATAAGAATAATCTTGACGAGCCTTAATGCTCATTGGCCCACAAATGTTGGAATGGACTAGCTCTAATGGTTTTAAGGCTCGTGGAGCCTTACCAAAAGATTTCCTACATGTCTTATTGGCTAAACATGGTTCATATAGTGGCAAGTCTACTTTACCGAGTGAGCCTAAAAGGCGTTCTCGAGCTTATCGGGCCATTCTATCTTGTCCTATATGACCTAAGCGGGCATGCCATGTAGTAGAATTAGGATTTTATTATGCAACACATATGTCGTAATAGAAGAAAAACAAGGGACGACATCATCAATAAGATCCAATTTAAAGAAACCATCACTCATATATAACCATACCCATAAACAACATCATCCAGAGTAATATTTACATAACTATCAACAAAAGTTAGATAAAAACCAAGGGCTAACAAACTAAACGGACACAAGATTATGCTGGACTCGTGGTGCATAAAGTACGTCATGCAAGATCAGTGTCCGACCATTTCTAAGATGGAGTTGGTAAGAACCAACTCCTAGGATGTCTTCGTTTGTTCCATTGCCCATGAAGACTCTTTGCATGTCAATCCCGCTCGCTCCCTTACGATGTGCCTTGTTGTCCCTGAATCCATAATCCACACAGGTTTAGGATGTGTAACAAATATATGTGAACAAACATAAGCAGATGGAGAGTTAGAATTGTAAAGTATATTTTCTGGCTCAGTGCACTCACGAGCAAAATGACCATGTTTCTTACAATTGAAGCACCTAAGCTTGCTCGTCTTTCTTTCCGTCATGTTTATCACGACGCTTTTTAAACATCTTGTTTGCCTTGGCACCTAGTGCAATCTTTTGTCTTTTCTGTTTTTTTTGTGGTCCCTTCCTACCAAACGGTCTGGCCCTTTGGGCCACATTGGCAGTAGCGCGAGCCACTCCTTCGCGCTCAGCTTCTAATTCCACATGACGAGCAATATCTACAAATGTTGTTATATACTTGCTGTGTGTTAGAACTAATTTCATAGGGGTCCACGAATCAGACAAAGATCGAATTATAGCCTGCACTTGCTGCTCATCAGTGAGATCGTTTCCGGCAGCCCTCAGATTACGAATCATACTAGATATCATTCTTAGATGTTCAGTCATTGTATGGCACGGATCTTTTCGATAGGTTTCAAATTTTAGGACAAGAGCTCTCAACCTAGTAGGGGAAGTTCCCCCAAAGGTGAACTTCAACTGGTCCCACACTTTTGTAGTTTCATATTTTTCAAATTCGTTGAGTAGATCGTCTTGCATGCTGCTAAGCAAAGTAAATCGTACACTACGATCTTTGTTGAACCAGAGGTGATACGCCTCTTTGTTCTGACAGTGCTGTGCAGTATTACCTTTTGGAGGTGATGGCATGATTATGGTAAGATAGTCGAACAACTCTTGCTCATTCAACAGATATTGAATTTTACGTTGCTAGATGTTACAATTAGTGCCATTCAACTTATCACCCTTAATAAGGTCTGCAATCATGTTCTTGGTAGCCATTGTGTTACTACATATCAAAATAGAAAGTTTTTTAATGACGTTATCAAACACATTGTCTAGAAATCTAAACCAATCTTATTAAACTCTCTCATATAGTGAGATCGAAAATAGAGCCAGACAAGCTATAAGCATCTCCCATTTATAATCTCTTTTTAAACTTATTTCTTAATAGAGAGAGTCTGATGTGGACCCTCGCGTATTTCCCACAAAAGGGCATGTTTCGTCGTAACTACTTTGCCAATGTTTATGATTATTTCCGCTTTCTTGACCTATGTGGTCTCCCAAGAAACTTGGTAATTGATGACGTCATGGAGATATTTCGATCTCAGGCCAGGTCGTCTCGTCAACGGCCGGTGCTGTCTCGGGTCCCTTTGATTTACTCCTCCTCCTCCTCCTCCTCCTCTCTCTCACTCTCTCTGTCAAGAAGTGATGAACCCCAGCTGCACCTCGTTATCTTGCAACCCACGGAGCTGAGACGTCTACTCCTCCTCCACTCTGCTAGTCCACTGGCGTTGAAAGCTTCCTTCTCTCTCTCCCATTTGAGCCCGGGCAGAGAAGCTGGAGGGAACTGCCCCCTTGGGTCCGGCCTCCGTTAGGCTGGCAGGGAAGAAAGATGGCACACTGGAGATGAGCTTCTTCCTACCCGCCGGCCGTGGTATGCCTTGACAAGACTTTCTTTTCCCTTTTCTTCTGAGCTTATCAAATTCCATTTGCAGTGGAATCCGATGATGGGCTCCCCATTAGGACCCCTCGTCTTACATGCCTTCTCGGCCGCCTCCCACCTGGGCCTGCTGCTTGTCCTCTCCATTGCGTGGTCTTGTACAAGTTGCAGACTTGGGAGGTCCCGGGAGAGTCTTGGCAACGCTAGGTTCCGCCTTTTCAGGCCGGCCCTCTTCGCCTCCCTGTGCTTGACTCTGTTCCATCTCCTGCTTTGCGTCTTTAGCTACTACTGGCTTTTCGACGGGTGGGGATGGCAAGACAAGCTTGCCGTCCAGATCGATTTGGCTGTCAGGACTGTTGCCTGGTTGGCGGTTCCTGCATATCTGCACTACGAGTTTCGTCATTCCAAGGGGAGGAGATTTCCACTCTTCCTCAGGGTTTGGTGGTGCATCTATTTGCTGACATGCTGCGCTGCCTGCGGCATAGACTTTGCGTACTATGGGCAACGCGGATCCCAGGTTGCACACTTGTGGGTGCTGGATATTGGGTCGGTCCTCCTGAGCTTGTTCCTCAGCTACACCGGATTGTTTGGGGAGAGGATCGGACAGTATGGGACTTCTCGTCTCCGGGAGCCACTCTTGAATGATGAGGCTGTGGAGGCCTCTAAAAAGGGAAGCTTACCTTTATTCTCAAATGCCAGCTTCCTCAGCGTCCTTACTCTGTCATGGGTGGGGCCTTTGATCTCACTGGGTTACAAGAAGACGCTGGGTCCTGACGATGTCCCACAGATCGCGGAAGATGACAGTGCTAATGGAGTGTACCCCATTTTCAAATCTAAGCTTGAATCATACACCAACGGGGGTGGTGATGATGGAAGAATTGGAACCCTCCATCTAGTTAAGGCGTTGGCATTCTGTGCTTGGCCCCAGATTCTGTGGACAGGCATCTTTGTCTTCGTGTACACTCTGTCGGCTTATGTTGGCCCCTGGCTTATCAACTCCTTCATTCAGTATCTCAACGGGGGGCACCAGAGGTCTCCAAGCGAAGGGTACATTCTAGTTACAGCTTTTGTTGCCTCCAAGATTTCTGAGAGCCTTTCACAGAGGCACTGGTTCCTCAAGTTGCAAAAGGCTGGGATCAGGTTTAGAGCCGCACTTGTTGCCATGATTTACCAAAAAGGTCTCACTCTATCGAGCACTTCGAGGCAGGCTCATACTAGTGGAGAGATCATCAATATCATGAGTGTTGATGCTGAGAGAATTGGCGTGTTTAGTTGGTATATGCACGACATATGGATGGTTCCTCTGCAAGTTGCGCTCGCTTTGCTTCTATTGTATGTGAATGTCGGGCTAGCTTCAATCGCTGCCCTGGCGGCCGCTGTCGTTGTTATGCTGGTGAACATTCCTTTGGGGCGGATGCAGGAGAAATACCAGGAAATGCTGATGACGTCTAAAGATGCCCGGATGAAATCCACATCCGAGATTCTTAGAAACATGAGAATCCTCAAGCTGCAAGCTTGGGAAATGGAGTTCTTATCCAGGATAGTGGAGTTGAGGAAGAATGAAACAAACTGGTTGAGGAAATATATTTATACATCTGCCATGACAACCTGTATCTTTTACGGTGCCCCCACGTTTGTGTCGGTGGTCACCTTTGGAGCATGTGCACTCATGGGTATACCATTGGAATCTGGAAAGGTTCTGGCAACACTTGCAACAATTAGAGTGTTGCAGGAGCCAATTAATACTCTGCCGGACATGATCTCAATGTTCATCCAGACGAAGGTGTCCCTTGACAGAATATCATCTTTCCTCAATGGTGAGGTGCTGCAGCCTGATGTAGTGGAGAAGTTGCCTGTGGGCAGCTCGGAGGTTGCCGTTGAAGTGATCGATGGCGGGTTTTGTTGGGAGAGTTCTTCTGAACATCCTACTTTGAAAGGTTTGAATTTTCGAGTTGTACACGGCATGAGAGTGGCTGTTTGTGGTACGGTGGGTGCTGGAAAGTCGAGCTTGTTGTCGTGCATTTTAGGTGAGATACCAAAGATATCAGGGACCATTAGGTTGTGTGGAACAACTGCCTATGTTGCTCAATCCCCTTGGATTCAGAGTGGCAAGATTGAGGATAACATACTTTTTGGGAATGAAATGGACATAGACAAGTATGAGAATGTCCTTGAAGCATGCGCTTTGAAGAAGGACTTGGAGATTCTTCCCCATGGGGACCAAACAGTCATTGGGGAGAGGGGCATCAACCTCAGTGGTGGGCAGAAACAGAGGATACAGATAGCGCGCGCTCTGTATCATGATTCTGACATCTTTCTTTTCGACGACCCATTCAGTGCTGTTGATGCTCACACCGGAGCACATCTTTTTAAGGTAATGATGATTCTGAATTCTTACTTACATTTTTTTCTATAATTTATTAAGCAGTATGAGATATTGAAATCTTGTCATGATGATTCTGAATTCTTACTTACATTTCTTTTGTATAATTTAATGTCATCAGCTGCCTTACACGTTTCTTTTGTTAAGCATGGTTTTTGCTGGATGTTGTCTTGTACAGTTTGTTAACAAGCTTAGTCTGTGATTAAAAATCCATTAGATGACCAACCCAACTCAATCTTTCCAAATGGACAAATTTTAGGTCTGTCATAAATTGAACAGCACAGGGGGCCTATTTGGTATCCATATGATTTCGATCTCATGTGTGGAGTTTTGCGACCATTGCCAGAGCTCTCATAACATCATCGACCTTCCACATGGCAGGAATGTTTGCTGCGATTGCTGGCTTCTAAAACTGTCATCTATGTCACTCATCAAGTGGAGTTCCTGCCTTCAGCAGACCTAATCCTAGTGAGTACAGGTTCTTATGTTCTTCTATTTCTCTTAATCGTCCATGTGCTAGATAGATGGATAACCACGAGTTCTCTCTCCCCACAGGTAATGAAGGATGGAAGAATCAAACAAGCTGGTAAATACGATGAAATTCTTAGCACAGGAACTGATCTCATGGAATTGGTTGGTGCTCATAAGGATGCATTGTCGGCCCTAGATTCTTTGAAAATAGCATCTGAAAGTTCCTGCAGGAACATGGAAGAAGTAGTAAGTCATCCAAAGACACTGGACGGTGAAGAGAATAAAGACGAACAGAATGGTAAAACCAGTGATATTGCTTCCCAGACTGGACAGCTGGTTCAGGAAGAAGAAAGAGAGAAAGGAAGGGTTGGTTGTTCTGTCTACTGGAGATACATAACAGCAACGAACAAAGGAGTGTTTGTACCAGTCATATTGCTAGCTCAAATTCTTTTTCAAGTCCTTCAGATTGTCAGCAGCTACTGGGTGGCCTGGGCTGCTCCTGTGTCAAAAGACATGGAAGCGCCTGTTAGTTCATTGGTTCTTATCTATGTCTATGTGGCTTTGTCTCTGGGAAGCTCCATCTGTGTCTTTCTCAGAGCCTTGCTTCTTGCAACAGCTGGATATACAACTGCGACATTGCTCTTCAATGACATGCATGCATGCATATTTCGTGCACCTATGTCATTCTTTGATTCCACACCAAGTGGGCGTATCCTCAATAGGGTAAGCAGTTATCTTCACCTTTACTTGTCAAAATCAAGGGAACATTTACATAATCCGGCAGTTGTTCATGTGATAATTCTATGTTTGCAGGCGTCGACTGATCAAAGTGAAGTAGACACAGCAATTCCTAATCAAATTGGTACAGTTGCCTTTTCATTCATACAGGTTCTTGGAGTTGTTGCAGTCATGTCACAGGTTGCTTGGGAGGTTTTTATTGTCTTCATTCCAGTTATTACGATTTGCATTTGGTATCAGGTACTTTTGATATGGCTGATTAGATGCTTCTAGTTTGCGAGTGTGATGCATTGTCATTCTGCTTACTGGTACCTGGCAGCATCTTGTGTTTCAATGATGTTATCATAATGAAATGAGGACTGAAGCTTTTTTTATTAGAATATATTTTATCAGGACTCCTCTCCTGCAGCCTGAATGAATGACTTGCTCTATGTTCAAAAAGAAAAAAAACAAAATATGAATCCATGCCAACATCCTAGCTTGCGAAAGCAAATGAAAAGAGATTTGGCAGAGAGCATAAGCTCAGCTCATAGGATGCACGCCTTGTCAGGGCTCGGAACTGAGAATTTCATTTCTTCCCCCTTCATGTCACAAGCATCCACCATCAAAGTTGCAGACCTCAACTAATTACTCCTTCAAAACATCAAAGCCTTAGGCATCCCGCGTTGACATCTGCAACTCTAGCAACACCCAATGAGGATGTGCTTCTGCAGACAAAAGGAAAATTTAAAAAAAATCTGATGATCCTGCCAACTCACCGGGCTGAGTGCTCACTTGGCATGCGGTATGTTTTACTGCTTTAGACTGTACTTTCTATTGCACTAGACTGTGTTGTAGTTAGATTATTTATTTCTATTAATTATTGAGTTGTCCTGCTTTGTTTCCTATTTCTTTGTACCTCTACACTCCTTTTTAGCCCTTCCGAGCCCTCTGGCTCGTGGGCAGCGGGCCAAGATTCGAATGGCATCGGGCTCCTCCCGGTATCTGGATCTTGGGTCGTTACACCCCGTGCAGGGTCATCAGGGAGTTGAAACTGTCGTAATGGTTGGCCAGGTCGCCCAGGCCAACATAGGATTTGAAGCTCAGTAGAGACACTCGTGGTGAGATCTTTGCTTCCAAGATTTCAGTGGAGAACAGAGATTGCTCCTCATCCTCCTTCGTAGAGCTCTGTTGTAGGGCGTGGAGGGCCCGCCCCTGCTCAGTGAACCATCACTCAAAATCTCACAGTCGGAGAGAGAGCTCCGGTTGGGGCCAGGATGATGCCGGGGAGGCTCTAGGTGTTCCCGCGGATCTTCTCCTGCCGCTCCGTGGCGGTGATGCCCACCTCTACACACTGACGAGTCGGTTCAGACTTTCTTCCTTGAGGATTAGAGGAGGCATCCTGTTCTGGGGGTGGGAGTTATGAGGGTCTGCCTACCCCGCTCTGGATGATGTGCCCTCCTTGGAGGATAAAATAGCCTCCGGCCATCAGCCAGGAGGCTTCTACGCGAGGGGGACTCACCCAGGAACAATGAGACCATTCCTTCCTAGCTACCTGAGTCCTCATCAAATTGACGAGGATATCCAATTTAGCGTTGAGGGATCGAAAGGCGTCTGGATCCCCGAAAATGGGTAGTCCCCCTGCGGCAAGTGGAGGCAGGACATTGGCTTGTTTATTGGAATGGGGGCTAGTCGAAGAGTGCGTCGGCACAGGTTCTCCACCCACAGCCGTTGGTGCCTTCCCCTTGTCACGGGTATTTCTCCTACTACTTCTCTTTCACACCATATTGGCTCTTTGCTCGGTTTCCCACAGATGGCATCAAATGAAGAGGCGAGATCTCGTGCCGAGGCTTGAGCCGTCCGATCTAGGGCGATCGTTGTTTGCAGTCACACTCCAGTAGAACTCTACAATGAGGGAAGAAATAAGGATCAGGGGGCCCAGGGAGGTAACCCTGGAAAAAACCTTTTGATGCTTAAGTCGGCAAGGAGATAGAGCTTTATGCGAAGGATGATAAGAGAAGGAGGTAGGGAGGGGCACGAGACTGTTCTTCACCGATGAAGTGGCTTAAGTTGGCTCAGAATGGCTTCCCCCCTTCTAGAGGGATTTCCTAGGTTTATATAGTTGTTCATTTTTCCCCTAGGGAGGAGAGTGGGCACAGGGGACGTTTCCTTCAGGTTGAGGGCTCTTACCCTTCCCTTGTCCACCAGCGTAATGCCCGGGTGGTTATGAGCTTCAGGCTCTTCAGCTCCTTAGGGAGTCGGGCAGACAGTTGATCTGCGCATGCTTGATAGCTTTGCCGCTCTTTCGGCTCTTCCCCACTGAGCAGGGTGCCGAGTGGTTGGTGGCCGAGCTAAGTTATCACTCGGCTCTTGGGCCAGGTACTCGAGTGACGTGACACGACCTAGGGGAGCAGCTGGATGACACGATGACCCTCAGACCTATTGTTACAAGCACAGTAGCAAGGGAACAGACTCAATTTCTACGAATTAGCTCACACGGCGTGCCCCGCTTCTCGGGGTGACTCGGGGATGGAAGGTCGAGTCTGGGGCCCAGACCCTTAGATGGAACCCACCCTTAGATTTCGAAGCTCCCATGTCAACGGGGTAGACCACACACCTTGGCGGCACGGGTAGCGCTCACAATATCTCCTACGATGGCCACACGACAAAGCTAGGTAGCCAGGGCCGAGCGTTCTCTTCCTCACTGACGAAGCTCAGAAATGATAATGAACTACATGAATGACTAGGAAGAGGGGGAGGAGCTCATCTTTTCAGCATGAAGAAGTCGACTCTGATCGAAGATGAGGGCGAGTGGGGAAGCGTGGGGAACCCTGCACGCCATGCGAGTGAAGCTTGTGGCAACCTATTTTATACAAAACAACTCCTCACGCAGGAGGGATGACTCCAGGGACGGGATATACTGCTTCTTATAGGATTATACCTCCA